>CM076967.1:41710696-41868030 GCA_039105355.1 Benthosema pterotum
GCCTAGATTTTCGTCACCACTAAACCCCTTATCCCTTAACGTCTTTGCCTTTTTAAACTATTAAAAAATGCTTTCAATAGTTGGCCATTCTACAAGCTCACAAGGTGTCAATAGATTGGCATGTTGAACTATTCCAAAAGGTTTTTCAAAATAGTAAAAAAGGGGTTTGGGATAAGGGGTTTAGAGTGTAACGAAAATGTAGCCCTCAGGGTTCACAATGGGGCTCTATGGACTGGCAAGTAGACTATACCCCTGATATAGGATAAACTTATCTGTAAAATACATACAGAAAAATATATAAGCCCCCCCAAAAAACTTTATATAGCCTACCTGCTTACGATACATTATTTTAGTGTCTTTATTGTTGCCTCTTTCAGGATGAAGGAGATACTTTGTTTGGGTCACCAATGCTTACGTCAAAGGATCACACATATGGGTATGTACATTTTATATTGTAAAATGTACCAATTAATAGATGACTGCAGTCAAGTGTTGGTGAAAACGGTTGATTTAAAATGTAAGCCATACAGCATATATTATACCAATATGTGCTTGGATTGAAATAAATTATTGTGTTGTGCATGGCCTTTAAATACAACACGACCACCAAATGACAGTCCAGACCCAACAAACAGCTTGAGATGACAGTGGGTAGAATGTGTCAGAATTATGGCCCAGTGTGTCTGAGACTGTGGAGAATTGATATGCCAGCAGTAAAATACATATAGACCTGCTATACAAACTGTCTGTCTGGATTGAACATGGTTCCAGACAAATAGAAAACAGATGCTTCGGATCCAATGATAATAACTTTAGTTATTTTTCTCGCTAAGTAAAGTTTATATTGATTATGTACATTATAGTGGCAATTTACTTCAAGCAAAAGGCTCGCTCGACTAGGTGGGTGGTGTGGGTGCAGATTCAGATTCAACATATGCGTTTCAGCATGCTGCTGGTCCTTGTCAGTGTGGGAATTATATGTTATTTTGTCTCTTATTGCCAGCACACCTTTTGTAATTGAGTCCTGTTAGGCTGTCTTATGCCTATGTTAACCTAATAGTGCTACAGATCACATCAATCATACCTAACTGGAATGTGGGTCAAGTACAGTACAGTAACAAAATAACGAAAGACGCCACAGAAACAAAAAAAAATGCCACTGATTGTTATGAGTACAGCGATACAGTAGACTGGTAGTATTGTTATTGCCATTTGATCTGTGTAATCTCCACACTCAGGCCAAACACGGCTGTTATGTAATATTCCTCTCTGCTTCAGGAGAGACACGGAGGACCTGAGCCAGTGGCAGTGTGAGTTCAGAGAGCAGATCAGAGCCCTCAGGCACTGGCTGAAGAGCATGGAGATGAGGTTGCCTCCTCAGGACACCACGGTCAGTTGGACTGGACTGAACTGTACTGTACTGTACTGTACTGTACTGTCGCAATGTTCTTCCTCTATGCCTCTCTCATCCCCACCCCTCTCTCTGTCAATACTTCTGTCATCACAGCATTTGGTTCACTTAATATCGATCTTTCTTTTCCCTTGCTTCATTCATCAAAACACCCCTCTCATTTCACACCGTCTCATTCACTGTCCCGACACCGAAGCTTCACTGAGAGGCGAAGCGAGGAAGAGCCAACTGGGAGTCGCTCTCCGAGAGAAATGGCCATCATTAAATGAACAGAAAGTTCAGTGTGAAGTCGTTACCCTTTGATATGATGCCCTCGAGACGAGAACCTCGACAATAGCTCAGATCCGCGTGGCGGCGGCGGGCGGTTTTGTGCTGTAATTGTGTGGGCCGGGTGAAAACCGAAGGAGGGTCCAAATGGAGCCAGTGAGTTGTGTCGAAAACCTCATTCATTTAATCCACTGTCCCCATGGTGTGGGCTAAGCATGCCTAAGCAAACGCTTTTGGGTCCACCGAGGGTAATGCTGTCCAAACAGTAGAAAACTGCAAAGGAGGAGAGACAGGGTGCGTGTGAGTGTGTGTCTGTGTGAGTGTGTGTGTGGAGGGGGGGTTGAACTTATTCTTGCAAGCATGCAAGAATATGATTGCAGGGAAGACAACATGAATGCGGTGTTACGTGCATAAAAAAACAACAAAGTCAGCACACTCTTACTTCCTATAGTTTATTGTAATGTGATAGATGTTTCCTTCATGCTTATTGCTTATACTATCTCACAAGAAAGACGGTTTATACAATGCAAGAAGTGAGGGATTCTGGGTTTTTAGGAGGCAGACACACGCATAGACAGATCCTGAGGTGGTCCTTCTGCGTGTCCTGCAGTGAGGCTTCTTTAGGATAAGAGGCGACCGGGGTATAATCGGCCTCCATTGTGCCAGTATACTGCCGGACAGCCCAGGCTGGCTCACCAGTGTGGAGGCCCTCGGCACACATGAGCGAACACGCTGAATGGACATTAGACTCAGATGGGAGGATGAGGCAAAACGAGATGGGAAAAGGGGGAAAAAGCAGTAGCCGGCTGCAGCCAGAGTGCTTTCTGATGTGGTCATCGAGGAGGCGTTTGTTGTACGCGAGTTACTTGTTTATATTAGTGGGATATATTAGTAGGATTACAGTAGAATGGGTGTATTGACTGTGTTGCTTGATTGTATGATTCGGCATTGAGATAATTCATTCAGCCTTTTAAATAAAGGTCATTGTCTCTGCAGTATAGTGCACTATTCGGGCAAGTGCCCTCCAGTTGAAAGCCAGAGCCAAGCAACAATTATGCATTTACATGAATACAGTGATTTAGCAGTTACAATGGTAAGGGCTCTTTGAATATCCAGAGTAAACGGCCGGTCAAACCCCTTCAAATGTGGTGCGCATTCATCACACAAAAGGATTAAGTGTCTTTGATGTATTTTATTGTTATAAATTGGCTTTGGGTGATTTAGTGACAGGGTCCACCCATGCAAGAGCTCCATCGGCCTGATTGTTTGAATGATTTATTGATCGTCTGGTTAAGCAGCGACAGATGACTGACTGAAACAAGAGAATGTATTTCTCGAGCTAATGCATTCTCTCATGCAAGCCCTACTGTATATCAAATGTGATAATCAATGACCAGGGTGAGTTTGGGGGCGATAGTCTTTTGTAAGGAATTCAATGCTGTCACATCGCAAGCCAGAAAACCTTCTATTTTTTTGTTGAGGATTCACCTGTACATGGACAGGCATGTCTTAAAGGGATTGTGACATTTAAAAGAGGTTTTTGTAATTTTTATTTTTTAGGATTTCTTAGCTCAGTTGCTCCTAAAAAACTGAACTATTCACTATCATATATGACAATGCAATTTGCCAGCAGATGTCACTGTTAATATTGTTCCATTGCTTTGCCTGTTTTCATTGCAGCTCAAAAGCCTTCCAAACCCCACAGAAAACCCCAAACCACAGAAAATCCACTGAATGTATAAAGTTCACGTTTTCTGAATGTAATTGAGATAATACAACCCCAAAAAAATAATAATAAACAAATAAATAATAATAATGTCACAAAACCTTTAAGCCGTATTTAATATAAAAAGTGAAAATTACAGAGAATTGCTTATTGTTATTTTATTTTTTGTGAAATGTTTTCATTTTTCATTTTTTTAAAGGAACATAGAGACTTCCGGTTGAAGGTGCGCCGGTTGTGAAATGGAAATGGTTGTGTGGTTGTTTCGGTGAGAGAGCTTTGGTTTCTTCTTGCAGCAGCAGCCTTTTTTATCTTTATATATGGCACTATACTGCGTCCGACTGCAGACCTTTGTCATGGTAATGCTGTCAGTCTGCTGGTTCCCCCGGTCCGGGACCCGGGGGACTCGTTAGTTAGCTGCATGAATGAGGACATCCCCCACCACCACCACGCACGTACAGACCCTTCAACTGCACACAGGAGAGCTACGCACCTGCTGTTCAGAGAGCACACATCTTAACCTCCTTAACCCACTTAGAGCAGGGTGGTCCCCGCTAAATGAACGCCAGGACCCACGTTGTCACGCAGATGAAAGCTAAAACAGCTGATGTTGTTCTTACAAGCTCACAGGTCACAACACGCCCGAATGTGAAACATTGTGAGGTTGTAGTAGAGTAAAATGACTGTTTGTTTTGTTTTGTTCTTTTTTTTGACATTTTTAAAGGGAAATTCCTCCCATTTTCAACATTTTTACATTGTCATCAATATTCCTTAGAGTTGTTGTGTGGACATAATAAAAAACCCCCCCCCCCCATTCTGTGTTTCCTGGAGGTTTGGATAAAATCATTAACACGGGAAACACATCTTGATGGCGCACATCACATCTTGATGGAGTTAAAGCGTTGATGATCAACGCTTTCACTCTAAGGTATGTTAATGACATAGTAAGATGCTGCAGATGGGTGGAATCATGCCCCATTAACTACCGGTAAGTCTGTCTTTGAGCTTGTGACTAATTAACATAACTATACTGTATTATTAGTAGTTTCCCCCATTTTCACTTTAATATTGCACATCTTCAAGGTCACCCCCAAGCTGTTTTGTTGTGTTTTTATTATTAGGAACTCCATTAGCTGAAGCCTTTATCGACTATCTTGTCTAGACTGCGGTCCTGGGGGATTATGAATAAGTATAATTTCAGAGGAAATCAGTTGTGTCATTAATGTAAATACAAGAACTGGTCTATTGTCATTGAACGGCTGGCTGGTTTAATGGAATGTCTAATTCGTTTTAAGTAGCACTTTAGCTGCTTCACATGTTCCATTCCCTAGACAGATAGGTTTGTTTTTTTTTGGCTAGATGAGGGTGAATATTTGTCCAAAAGCCTGAGCGATCTATTGGAATGAAGAGAAATGCCTTCCTGCTACTCCTGATTTACAACTTTTCATCAGCTTTACCTCGCCTTTCAAAAACGCGACCGTTAAAAAAGAAAAAAAAAAAACACTGTAGTGACGCAATAAATTATGTCACCGAGAAGTCGAAAAGGCACTCAGTCTATTTGGACAGTCGGATTAGGGTCGAAAGTTCTTGTGCCTTTTCAGTAAATCCCGCCCCTTTCTACCGATGAGGAACTGCTGAATAAAGGCTCTCTGTGTCTTAAAACGCTCGCTCTGGGTTTTCCCTGAAGCCCGTGTGGCAGACGTTGCATCCCAAATAAGCCCGTACACGCAACCTACAAGCGGGGATTGACCGGGACCCAGCGAGAGGGGTGAAAGATCAGAGCTTATTATCCTTCCCCTCTCTGCTCCTGACAGCCGGCAAACAGCATCCCCGGCCCTCGTATGCGGTCACAACCTGTGGGAACAGAGGCGTGTTTTCACTGCCGTAGATCACCTATAGACTATATAGGACTAAGGATGAAGTATGGTCAATAGCAGGGAGGGAAGATAAACTGTTTACAGACTCGAACAGGGGGTTATACAACCCCAAATGGATTGTTTTCTATTGCCAGGCCTGTCATGCTCAGAGAAACGCTTCTAATCTCATGTGAGGTGAAGTAATCTGTCTACTCTGTAAGAGTATTTCCTTTCAAAGAGATTCTTCTGGGTTATTGCCACATTACAGCGCCGTCCTTTGTTTGCCGTAGCCCGTCGTTGAATGGAAGATCGGGACCCGTCGTTATAAATCCTGTTTTTTGTTTTTTTTTCGAAATCTAAAGAAGAGTTGAGTGCAAACAACACGGCTTGCTGATGTGGTTGAACCCTCCTCCTAAATTGTCGTTTTCCTCAAACCAGTGACTGTGATTCAGACTACCCAGGCAAGCCAGTAGGCAGGGAGGGAGACAGCCAAACCCCACACTATTTCTGGGAAGCGCAAGCTCTTCTGGTGATAAATGACAGCGTTGCATGCTGAATGGTGCTTCTGCTCTGACCCCCATAAGGGGACCCCCCTTCTTGTTTCATGTCTCCTGAAGAGGGCCTAATTACCATGTACTGTGGAGGGGCCATTGAGGTTTTTTATTTAATTTGAAGGCAGAGAGAAGAGAGAGATGGTGGAGGAGGAGGGGGAAACAAGCCTGTATGATTAATCTGTATCAGGTCCTCTGGGCGCGCACATGGGGCTGTGATCAAATCCGGCCATCACCCCATTCACAGCTAATTTGGAATCGCATTCATTTTGGGAACGCCCCGTTGTTACATCTCATTTTGGAGACGCTCTTATTATCCAGAGCACCTTAGCAGACGGGTAAACGGGCGTCCAGTGGAGTGCAAATCTGCTTCTAGAGGCAGTGAGGCACGCTTCACTATTATGGCAGTATCTCTCTCTCTCTGTAGCCTGCTTGTGCCGGAAGGACAGGGGCATTGGTATAATATTTAGGATTGACTATTGAGTTACTTGGCTTGCTGGCAGCGTGCACATGAAATGTTACACTGATCTGTCAACCAGTAGCAAAAAGACACACAGACGGGAGTAAAAATATACCAGTAACTCTCCACCCTTGCCTTTGCTGCCTGTGGAAGATAAAGATCGAAGTAATGCTGCATACACTAGTCTGAGAAACTGATAACCCACAGAGTAGTGGGGCTATCATTGAAACCTGTGCTATTGCTAATTAATGATTGAACTTTGAAGAATTGCATTTGTAACTGTTCAATTCACTTGAATTATTTTGCTATGCTCAACTTTAAATCAGATAAAAATATGCTTGATCAGGCAAAAAAAGAAAGTCTTTTAAGTTAATTAGCAAAATGTCTACAGTTTGGTTAGTATACATACTGACTCGGACACAGGATCTTTATTTCTTTTAGATCTTTAATATAACTCCTCAGACATACAGTTTAGTGTTTCTGATTGTTATAACCTCATGGTTATTTACTTTTGATACTGTCCATAGATAACTAAATGGAACCATCAACTTGACATGGAGCATCAATAAAACGGCAAAAGGTTAGACTGAATAGAGATCGAAGCATCAGTTCAAATACCATATAGTAACTAGTAGCTAAATAATGTATGCAGCCTATAGCATGTGGACTAAATTAAATAACGCAATGCACCTCTATGAATAATGTAGTACACCCTGTAGCATATTGAGGGTATGTGCATCCTTATAGTGTGTGACAAAATATACTGTATATATAGATATAGATATATAGATCGATATATTTTTTGCCTCTGGTGATCTTTGTGATTTAGGTTGACCATGTGTCTAGTCTCCATCTAAACCAAGAGATGTTGTGTTGGGGGAGGATCCGTCAAATCTTGGGCGTGGAGAACATATGACAGCACAAAAACATATTTAGGTTTATATACATTTTAGAGTTTACACTCAGAAAGAAATAAAGAATATAGCTGCAAGCAGCAATAAGACGTGAACAAGCAAGCAGCAATAAGGAGTCAGAACAATACGCGCAAGCCACAGTAACATGGGAGCCTGAACTTGAGAAATACATCAGCTAATTGTGGGAGCAGGGTAGGGTTTTTGAAGACTGACAGACTCGCGCTTTGGATTGTCAGTCGCCAGACTTGAAACCACAACATTCTGTTCCGAAGTCTGGCGCTCTACTGACTGAACTATCCAGACTGAATAATTTCCTTCATTGTTGTTAACAGTATGGCAAGCACAATAAGCCATATGTAACCCAGGGTAAAACTCAATGTAATGGTAATGGTGGTTGTCACTATTTGGCCATGATCGAGTCGAAATGGTAATACTGTGGTAATAATGTGTTATTACCATTTTTACAGTGTGTACCAGTTCCCACTAATATCCAGCAACTTCACATTGCCATTGAAGAGGAGTGGACCAACATTCCACCGGCCACAATTGACAATCTGATAAACTCTATGCGAAGAAGATGTGTTGCACTGCATGAGGCAAATGGTGGTCACACCAGATACTGACTGGTTCGGAGTCCCATACCCCCAATAAGGCAAAGAAAAATTGCACATTTAACGGTGGCCTTTTGTTGTGGACAGTCTAAGGTCACCCGCTTCGACCTCTATCCATCGATTGAATAGACACTTATCAACAGAAATGTTACGATCCAATCGTGCCGGTATAGCAGATAACAGATACCCGCCGGGCAAGTAGATATTTTGCATTCATTGCATCGGTGGATCACGGATACTACTAGTAGGGCGGGGCGAAGGAAGTTTTACTGAAGTTATGGTTAGGGTTAGGTTAGGTTTAGGCATAAGTTTACTGAGGTTAAGTTTAGGGTTGGGGTTAGGTGTAGGCATAGCCTAGTTTTACTGGGGTTATGTTTAGGGTTTAGGATTAGGCTAGGGTTAGGGTTAGACGGCGCTTTATGCGGTTACTAACCCTAAACAAAACTTCAGTAAAACTATGCTTCGCCCCGCCCTACTAGTAGTATCCGTGATCCACCGATGCAATGAATACAAAATATCTACTTGCCCGGCGGGTATCTGTTATCTGCTATACCGGCACGATTGGATCGTAACATTTCTGTTGATAAGTGTCTATTCAATCGATGGATAGAGGTCGAAGCGGCTGCTAAGGTACACCTGTGCACTAACCATGATGTCACATCTACATCTTGATGTGGCACACCTGTGAGGTGGGATGGATTATCTTAACAAGGCAGAAGTGCTCAATATCACACATTTAGGCAGATTTGTGAACAGTGTTTGAGAGAAATGGCTATATTGTATATCTGGAATGAATTTTAGGTCTTTAAGTCCATTGCCTGAAAAATGAGAGCAAAAACAAAAGTGTTGCGTTTATATTTTTGTTGAGTATAGTTTGTGAGAATATGTTTTTGGACCAGTACTGCGACAGAAGTAGGTAGTTTTTAGAAGGAAATTATAATGAACCATAAAGAACACAGGACACTGTAAATTATGCTTAATTAAATTATTATTGAATTAATGAAAAGAAAATGAAAACCAAAAACCAAATAAACAAATGCAAATTAATTAAATTAAACCAACATAGATTCGACCCAAGTCAGTGTTTAGTCAATTGTCCAAAGTTCATCCGGGATCAGTGTCATTGAGAGTCAGTGTGTGTGTAGTCAGTAGTCAGAGTGTGTGTTTGGACATGGAGGGTCCTACCGTCAGGTTAGGACAGAAACAGAACAGTAGGTTTGTTTTGGGTTAGCTTGCCATTGTCTTCACTTTCATCGTCACCATGATCAGACGGTCGAAGAGTTAACTGGAAAAACCTGAACACAACAAGGCCAAATTAAACATCTACAATAAAACAACTAACTGATCTACAAGTTCAAATAACAAAAATCAGTATTCACAAATAATGTCAATATTATACCATCAAATCCAAACAAAACGGATCAAACAAATGTTTCCAAAACAAAACTCACCAATTCTGTTCAGATTCACAGCTCATTCATGCTCAGTACGCTCACCTGTGGGGTTTGTATGTAGGTCTAAAAGGATGTTAATCTGTGTTAGTATAATGCTTTATATTGCAATGTTTGGGAAAATGTTTGAGAGAAGGAGAGCATACAGACCTGTCCCCAGCCAGTGATGTGCACCTCACTGACTGAGACAGAGTACTGGCTTTATACTGGGGGTGTGGTGTGTGTGATTGCAACCTGGTGTGACGGAGTGAATGATTGGTGAGCTCTGAGTGAGTGGTGAGCTGAGCTGTGAACTGTCACTAGTGACAACTTGGCCGAATAGGGACAGTCAAAAAGATACAAGCGAGCAATTTTCATATATATATATATATATATATATATTGTGGGAGGTCTGAGACAAATCGAGGACAGAGACAGTACCAGTGTGTGGACGCACGGTGGCGCCCCTTTGGTTTATTAACAAAAAACGTAAATAAATTGCCAGTTTTCAATCAGCAGCCAAGGATGGTTAACAGTTCAATCAAGAAGTGTAGGGGGTTCCAGAAGTCTTCGTACTGCAGGGGGCGAGAGAACAAAGTTAGGTGAGTCTACATGAGAGGTGGAGTAGTAGTTGGGGCCTCAGGCTCCTGTCTGGGCTGTCAACCAACTGATCTCTTTTCTTCTAGGGTTCGGGGGGTGGAGGCGGTATGGAAAGGTAAGTATGGTCTTTCAGGTGTCCGGTAAGTATTAGCATAGGTTGGGGTCCTCCAGGGGGTGGTTTTGAAAGCAGGGCGCTCAAATTACAGGTTTGAGTATTTAGAGTAAAAATACTTTCAGGAGGTAAGTAATCTGGGTAAAAGTACTTTACAGGCTATGTAATTGGAGTACAAGTACTTTCTTTAGGCGGAAAATAATTAGAGTAAAAGTACTTTACAGGCTATGTAATTGGAGTACAAGTACTTTCTTTAGGCAGAAAATAATTAGAGTAAAAGTACTTTACAGGGCAAGTAATTAGAGTAAAGTACTTTCTTCGGAGGTAAGTAATTAGAGTGAAAATACTTTTTAGTTAGGGACGAAAGAGCACCTCGTAGGGACCCCGTGGGTTCGGCCGTCAGGTAAGTGCTCAAGTAAGTATTTATACTCAATTACACGGCGGGGGGTTGGGCTGATCTACAAACTCAGTGGCAGAATAAAGGGACAAATAAAGTTCTTTCACGACGTGAAACAAAAAATATCCTCTTCAGTTAACGTCAACTTGTGTCTTCAAACAAAATCTTTATCCTTAGCGACTTCTAGGCAGTGCCGCTTTAATTCCATTAAGTGGTAAAAAAAAAAATAAGTCTTTTCTTACGACCTTGGGTGGCTTGGAGATTCAGGCTTCCTCTTGTCCTTGCATCAATCCAGCTCCAGGTACGTCCAGTGTAAACAAAGGGTTTTTCTCCGGGCACAGGTTACGGGGGACACAAGCTCCTGTTCGTGTTTCCAACCCCACTCGTAGTTGCCTATTAGGTTGGAGCACAGAGAAGTGTTAACATCCAGTTTACAATGTCTTTAAAAGTACACCTATCTAATAGCGAGAGTGTGTTCAGCTTACCGTCCAGAGCCAAGAAACAAACACGCCGCCTGTCAGGGTTTGAGGTGAACCAGTCTATACTGCTGCACTGTTTGTGTGGGCTTTATATAGTGCCCAGCTGCTGCTGATTGGTAACGAGCGGGAGTCGGCTGTATTAGGCGCAGCTGGCGGAGGAGTGACTTGGGAACATACACTCCCTCTATGACACGTCCGTGGGCAGGCCGTGCTGTTCCTGTTTGACCTGTTACCCTGGAAACACAGTTATGGCTCTGGATCCCCAGTGAGACACCACAATATATATATATATATATATATATATATATATATATATATATATATATACAGTATATATCCTATGTGGGTGTACACTTGCCACTCATTCATCACATGATGGGAGCTTTTATATCTTGGTACCAAGTATTCGAACTTTGCACATTGACATGCTCGTAACACATCATCACATCACAGATACATGCAAGACCACCAAACCGTCTGACAATATGCAAACAGCACTATATGCACAATAAGCCATATAAAAATGGAAAACTCGCCTTGCAAATTGGAAGACCATATTTCACATGCTTCCATAAGTTCCACATGCTTATTGCTCTCACACAATCTGGCACAATATACTTGCTCCAGTGTTGCCAGAGAGAAACAAGCAGAAGAAGACTGTAGCTAGTGGCGCAATGGATAACTGAAGTAATTAATTAATAATTGAATAATTGACTGAATTGTAAAAATAACCATTAATGACTGCGTACAACCAGAAGTAACTAGATTCGGCAAAGGAGCTCAATAGAATGGGGTGAAACCAATGAGACACAAAAGCAGTATTAAAGTTTTAAACACAAAATTATTATTGACCTTGTTTGTATTGAAGCACAGTACATTTGGGTGTAGAAAATAAAAAAAGAAGAATGGGAGGCCCTTTAAGTCCAGTCAAGGTTTTAGTCTCTGTGAGTCAAGTCTCTTTCTCCTTGATGGAGAACCATGAACTACATACAAAGACTGAGTGGGTCTGAGGTGGGGTTCCTGGGTCGGCTCGCCAGGTCTGGAACCAGCCGGTTCCAGAACCATCCAATGTTGGGTCCAAGGTGTTCTGGGCACACAAAAAAAAAACCCTGGCCTGGAGGGCCAGGTGTCTACATCAGTTCCCATTGTTGTACAAACAAAGCAATATAAAACATAAATTAAATCAAATATCATGACAAAATGACTTGATGTGATCAAGATCAAGTCATTTCACTCATTGATCATTTTCATCCATTTTCATTAATTTAAATTGTTTCCATATTAGCATGCTTTTAATCTTTAGTAGCCCTACTTAATGTTTTAGTCATCTTAAATATCTTTGAATCAATTCATGAATTCATTTCTCTTAACTTAAAACCAACTTTTAGCTTGACCAATCATGTAAACAAAATGATTTACCTAAAAGTATCTTTTCAAACAAAAATGCCAATTCAAAACCACATAATGAAATCAAACATAACTCAAAACAATTGTAAATAACTCAAAATCAAATACATCAAATAATCAAATAAGTGAACCAATGATCAAACTAATGATACCAAGCCAACTAACTCACCGCTGAGTGGAGTAAAGTCTAGTACAAAGGAGTTGTTGTGGAGAAGAGAGGAGCTGCTGCACATGTATCAAACATTTCGGCCATCTTGCCACAGAGGGTGAAGATGGGAGTGGAGTGAGTGAGAACTGTCATATGTGTGAGTGGATTGCCAGGTTGGTGGAAGGTAAGCGGGTTGCCATGTTTGTCAGAGGTAAGCGGTTGGCTGGGTTACAAGACTCTTCACAAAGCAGCAATTTTCATTGGCTTATAAAAATGTCATTTTTTGATGAAAACAAATTTGCTTCGGAACTTTTGTCCGGATGGGGCCAAAGTTCTCATGTAGCAGGTGTCATGCAAATTGATCAAAAATCCAGGCAGAAAATCAGGCATGAGCACTTTTCAAACTGCTTAAAATGGCAGACACTCTGGGGGTGGAGCTTACCGGTCAAAGTTACAGATGCGTTCCACATGAATCAAGGAACATGTAGAAACAAGTCCCATGATTTTTGGCCAAACGAGGCCCGAGTTGTGGTTGTTCAAATGTTTCAGTTTCAAAGAATTGTTATAGCGCCCCCATTTGAGCAATTGGAGTAAGACTGGTTTTGCTGCTATTTGGCATCCCCCTCTACAAAACTGTAAAATATCAGAAGCAGATTACGCTGCATGTGTAGATTAGGGGCATTAGAATCATTTTCACAAACGAGCAATTTTCATTGGCTCGTAAAAACATCATTTTTTTCACTAAAAACATGATTCACACCCATCCCATGTTTGTATGGCTCCAAAGTTCATGTGTAGGTCATTGTTATGCATTTTGATCAAAGATTGTAGGAGAAGAGACATTTTAACTGTTTTACATATAATTCAAGATGGCGGTTCATCTAAAGGTCAGAGGTCAAAAGTCAGACTACAAAAGTTGTTCGGCATAAGCAGACGCATAAGTGAATATAAGTTACATTTCTGAGAGTCGAGCATGAGTTATAAGTGTTTAAAGTTTGCAATTTCAGTTGAGTGCTATAGCGCCACCATTTGACCAGTGGTCACAGGCTTCGCATCATCACCGTTTGGCATCACCCTCTACCAGATTACCAATTTTCGCGAAAACCGACTGCACGGTTCAGCCAGAACAGCTATTTCTGGCGGAAAAAGAAGGAGAAAAGCAGTCAATATCAAATATAGCTGCAAGCAGCAATAAGACGGGACCAAGCAAGCAGCAATAAGGTGCAGAACAACACGCACAAGCCATAGTAACATTAGAAGACTGACAGACCCACACACCCACTTTGGATTGTCAGTCACCGGACTTGAAACAACATTTTGTTTCCAAGTCTGGCACTCTTCTGACTGAACTATCCAGACTGAATAATTTCCTTCATTGTTGTTAACAGTATGGCAGTGTGACAAGCACAAATAAGCCATATGTAACCCAGGGTAAAACCCGATGTAATGGTAATGGTGGTTGTCACCATTTGGCCATGATGGTTTTGTCGCTATTCGGCCATGTTGTTTTTTGTACTGCCTATTCCCTTCGCATACAAATCAGACAGGTTTTGAATGACACGTGTTTTCTGTGGTCACATGTGAATGTGACAAAATCTTCTCCAGAGTTAGCATGGCTGACCCTGAGACAAATTCCACAACCAGAAAGTGGTTATAATAGCAGGCAGACAGGCAGGCAGGCAGTGTTCCACCAATCTTTTCTTTTTTTTTTACACCTCTGCAGTCAACTTTGAATCGGTCTGCAGCCCTTAAGAGCCACATGAAACCAGCCAAAGAGCCGCATGTGGGTTGCGAGCCATGGGTTAGCCACTCCTGCCCTAGAAGGAGGAAAAGAGGGAGGCCCTAGACAGGAAAGGAGGGATTTTTCAGTTGCCACCTGAAATAAAGCCGCGGGGGTGGGAAGGAGCGCTTGTTTTATCTGTCGGCTACTACTAGTAGGGCGGGGCGAAGCATAGTTTTACTGAGGTTATGTTTAGGGTTAGTTATCGTATAAAGCACCGTCTAACTCTAACTCTACACGTGTAATAGTGTCATAGTGTAATAGGGTAATATGTGTAATAGCGTCATAGTGTAGCATGTGTAATATGGTAATAGGTATAATAGTGTCATAGTGTAACATGTGTAATAGTGTAATAGGGTAATATGTGTAATAGTGTCATAGTGTAACATGTGTAATACCATAGTATGTGGATTGTGTAATGAGATAATAAGTGTAATAGTGTAATATATGTGCATTAGGGTAAGATTGTGATATATGCAATAGTGGTATAGTGTAATTACCATATTACACTATTGCACATACATTATATTATTACACATATTAGCCTATTGCACTTATTACACATATTACACAACAGCATTATTACCCTATTACACTATACAACTATTGCATATATTACAAGATTACTAATTAACATATATAACACTATTACACATATTAGCATATTGCAATTATTACAAATATTACACTATTACACACATTACCCTATTACACATGCTGCACGATGACACTATTACACATATTACCCTATTACACTATTACACCTATTAGCATATTATACCATTATACTATGACACATGCTACACTTGGTGTGTCCGCTTCACATATACACTTATTGTGAAGGACAGATGTACAGACAGACATTTCTGGGTGGCTTATGTTCGCAAAATATACGCAGCAAATTTAGCACTGAAACAGCCCTTCACGATCGGTTTAATAACTCCCGACCCGTTTCATCAATTGAAAAACTTGAAGTGGTTTATGATAGCAGATACATGTAGGTCCATTTCCTGAAAATAGAAGATATTGTGATGAAGGGATCTTTGACTTAAAGAGTGAAACGTGCCAAAATGTTACACTTATGGTGCCTCATCACTACGTATATGTTGTAACTCAAGAACCATAGTACATACAAACATGTCCGTAATGCCCGACTTTATATTAACGTTCAATACATTTATTTATAAAATCTTTGCATTTCGAGTTATGAAGGTAAAACCACATTTTTGGACGGACATCTTGGATTTTGGGGGCTGCCATCTTGGAATTTTGCAGGGCATGCAGTACTATTAGAAATAGTGGGGTTTGCATAGTGTGTGTGCGCCAATTTTCATGCCTGTATCACCATTTGATTGACTTCATTTGTAACAAGAATGAATGTTACAAATGTCTTGCTCTCCTCAATCTGTGAAAGTACCTATATGCTGTATCTCATGAACCGTAGGAGACAGACACGTACTTGGTATGTGTCTGTACCAAGTACAGACACGTACCAAGTACGTGCTAACTTTGTATGAACTTTCAATACATCTATGGGGCATAAAATCATTGCATTTCATGTTATGAAGGAAAAAACACATTTCTGGGCAGACATCTTGGATTTTGGGGGCAGACATCTTGTAATTCTGCGTGGCCCGAGGTTGATTATTGTTTAGGGTCATATGAAGATCATCTGTGCCAAATGTCATGCTTATATCACCAACTGAACTATCATGCATTGAAAACACCATTTTTCCGCCTAGCTACTAACCATAACCTCAGTAAAACGTCCTTCGCCCCGCCCTACTAGTAGTAGTCGGCAGATAAAACAAGCGCTCCTTCCCAACCCCGCTGCTTTATTTCGGGTGGCAACTGAAAAATCGCAGGAGAGGAGGGGGTCGGTCTGTCGGTCAACATGCTAATACCACTGCAAATTCCCAATGCTAACATGCTAACATTTAATGCTAACATGCTAATGCTAACATGTTAACATGCTAATGCTAGCAGGCTATCATGCTACTGCTAGATAACATGCTAATGGTAGCATGATAAGACGCTAACATGCGAATGATAGGATGATAATGTTAAAATGCTAACATGCTAATGCTAACATGTTACTGTTAGCATTAGCAGTGGTACATGCTGATGCTAACATGCTAATGCTAATACGCTAATGATAGCATGCTAATGTTAACATGCTAATGCTAGTATTAGTATTGGTACATATTAACACGCTAATGCTAACATGTTAATGCTACCATTGATACATGCTAATGCTAACATGTTAATGATAGCATGATAAGGTTAAGATGCTGACACGCTAGATACATGCTAACATGCTAATGCTAACATGCTAATGCTGACATGCTAAAGATACTAACACGCTGGATTAGCATGTTAGCATTAGCATGTTGGCATGTTAGCATTAGCATGTTAGCATTAGCATGTTAACATTAACATGTTAGCATTAGCATGTTAGCATGTTAGCATTAGCATGTTAGCATGTTAACATTAACATGTTAGCATTAGCATGTTAGCATGTTAGCATTAGCATGTTCACATTGGCATGTTAGCATTAGCATGTTAGCATTAGCATGTTGCTAGCATTAGCATTGGTACATGCTAACATGCTAATGCTAGCATTAGCATTGGCACATGCTAATGCTAACATGCTAATGCTAACAATTAGAATGTCTAAATAGGGGTATGTCTAAATGGGGGTATGTCTAAATAGAGGGATGTCTAAATACCAGCATGTAACCGTCAGCAGTGGGACTTGAACCCTCAATCTTGTGTTCTGAAGTCAGGCACCCTACCGACTGAGCTATCCAGGCACAATGACTTGCTTAGTTGTTGCCATCAATGAAACAACTCAACAACATGGCACCAAGCAGTAAGCAATGAATAAGAAATGAACAATTCAGCAATCCGACAGTGGAGCTTAGTGGTTAAAGTGACACAATTGTTTCTCATTAGTCAAGGTGCATGTGAAAACAAATTCCACATGCTTATTCCTCTCACATAATCTGGCACAATGTTTTAACCACTAGACTGTTGTGTAGTGATCAAGGCTTGTACAATGCATAGCTGTCATTGGGTAGGTTACTACTGGAAATCTAGAATGTCGGGGTATGATCTGGCCGGGAATCGAACCCCGGCCTCCCAGTCTCAGGGCAGACACTCTAACCACAAGGCCACTGAGTTGGTGCCATTACCATTACATTGAGTTTTACCCTGGTTTACACATAGAAACATAATATTGAGTTAGCTAAAGCAATAAAAACAATATGCACAAAAAATAAGCCATAGAAACATGGAAGACTGAACTTGAGAAATATGTCATGCAATTGTGGGAGCAGAGCAGGGTTCTTGAAGACTCACACTTGTTATTGTCAGTATTGGGACATTAACCCACAACCTTTTGGTCCCAAGTCAGGCACCCTACCGACTGAGCTATCCAGGCACAATGACTTGCTTAGTTGTTGCCATCAATGAAACAACTCAACAACATGGCACCAAGCAGTAAGCAATGAATAAGAAATGAACAATTCAGCAATCCGAGAGTGGAGCTTAGTGGTTAAAGTGACAATTGTTTCTCATTAGTCAAGGTGCATGTGAAAACAAATTCCACATGCTTATTCCTCTCACATAATCTGGCACAATGTTTTAACCACTAGACTGTTGTGTAGTGATCAAGGCTTGTACAATGCATAGCTGTCATTGGGTAGGTTACTACTGGAAATCTAGAATGTCGGGGTATGATCTGGCCGGGAATCGAACCCCGGCCTCCCAGTCTCATGGCGGACACTCTAACCACAAGGCCACTGAGTTGGTGCCATTACCATTACATTGAGGTTTACCCTGGTTTACACATAGAAACATAATATTGAGTTAGCTAAAGCAATAAAAACAATATGCACAAAAAATAAGCCATAGAAACATGGAAGACTGAACTTGAGAAATATGTCATGCAATTGTGGGAGCAGAGCAGGGTTCTTGAAGACTCACACTTGTTATTGTCAGTATTGGGACATTAACCCACAACCTTTTGGTCCCAAGTCAGGTGCTTTACTGATCGAGCTACCCAGGCACAATGATTTGCTTAGTTGTTGTTAACAATGAAACAACACTAACATGGCATCAAGCAATAAGTAATATGAACAATATGCGCAATTCAGCAATCCGAGAGTGGAGCTTAGTGGTAAAGTGACACAATTGTTTCTCATTAGTCGAGGTGCATGTAGAAACAAGTTCCACATGCTTATTCCTCTCACATAATCTGGCACAATCTACTTGCTCCAGTGTTGCCAGAGAGAAACAAGCAGAAGAGAAGACTTCACAAAGCAGCAATTTTCAGTGGCTTATGAAAAAGGCATTTTTTGATGAAAACAAATTTGCTTCTGAACTTTGGTCCGGATAGGGCCAAAGTTCATGTGTAGGTCATTGTTATGCATTTTGATCAAAGATTGTAGGAGGAGACGCATTTTAACTGTTTTACATATAATTCAAGATGGCGGCTCATCTAAAGGTCAGAGGTCAAAAGTCAGAATACAAAAGTTGTTCGGCATAAGCAGACGCATAAGTGAATATAAGTTACATTTCTGAGAGTCGAGCAGTTCATGAGTTATGAGTGTTTAAAGTTTGCAATTTCAGTTTAGTGCTACAGCGCCACCATTTGACCAGTGGTCATGGGCTTCGCATCATCAACGTTTGGCATCACCCTCTACTAGATTACCAATTTTCGCGAAAACCGACTGCACGGTTCAGCCAGAACAGCTATTTTTGGCGGAAGGAGAAGAAGAAGGAGAAGGAAAAAAGCAGTCAATATCAATTAAGAGACCAAGTCCACTTCGTGGACTGCTTGGTCCCTTAATAAGAGACCAAGTCCACTTCGTGGACTGCTGGGTCCCTTAACAAGTCACTTCGTGACTGCTTGTTCACTTAATAAATGCAGATAAATGTTTTGCCACTGAGTCAGGCAGCTGAGGTCACATATCATACCAGTAATGCTGATGTCACGCACCCGGTTCCATATTAATAATTCTGTATCATGTACAAAGAAGTGCATAGATCGCTCTACATCGTATATAGATGCCCATGTATTAAGGGAGTGGGAAATCAAGTGGCAGTTTAATGCAATCAGATAGGCCTTTGTTTGCATGGGCTGTCAAGGCCAGAAAGCTGTTTCGTATCCCTGCAACTTCCAGGTAGGATTATGATGTCACATGCTGCATACCCTCTATTCTGTCCTTGGATATGAGCACAAAGCTAGTGTAAAACTTCCCACAGTGCTATTTTCTTCATTTAATTACATTTTTTGTGTAATTAAAATCCATCACTGCCAACCCCTACTGTTAAGTCTCCGCTGCATGTTGATTGTTGACATTGCCAGAGACTCCCTTTCACCTGATAGAGGGTACCTTCACCGGGAGGCCATAACTGCATGCAGAGGAACAGGTGCCCTTAACCAACCTGCCGGCTTCCCACCCACCCGCCAACGCGGCCGATTGTGTTGCTTTCGGGGCGGCGGTAAGCCAAGCTGGCCACACCGCGGAGGAACCAAACTTTATTCTCTACAGCGGTGGTGGGCTAGGAACTTTACTCCTGTACCACCCCGGGTGTCTGCTGCTCTCGTATTCTTTTTTTTTTTTTTTTAGGTTTGAGAGCTTGCTGGCTGGCCTTATTATGCATGATTACTGTGAAATGGAGTGGGACGCTGTGTTTTGGCGAAACGATTTAATTAGAACGGCGAGAGGGTAGTGGCACGGATCTGAATGCCAGGATCAGGTGCTGTTGTTGGTTCACAACAAACTGGCGAGGCTGAACATCCTCTCTGCCAGGCAGAACATCCTCTCTGCCAGATCCTCAGCAGCACAGAGAGAGGATAAACACAAGCACTTGGCTGCTGGTTAAAACAGCCAAAGACACTAGTATACAGAGTAAGATCTGGAGCTAAGTACTGTTTAATGCACAATTACTTACATTAGTATTGGTAGCGATTTGATACCGATTCGATGCCGATTCTTTACATTGCAAAATGGCGATACAAAGTAACTAGAGATCGATCCATCAGGCTTTTGGCTTTTGATCTCTCTTTTTTTTTTTTTAAAAATAAAATGCAAGAGTGCAAGAAGCAGCAAGCTTATTTCAGTTTCCCCTCCACCAAATGCTGATTTCTTCATGTAGTGTAACATTTTGCTGTATGAAATACAGGCATGAGCTTCATACATGAAAGAAGAAGAAAAAATACATTTTGGTAATTTGGCAGGGTAAATGTGTAAATGCATGAGGTGAGGGTCTGCTTATCTCCTTAGGACCATAATCTACCAGATTTTCGATGAAAGTGGTGGATTTTTTTTATAAGAAATATAAATAATTGTCCTGTCTCTTTTCACTTAATTTATTTTTGGCACCTTTACCGAACTATAAATATCGGGTTTGATAATCGGCCGCGGCCGATAATCGGTCTATCACTATAGTAACATGATACAATGTTTTCTGCTTACTTAACAATGTACTTCATTTGTGCTCATTAAAAGTGATATTTTGATCCAGTCACTATATTGTGACACCCCTAGTACACAGATTGTGTTGTGCAGTGGATCAGACCAGGCTACATTTCATAGTTTATGAATGAGTCGGATGAGTCTTTTGTCAGATGAAGGTGTCTGGGCCTCATAAAAGGATCTTCTTGCATCAATACCAAGGTACACGGGAGGGGGTTAAATAACTTGACCCTGAGGGGGGTCAATCTATTCAATTCATTCTTTTTTTCTCATCAGCAGCCAGAGTGACAGGCATTTTCTGGTTTTCTTTCTTTTCCTTTTTTTTACACCCTTTGCTTTTGTCTTTTTCGTGCACTTTGCATACATTTGGAGGGGGTTGGGGACAGAAATGGGTCAGTCATGTAAAAACGGTGGTGGGTAGTCCCGTAGTTTAAAACAAAGCAGTTTTTATAGGCTGTTATCACTCAGCAGTCTTTGCTTTGTTTTCATTCACTATGCGATTTTAACTGCTATAGGATCAATAGCAATATGAACTGAAAAGTTAACTCTTGGTTAGGATAATTAACTGTGTCATTCCAGGTCACAGTCAGGTCACAGGAAAACAGATTGTACCACTTGTGTGCCAGTATTGAGCTTGTCAGGCAAACGTTTTCTAAAGAAAAACAGAAGATCAACGTGTTGTGAGTGCATGGAGCGCAGCTATTATTATTGCTGTTCATTGTAGGACAAAGTATATAGGAAAACACCATAGAAGACGTTCCGCGGTTGCCCTACTAAGATCTTATATTACGGATACGCACCCAATAGTGACTGCATGTTAACTCAGACCAGCACATGTCTAATAAACTGTCTTTGTATTGACAGATCCAGAGACATATTCTCGTCCATGGATTTTCCACAAATCAACTTACGTTGTACACCAGCAAGAGAGCGGTATCGATTTGCATGCTCTTACATTAAATAGCTACAGTACAGTACTATAGAGTACACCTATGTATCATCTGTAATCTGTACAGTAGGTCATTATACGCAGGTTGTTAGGAACAGACAAATTCCTCCACTTCAGAATAAGACATAATGTAACAGCCTTCTGGAGCAGAGAAATCTGTGCCGTGTAACGTAATGTGAACCACATGCGGTTGTTTTATCAAGTCAGCGGTGCGGTTCGTCCAACCGCCTGCCACTTTCGCCAGCGATTAATCCTCGCAGACACACACTCACACTCGAATGAATGGCCGTGTGGATTATGTAGGAGGAGGTTTAGGGGGCGGGGACATGTGTGTGTGTGTCAGCGAGAGAGAGGGAGAGAATGAGAAGTTCACGTCAGTTTGTTTTCGCTCCAGGGCACAGGCAACCCTCTGTGTGAAGGTGCCACCTGTACCGCACGTCTCTTGGGTTTTCAGCGCACCTGCTGCCTGCTACACCTGTCCACTGAAGACATTTCCCTGTAGACCTGAAGACACTCATCGTCAAAGGGATAAAAATCCTGCCTTGATCCCCCTGAGAAACAGTGATGGTCCCGTATCCAAAGGTAGAACTGAAATATATCTGTTGAACAAAAACCAAGAACAAAAAGGTAGTTTTAGTCACTCCAGTGAGTGGGAGATAGAAAAGAGACGCTGCTTTCCTATCGTGCACTTGATGAATAAGCCGATGACAATAGAAAACGAGATTGATATGAACAACACAGCAGGGGTTCTTCCTTTGGTGTTTCCCCAGGCCAGAACCTTTTTAGAGAAAGGAACTTTTACATGATCCGTCCAACGGCAATGGATCGGGGGTATTTTGCGTCGCGGCTCTTCCCGCGGAAGTCTTTGTTTATGGGTCAGAGCTGCGATGGCTGGAAGTGGGTTTTGAAAAGTAATCGGAGATGTTTTACAGTAATTAGTCGTCTTTGTTGCTGCCGTGGAGACTACTGCCACTGCCTGCTGAATGGGCTGGGGGGAGGGGGAGGGGGGTGGGGGGATGATGGGTGGGTGGGGGGTCCCTCCTTTTGTGGCCTGTGCACCGCTCTCTCTCCCCTGTCTGAGTGTGTGCTAGAGAGAGAGGAGAGAGAGGCAGGGGTTTGAGGCAGCTGTCACTTAACATGTGAATGTTTCGAGGGGCAGCCCGGGGGTTCTTTTGAAAACTCTCCCTTTTTTTCCCGTCACTCTCACCCCCCACCCCACCCCTCATTTTTCAACACCCGAAGCAGCGTGGAGTTTCTGAGCCCCAAAAGAGAACCCCCCCATAGGAGGGGCTTTGGAGGAGGGGATGGAGAGGGAGGAAGGCATGTGAGGCGGGTGAGAAGGTATAGTGGTGCACGTTGCTGTCTTCTAACTGCCTGGGTTAGTACGGGAAACAACCTGCAGCAGTGCCACCACTACTGCCCCACAGCACAGAAACTGGCACTCCCCCGTTGCCCCGAAACTCCTCTTCTTCTTGGCCGAGAGAACTGTGGGAGTACAACAACTATACTTGGAGCCGTTGGGGCTGCTGGGTACATTGTGCTCGTCCTGGGTTTTTTGCACTGGTATCCCTATTGGCGCGGCATTAACAAGGAAGGAATTCCTCTATTCGCGCACACACTAGGCTCCCAACAACAAAGAAGAAAGGGGAGAGGAGCCGAGCTGGTGGGAGGAGGAGGAGAAGTGAGGCGAGGGAAGGGGAGGGCAGAGGAGAGGAGGGGTGCACTGTGGAGGAGGAGGTGGAGGAGGACATTGTTTGCCTGTGGCTGTTGGCAACGGAGAAGCATGAGGTTTTTTCTTCACAGGGCATGCGCGAGTGTGTTTGGAAAGTGTGTTTGTGCCGTACGTGTGAATGAGTGCACCTGTATGTGTGTTTGAGAGGGTGATGTGTGATGTGTGGGGGAGTACCAGGAGAGTATACGAACACGTTGGGATGTTGGAAACCGGGAGGCCATTCAAAGGATGCTTCAAACAGAGCTGGATTTTTTGTCTCTCTCTTCACTCTCTCCTCTTTTTTTGAATGGTGATTGCAGCCCTGTTGAATTCCTTCACTCTTGCCGCCGCACACCGGCTCTGCTTCAGGGTAAGTCATGCGTCATCCTGTATAACCGCCAAAAACGGTCCTGGATTAGGCCAGGATTGGCTTTAGGGAAAGTTTAGTTTTTGGGGGAGTTTGCTGCTGGTCTAGTGGTTGTCGCACTGGTTGCAGCAGCACAGTCCCATGTGACAATACAAAGTGACTGGGCTATTTCTCTGCACTTGTCTTGACCATGCCAAAAGGGACCGGCCAGGGGGGCCACGGACTGTGAAATGCCAGGGGTTGTATTGTTCCAAAGCTCCCACTAGAACGTTATGTCAGCATTACATGGATTCTGTTGTAAGTGAGTATATACCTGGCTTTAGCTTCATATTCTGGTGCTGTGTAGAAGTGGTGTCTCAGCAAAGAATTGCATTTTTACTCATAAGACATGGGATATGTGGAGAATCAAATGTTATGTGGAATTTAGACATTAAATGACACATGATATGATTCAGTTAAAAATAATGGCATTTTCGAGTAAATACAGTATATCTTTTGATAGGAAACACTTTCACCAGCATTGTGTATGCTGCATACTTGCCCAGTGACTGACAGTAAATCATGTTTTTTGTTGTTTGACCTAAGTGCACTGATAAGATCACACAAAACAATTAGCAGACCATATTGAACCATATTGAAATTAGTTGGTCATTGTCATTGCCCACAATACTGATATGTGTTGAATGCTTTGTTTTGGAGGCTGTCTTTACTGGTGAACGGAATGACCTTGTTAGATATCCACCCCCAAGATGTTATGAGTCTCACGGGTGAACGCACAGCTGTCATTCTTGATTAGGGACCACTACCGTGATTACTACTTAGGGCCCACCGCCATGAATGGGCTGAACACGACAGTAGGTTGTCTTCTGGTACTGTTGTGATTAATGGTCACTAGTATTCTTGTTGTTTTTTTTTTTTTTTTTTTTTAATTGAGCCCAATGCCTGGTTGGTCTCCAGGCAGAATGAAATGGGCGTGTGTGGGTGTGTGTGGTTGATATCAAGTAAATAGGTCACCGGTCGGTCTCTTTTGTACAGTGTGTTGGTGTGTGGTGCGTGGTGGGTGGTGCCCAAAAACAGGTTGTATTAATAGCACATAATAGCAGCATTCTTTCACATGAAAAAACATCTGTTAAAGAAGTAGTTCACAGAAAAAAACATATTTTCTATCAATTATGCACTCCATAAAGCCTTAAGATTCTTTCATTTTCATCGCATTCCGATGCCGAAAAAGATGCTAATTTCTTCGGTAGGAGATGCAAATGCAGGTCAATTGAGTCTTCCAGTGGAGAGGTCTGCCTCTGCAATGTGATTAAAAAAATCTCCATGAATTCAAGGCTTCATGGGCTGTTCAATTGATAGAAAATACATTTTTGGTAAACTACTTTAAGACTACATTTTACACCAGGAAATAGCTACCAAATTCAAACAGATATTCTTTCAATAGGCTTTTTTCTGTCAAATAACCTCTTCCTTTAAGGCTCCATTGAGAGCCTGGCTGTACATTGACCGCACATAATCAGATTCATCAGGAAATGTGAGTGCGGTCATGAGTCGTAAATCAAAGCATGAGCACATCGTACATAACATACTAGAGGGTAGGAAGGCAATTGGCCTCTGAGCAGCCATGCGCCATGCAGCCTCTCAAGACAGGTTGAGTGCTGTGAGGAGTGGGTTAGGTCATCTCTGATACGGGATAAGTGGAGGATCGGCTGTCTGTCTGCTTTCACGCCGGAGTCAGATGGGCATAACACACCCATAAAGGAGGTTAACATGATGTCATTCTGAGATCACTTTTGGGTTTTAGTTTGGATCAACCATACCGGTTAAATTCAGCATATGGTTGCATTTAATATACCAGAAGAAATCCAATCAGGTTCGTTTTGGTGGCCAAGGTAATAAAACATAAATTAAAGTGCCTTTACTGTACTTGTCAGATCGCATATGGCAACATGTGTATATTTTACAGATCATCATGTTAGCTGCTGTGTAATTCAGTAAAAGAAAAAAAAAACACCTGACACCATCATCAGGTGCGGTAACCAGACACGGCACATGAGCCTCGCTTGGTCTTGGAATTGTTAACCCATGTGGACACACATCACAGCCTCACACACACACACACACACACACACACACACACACACACACACACACACACACACACACACACACACACATCACAGCCTCACACACACACACTCTCCTGCTCTCCTCCTCAGGAGACTTGCCGGGGTCCACCAGGGCCCAGTGATGTGAGCTAACTGAGTAATCATTGATCTCAGTCAGGGCTTTTGTCTGGTGCAACCACTCTGTCTGTCTGTCTGATCTGACTGGATGGGTGCTCCCTGTGTGGGTCCCATGATGACCGCATCATGTGCTGCCTCGGCACAGACGCGCATGATGAAGGTAATTACTAGCCTAAATGCACATGGAGACCTCTAATTATAAAGTAGGCCGGCTTATTTCTTTTTGCAGCCTCCTCTGATTAAAGGCGGTGGTCTATCCGGGTCCTAATTGGTTTTCATTTCTTCACTTTATTATGGCAGAAGGGGAAAGTGATTTGATTTGCATACAATATACAGTGTATTGGAAATCGCTGACGCTAGCACAACAATATGGCTTTGTTTCTGCCGCAGTCACTATTAACCTATGACAGAGATGAATGTCCTCGTATTCAAGTGGCATAATGACCGTGGCCGTCTTGCAGTCTGAACTCTGGCTGTGCTAGTAGTGTATGTTAATTGGCCATATTCAGACGGCAGCCATCTTGCCATCAGAGTTTGGAAGCGCTCGTTTTTTTAGTAAAAACAACGTCCTGCTGCCTCCAGCATGGTGTGAAAATTCCAAACTGGTGATGCACAATGGGCTGTTGGGTGATATCTAACAAGCGCTTCCAAACTGTGACACTTGAAAATGAATCACCTGCAAGGATGGAAAGTAGCTCATAACACGTCTGCAGTGGGTTTTATGAAACAAAAAACATTTGTTTCTTTAAAATCCACTGCAGACATGTTATGATAGTACTTTTGTGTTTGGATGAATGGGCCATAATGGGAAGTTGCACCTTGCTATTGACTTCCATGGTAAGATGGCCGCCGTGTGAATAAGGTCCATTGTAGTGTAAGTAACAGTCAGCATCACAGATAGACACATCTCTGTAAAGCCATCGTCTTCTGCTCCGCCGACCCAGAAAACACTCTTGAACAGGCCGAGGAACCAAATCTTCCCCGTTTCTCCCTCCCTTCCCTTAACCCAGATTGGCCCCCCTGCTGATTTAAAGTGACTAGGCGTGACCTGGGGGTCGCCCCTGGCGGTCTCCACGGCCTGATCCCTGGCCGTCCCGAGAAGAGGGGGGAACACTGAGGCTCACCTCAGCTCCCCTCGACCAACGTAATTACACTCACCTTTAGCCTGCCAAACAATGAAGGCTCTGAACTGCATGTGGGGGGGAAGGCACACCAGTCTGTCACTGCCAGGATTCATTTGATCAGATGGCTTGAAGCAGTAGCACGTGTCACATTGGCTTAGAGAAGATGTTGGCGATCAATTTAACGTGTTGACGCCGGGCATGATGTCATGATAGAAAATGTTACACGTGTAGTTGTGTGCGGCACCTGTGACTTCAGCGATGGGTTTCGTTATAGAGACAGACAGGCCCATTCACTCCCTGAGTGTTCCTGTAACCTCCTCACTTCTCATGTTCAACATAGGAGGTGGTTTCTACTTCTTTTTCTGTCATATCTGATCGGAGTGATAATAGGTGTAAGGTTTCCCAGCTCTTCTAGGCCACCTTGAAGAGATGCACTCTTTGTGTGGGGAGTAAACTGCGGGAATGCTGCAGAATTCTGATTCCTTGTCTGTGACTATGAGTTAAAAAAATCGATTGACATTGGCTAGGGACGGAATATCAATATCTATGCTATTTTCTTTGGTACAAGCTACAGTAACGTAACATTGTCCTCGTTCAAACGTATATTTTTAAGCGGAGCTCAAACAATCTGTTGTTGTTTTCTTCTTAAAATTAAAATGTTTGCATATGAGTCGGACTGTCAATGAAGCAGCAGTGCACAGATCACAGCTCTGCTGATATACTTTGTGACATCATTGGCTTAGTTCTCATAGTACAAAACTCATCAATAGTAGAGATGAGAGATTCTGTTGCTCACTGTTTTTTTTTTTTTGATCGACTCCACCATACTGTATATCATTTCAGGAATCCATCAAACAAAACATTTGAGTATTACAGTATGTCCACAATCAGGCTGGATATGTGGAGATATACTGTAAGTTACAGGTAGCTAGCAGACTGATCTCCCACAGTAAAAGAAAAGTCCCATGCTAGCTGCTGTTTTAGGTTATATCGACACAAGACGTTTTCACCATTCGAATTTCCTTTAAACTGTTGTAAGATTAAAAAGGCAGGTATATTTTACAATCTATGATGACCCCAACCAAGCCCCCCCTATGTCTTATTCTAGGCAGCTGAAGGACCTTCTGCATGCATGGCCGAGGGGCCTCCTCCCCTCACCCATTACCCCAGTAGCTCCCGCCGGGCCGAAGGATCATGGGTAACCTGGTCAGCCGGCCCAGCTGCCTGGGCCACAAGTCCAAGCACGTGCGCTCCGACGAGGACTTCCTGAAGGAGTGCTACCAGCGGAGGATCGAGCGGCAGCAGCAGCCGCAGCAGCAGCAGACCCCGGCAGGGGAGGAGCGTCATGGAGGCGGGGAAGCCAAGCGAGAGGAGTTGGCAGTCTGCGGCGACGACACCAAGCCCAGGGAGGAGGAGGATGGCGAGAAGAAGGAGAGAGAGTTGGAGGAGAAGACGCGAGACGCCGACAGAGAGAGGGAGGAGGCGGTGCGCACGCCCGTCTCGGACAAAACGCTCCGCAGCTCTCCGGCTCCGACGATCGCGAGCAGCACCGCCAGCAGCACTCTGGATAAAGGCTGGCGCTACAGCACGCCGTCCCCGACCAAAACCACCTCGTCCCGAAACGGGACGCTGACCCGGATCACCGTCCCGCCGGAGATCTCCGCGGCGCGGTCTCCGCTGGCTCACCCGCGGCCGCCCCTGGAGAGGAGCCTGTCGGCGGCGGAGAGGCGCGCCAGCTTCCAGCGGAGGGACTCGCGCGAGGGAAGCCCCTGGCACTGGAAGACGCTGGCGTCCCGCGAGGTCACCGAGGTGACGGAGGTGACGGAGACCATCGTGACGGAGATCGTGGAGGTCACGGAGTACCCCGCCGAGGGCAGAGGAGGCGACCCCGTGGTCACCAGGACCGTTAGGGTCCTGAACGGAGTCGCCGACGAACTTGCAGAGGTCAATTGAAAAAAGGAAAAAAAAAAAAAACGACACTAACAAAGCCAAAACCAATGTCATCTTTCCTCCATCATTATCTTTTTCATCATCTGTTTCATCATGCTGTCACACCTCATTACCAGCAATGTTTTCTTTATATTTTAGTTTGTTTCTGTCATAGCACATTGATCGCCCTTAAAAATGATACTACTGTATGATGCAACACAGCATTCTTTTGTGAAGGTGTTTGTTTTTATGCTGAATTGCAGATACAAAGTGATGGACACTCTAGCTCTGACCAGGATTCCAGCCTGGACAGATGGCGGGTAGGCTTTGACATTTTGGTGTTTCATATCAACATCTCTTAAAGGTAGTATAGGCAACTTTTAAGCCTAAATTCAAAATATATGTCAAATATATGTCATTATTTCCCTCCATCGGCCACTGTACTGGATGGCACTGTGGTGTTTTTTCTACAGAAAGACATTTCCCTCTGGCTGTATCTTTGTTTTGTTCCAATGTTTATGTTGACGTTCGTCACTTGGCAGGGACGTCTCTGTTTCTGTGGGGGGAGGAGGGGCGACGGGGGAGCTCATCAGTAGGGATTGGCCCAATGTGTGGCCCAATCAAAGGCGTCAATCAAGAGCTCCTGCTGAGCTCCCCTTCAGCCCCTCCTCCCCACACAGACACAGGCCAAGGCATACCTGGGCATTCTGCGGCCCGGGGGCCAAATGCGGCCCTTTGGTTGACTCTGACCGGCCCGTCCGGGGACCACTAGTGGTCCTTGAGAGTGTTCCAGTTAAATGTGGAGAGTTGGTTAGCCAGATGTAACTCTTTGAGAATGTAAAAATGAAACCAAATGGACCCTTGCGGGTCCATTTGGTTTCATGTTTACACTCTCAAGAGTTAAAATATTCATCATCTGAATTACCTAAAATCTACACAATCAGATAATGTAAAATAATGGTCATTTTTTATCTATGTTTGCCTGTTTTGTTTCCCAAATCCAGCCTGGTATCCTGAACAAAAACAAAATCAATATTTAGTTTTGGGTCTCTGGGGCAAAAATGTCATCAAATCTTGATCCTCTATGGCTCAAATACTGAATAAATTGAGGGCCACGGTATCAAAAAGTTTGGTCTTACTCTTCCTTTCGTCTTGAAATTAAATTAATACTACACAGACTTTAGTTCAGCCTTTAGTCTTGGCCCTCCGCAATATTTTATGTATCTCATGTGGCCCCTTGGGAAAAATAATTGCCCACCGCTGGGCCAAGGGATGGACGTCCACATAATCAGTGAAATGTCACTGGAACAAAACCATAATGCAGGAAAACACCCAGCACAGTTATATAGTGGCTGATCAAAAATGCTAAATGTATTGTCCCGAATATAAGACAAACTTGCTTATAAGACGACCCCCATTTTCCAATGCTCATATGTGTTAAAGCAGTGGTTTTCAACCATTTTGATACTAGGGCCTACTATTTATTCAGCATTTGAGCCACACACCACCATTTGATGACATTTTAGCCCCACAGACCCCAAAACTAAAGATTTATTTTGTTTTTGTCCACAATTTCGGAAACAGTCCACGATTTTGGAAACAAAACAGGCAAACATGGATCAAAATGACCATTCTTCTACATTCTCTAGTTGTGTAGACTTAGACAGATGATAAATATTTTAACTCTTGAGAGTGTAAAGATGAAACCAAACGGACCCGCAAGGGTCCATTTGGTTTCATTTTTACACTCTCAAAGAGTTACATCTGGTTAACCAACTTTCCATCATTTACCTGGTCTCGTCCCCGGACCACCTGTTGAAAAAAACGTCTTAAAAGAAAAATTAATGTCAAATACTATAGTCCCCAAATATAAGACGACTCAATTTTTTAGGATATTTCTATTGGAAAAAACACTGTCTTATTTTCAGGCCAATAGGGTATATAGTATACTGTAAATGTACGTACAGTATATTTTCAATTGTGGCTTAAAAGTTGCCTATACTACCTTTAACAAATGCCATTGTTTGTCCAGCTGTAGCGGTGTCAAGACTGTACATACAGTACAACACTGCATGTTCACCGGCAGTAGCCACCGGCTAGTGTATAATCTCTGCACTGCGTGACACAATGACACACGCATAATCTTTTGTGATTACCCAGGGAACGAGATCCGCCTTAACTCTGAAGGATGAGTCGACAGAAGCGGAGCCTTACCTCCCCAACCTGGAGGCGCTGCTCACCTGGGTGTGCGAGATCGAGGAGCTCGCGGCCAATCAGAAACCCCCGTCTTCGGAGGTCAAAGTAGTGAAAGCTCAGCTGCAAGAACAGAAGGTGTGTGTGTGTGTGTGTGTGTGTGTGTGTGTGTGTGTGTGTGTGTGTGTGTGTGTGTGCGCGCGCGTGCGTGTGCGCGCGTGCGTGCGTGCTGACGGAACAGCAAAAAGTAGAATAGAAGAAGAAGTAACAATAGGCTATAGATCAGTGGTTTTCAACCTTTTTGACCACCTTGTATTCAGCATTTGAGCCACGGACCACCATTTGATGACATTTTAGCCCCAAAGACCTAAAACTAAAGAATTCTTTTGGTTTTGTTCACAATTCCAGGCTGGATTTTGCAAACAAAACAGTGTAGACTTATTAAATAGTGCTAATTCAGATGAATATTTTAACTCTTGAGAGTGTGAAAATGAAACCGAATGGACCCGCAGGGATTTCATTTTTACATTCTCAAGAATTACATCTGGTTAACCAACTTTCCATCATTTAGCCTGGGGACCACCTGGAACCCTCTCAAGGAGCACTGGTGGTCCCCGGACCACCTGGTGAAAACCCCTGCTATAGATGAAAGATTGAGTGTGTACCTATAGAAAGGGCTCAAACGCTCCCTTTATGTCATAAATTCTACGTTATTCAGTGATGAATAGGTGGGATTCTTTCTCACAATCAGTATGGCTTTGTGCAACGTTTCCTGGGGCTTCGTAAAGGAACAGAAAACCCTCCTGTCATTCAGCTGGGAAAAACGGCACCTATTGTGAGTTCAGTTGAGTTCAGTCAGATGAGGTAAAACCCGCCTGATGTTTAACAATGGAACGTGACACACGAGACAGGCCTTTATTTGCACCGACACAAAGGCAAGTTAATGGGAAGAAGAGGGCACATATACAGTACATGTACTACATGTCAATTCTCACTGCCTGGAAGTTAAATTCATCCAGAATTATAGCATTTAATTCATACCAACAATGTTGATTTCAGCCAAGATTATGTCCAGTTTTCGGCATATTTTTGTCATAAGGGCTGGCAAATTTATCACAGGATAAGTAGAAAATGTGTCTATTAAATACAGTAGAGGGTGTGCAGGTGACATCATTATACCTGTAAGTTATGCGGGTACTCCCAGTGAGTGACAAACAGAAATGTCCTGTCTGATTGCATCAAACAATGTTACACTAACCAACATTGCAGCTGTTTAGAAATCTTGAATTATTCTCTTTTCGGTCTATGAAGTTTGTTTCATAAAAATCCACAATAGAAACATTATTAGCTACTTGTTGTCAAGGAATGCCTTGTGTTTGATTAATTAATAAGAGTTTGGTAGCGCTTCTTTTCAGTAAAGAAAACCTCCTACTGCCTCCTGCATTGTGATGCAAATTTAAAACAGGTGGTAGTCTACATACAGTACGCATGGGCTGATGTGTGGTTAGTCAGCAAACACTTCCAAACTCCAGCACTTAGGAAAAAATCTGCAAGGAGGCAGTGGATTTTTATTAAACAAACACATTGCAGATAGTGGATAATTCAAGCTTTCCGTACAGCATCATGTTGTTGAGTTTGACGTTATTTAATGCAAATACTCAGATTGGATGAATGGGCTGTCTATAGCAGGGGTTTTCAACCTTTTTGATACCAGGGACCACTATTTATTATTGTTCATTTTTACGCTCTCAAGAGTTACATCTGGTTAACCAACTTTCCATCATTTAGCCTGGGGACACCCTGGAATCCTCTCAGGACCACTGGTGGTCCCCTAGCCTGGTCTAGCCCTCAATGATTTTGGCCTTGGGGGGCGGGGGTGTCGTGGGATCCACACGGCGGAAGTGCTGCGCTCTGATTTGATCTCACTAACGTGTCGTCATCCCCGGCCCCTCCCGCACCCGTCCACTGCTGTTCTACGTCACATTATTTAGAGCGACGCCCACCCCGGAAGGTTCACTCCCACTTGAAGGCCACTTTCCAACGTGCGTTAGTCCAGGCTTTCCGTTTTCGCGCAAGGCGAACAAAAATGAAAGCCTGGGTGTCGAGGCTAGTGGTTCAACCACCTGTTGAAAACCCACGCTCTATTGAAACGTGATATAATACAGTGCAGAAAAAAAACATATCATTGCCAAAATGTATTCATTTATTTGTTCCATCTTGTCATTGCTCAGCTCCTGCAGCGCCTCCTGGCTGACCGGAGGAAGAGCATGGAGGCTGTGATGCTAGAGGCTCCCCGGCTAGCTGAGGCCCACCCAGGAGAGGAAGGGGAGCAGGCAAAGGTCAAGCTGTCCACGCTCAGGCTCAAGTGGGAGGCCTTGCTTCAGGAGGCCAAGCAGAGGTCAGTCAGTGTACTATCCACTGCATGGAGGTCTGCTCTGCTCTGCTGTGTGACTGTGTGAATTATATTCATCCAATGACTGGTTTTACAGACTAAAGCAGACAGAATGCTTCTATGTGTAGCATCGTTTATCTCGTGAATTCTGCCAATTTTCTTTTTTTTTCTGAGAGTACAAATGTAAGCCAAATGGACCCTAACGGGTCCATTTGGTTCCATTTGTATGCTCTCAGAAAAAAATAGGTCCTAAAAGAAAAATCATTAACATAGTGAAACACAACTTGATGATGTTATCAAGTTGCGTTTCACATTTTACATAGTAAATGTTAAAAAATGGATGGAAATCCCCATTATTTATTTTAATGGATCAACAAATTCGTTTAAATGTTTTAAATATTTTTGGGCTTTCTTCTGCAAATGTAAGAAAACAAAATGTTTTTTTTTTACTCGAGTTGTGACCAATGCAGAAACGGCCCCACATTAGCTCTGGTCCAGAGCTCCACTGCTTCTATGAGTCTGCCTTGCATTGGAGCTGGTGTGCCCAAGCCAAGACCCAAAGTAGTGAAAAATTGCAGATCTACCGGAGGAAAAAATATTCCCTATGAAGGTTTTCACTTGCCAATATTGGTAGGCGGCGTACATTCTGGTTTTCCTGTGAAAAACAATCGTTCTGGCCAAAAGTGGCTTTGAGTGTTTCCACTAAGGAAAGTAGGCTTTCTAATCACACAAGCCGTGTTTGTTTTGGTGAGTAGGCAAGACGTTCTTTATATATCCACTCCAGAAGAGAGTCTGGTCGGGTGACTCAGGTCAAGTAATGGCAGATTGCATTGCATGTTAGAGAGCTCCAATGCAAGGTAGACAGACTCATAACCAGTGGAGCTCTGGATCAGAGCTACTCCCAAAAAACCAAGACTTAACAACTAACAGTGCTAATACTGTGACCTGCTGTGTTGCAGGAGGGCCAGCCTGGAGCTCATCCTGCCCAGGGCGCAGCTCTTCCAGGAAGGGGTGGATGCCCTGCAGCAGTGGCTCATCTCCATGGAGCAGGACCTGGCGGAGCTGAGGAACGCTGAGAGGGTGATGCTGCACGTCCCCGAGGCCACGCAGCGGGCCAAGGTTTGGAATGATTATGCACATAATAAATACGTTCACACTTGTGTATTTCTATTTCTGCACCTCCTTGCACATTTCCATGGTGTGGGGAGTTCTGATAGCCCTGGGCTAACAGGTCTTTACTCCGGGCTATCTAGGAGGGTTCTGGTTAATCCTTGCATTATAGCGCCCCTGTGGTCTTAATTTGTTGACTCATGACATCTTCATTTTGGTCTGCAGGCTGCTGTCGAAGAGATTAAAGTGAAAAGTGCTGTGCTAGGCCAAGTACAGCAGGTGGGTCGAGATCTGATGGAGGCAATATCAGGTAACACTATCATTTCACAAGTGTTAAAGAAAAAACAACCTTAATACAACATTGCTGTTGGGAGGAATACATTTTTATTTATTTATCTGGGGCCTGCGACCCCTCGGTGGGTCCTGAAATTATTTTGCGGAGGTCCCCAAAATATTTGTTGCGACTGAATGGCTGGAAAATGGAAATGTAGAATTAGTGTAAAATCAATTAATGTAGAATCAGTTTCAGCCAAAATGTCTTGTTGGCACATCGTAATGTGAACTGGTAGATCAAGTAATATGAAGAAGTCAAAATATAGAGATCAAGGGTTTTTGCACAACAGAAATGATTATGTGCAGTATACAAACACACCACACACACAGACAAACCTATAACCATGTTGAAACCACACAAATGTATATAGTCATTTTGGGCTCCATTTTCGTTACCATCTAAACCCCTTATCCTAAACCCCTTATCATTTTTTTTTTTACTATTTTGAAAAACTTGTTGGAATAGTTCAACGTGCCAATCTATTGACACATTGTGAGCTTGTAGACTGGCCATTTAAACTATTGAAAAATGTTTTTTTAATAGTTTAAAAAGGCAAAGTAGTTAAGGGATAAGTGGTTTAGCGGTGACGAAAATGGGGAGCCCTTAGTATCTAAAAATCTATATAGCCAATTTAAAAACACCTCTGTGTTTTTTTTTTTTCCGTCGCTGATGATCCAGAGGAGGAGTCGGCGCAGGTGCAGGAGAAGATGGATGCGCTGCGTATCCGCTGCTCCGTGCTGAGCCTGAGCGGCCTGGACGTCCTGCAGAGGCTGGAGCAGGCTCTGGAAGCCTCGGGACGCTGCACCTCCAGCCAGGAGGACCTGCACCTGTGGCTGGGACGCATCGAGAGGGAGCTGCTGCACGGGGCCTCCGCCACCGCCGCCGCGCACGCCGGGGGAGACGCCGTGCTGTGTGCAGCGGAGAGACAGAGGGTAAGGACGGAAACCCACCGAGGGATGAACAAACGAAACGAACAGAGCATGCTGCATGTCCACCCTAATGCTAACCTGAGTGAGTTCTGGAGACTCTCGGGCAGAGACAATGCACTAGAAACTAAATCTAGCCTGAGCGATATGCGACCGCACACAGTTGGAATCAATGCGGGTCTGGTGCCATATTGATGCTGTGCCACAGTGCAAATATAAACACAACCTAACAAGACTACAACGCTAAATGACTATGGCGATAGCAGATTTTTGTCCCGCTGCTTCCGGTTCATCGTGTCTGTCTGAGACACGATGTCTTGACCCTATAATGAACTCAATCCATGCCATTTCGTAGATACATCAGGGAAAAGCTATTCATGTGATCATTTCCTGTTTTTGCAGGCTGCTTTACAATAAAATGCAGTAAACTGCTCCAGCCGTTCTATGATTATCCTTCGCACAATAGGCATCACGGATGATTATGGAGCAGAAATGGCATTGTGTAAATATTATATAATTTGAGCAAGCAAGTACAGTAATTTACACAACATCACAATATACATGTAGATATTTTAGTATTTGACAAAACATTAATTATAATCTTTGATTTCTCACCCAGTTATAACCACAGGCATTTTTATCCACAGTGGGTTTGATATCAGCAGTGTTTATATTTGTGGTTATGTATTTTTGTTGTTGTTGTTTGTTCAGTTGGAACAGGCGGTGGTGAAGGAGATGGCCTGGTTCAGAGACACGGCGCAGGGTCTGGAGAAATTAAAAGACATCACGTTGGACCCAGAGCTAATATCAGAGCAGCTCTACGAGCAGAAGGTCAGCATCTTGTTAGAAAACTTTGAAATTAGGAGAATGTGTTATAGTAGAGTTTCGGGGGAAATATCTCCATCGTGCTATTAAGAAAAGTGAAAACCTCTCGTATGCCTCGAACAGATTCTGGCCGTGGAGATTCTCCAGCACAGGTTTAACATCGAGAAGATGGTGAAGATCGCAGAGATCTTGCTAACGTACAGCGACGAGGGGGAAGCCGGCGATTTGCAGGTACTGAACGCACAGTTTGTCAAACAACAAGTGCAACTTGTAGATCTGACATAATCATTGTTTTAACCCTTAGTGTACTGAATGCGTTTTGGTCTTCTAAGCATTATGTTTTAACTACTGAAAAATAGCAGATCTACAGTACAAGCTCATAGCGCGCCACCGAGTGGCGCGCTATGAGCTTGTATCTCTACTATTTTTGAAAAATCGTGAGAACGTGGTGCAAATCTTAAACTAGAAACTAGAAATCTAGACAGGACACAATGGGTCAAAACTGTTTCTCTGTGCCGTGCAGACTCCTCTGGAGGCCTTGCAGGAGCAGTGCAACACCACGTCGGCCACCAACTCCCACGTGGTGCTGCGGCTGGAGCACGCCCAGTCGCTGCTGCTCCAGTTCTCCGAGGGCCTGGCCGAGGTGTCGCCGTGGTTACGGGAAACCCAAGCCCTCATTGGCCAGCTGTCCCTGAGCACCATTAGCTACGAAGCTTTCCGGGAACAACAGGAGCTTTTACAGGTAAACCTGGTGCACAGAGGAGCAGCCCTGCCTCTTCAGGCTGGAGTGCCAATTTTCTCCTTCCTTCTCTCTTTTTTTTTTTTTTTTTGGAGAGGACTTCTTTGTGCCATTCAACAATAAAGCCCTTTTTATGTTCTCCAGAAGCCATGCTAGAATGAGGCAGGCATAAGAAGTGTTCTGTTCAGGTTGTACGCTTGGGTTCATTAATGTAATCTACTTCCTGACAGGATTACAGCCACCCCCCACACTCACACACCACATGAAGGCATTTCTTGTTTCGCACCCATTTCATGAAAAGTGAGACTATCTGAGATTTCTTCCCATTCCTCCTCCCAAGGCATTCAAATAAACCCACATTTTGTCCCTCTGCTGTTAGTCTCTTGCCTGGGGCCAGCCCTGAATCACCACCAGCCACCTTATATTATTTTCTCTGGGGATTCAGGTCTGTTGACGCTGTCTATGGGGCCGTCGGTATTGGTTGGAAAAATCCAGGCTACAGCAGCTGATTGGATGACAGCCCTGTCACTCAACAGTGTCAAACAACAGGCATGGCTCCTCCGATGCTTCTTTAAAGAAGGGGCGGATTTTATAAACATCATCCAACATGTTTTAGTTCACTTGCTTGTAATGCGCGTCGGCTGTGTTTGTTTGGTTAGCAACCAGGCTAGCACATTAGCCACATGAATGACAACGTCATATGATTTCCCAATATTCTGATTGGTTGGTATAGACCAATCACAGAAGACTCTCGCTTTGATCACGCCCACCCCAAAAGACTAATGTGGTGGGGAGAGCTTTTAGCCTGAATAATGAAGTGAAACAAAATGATGATTCAAACTTGAGTGTCACGCAATTACTCTCACTGTGTTACTTGAACTGACAGTAGTCAAACCTTGACTACTGTTTGACAGTAGTCAGGTTTATTGCGGGTGGAAAAAAAGCACACTATTTGATTTGGTGGTGTTTATGCTGCTGTCTTCTCCTCCCTCCACCAGGGTCTCAGGGAGTCGATAGCAGAACACAGGCCCCTGATCGCGCGGCTGTGCTCTCTGGGCAAGCGTCTGGCAGAGCTGAACCCCACGGAGGGTGAAAGCTTCTCTCTCCAGGCCACGGAGGCTGAAGAGCAGCACAGAGCCATCAGGGACAGGGTGCGAGAGGCTGCCAGTCTGCTGGAGGAGTCCCTGCCGCGATACGCCCAGGTGAGAACGCAAAGAGTGTTTCTACTGTCATAGTCTTCTTTTATATTATTATATTACTATGCTAATGTCCAAGGAGACAAGCAAGCAGTAATTTCTACTTGCAAAGGGACTAAAAACACCCCCAAAAACAGAACTTTTCACATTCAGTAGATTTACTGTGGTCTGGGGGTTTTCTGGCTCATATATCCCGTTATATCAATGGGATTTGCCAGCAGATGTCACTCACAGAAAATAAACAGAATGTTTTTTTTAATTTATGTCACAAAACTAAGGCTGTTGAAAATAACGAGTATTAAATTAATTTTGTTGATTAATCTTATCAACAAAATCTGATCTGAAAGTTTTAACTCATGTGCACACTGACTCAACCCACTGAGCATTTTCTCATTGAAAAAAAAAAAAAAAAAAAAAAAACGTAGAGCATGGTTTTACAGAGACATGTAGCTGTGTGTTTGTAACCAGAGCCATATAGCTTGAGGGATCTACAAGAATTGGGGGCTTATTTTGATATAAAAGATAGACAGATCTTAATGTTCAAATCCTGCACCGGAAAAATGGCATATTTTGGACATAGTTGGAATGGTGATTAATCATGATTAAATTCATTTTGAAGCTGTGATTAATCTGATTAGATTTTTGAATTGTTAAACAGCCCTACACAAAACCTGTACAACCTGTGTACAAGTAAGACATGAGTATAAATAACCTTGAACCTGTAACGTGAGACAATGTAGCTACCGTCATTTCCGGACTATAAGCTGCACCTGACTATAAGCTGCACCTGACTATAAGCTGCACCTGACTATAAGCTGCACCTGACTATAAGCCGCACCAGCAAAATTTGGGGCAAAATACTGATTTTTTTTCCATGTAGAAGCCGCACCTGATTATAAGCCGCACCAGACAACAAACTTCATGTTAGAGTAGTGGTTTTCAACCTTTTTCATCCCAGGGCCCACTATTTATTCAGCATTTGAGCTACAGACCACCATTTGACAACATCTTCACCCCACAGAACCCAAAACTAAAGATTTCTTTTGGTTTTGTCCACAATTCCAGGATGGATTTTCGCAAACAAAACAGGCAAAACATAGAGATCCAAATGACCATGACTTATAATGACCAAATGGACCCGCAAGGGTCCATTTGGTTTCATTTTTACGCTCTCAAAGAGTTATACATCTGGTTAACTAATTTTCCATCATTTAGTCTGGAGGGCCCACCTGGAACCCTCTCAGGGACCACTTGTTGAAAACCCCTGTTAAAAAAAAAACACCTGTAAAAATCCATAGACCCTGCAGCGTTGTATAAGCTGCAGGGTCCAAAGCATGTGAAAAAAGTAGCGGCTTATAGTCCGGAAATTACGGTAAAACAAAATCAAATGAACACAGGTAAACACGCACTCACACTTTCACAGTGACTCTAACGTGGCATTATGTGCTGTCCTTCCATTAGCTGAATGAGAGGATGACTCAGATCACAGACAGCCTGGAGCGTCTACGCAGCCGCATGCAGGGGCCCACCTCCCTCCAGGGCCTGACCCCCAGGATCCAGGAACAGCTCCAGGACAACAAGCACACCCTCTCTGAGCTGTCCAAGCTGGAGCTGGGCCTGGGCAGCGTGAAGACCCAGGCAGACGAGCTGCTGGCCAACACCCAGGCTGCTGGAGATGGATCCATCGGAACAGGTAAGATGTTCCACTTACCTCCTCGCTGCTGGGAAGAAACCAACTCATCTTTGAGGTTTTTGTTGTTGTTTTTTTCTTCGGCATATATCGGTGCTATGGAGCACCCTTTATACACTGGGAAGCTGGCAGTAGCCCCACTAAAAACACCTGGACAAGGCTCCACGCGCCCCAAGCTCTTCTCCCTCTGGCCCCAAAACTATGGAATGAACTTCCCCCTGAAATCAGGACCACAGACTCACTACCTATCTTCCGCCGCAGTCTGAAGACAAACCTCTTCAGACTCCATCTCAGCCCATAGCACTTGTATTACATACCAACCCACAGTACTTGCTGCAATGACTTATATAGGTTGCCTAATGTATTACAATGTTTTTAGCACTTCATTGTATGTTGTAAAATGTATTGTAAATCCTGATTAAATTGTAAACTTTTTCACCATTGTAAGTCGCTCTGGATCAAGAGCGTCTCCTAAATGCCTAAATTGTATGTCTGTGTGTTGGTTAAACTATATTGAACTAATGGAAAGTACCATATTTTCAGGCCAACGGGTTGGCCACTGGATGGCCTATTTTAGAATGTTTTCATATCAAAGGCTCACCAGATTATAAGGCGCATAGATAGATAGAATCGAAGATACTGCAGTCAAAATACTGTAGAATAGAATAGAAGCTACTGCAGTCAAATGATCCATATGTAAGGTGATTTGGATTATAAGGTGCCCTGTCGTTTACGGACAGTATAGGACGGTCCAGAAAATATGGTAGTAGAAAGTGCTTCGGACAAAACCTTCTAACTCCTCCTCACAGCATCAACTTTGATGAGCCAGCATTGCTATGATTTAGAAACATAAAGTTTTCGTAATTTTATGAACGAGAAAAATATTTTGGAGTTACGGGGCTTCTTCCAAAATCATGGACATCACACATTAAATACGGGTTCATTTTTTTAGAACCATACTGGGAAAATGTGTGTCTGACATTTATTTTTTTAAACTAGGTTTTATCATATAGGGAAGCTATAGAGATGCGCAGTGACGTCACCGCCCCTGTTCCGGAAGTCTTTTCCCAATTCATTTTTCTCAGACTTTTCGAAAATAATTTATATCAAGACGATTACGCCGCGGACAAAGCCAACTCGAGTCGTGACGAATCATGATGACACACACAAACTTTTGGGACAATAAAATAATTTCTAAGATGAAAAACGAAACAAAAAGTCTTGTATCATGCCGTTTTCTACTTCTTCCCAATTATATATTATATGACGTTATTGTGTTTGTTGTCATGATTTGTCACGACCTGAGTTGGCTTTGGCCGCAGCGCAATCATCTTGATATAAATTATTTTCGAAAAGTCTATGAGAAAAATGAATGGGGAAAAGACTTCCGGAACCGGGGCGGTGACGTCACTGCGCATCTCTATTGGTGGAGAGGTTTGTCTGGTTATGCTTAGCTGTGATTGGACCGTAGCAGTGTGGGGAGGGGCTTACTGCAAGGTCTACTGAGCATACTTACTGTAGAAAGGAATTTCTTAATCGGTGGTGATTTTACCATGGGAAAACGATGGGTTACGGTATTATATGGATCTGTTCTGTCTAACTCCAGCCATCCAGGAGCGCGTGTCCAGTCTCTCCCGGCTGTGGGACGAGACTCAGGCCCAGGCCAAGGAGAGGGACGTCTGGCTGCTCAAACTCCTGGACCTGGCCATGAAGTTCTGGAGTGACGTTTCTGACCTGACGGCAGCGCTCAACGACGCCCAGCAGGCCCTGCTGGACCTCAACTCCAGCAGGACCAACTCAGAGACCATCCGCCAGAGCTTGGACACCATGCAGGTTGGTGTAGTGCACTGACTTAACTGACCATTTCTGGGTAAAAAAAAAAAAAAAAAAAAAAAATTAAAGGACCACTTCACTTTTCAATGTATCTTCTTATAATAGGTCCTCACTAATGTACTGTACATAATAAAATACCACTATTCTTTTCTACTCAGTCTACTCAAACTTCTTCCAATGACATCATCATTCTGCAATTTTTTTTAAACGTTTTTGAAAAAATAGTTATATTTTTATTATCGGGAGAACAATGGCTGCCATTTTTGCATTGCGACTTTTCAGGAATAGAAAGCCTGCAGTTTCTATTAGCTTGGATTCCACCATTGATTATGTCATTGAAAGAAGTTTCTGAACTGCCCACAGCCCTCCTGTGAGACACAGACTGAGTAGAAAAAAATAGTGGTAATTTTTCATGGTCCTTTAGTAAGGAAGGACCTATTATATGAAGATTGAAAAGTGGTGATTTTTCATGGTCCTTTAATAACCAACCCTTTAGTGAAGCCTGAGTTGTGTTATTTTTGTGGCGCGCCACAATTGTAGATCAGGTAGATTTGGCATGTCTTGTGATAGAAATCCAATCCACCAATGACATCATCAGGCATATTGTGTTCACAAACATGTTTGTTGTAATTGATGTAGTAAAATGATGAGTGTCCCTCAGTTCACACAGTTGTGATTTTTAACCAGCAAGTAAAAATCACAACCTTATAGTAGATTGTCTGGTTTAAGTGATGACGTAATGTAGGTGTCGGGATGCTTGCTCTCTGGTCGCTCACTCTGCTCATGCAAAAGCAGGCCATGGCCTACCTGTGCGCATTACGCATGTTGGCACTCGGCTTCCATTTTTCCATTTTTTCATTCAATGTTATTTGCCTTATAAATCGCTCATGAATCCAGCAATTAGTAATGATAATTAAACGATAATGACTCACCTTCTGACAACGATTGACTTGTAACGGAGACCTGTGTATTCGCCGCTGAGATACCGAGTCTCCTCAAATGTTTGTCTTGCAACAAAACAAAATCTCCATAAATTCCATGGGGTGCGTGGCGAGAAAATAGGTCATTTCTTGTGAGAAGTATTTGGCGAATACAAACCATAGGAGTTGGCTACTGCTATCAAGTATAGGGAAAGGCAACACCTGAGCCCTTTTCAGTGATACTAAACATGTTTCAAAATAGATCATACACAGAAAAAGAAGCATTTTGGAGCACTATGGAAACATAAAATAGAAGATATTACATTTAAACTTACATAAGACAATACCAAAAAGAGTACAGTGTATATGTCTACGACAGGCGGCAATGAACAAAGATAAGCGAAGACATGCATTCTGAGGTCCAAACCGATTGTGTGTCTGTAATCCACACAGTTACATTTACACAGGGGATTTTACATTGTCCCAGACAGTGTATAAAGAACTGGAAATGGGGGGGGGGGGGGTAATATATATCAGCATCACTGCAGTTGGCCCACGTCTGCTGGCCGATGATATTGATCGCCATAGCAACCACAGCCCAGGCGGGCTCTGGAAATCCCCCATGCCACGGAGCAGAGTCTCTTCACACGGTCACTGGGTCAGAAAGACACTTGTTATTCATAGACAACATGTAGTTGTTTTATTTGGATGGGGTCTTTTATGTTTATATAGACAATTCTGACCACTCAGATGTTGGAGGTGTGTTTGTGTTTGTTTAACCTAACTCACATCAGATGAAGTTGTGAACAATTATCATTTGTAAATGTATGTTTAGAATCATCCATACATTATGCAAAATGTGCTATTTTGTCAGACAGAGAGAGAGAAAGAATCAGAATCGGCATTATTGTCACATCACAAGCTGTGTGAAGGTTTACATCATATCTCAGCCAATGGGATATCTCTTACCCATACCCATACCAGTCATGCTGGCCATCCACAATTTGCTCCCTTGGTTTTGTCTTCAATGTTTGTGCTTGGGACAAACTGACATATTGAGCCATATTGTTTCTGAATGGTGGCACCTGAAAGGACACTCAGATTCACCCAATGAAAGCAACTGAAACCAGGCAGTTCATGCATATTCTTATGAGAACAGGGAATAACAATGAGGTGGGCAGGGAGGAAACAGTGGGGAGGGAGGGGGGCTGTTTTTGTGGACATTTCTGATGCTGCAGCCAAATAGCACACTGAGAAAATTAATTATCTGAGTGGGTGTTTAGGCTACAGAGTGTATAACAAGATATGAAAAGGCAACACTTATGATACATTTGATGTTTAAATTCATAGTGGGGTTCCCTCTAAGTCTGGCAGTGTGCCGCACGTTCGACTCCTGGTCACCGGGCGGCAAGAAACGAACACAGTACTTCCGTGTTCGTTACAGTGGTACTGTACTTACAGTACAGCGGTACTGTACTTACAGTACCGGTACTGTACCGCTTGCTCTGCTCATGAAATACTGTAATTAAAGAATGAATGAAACCTGGTGCCTAGTCTTGGGCAATATACCGGTATCAACGTTTATCGCGATATTGGAAATCAATACAGAGTAATATCGTTGGGTCTATAAAAAATATCGAATACCGAATATTGTCCAATACCGACATTTATACTGTATTCTATTAAAATATATATGAGCAATAAGACTTTTAATTGTAACTATCAAAACAATTTTCATGTTACACACATGCCTAAAATAGCCCTTATTTGGGCTAGGCTTTTTGGAAACTCCAGTTTTTCCCCCTTTTAGGCTGCTTGAACAGCAGAGCGCTCAGTTTCTGACCCCTGAGAACTAGGTGACAAGTGGAACGTGTCTGACTCTATTTGCACGCCATTGCCATCTAGTGTTCAATACCAGTAATATCGAATATCGAGCTAATTAACATGTTACCAATATTAAAAAATCAATACCACCCAAGGCTACTGGTGCCACAACAGTGTGTTTCTATGGAGAGCAGGTTGTTCTGGGTGGGTGTTCCTGCATAACGTATGGTATGGACACGATGAATGATGTCACACGCATACCCTCTGTTTTTCAACAGCAAAAGTTCACATGGGTGTAGTTACTATTTAGATAGAAAGCATAACTTACGCTTTGCCGTTTTTTTTTTCCCATTCCAACGACAGACTCTCCGAGAAGACATTGACGGCGTGCAGGGGGACCTGGACACGCTGGGGGTCCTGGGAATGGACCTGATGTCAGCCTGCGGCGACACGGACAAACCCGAGGTCACCAAGAGCCTAGACGAGGTCGGCTTTGACGAGTTCTCTGTTCTATTTCTACACTACACTCACTAACCACGGCTTGGTGACATCACCGTCCCGGTTCCACTAGTGTTTTCCCCATTCATTTTTCTCATAGACTTTTTCGAAAATAATTCATATAAAGACGATTTTGCTGCGGACAAAGCCAACTCGGGTCGTGACAAATCATGATGACACACACCATATCATCATATAATATCTAATTAGCAAGAAGTAGAAAACGGCAGGATAGCGTTTCGTTTTTTCATCTTGGAAATGATTTGATCGTCCCAAAAGATTGTGTGTGTCATCATGATTTGTCACGACCCGAGTTGGCTTTGTTTAGTGAAATCGTCTTTATATAAATTATTTTAGAAAAGTTTATGAGAAAAATGAATGGGGAAAAGACTTCTGGAACCGGAGCGGTGACGTCACTGCGCAGGTCTATTACGCTAGTTGTAAAATGTGATCACATCTGACGCTTTATGCCCCATGTTGCACAAGGCTAATTTCCCCTGGGAGCCAAGAAAGTGAATTTTTGTCATTTTTAACAGAATTCACTTTTTTCCATATTAATACAGTTCGAACTTTGATCTTACTATCCCTCCGAACAGATTGATGATTTGGAGAAATTAAATATGTGTATTTATTTGCCAAAAACGCGACTTATAATCGGTACAGTTAGCGTCTTTTTTGTGGGTGTTGCGGGGCGACTCAGCGATTTGCATACATGATTGTGATTGGTCATGGTCCTCATGGAGCGCATGTTGTCTCGGGTTACAGTCGAGTCCCAGTGTGATCACAAATCACCCCGCAGCTCGCATTGTTGTTGGTTGTTTTTTTTTTAAACCAAAGCTGCGCTGTTTACATCTAAATAATGTCACTTTTCCGAAGTACTTCCGAAATAGTTCGTCCTCCCTGCATGGTGTGTGCGTGCGACGCATGGCTGCACTGCATGAATGAGCGACGTCTGTTTTCTTTTAAAAAGATGGTTAAATTCTTTTTAAAACATTGTTTAGATGTCTATGTTGGTTACCCAGATGACAAGTTGGCTAACCAGATATAACTCTTTGAGAGTGTAAAAATGAAACCAAATGCACCTGCAAGGGTCCATTTGGTTTCATTTTTACGCTCTCAAGAGTTAAAACTTTCCTCATCTGATATAGAACTACACAACTATCAGAATGTAGAAGATTAATGGTCCATATGTTTGACTGTTTTGTTTCCCAAATACAGCCTGTGGAATTGTGGACAAAAGTAAAAGGAATCTTTAGTTTTGGGGTCTGTGGGGTCTGCCTGTGTTAAAACCTCCCTCTCTGCTACAGCTGTACTGCTCCTGGAACAACCTGAGCAAGCTGTGGAGTGAGTGTCACCGCAAGCTGGAGGACTCCCTGCAGCTGGCACTGCACTACCAGGACACCATGCAGGTAGGGGGGGGGGGGGGGGGGGGGGGGGGTGTGTGTGTGTGTGTGTGTGTGTGTGTGTGTGTGTGTGTGTGTGTGTGTGTGTGTGTGTGTGTGTGTGTGTGTGTGTGTGTGTGTGTGTGTGTGTGTGTCATTAACCCATTGTGTGGGTGAATTGTGAATAACATAATATTCAAAGATTTGCACCACGTTTTCACGATTTTTCAAAAATAGCAGAGATACAAGCTCATAGCGCGCCACTCGGTGGCGCGCTATGAGCTTGTAGATCTGCTATTTTTCAATAGTTAAAACATAATGCTTAGAACACCAAAACGTGTGTTCAGTACACTAAGGGTCAATATAACTTATAGATATAACTTATAGATGTTAAATGCCATTCAGTGTTTCTACAAATGGAGGTCTGAAAAAAAAATAACGGTTTGATGAGATCAAGTTGTGTTTCGCCGTTGATTTTATTTCTGAGACCTATTTTTCTGAGAGTGTACACATGGAACCAAATGGACCTGCTAGGGTACATTTGGTTCACATTTGGTTCACATTTGTACGGAATAAATTTTAAATGGGTGGAATTCCCCTTTAATCTAAAGGTTCATTGTTCCGAAATAACTAGCCCTATCTTTAACCTTAAACATAAGTGCAAGCACAGGATGTTCGATTGACGTTAAAGTTTCCACCTCCAGGTGGAAACTTTAACGTTCATATTGAACGTTTATGTTGCCAACGACAAATTAGTATGGTACCAGGCTAACAAAGTGAGGCGCTGTGAGGTTGTCAGTGTGCTATTTTAATAGCCAGCATACTAATGGACACTACCACCACCACCACCCCTCCATCTAGGACATACCTGGGCATTATGTGGCCCGGGGGCCAAATGCGGCCCTTTGGCTGACTCTGACCGGCCCGTGAAAGGGTACCGTGGTTTTCAACCAGTGGTCCGGGGACCACCAGAGGTCCTTGAGTGTGTTCCAGTTAAATATGGAAAGTTGGTTAACAAGTTGTAACTCTTAGAGAGCGTAACCATGTTTACACTCCCAAGAGTTAAAATATTCATCATCTGAATTAGCCCAAAGTCAACACAATCAGAGAATGTAAAAGAATGGCCATTTTTGATCTATACGTTTGCCTGTTTTGTTTTGTGAAATCCAGGCTGGTATTGTGGACAAAAACAAAAGAAATCATTAGTTTTGGGATCTATGGTGCTAAAATGTCATCACATGTTGGTCCTCTGTAGCTCAAATACTGAGGGCCCTGGTGTCGAAATGGTTGGTCTTACTCTTACTTGTATCTCGAAAATAAACTTACAATACGCAGACTTTAGTTCAGCCTTTAGTCGTGGGCCTCCCCAATATTTTATGTATCTCATTTGGCCCGTTGGGGAAAATAATTGCCCACCCCTGATCTAGGACCTGGAGCTTTTAAGAAGCAATGCACTGACTTGCACGTGACTTTAGTGTTCTTGCCTGCGTTCATACACAGCTGAGTGGATGGCCATGGCACAGTAGCAAACAAATGCTCCATTTCTCAGGGTCACAATGGGATCAGTCCAGAGAGTTGGCCCACCACTGTCTGCCTCCAGTGGTGTGACGTGGCATTCTGCCAGTGAGAAGGCTACAGTCTTTTATCTGGGCAGCCATAATGAGTCTCGCCTCCCCGCAGCTCTGCAAGAAGAGTCGCTGACAAGAAAATCCAATCCTTTGCCAATGGGAAACAAATGACCTCCATGGTGTGCACTGTGCGAGACGCCTTTGATGGCAAAGGAGGGAGAAAGGGGATGAAATGTATCAAAATGTTGCCGTTTCAACGTTCATATCTAGTGGTTAGCACAAATTCAACAATGCACGAATTGTAACAGGCAGTACTGTGTGTCTATAAAACTGTTTCATTTCACCGACAGGGTCTTTTCGAGTGGTTAAAGTCCGCAGAGCTGAGGTCCACGGAAGAGTTTATGGTAGAAACAGACTTGGAATCAGTCAAGGAGCAGCTATGTGACCTCAAGGTGAGTTTACTGTACATCCATTTCATACCAACACCAGGGGACTTGACTGCCAATGTATTAAAGATGAGAGTGTGGTATTATTTTCTGTGTCTATGAAGCTCAGATTCCTGTAATTGACCCCAGGTGTGGTTAAAATACTGACATCTATATACTGTCTTCCCTGTGTATTTTTGCTGAAAGCTTTTGAGTCAAAAGGCCAAATCGAAATACAGGTGATACATCACAATGTCATCCCCTCCCCTTTTATCGTGCAACAGTTGAGGGTGAGGCTTCAGTTCAGGTCGATCACCTGTGAACAAATAAAAACATAATCTTTAACGCTTTCTGTACACTTTTTTGGAAAAAAAAAATCTTTCTCCTATTCTAATCATAGTAACTGATGATCTGTTGATGTTTTCGGGGGAGGGAGGTCACAGCATTCCATGATTATCAACTAATGTCCGAACAAGTTGAACTGTAAATTATAGATTGTAAATCGTTTGCTAAATGCTGGATCATAAATATGACCTTCATAACGATAATAGTCAAATCTATCAACTACTCAACTGATCAAGACTCCTTTAACATTTTGTCCAGGAGTTTAAGCGAGAGCTGTACCAGAAGAAGATCGAGATGGAGAGTCTGAACCACCGCTTTGTGTGCCGGCTGTCTCCAGGATCAGAGCGCCCAGGATCCATCTCACCGCTGTGTGACTTCAGACTGCGCTGGGACAGCCTGGAGGCAGAGACCGTCAACAGACAGGTGAAGGACCTGAATGAACCACTTTGGAATCCGGTGTAAATGTAGCTTCAGTCACAGTCTACTGAAAATGATTCTGTTTTTGTTTTAATCATAAAAAGTAATCTGAATAGTTTCAGTCTTTTAGTTGACTAAACATCCTAAGATTTGAGTCGACTAAAATGTATGTTTGTTACCCATGATGCCGTAGTGCTTGATTTACACTTAGCTGTGTGCCAGAAATAGATCTACAAGCTCTCAATACTTTGCAGTGTGAACATCTCCTATTTACGGGGAACAAAACCTGAGCACAAACAAACCATAAAATTACTTAGTTCTACAGGATCTCTTGTCTTGTCCCCTTGTAACATTTTCCTCTAGTTGTAATTTCCACATTTTATTTGTTGATGAAATTGCCATTTTATTTAGACATAGGTCTTGCCATAAGTGTTAGTTTAGTCTTCCTCAACGGGGGGAAAATACATTTTCATCATAGTTGTACTTGGCAATACTAACACTTGGGCACATTGCCATTGCCACAGACCTATTGACTGTCTGTGGTACTGCAAAGAACAGCCTTTGTAATAACATACCGGTAGCGTCAGTAATTGTTCCCTCCAGTAGTTATCATTCATTTCAAGCAGCAGTCATTGATGAATCCACCTGGTTGCGTTGTGTGTGTGCAGCATCAGCTGGAGTGTGCGCTGCTAGGCCTGGGACAGTTCCAGAACACGCTGGACGAGTTGCACACCTGGCTCTCCCGTACCGCTGAGCAGCTGCAGGGCAGCCGGCCAATCAGCATCGACCTCCAGTCCTGTGAGATAGAGCTGGCCAAACACAAGGTGGGTTCTGTTTGAATTACTACAGTACTGTATATACCAGTGGTTTCCAACCCCATCTTACATTGAGCATTCTTTTGAGCCCCAGACTACCTATTGGTGAAATAATATAGGCTCTCAGACCCAATCTAAAGAATATTTTGATTATGTTTGGATAACATTTTGTGTTTTGTTTGGACGCCTGTGGGCCCAAATGGTTCAATAGATCGGCACATTGAACTATTCCAAAATGTTTTTCAAAATAGTAAAAAAAAAAAGGCAAAGAAGTTTACAGGCAAAGAGGTTTACATATCAGCCATTCCTAATACCTATTAGCCCTAACTAAATATTTGATTATTCGACTAGCAAAACGCTATTCGACTATTAATTCATTATTCGTTATTCGCTAATAATAGTTTTTATATATTTTTTTTTCAATTTTCTGCCGAGGCATTGTGGATGATTGATTGTTGGACTAGTCGATAGACTAGTCGACAATTATTTGACTACCAAAGTATTCGATTCAACTAGCAAAAAAATGTGTTTTGTTAATGCCTACAAAACAGGCATTCTTGAATCCCAAAACGAGTTATCAGTTATGAACCTGAGGCCGACAGTGATGATTGAATGGGCTGGTCCCCAGGTGCTGCGTAACGACGTCATGTCCCACGTGCGCACGGTGGAGTCTCTGAACAAGGCTGGCAGGGGCCTGCTGGAGGTGGGGCCGGGCGACAGCCCCCACGGCCTGCAGTCCCGCCTGGAGCAGCTGAACGAGCGCTGGGAGTTCGTCCGCTGCGAGACGGAGCGCCGGCAGCTGGAGCTGGAGAACAACCTCAGTCAGGTGAGAACATTCAGAGAGAGAGAGAGAGAGAGAGAGAGAGAGAGAGAGAGAGAGAGAGAGAGAGAGAGAGAGAGAGAGAGAGAGAGAGAGAGAGAGAGAGAGAGAGAGAGAGAGAGAGAGAGAGAGAGAGAGAGAGAGAGAGAGAGAGAGAGAGAGAGAGAGAGAGAGAGAGAGAGAGAGAGAGAGAGAGAGAGAGAGAGAGAGAGAGAGAGAGAGAGAGAGAGAGAGAGAGAGAGAGAGAGAGAGAGAGAGAGAGAGAGAGAGAGCGGCAGTGGATCAGGGGTAGAGTCACCGGATGGTAACCGCAAGGTTGCCGGTTCGATCCTGGCCTCTCGCAGAGTTACTGTCGAAGTGTCCTTGATTGGTCAAGGACACTTCGACAGTAACTCTGCGGGACACTGAACCCCTAATTACTCCTGATGTGCTAGTAGGTACCTTGCATGATTTCCACTGCCATCAGCAGATGAATGTGTGTGTGTGTGAATGGGTGAATGTGATGCACAATCTATGTAAAGCGCCTTGGCTAAAGGCACTACTATATAAATGCACCATTTACCATTAGGGAGAGTGGGCAGAATGGCCAGAGCCACATCCCAATGTTTACTGTGCAAAAAAAAAGGTTCCCTCATTTTGTGTTTGCTTGAAATGGAGGTATGAAAAAAATAATTAACATGGTGAAATACATCTTGATGATATCATCAAGTTGTGTTTCACCATGTTAATGATTTTTCTTTTAGGACCCTTTTTTCCTGAGAGTGTACAAATATGAACCAAATGGACCTAGCGGGTCCATTTGGTTCACATTTCTACACTCTCAGGAAAAAAATGAAAATGGGTGGAATTCCCTTTTAACCTATTTAGACCCAAAAACCCATGTTTCTATATCCTAATACCCATGCCTCCAGAATTATCTGTATTTGGCAATATGTTGTTCCCTGGACCCCCAGAAGCAAAGATTTGGTTAAAGATAGCAGATCTAAAGCATTTAACATAATCCTTGAAACACCAAAAGGGGTTTCCTTAAGCAATGGTGCCCTCTAGTGGTCAATGAAAAAACAACAACACAACGATAGACCTGGCCTATAGTGTAACTGTATCCTGAATTGGGCATTAATATAGAGTTATACCCTTCCAGCATACAGTATATTTTCTTCTCCTATTCATTTGTAGGTAAGGCTTTAAAATGATTTTCTTGTCTTAAGGTTCAAGACGTTACTATGGAAATCCAGGACCTCCTGCAGTGGCTGGAGAACACAGACCTCAGGCTGTCGTCCACTAAGACTGTGTGGGGGATGCCAGACTCTGCTACCGAGAGACTCAGCGCACACCTGGTGAGACGGTTTCAAATGTACACATCTTATTTTTAATGGATGTTTTGGAAGAGAAAGATAGGATGTAATTACGATGCATGATGACTTAAAACACTAGCCTGACTTCAGTCTGAATTGTCATTCCGTTTCACTTCTTGAATCACAAAGAAAAAAATAAGGTAGTATTTTTAAGGTGCTGATTCAGGGCTGAGCCAGGCTATTAAAACACAAAAAATGGATTAAAACGGTAAATTTTAAACGGTAAAATTACAAGGACATTATTCATCACTAGAAAGAGGTTTGGGTGTTTTTGATGAATCTATGATGATTAAAATGGAGTTTGCCGTTATAATGACTATGTATAGGAGTTAAAATTAAACATGTGGATATAAATAAAATATCCACATGTTGAATAAAGCAACTTAACTTAAGCCAGGTGAACTACAGTGCCAGGTAAATATCAAACCTAGCAGCTACAGTATCAAGTAAACATAGTGTTTGCAGGCAGGGACACCATGTCCATCTAAACCATACCTGGGCATTATGCGGCCCGGGGGCCAAATGCGGACCTTTGGCTGACTCTCACCGGCCCAGAGACCACCTGTGGTCCTTGAGAGAGTTCCAGTTAAATACTGGAAAGTTGGTTAACCAGATGTAACTCTTTGAGAGCGTAATAATGAAACCAAATGGACCCGTGCGGGTCCATTTGGTTTCACTTTTACACACTCAAGAATTAAAATATTCATCATCTGAATTAGCCCAAGTCTCACAATCAAAGAATGTAAAAGAATGGCCATTTTGATCTGTAAGTTTGACTGTTTTATTTGTAAAATCCAGCCTGTTATTGTGGACAAAAAGCAAAATAAATCTTTAGTTTTGGGCATGGGGCTAAAATATCATCAAATGGTGGTCATCTGTGGCTCAAATACTGAATAAATTGAGGGCCCCAGTGTCAAAATGGTTGTCTTACTCTTACTTTTATCTTGAAATTAAATTAATATCACACAGACTTTAGTTCAGCCTTTAGTCTTAGCCTCCACAATATTTGATGTATCTCATTCGGCCCCTTGGGAAAAATAATTGCCCTCCCCTGATCTAAACGGATCCATATTCATAATGTTTGATGTATTGCCACGTGTTGTTGCTTGCTTACTGTAATTCATTATGGATTAAGAGCATCTGATGAATGCCTAAACTGTATACATTGAGGGATTGTATCTTGTCTAAAGCTATATTCCCTCCACTGACAACGTTCTTCCTCCCACTTCCCCAGGAACTCTGCACTGAGATGGAGTCTAAGCTCCACGCCTACACGGACGTGAAGAACGCCATCCACAGGATGCTGGAGAGCAGCGACGTGGCCAGGGGGTCCAGCACCGAGCACAGCCTGTGTATCCTGGAGCAGAAGTGGTCCTCCGTTTACAGCAAAGTCCAGGAGCGCAAGGTGGGGTTTTATTTGGACCCTTTGTGATCTGCGTCTACACAAGCCCCAGTGTTGCCAACTGCCAAAATCCAACATGCACTAGTGGGACTTCCAAAATGCACTAGAATGTGCTAGAATAGTGTTTTTCAACCATTTTCATACCAGGGCCCACTATTTCTTCTGCATTTTAGCCACGGAGGACCACCGTTTGATGTTAAGTTTAGTCTCTCAGTCTAATAACTGGTAAAATGTTGGTAAATTGCAATTCTTCTACATTTTCTAAATGTGTAAATTCTTGAAAATTAGGCAATTCAGATGTTTAAATATAATTTAACTCTTGAGAGCATAAAATGAAACAAGGGTCCATTTGGTTTTATTTTACGACCTCAAGAGTTACAGATCTACAGTATAAGGGTCCATTTGGTTACCAATGGTCCTTTCTAGGAAGGAAGGAGGACTCTATCATTGGAGGAAAAATGGTGAAAAACAAGGGTTTTATCTCTGGTGCCTGTCAAGCAATTTCGCCCCAACTCACCATAAAAAAAGCACTAGATTTTCCGCCAGGAGCTTTTCACTAATTTTGGCGCTAGGGGGGTCTGCAAAAAAGCTAAATATTGTGACAAATGCTCCAAGTTGGCAACACTGCACAATCCCACCTATCTCCTTTCCATACTTCACTTCGTGGAGCAGCTGTTAGGTTTACACATCGAACACAAACTTCAGATTTTAATTAACAAATAAAACATACACACACAACCAATCCTATGGGTTAAATAATCACCTCTCTATTCACAGGCGAAGCTTACGGAAGGGCTGAGTTTGTCGAAGGAGTTCCACAGCAACGTCCAGGAGCTTATCACTAAGATGGCCAAGTGTGAGGAATCCATAGGAGGACTACCTGCTCCCAGCTTCGTCCTGGACACGGTTACCAATCAGCTTCAGGACCACAGGGTAGGTTTCTTGATTGATTGAAGTGTGGACAACACCATAAAGCAGGGCTGGCCAAAAGGTAGATTGTGATCTACCAGTAGATCACACAGGCCATGCAGGTAGATCACATGACAGTCCCCCCAGCACTTGGACCCTTATAGATCTGTAACTCTTGAGAGCGTTAAAATGAAACCAAATGGACCCTTACGGGTCCATTTGGTTTCATTTTACGCTCTCAAGAGTTAAATTATATTTAAACATCTGTATTACATAATTTTCAAGAGTCCATACAATTAGAAATTGTAGAATACAGTTATTGTGGACACATTGTGGACAAAAACGTGAAAGTACTTAGTTTTCAGTGCAAGAAACTAAACTCAACATCACAAACTGTCACCTCAAATCTCAAATACTGTTTTCAAATGTCAGCAATAGCATAGAGAGACGGTCATTTGGAAAGTAGCTCTCAAGTCAAAAAAGTGTCGCAGAGGTATACAATAAACACAAACTCTTAGCCCATTTGTCCTTCACAGATGCAGACATACAGTAGATTCAGATCAGATAACACTTCTTTTCCCCCTGCATACCACAGGCCCTGGTGAACGAGGTCGCCTCTTACGGCGAGAAGAGGACGGCGGTGGAGAAAGCCGGGTCCAGGCTGACCGAACTGGGCAGGAAGGAGGACTGCGACGTCATCCAGAACCTCATCATGACGGTGCAGGACCGCTACAAAAAGCTGCACCAGCGCACCGCCGAACGAGGCAGGACGCTGGACGAGGTCAAGAAGAGCGCCAAGCAGGTATCGATACAGTTGATCGTTTCCTCAGTCACACAGGAGTGTGACGTTGACTTGTTGTGTCTGTTGCAAGAAGTTGGATTTAATGACCGGACCTGTTCGTTCTCTCACAATCCAGTTCAGTGAATCGTGGCACCTGCTGGTGGATTGGATGACCGAAGTGGAGCAAACGCTGGACACACACAAGGAGATCGCCGTGTCCCACGAGGAGATCAAACAGCAACTTGTTGAGCAAAAGGTACATCTAGCACATTTAAAGATGCTATTAAAAATGGCAAACATACAACTTCATAGCACATCAATTTGAGCTATGCCATCATCTTGTAGATCGGCTATTTGTTTATTATCGTGAAAGTGTCTTTGAATATACATTTTAAAAGGTGAACACTTTCAAAATGTTACTTTACTTCTGTAGATCGAGGCATCGGCAGCCAGATCTACAGTATATAATGTTTGGGGTCTTTGACATCACATGTACTGTACATTAAGTTCTGGGCACCACTCGTATAGCAACATGCGTTTTTTCAGAAATCTCTATGTATTTTGATACATTTTTAGAAGGTATCACTGAAATACTATATACCGGTATAAAAACGCCTTACATTTTGACACTCTTGAGTTGCATGAAGAACATCCAAACCAAACCAAAACCTCAATAAACATATACTGAGAGCAGATAATCACTATCTTTTATTTTTATTATTGATGTGCAGTGCACTGGCCTACGCAACCTGTTCACTCATGACTCCTCTCTAGGGACCTAATTCAGGAAAGAAAATATACGCAAATTCAACGATAGGGGGTGCCAAGTGCCCGTAAACACGCTACACTCGAACCAACGGTATAATACAGAGAACCCTGAGTACGCTGAGCGTAATCCTCTGGAGGTAGCGTACGTCCGGTGCCTGTGCACGAGCATTCCCATAGGAATACCAGCGTGTGGAAATAATCGTAAATCACAGGACCATCCCATTTTCATTCTTCCACGCCCCATTTCTTACCATAAAAGGCAACAAACGTGAGTCAGCAGTTTGTCTGAACTCTAGCTGCAGCCCAGAGTTCTGAAATTTTACAACTGAACATTGTGGTCTCTCTGTGGTCCCCCATGTCGCATGGACTTGTTGATCAGCTGATTTTGACAGAAGAGTCACTTGCAATGTCAACTGATTGAATGCAAGCACTAAAAAATATAAGCCGCCCCTTATATAATGCAAATGCATTTATTTAGTTTTTAGTTCAACCTCAGCTATTTGGTAATTAAAATATAAAAGCCCTTTCTATTGAACAATTGCTCACTCTCACCTTTGCAAAGGTAAACAATAATATAGGCCTAATAAAAAGATATAAGCACGATCATAGGCCTACCATAAAATACCAAATAACAGCCCTTACTTAAACAACCGCCTACTAAATAAGGCCCATGTTCCCACATCATTTTGCTTAATAACGCCTTGTCAAAATAATCGCCCACGTACAAATAAGCGCCCATGAGCTGTTATTTGCAAACATATTAATACTATTATTATTATTATTATTATTATAGCTTATGGCGTTACTTTGCAGATCTCCTCATTTCTGCCTGACGCACATGCCCTCAGCATCTCGCATGTCCCAATGCGACAGCAGTCCTCCACCTCAAAATATAATGTTTAATTCTGCCACACACCGCTTATGTACAACAATATTGTTCAGACTGCATATTTTGTCAAAGTGTGCGTGTGCGTTGTAAGCAGGCACTTACCATATATGAATCCAAGCATCTGTCAACAGGCATCAACTCCGCATGGACTCGTCAAAACTTGAGATTTCAATTGTCCCTTACTCACTCAGTTTGCAAGCGATTGTTTTAATTCCAATGTGTCAATACAGTGTATATTTTATATATTTTATATTTCATTGGGTATAGGTATAGGTATAGGTTTTATATGACTTCAAACAATATGAAAAGAGATAGGCCTAATGCGTCGTCCTTTTTTATCTGCGCAGCTTATAGAGCTTAGACAGCTTAGACCACATGTGCGTGCCAATTAATTATCAAGGGCTTGATTTGAAAAACTGAGAACCATGTAGGCCTATTCTATAAGGCAAAACCTCATTGAACGAATATACTGTAGGCTACATGTTTGAGGCTATATTACAATATTTTAAAATGTTAAAATATCGAATGTTACACAGCTGTGCAACCAATTAAGTAATTACAGTCAATCATGCCAGTCTGAATGTGGGTCAGATCTATTAAGCAACGCTGCCTACAATATTAAATGAAATATAATATAACAGGCAATAATAATATTTATTATTGCGTATCTGCTGTCAAAACCAGCTGATCATCAAGTTCAGGGGACATCAGGGTCTAGGCTAGATGGACTGATCACTCCTCCTCGTCCTCGAATAAATAATAGGCTATTGTGAAGAACTACAAAACTAAGCGAAAAAGTCAGGGGGGGTCCTGGACCAGCACCAAAAGCATCCGTTTTCTACATATGGATACCTACCTTCTCATGCATTTCAACCCGAAGCACAGCATATTCTCACATTTATTTATTAGGCTATTCATTTATTAGCCTATTTCTGGCAAGGGCGCCACCCAGCAGAGCAGCCTCTGCATGTGGTATTTGTGAGATTGGAGAGTCGCACAGACCCATCCATGATAAAACAAAAACAGACACAATAATTTTCGGTGTTGAATTATAATCCAGCGAGTTTGAGGTGGTGTTGGACCTTTGCACAGTTCATTGATTTGGCCCAATATGTAGGCTACAGACCTGCTCCAGTGATTTAATTAATTTAGCTCGTCAGCTGCATTCATTCCACTGGATAGTGGATATAGGCTCCAGTGTTGGATATAACGGTCCTTTGAAAAGACGTAAGGAGGTAAGTTACTAGGCACATTAAACTATTCTGTGTGGAGTTGGAAAAGCAGTGATGGGCCGTAGGATTGTTATTTTAATACAGTGGTAAAATTGAACTTACAAAAAAAAATCGTTTAGGGACATGATTAATGTAAGTTTTATTTTTTTTCCGTTAAAGGAAAAAGGTATACCTATGTATTATTATTTCCATAGAGGTCCGGGCCTTGTTTGAGAGCTGGAATTGTCATTAAATCCCTTTATAATGCCTTTGATTTCGGTGATCGGCGATTTGTTCACACACACACACACACACACACACACACACACACACACACACACACACACACACACACACACACACACACACACACACACACACACACACAGGTGGTCCATTTGGTGGTCCGTGGCTCAAATGCTGATTAAATAGTGTGCCCTGGTATCAACTCCACTGTTGCAGGTACATATACGCAAGCCATGTGCTCCTTACACCACCTCCTGAGCTGACTTGCCAATGTGCGTATTGTCCGACGGCTGCGCGATGAACTTCTCGTCCTGCGGTGTGAAATTCCTCTTTCTGATTACCGGCGAGGGGAGAGAATGAGCGTTAATGTCGGTACGCTTCAGTGCGTGGGCGTATTTGCTTCCCTGAATCTGGTCCTAGGTGTGTTCTTTTGACCCTCGTGCGTTAAATTCATTCTGAGGATGTGTGTCGTTACTCAATACTTCAGGAGTTCCAGAAACTGCTGCGGTCCAAGAGGCCCATGTATGAGGCGACCCTGAAGAGCGGCCGCGGCCTCCGAGAGAGAGCTCAGACAGGCCAGGACAGGCAGCACCTGGAGAACCTGCTGGCCGAACTCAAAGACTCCTGGGATACCGTCAATGGAAAGTCTATGGAGAGGTAAGGGTTCAATTACACTGGTATGTACTGTATGCATATGATATAATAATGACTCCCAGTGAGAGTTCAGAGATGGTTCATGGAAACAACCATGTAAAATACAAAATATAACCGCACAGAAGCATTAAGCCTGACTTTTACTTGGACGGAGCCGTGCAGGAAATTGAGTGAGTGTTCAATTTCCCTTCATCTGTCTTTCGTCTTCGGCTCGGCAGGCAACACAAACTGGAGGAGGCGCTGCTGTTCTCGGGCAGATTCACGGACGCCCTGCAGGCGCTCAACGACTGGCTGTACCGAGCGGAGCCGCAGCTGGCCGAGGACGTGCCCGTCGGCGGGGACAAGGACATGGTCGGAGGTCTGATAGACAAGCACAAGGTAGGCACCTTTACACAACGCTGGACAGCCCTCATAACACCATGTAACGCATCAACATTAAAGTTAGTGCAGTCATTTAAGACCAAACTCAAAATTTGGGGAAGGTCATAAAAAAGTTTTGCATTGTTTGGCTCAGCCACGGTATAATTGTGCTGGGTGTTTTTTTTGTTTTGTTTTTTTGTTTTTTTACAGCAAGACACCTCCCTCTGGCTGTAATTTAGTGTTTTGCCAATGTTTATGTTAACGATCACCTATAGCGGGACGCCTCTGTCTGTGGTGGGGAGGAGGGGGAAAGGGCAGTCCAATCAAAGGGATCGATTTAAGAACAGCTTCTGAGTTCTCTTTAGCCCCTCCTCCCCACACAGACAGACAGAGGCGTCCCTGCCAAGGGATGAACGTCAACATAAACGATGAGGTGTAAACATAAACATTGGAACAAAACCAAAATACAGCCAGAGGATGTGTCAATAGGTAATAAAGGCTAAACATATAAATATACATATAGAATTTAGGCTTACAGTAAATGTTGTCTATAGACCTGCGCAGTGCCTTTAATAAAAACACGATTGCACCACAGACAAAAGCAATAAATAATTAGCAAGAAGTAGAAAACGGCACGATACAAAACTTTTTGTTTCGTTTTTCATCTTAGAAATTATTTGATTGTCCAAAATGATTGTGTGTGTCATCATGGACGTCAGGTCTATACTACCTTTAATTATGACCCAGTTCAGTGCATATCTATAGCTTTTAACCAGCCTCCCCCCTCCCTCCCTCCCTCCCTCTCTCCCTCCAGGTGTTCCAGAAGGAGTTGGGGAAGCGTGCCGGCTGCATCCGGACGCTGAAGCGCTCCGTCAGAGACCTGACGCGGGGCAGCACGGCGGACGGCCGCTGGCTGCAGCAGCAGATGGATGAGCTGGAGGGACGCTGGGAGGCTGTGTGCAAACTGTCTGTCTCCAAACAGGACCGGCTGGAGGCCGCGCTGCTGCAGGTCACTGGCACTGTCCCCCTTCTCTCTCAGTGTTCTAGAGAAGAAACATGTCTTTTTTTATTTTCATATGTTAAGCCTGTAGATCTGTTCACTTTTTTCTTTCTTTTTCCTTCTTTTTTTGTTCTTTTCTTTTTTTTAACCACTAAAGACGTGCCCTCATTTTTGTACCTTTTCTGTTTTGTCTATAAGTTAACATTACGCTTAATCAGTGTTGGGTAGTAACCAGTTACTAGTAATATGGTACTGTAATGTTATTACTTGTCCCAGTAACGAGTGAATTATGCTATTACGCTGCCAAAACAGTAATATTATTACTAGTTAAAAACGGAGCATATTACACATTACTTGTTTTTTATTTTTGTTTTGTTACATGTTGGCTAGGAATCATTTCATTTAAAAGATTGAGAGAGATTGCAGCTTTATAATATTATAATATTATTATAATATTCTTTCATGTGTGGGGGGGGCACAAAAGTAATAAGTATTAAAAAGTAACAAAAAGTAAAAGTAACATGTAATATTACTCTTGATTCCAACTACACTCAACAAAAATATAAACGCAACACTTTTGTTTTTGCTCCCATTTTTCAGGGGATGGACTTAAAGCCCTAAAATTCATTCCAGATATACAATATAACCATTTCTCTCAAACACTGTTCACAAATCTGCCTAAATGTGTGATATTGAGCACTTCTGCTTTGTTAAGATAATCCATCCCACCTCACAGGTGTGCCACATTAAGATGCAGATGTGACATCATGATTAGTGCACAGGTGTACCTCAGACTCTCCACAATAAAAAGACACCCTGAAATGTGCAGTTTTCTTTTGCCTTATTGGGTGTATGGGCCTCCGAAACAGTCAGTATCTGGTGTGACCACCATTTGCCTCATGCAGTGCAACACATCTTCTTCGCATAGAGTTTATCAGATTGTCAATTGTGGCCTGTGGAATGTTGGTCCACTCCCCTTCAATGGCAATGTGAAGTTGTTGGATATTAGTGGGAACTGGTATGCGCTGTCGAAATGGTAATAATGTGGTAATATTGTGTTATTACCATTTTTACAGTGTGTACCAGTTCCCACTAATATCCAGCAACTTCACAGAGCCATTGAAGAGGAGAGGACCAACATTCCACAGGCCACAATTGACAATCTGATAAACTCTGTGCGAAGAAGATGTGTTGCACTGCATGAGGCAAATGGTGGTCACACCAGATACTGACTGTTTCGGAGGCCCATACACCCAATAAGGCAAAAGAAAACTGCACATTTCAGGGTGTCTTTTTATTGTGGAGAGTCTGAGGTACACCTGTGCACTAATCATGATGTCACATCTGCATCTTGATGTGGCACACCTGTGAGGTGGGATGGATTATCTTAACAAGGCAGAAGTGCTCAATATCACACATTTAGGCAGATTTGTGAACAGTGTTTGAGAGAAATGGTTATATTGTATATCTGGAATGAATTTTAGGGCTTTAAGTCCATCCCCTGAAAAATGGGAGCAAAAACAAAAGTGTTGCGTTTATATTTTTGTTGAGTGTAATAAGATTCAATGTAATATTATTACATTACTAATTAGCAATAAGTAACTTATTATGCTCATAAGTAATATTGCCCAACACTGCCCTTAATAGACCCCGGTGTGATTATTATGATATTCAAATATGTATTCCCTATGTACTTTCGGTTTTCTTCCTGAAAGCTGAAAGCCTTGAAATCAAAAGGCCCCAATCGAAAATAAAATACATACACTTTGCTGACATCACAATATCATCCCCTCCGTAACCCCGCCCCATTTTTAGTGCAGCAACAGCTGTGAGTGCAGCTTCAGTTCAGGTGCATCTTTGTCTCTTCAACATCTTTCCCATATACTCATCTATCTCAATGCTTACTCCTGTCCCATCAGGCAGAAAAGTTCGACAGTCTCGTCCATTCCTTCATGGAACGTCTCTCGGACGCAGAGAGGGTCCTCAAGTATGGAGTGATCCCAGAAGAGGAGGGGGCGTTGCTGGACTTCCGCAAGCAGCATGAGGTCAGTGCGGATCGATGACTACACAGTACATTCTTGTTTAGCCCTTTGTGTACTGAACGAGTTTTGGTGTTCAAAGCAGTGTGTAAGCCATTGAAAAATACCAGACCTACAAGCTCACAGCGCGCCACCGAGTGGTGAAAATGTGAAGTAAATCCTTGAATATATTCTTTCAGGATGAAAATATTTTTGAAAACTAAAACCGTTGCTTCTAGGGGATCCTTAGAACAACACGTTTTCAGATGGGGGTCCGCAGCCAAATATAGATATTTCTGGGGGTCCTTGGCATGAAATATGTTGAGCGTCACTGACACAGGAACATAGAATTTTTTAGAAACTAGCCTCAGAAACAGAAACTAGAAACTAGTCAGAAACTAGAATCTAGTGTCAGAAACTACACTCAGGTGTCAAATAGAATATATTCTTAGATTTGCGCATCATTTTCACATTTTCCCCCCCAAAAATGTCAGATCTTCGAGCTCATATCGCGCCACTCGGTGGCGCGATATGAGCTCGTAGATCTGATATTTTTCAATAGGTAAAGTGTAACATAATGCAACACCAAAACGTGTTCAGTACACTGACCCTATGAGGGAAGCACTGACTGAATGATCACGGGGCAGTAACGTTGCGGTTGACGCGGTCTCCTCCTGTATAGGAGTCGATGAGTGGCCTGCAGGCCCAGGAGGTGGAGCTGGAGAATATCAGGCGTCTGGGTGAGGAGATCCTCTCCTCCTGCCATCCAGACTCCATCATCACCCTCAAATCCTGGATCAGTGTCACCAAGACCCGCTATGAAGAGGTGAGTGTTCTTTTACTATACGGCAGTTAATGATGCTTGTTTTTTCATGCTTGTTTTGTGCAGTCACTTAAAGGGGAATTCGACCCATTTTCATTTTCATTCTCCTGAGTGTACAAATGTGAACCACATGGACCCTAGCGGGTGTATTTGGTTCCATGTGTACACTCTCAGAAAAAAAGGGTCCTAAACAACATTAACATGGTGAAACAAGTTGTGTTTCACAATGGTTTTTTCAGACCTCCATTTCTAGGAAACACAGAATGGGATGGACTTTTTATCACATCCACACATCTCTAAGATATACTGTACTGTATTAATGACAGTAAAATGTTGAAAATGGGTGGAATTCCGTTGCAACTACATCACACACAAGTATCCAAAGTATCAGACCCACAAGATTTGAGCTCAAGGATCTCCTCATTGTTTGGACATGGGCGGCTGTGGCTCAGAAGGTAGAGCAGGTCGTCCAATGACCCGTGGGTCGGCGGTTCGAATCCCGGCTCCTCCTGTCCTTGGGCAAGACACTGAAACCCAAATTTCCTCCAATGAGTCAAGGAGAATTGAAAAAGGAGTTGTCGCGAAGGCACCCACGGGGGAGTCCACATTGGTTCATGGGAGGAAACAGACATGCGCAGTACAGATCAGGAAGTTTGACGCTGACAAACTATGCTATGGCACAAGTCGCCCAGCAGATGGCGTGAAAGCTCCCCTACTTGCTGAAAGGAGGAGCGTTTGTTTCATTTCACTCTTCTCCCAGCAGTATAGCGCTCAGACAGTGCTGCTCACATGCATCTACTACAGTAGGCTATATTTGCATGCGGTTTTCAACCAGTGGTCCTGGCTTTAGAGGGTATCAGTTATGGAGCTTCAACTCTTGAGTGAATCAAAATGTTAATGTACAGAATGAATGAAATGAAATGAGATTAAATTAAATGAAAAATGTATTATCAGCTTGGAGATTTACAGTACAATTCAAGTACAACTACAGCAAAAGTGGACAGCACCAGTTAAGCACCACACTTGTTTACAAGAGATTTGGACCTCCAAATATTCACTTCTGTAAAGCCAGAAGCAGTGAATCATAGTGTTTGTAAAAGGTAAAAGAAAAATCTACAAGGAGGGGAAGAGAGTGGTGATTATACAGTATAAAATATGAATTACCTAAGATACTGCATCATATGAACTGATACATACTGCACCATAGAAATCTGCAGTATGTCAGCTGAATGGCTGATGAATAATGGCCATAATTGGCTATTTTACTCCCAAAAGGTGCTTATAGCCCATAGCCCATTCACGGGCCAATATAAAGCCTACGACTGCATGTCTGTCTGTCTGTCTGTCTGTCTGTCTGTCTGTCTGTCTGTCTGTCTGTCTGTCTGTCTGTCTGTCTGTCCATCCATCTTTGTAAGATATCAATGAAAATGGCTGTTGAAATAGTGAAATATATTCATTCCCCACATCAAAACATGGCAATAGTTTGATTATGTCAATTCACCTAATCAATGAATGCACTGGTTCTGACTTTGCTATAGGCCTATATAATGGCCCCATGCAATCAAGTAAAACAGGCAAATAATGAATATTAAATCAAGCAGAAATTGGCCAGAGCCAGATTAACCATGGGTTGGTTGCCGGGCCTGGTTGCCCACTGGTTGAAAACCGCATGCAAATATAGCCTACTGTAGTAGATGCATGTGAGCAGCACTGTCTGAGCGCTATACTGCTGGGAGAAGAGTGAAATGAAACAAACGCTCCTCCTTTCAGCAAGTAGGGGAGCTTTCACGCCATCTGCTGGGCGACTTGTGCCATAGCATAGTTTGTCAGCGTCAAACTTCCTGATCTGTACTGTGCAAGCATGTCTGTTTCCTCCCATGAACCAATGTGGACACCCCGTGGGTGCCTTTGCGACAACTCCTTTTTCAATTCTCCTTGCAATGAGTTGGTTGGTGTGAGCTGGCCACCATTGGTGTGTGAATGTGGGAAGTGAGGACGCTGGTGTTGACTGTTCGCCGCTCTACTTCCCAATGTATGAATAAATGGACCATCGTGAAGCGCTTTGAGCACTTGGAAAAGCGCTGTAAAAATACAATCCATTAGAATGACGTTTCAAGTTTCCACAAAACAGAGACTATTTGAAAACATAACTGTTAACCGCATGAATTTCAATGGAAGGGCACTCACTGCAAGATTGTAAATGAAATATTACTGAGAGAAACGGACAATCCACAATGCTCCAGGTTAGAGGAATATCCTCATAGGTGCAAGGCTCAGTAATACAAAATGGAAAACAGAAGAAAGCAATAAATATCCTTGCCACACACTTTATTTACCTCTGACGAATAAACAGTGGGCATGTTTCGGCCAAACGGGCCCAAACTATTAGTGATTACTGCATTTACAGATTAATGAATTTAATATTACAGCTCCATAGGCTAGATCTGCAGGTCATTATTGCCAGACTTGGATTCATTGTTTCTTGAGGCATTGACGTGTAATATAGAACAAAAATACTGCATGTGTTTTAATCTGAATGTAACTTGAGAACGTTGAACATTGAGAGAATCGTTCTAAATGCCATCTGGTTGTTGCTGTGACTTCAGGTCCAGACGTGGGCCCAGCAGCAGGGACAGAGGGTCCATGCCAGCCTGTCGATGCTGGAGGCGGAGAGGGAGGAGGTGCAGAGGCTCCTGGACTGGATCTCCTCTGCAGACGAGGCCCTCAACCTCAGGGAGCAGGAGCCACTGCCGGAGACCATGGAGCACAACCTGGAACTCATCGCACAACACCTGGTATGGTGATAGTTTACGTATTATGCGATGACGTAGGTGAGGGTTTTTCAACTAATTGTGCACAAGAGACCACCACCACCGCTGTTGTGTTGGGTGGGGAAACAGTGCTCTTGCACATCCCTCTGTTTCTTAATCAAACGTCCTTTGGATACTAATCATTTTCTAGTAATAATACTGACTCAAGCAGAGAAATCCAGTGCACTTCCCCCTCTTTATATTCTCCTTTTTTCTGTTCAGTTTCTTCCCCTCCAATTTGTCAGTAAATGACTACCGTATTATAAGGCACACCGGACTATAAGGCGCACCTTCAATGAATGGCCTATTTTAGAACCGTTTTCATATATAAGGCGCACTGGATTATAAGACACACAGAATAGAAGCTACTGCAGTCAATATAGAATAGAACCTACTGTAGTCAAATGATCCATATACTGTATAGGGCACACTGGATTATAAGGCGCACTGTTGTTTTTTGAGAAAGTTAAAGTCTTTTAAGTGCGCCTTATAGTCCGGAAAAATACCGTATATGAACGGTTATCCTAGCACAGGTCACTTATTTCACTGTGTATCAAATAGTTGAGAGAAAATAAAACATGAATGCATGGACAGGGACCACATGCAATACATTAACTTTTGTTGAAACACACTGATCTAAGTGATGATATTATCTGATATGTTTCATTGCATGGTTTGAATTATGGTTGCTGTTTTGACGACGGTAAAAGATTCTGCGTTACTCAAACCACGGCGTCATGACTAATGCAGGCATTTTGCCCCCCCCCCCCCCCATTGGGAAACGTTACGTCCACCCCTGGCCCTGACTGGAAGTCACCGACCTGCCCGTCGGCCCCAGGCACTGAGAGTCCCCCATGGATCCCACTTTGAGAACGAGCGAGAAGAATTGTTCTACTTTGTAATTATTTGTCACAGTCAGCTTTCACACTATGCACATTATACAGTAGATAACTGACAGCGAAGGCCACGTTCAGAGCCTCCGTATTCAAACGTCAGTGGGCAGAGGTGGCTCAGGAATAGAGTGACTGGACGGTAACCCCAAAAGGTTGTCGGTTTGAACCTGAGTGTCCTTGAGCAAGACACTGAACCAATAATTGCCCCATGCCTTGCATGGTGTGTGTGTATGAGTGAGTTAATGGGTGAATGTAATGCACATCTACAGGTATATAAATTTACCTCTTACCACCCACAGGTGTTCATGGAGGAGCTGAACAAGAAGCAGCCTGAAGTTGAACACGCCACAAAGACCTGCAAACACAAGACCGTTCCCAAACCGCAAGTTTCACCCAGCAAGAGGCCACTGGCAAGTAAGTCGACCCGTGATAATATCTCACGGTACCAGTATCCAGCAGGTGACTGTCCAACGCAGTGCAAAAAATGAACATTTTGGAACAATAGACCTGCACAGTGAAATCACCGCTCCTGTTCCAGAAATGGAATCCTCATTCATTTTCCTCGTAGACTTTTCGAAAATGCTTAATAAGAACACGATTGCGCTGCGGACAAAACCAACTCGGGTCGTGACAAATCATGACAACACACACAATATTATCATGCAAGAAGTAGAAAAAAGCAGGGAGGGTACAACACTTTTTGTTTCGTTTTTCATCTTAGAAATTATTTGATTGTCCAAAAATATTGTATGTGTCATCATGATTCATCACAATCCGAGTTGGCTTTGTCCGCGGCGTAATTGTCTTTATATAAATTATTTTCGAAAAGTCTGAGTCTATGAAAAATTAATATATATACAGTATGGTGAGCTTGCGAGGTTGCAGAAGTTACTGAGCTGTATCAAGTGTGTGTGTGTGTGCGTGTGCGTGTGTGTGTGTGTGTGTGTGTGTGTGTGCGTGTGCGTGTGTGCGTGCGCCTGTTCAGAGAGAAGGAGCACGCTGAAAGTGCCGCCCGCTGTGCCCGTTCCCCTGGAGCACCTTGACCCCCAGTCCCCCCGGCTCATTCAGCTGGTCAGTCAGTGGCAGAAACTCTGGCTGCTGGCCGCAGGGAGACAAAGCCGCCTGGAGCAGTATCAGCAAAAGCTCAAAGAGGTCAGTCATGGTTTCTTATTCTTCTAAATGGGGCCCTCATTGTCCTAGATTAAACAAGACATGTTGCTTTTGTAGCAGTAGAGCAGCTCCCCACCGAGTGTTCATTTAGTGGCGACTAAATAACTATGACGAATCTTTTTTTTTTCCCACTGACAAAAATAGATAAAACCGAAACAATACAGATATACAAACAAGATTCAAATATTCAGGAGGAACTAGTGGACAAGAGTAAAACCTAAGAGAATGCTTGTCCATTTACAAGCTCATAGCGCAATACAGTATGACGTGTTGTGAGCTTGTAGATCGGATCGTATTTTCAGGATGGCATCGCAGCCCTGCAAAATATATTTGATACCATCTAGTGCACTAAAATCTTATTTAACTAGCTAAACTAAAGCATTTCAGTTGGCTAAAATCTGGCTTAAAGTAAATGGAATTTTATTCAAAAGATTATGACTTAAACTAAATCAGAAACGGCACCTTAGGGTTGTTCATTTTGTTCGGATGCAAGCTCAATCAATCTAAATTAAACTTTTTTTTTTTTTTTTTACAGATGGAAGAATTTGCGAACTTTGACTTCGGCGTCTGGCGTAAGCGCTACATGCAGTGGATCAGCCACATGAAGTCTCGGATCCTGGACGTGTTCCGAGGCATGGACCGGGACCAGGACGGACGCATCAGCCAGAAGGAGTTCATTGACAGCGTCTTAGCATCCAGTAAGCAGCTCTCTATCCCAACACACCTTTTACTTTAGTATATGGGTTTTCAACAGGTGGTCCGGGGACCACCAGTGGTCCTTGAGAGGGTTCCAGGTGGTCCCCAGGATAAATGATGGAAAGTTGGTTAACCAGATGTAACGCTTGAGAATGTAAAAATGAAACCAAATGGACCCTTGCGGGTCCATTTGGTTTCATTTTCACACTCTCAAGAGTTAAAATATTCATCATGTGAATTAGCCCAAGTCTACACAACTAGAGAATGTGTTCTCCGAAATACAGCCTGGAATTGTGGACAAAAGCAAAAGAAATCTTTAGTTTCGGGGTCTGTGGGGCTAAAATGTCATCAAGTGGTGGTCCGTGGCTAAAATGATGAACAATTAGTGGGCCCTGGTATGGAGAAGGTTGAAAACCCCTGCTTTAGTAGATGCACACATAATATAAATGAACAAACAGTAGCATAAAGTAACTAAGTGCATTTACTAAATTACTGTCAATCTATCTTTTTTTTTGTCAAGTATGTACTGTATGTACTGTACATTCTTACTACCGTCATTGCAATAATGATGGGTTAATGATGGGGTAGCTCTTTTCCACCACTCATGACATGAGTTTGGACTTTGGTCGTAGAATTCCCCACCAACTCTCTGGAGATGAATGCTGTGGCCAGTATCTTTGACCAGAATGGGGACGGCTTCATCGACTACTATGAGTTCGTCAGTGCCCTCCACCCCAGCAGAGATCCCTACCGGAGACCGCTGGATGCAGATCAAATAAATGAAGAGGTATTTCACAGAATGTCAACCGTCTAACACATTTTTTCATCAACTTTGGCCAACATCTTTAGTTTAAAAGTGCTTTATGTCTCTTCATATATGAGTCATTCCACAAAAACGGTACGATTTGGACTTTTTTCTCTGAAATTTTGACCGAAAGGTTTTACTTTTCTGAATAGCCCACAGTATTAAGGACATCTTTAGCTATAAGAAAAACATAATTTCCCATCTCAGGCATTCAATATATTTTTCTATATATCTTTTAACATGGTAATTGCTAACGGAGTTGAGCCAATTAAATTAATTACGGAGTTATGATTTTTGTACTAAATATAGTCACTACTCTAACTGAGTTGAGTATGAGATGACTTGGCATGCCTGAGGTTATGGAATCAGATATATTGTTGAAATAACAAACAGAATCTTTATAACTAATTGTTTTATATCATTATTTCATGTAACAGAGTTGAGCTGTCATGATTTAGTCAGAATGGTGGTCCCTGGGGAAAAAAGGAAAAAACACATAAAAAGTACAATTACACAAATGTCAGTTCTGTTTTTGAAATGCATTATTAGAAATCAAAGATGGAGCCATATTCACCTGGTTCCCTCCCATTTTGCTCTCATCTCATGCTGTTCTTTGAGCAAAGGGGAACGCCACTCTGTTCTTAGACGTAAGAGTGAAATGGACACCAACATGGCACCTTGTTGAGAAAGTAAACGCCCATTTTTCTTTCAGGTGAGTCGGCAGGTGTCTCAGTGTAACTGTCCCAAGCGGTTTGAGGTGGAGCAAATAAGTGCCAACAGATACAGGGTGAGTGAAACACACACACACACACACACACACACACACACACACACACACACACACACACACACACACACACACACACACACACACACACACACACACACACACACACACACACACACACACACACACACACATGATATGATATATGATATGATATGATATGATATAGTACTTTATTGTCAGTTTACACTGAAATTTGTCTTGCAACCCAACAGCCATTGTATGCAAAAAAAAAAAAAAAACACATTTACACATTAGACATGGTACAACAGAGAAACACAGACATACATAAGGACATGAAAAAAAAACAAGAGCAGCGTGCATCTCTTAGGTCACTCTGTGACTTAAGAGATGCACGCTGCTCACACACACACACATCAACAAATCGAAAATGCATTCAATATTCTTTTGATAATTGATTACATGGATCAAAAATTGAAGATCGCCTGGTTTCTGTATTTCAATTGTAGATAATCACTTTCGAACGAGACGGATAAAATGGCTTAGTTTTCGTAACTGTACTGCGCCCCACAAAGTGTTACATCACTGTCTCGCAGGGATGTCTCTGCATTGTTTTAATGTCTACATGCTGTTTCGATTGTCACAGTTCGGGGATTCCCAACAATTGCGGATGGTTCGCATCCTGCGCAGCACCCTCATGGTCAGGGTTGGTGGTGGCTGGACAGCGCTGGACGAGTTCCTGGTCAAGAATGACCCTTGCAGAGGTCCGTAAAAGAAATGCACTGTGTTCCGTATCACTGGTTCTGGGTTACAGGTGTTCGGGAGAGTTGCGGGGATGCCAGCTCAAATACTGGGAATCCCCATTGCAAATATTTGAGGGCTTCCATTTCAAAATATGATTATGTTGCTGGGTCACATCCTAAAAACAGTGGTGGACTGGGCGAAAAAAAATCGGCCCGGACACAACCAGCGTGTGATGGACCTATTCTGCCTGGTATAGTTGTTTAACCAGATGTAACTCTTTGAGAGCGTAAACATGAAACCAAATGGACCCTTGCGGGTCCATTTGGTTTCATGTTAACGCTCTCAAGAGTTAAAATATTCATCTAAATTGGCCCAAGTCTAATTACAAAATGTAGAAGATTAATGGTCATTTTGATCTGTATGTTTGACTATTCTGTTTCCCAAAGCTTGGAATTGTGGACAAAAGCAAAATAAATCTTTAGTTTTGGTGTCTGTTGGGGCTAAAATGTCATAAAATGGTGGTCCGTGGCTCAAAAAAAAAAAAATCTGAATGAATAGTGGGCCCTGAGATCAAAAAGGTTGAAAACCAGTGGTTTTAATCATACCGTGATACCACCGGCTCCCTACGGGTCGTGGCCCACCGGGAGACCTCCCTGTACGCCCAATCCCACCCTGCCTGAAAAAGATTGACCTCTGCCCTGTATGAGCTTCTCTCCTTTACTCATGTGTTCCGTCTCGCCAGCAGTAAAGGGAAGGACCAACCTGAAGATCAAGGAGAAGTACCTGTCTCCTGGCAACTCCTCCAAGGGCCTGTCGGTCAGCCGGTCCAACTCCAGCCTCAGTCTCTACAGCAGTGCTTCGGCACCCACCAGCCCCATGACACGCAAGAAGGTGGGAGGACTTTGTTGGTCTACATCATACCTGGGCATTATGCGGCCCCGGGGCCAAATGCGGCCCTTTTGGCTGACTCTGACCGGCCCGTGAAAGGGTACCGTGGTTTTCAAGCAGTGGTCTGGGGACCACCAGTGGTCCTTGAAACAGTTCCACTTAAATATGGAAAGTTGGTTAACCAGATGTAACTCTTGAGAGCGTAAAAATGAAACTCAAGAGTTAAAATATTCATCATGTGAATTAGCCCCAAGTCTACACAAATACAGAATGTAGCAGATTAATGGTCATTTTGATCTGTATGTTGGACTGTTTGGTTTCCCAAATCCAGCCTGGAATTGTGGACAAAAGCAAAATAAATCTTTAGTTTTGGGGTCTGTGCGGCTAAAATGGCATCAAACAGTGGTCCTCTGTGGCTCAAATGCTGAATAAATAGAGGGCCCTGGTGTCAAAATGGTTGGTCTTACTCTTACTTTTATTTTGAAATTAAATCAATTTTGCGCAGACTTTAGTTCAGCCTTTAGTCTTGGCCCTCCACAATATTTTATGTATCTCATTTGGCCCCTTGGGAAAAATAATTCTCCACCCCTGGTCTATATACCGTCACACCGCCTACTTCTCTTCTGAATGCTCTCACAATGCTTTCATCAGCAATTGTCTAAAAAAATAATTATAATATAACATGTGCTTATAATGCATTATTTGTTTCGGTTTCAGGCATTGCTACGCAGGAGTTTCTCAGGCGACCGTTGCATCCGTCCTCGGAGCTCCATAGCTGCCTTGGGATCAGACCTACAGTTCTCAACCGCACCGGATGATACGTCCCCATCACCATCAGGTTAGCTTGGATCTGTTTTTGATATGCATAGTACATCTAAATGCTTGTTTTACTATAGATTGGTGCTCACTGCTCGCCAAAGTTATTTCCCAAACTTGATAGAAACATATAACAAATCAGGCTTAGTGACTAAACCATTACACTTTCTCCTCTGGGTTGAATAAACGTCATCTTATCTTATCGTGTCTTTCAGAAGAAGCGGAGAGATTACCCACCTGATCGCCTCTTCCTGAGCGTGTATTGTTACAGCGGGGGGAATGCCCCAAAACAGTCTTTTATTTTATTTTTCCTTTATGTGTAGATATGAGAGTGTAGAAAGAGAGAGACGGGAAGCTGGGGGATGGAGAGATGAGGCGAAAAACGGGACAGGTCTCTCCCTCCAGGCTGGAATCGAACCGGCCCCGGCGGGGGACGTTGCGTTTCGGAGATTAACGTACTATCCTGTCCTCCGACCCAAGTCTCGGGACAGTGGAAGAAGGAACAGGGATAAAAAGGGCTACATGCCTCACGTCTCACAAAGAGACATTAAAGACAAAAGGGATGGACCGTTTTGCGCCGATGTGAGTGACAGTGTGTTGATACAGTGAATTAGAACCGGATGCAATATGAACAGTTCCCACCTGACATGCAGTAGTATCTGATTAAACACACACAAACAAAACAAGACAAGGACTGGAAGATTTGCATGAATATTTCTTGCATGGTTACAGTAATCTATTCAAAATCTGATCCTTTTTTGCAACCTGTCATCAAATACGAACATCAGACCTGTCTAATGACTGCCAATTCAGAGCACATCGCCAATCAGTTTTCTCATCAAAACCACTACTAGCACGACATCTCTCTACAGTACGACACTGTCGTACAATACGTTGTACAAGAAAGTAAACTAGGGCTCTGGTGGTCCAGCCAAACAATGTCCAGCCAAACAATGACACTTGGATTATGAATAATCTAAGGTGACAGTTTGTGGTGTTTTACCACGGACATTGATGTGAATTTAGCAGGTGCACTACTGCTATGCATAACAATGTGTTTTTACATGGTATGTTAGTGGGATACTGTCTCCAGGTGCACCAACTGACCCGTCCAAAACGTGACCATGCCAAAACCATGCACATCTGAAGGCTATGTGTTGCCCTTCGCATTTGTGATTTTTATATGACTTTTTAAATGTACCTTTTTCATGGGGAGAGAACATTGCTGGCCGGGCCACAATATGAATTTATGTTTTAATTGTATTATTACTGTTGTTATTATTATTTTAAACAGGATATATACAGTATAGGTGCCACCTGATCAGTTCGAGATGCATTTCTTGTGTTCAAGTATTGTTTTAAATGCGACATATCCTGTAATGAAACGATGCACTGCATTAAGAGGGTTCATTGTCATTTTCGTAGAGATTATTTTTCTCAGGTTTGGTTCTGCCTTTTTTTTAAATTAATGTGTTCTGTGGAACGGCTGCTGTGAGATGGTAGATGTTGTTGATTTACTCATTCCAATGAAGTCCTCACTCGTTTGTCTGTTCTGCCTCTAAGAAACGCACATGACTCTCAGTCGGAGTTCTAAGGTGCATTGTTCAGTTGTTGAACGTGAACGTTCTTGTGTAGTCAAGTACACTGTAAGAGTATGAAAACCTTTCAGCTGCCTAAAAGGCAAATGCTTGAAGAAGTTTTCTTTAAACTTTATGCCATAATATGTTATACTCACAATATTTCCTATCAAGGAGATTGATTTTCCTTTCTTTTTGATTTCTATTCCTCAGTCACTTTTAGCCAAAGCAGTATACCTTTATGTTGTATGTCCTTGAGTATCTGTCAATCGATCATGACATTATTCAGTCCTTTTTGCCATTTTTTACAATATTGTTGCTGCCAGAAACCCTGTAACTCTAGATTTCAACAGATATTGTTTTTCACCTGTAGAAACTCGTTTTTTCCCATCTAGAGTCCTGTGAACAGGTGCGTAAAGAGCCCTGGATAAAGACGCTACATGAATGCACCATTTATTATTTACACCCGCACACTGTTATCTGCCCGGTACATCAGTAATGATTTATTAAAAATATTTTAATAAACCATTACTTCACAAGGTAACAGTGTGCGGGCATAAGTGTTCTTTTTCAGAAATGAATGAGCTATTTTGTTATAATGACATCAAAAGGTTGCAAAACTACAAGCTCACAATATGTGATGTGATGTCTTGTGCTTTTATAATTTATAATCACATGTCCAAAACAGGGACACCGTTCTTTTCTTTAAAAAAAATAAAAATAAATACTGAATCCATCTTTTGAGTGTTGAGAGCAACTAAGCAACTAAATGCCTAAATAATAACTATAGTGAATCAATTGGAATACAGGTTTTTTTTCCCACTTTATGAAAAGTAACAGTTGTGAACGGTAATATTCTCATAGCTCCCCTACTGCTTCATGTCATAAGCAGGGGTTCTGTATTTATCAGCAAAACTGCTTTTATTTCACTTTATTTTATTCATCATAATACACTCTTTCCAATTACATTACCTCTTCATCAGCAGAACAAAATGGAAAGAAACACCACAGACATTCCCAGAAGATGTGTACCTTACTGCAGATGCATTTTGTACTATGAAGTATAAGTACCAATGATGTGTACTATTTATGTGACTGGGTGGCTCAAAGGTAAATCCACAAGCCTTACAACACTAGTATGCACCTTTATGTCATTCTAAAAGGTACACGTTTGTATCTTTTTTTGAGCAAAAAAAGGAGATATCTTTATACAGTGATTGTCAAAAAGGTACAATGTTACACCTCTTTTTTTCCTGAGAGTTTGAGCTCTGGTCAGGCTGCTCAGTGTTGTTCTGTGCCTATAGCTTTTACTCAGAGTTGTCAGGTGCAGTAAATATTTTACAAGATGTTATTATACGAGTGTAAAAGGTACAGTACTGTATTTGTAACGTGAGAGTTTGTATTAGATCTACCTGAGGATGAGGGCAGTATACTCACCAATTGCGTTTGGGTCTATGCAGTTCTGGTCTGGATATGTTTGTTTTTTTATGTCTATATAAATGTTTTTTACATACAACCCCTCTTTACTTTTGCCTCAACGTGATGTTCTTGGGGTGCGTGGACAATTTACTGTCCTGTCATTCATTTCTAATGCTATGCACCCTAAAATGTCTGTACTGTACATGTTTATACTGTATATTTACTAGCACTGGCTCTGGTGTCTATTCATTTAGGGAAACTATAGGAGAATGTCACTAACAATGTTACAACCACATGTAAAAAAAAAAAAAAAATCTATATCTTTTTGTAATTAAACTGAAAAAACTTGGTGTATTAAATGAGTACTGTAACGTTTTTTAATAATGTTATGTGATGTTAATGATGTGTCTGGAAAGTGTGGTTTAGAACTGTACCCTGTCAAATATCCAGGTACCTTTTGTTGTTTCCACCTGGAGGACAGCATACTGAGCGAAATACCAACATCAGGCTACTGACCAGGATACTAACACCACCAGGATAATGACCAGGTTACTCACCAGGAGGATACTGGCACCAGGATGCTGACCGGCCAGCATAATATGGTACTGACACTGACACTAACATACTAGCAGAGGCGGATCTAGGCATGGGCATGGGGGGGCAATGCCCCCCTAAATGCCCAGTCTGCCCCACCAAACACAATGGTATGCAAAACAACCCAAGATATTCAAATTAAAGTGCTTCTATTTAAAATTATGTGAAACACTAGTACTTCTACTAACTAACTACAGCTGTGGCACCACTAAACCAACAGCATTTCATCATTGAAAACGGAAAACTCTCTGACTCAGACCTTTAGCTTTATGCATGCTGCGTGTCTGTTGCAACTTCAACAACAATATTATTTTTGATGCTTTACTTGACTAATAAAAGTCCTGTAACCGAAAATGGTATGGGTGCGGCTTCATCGCCTTTCGCGCCACGGGCAATGAAGCCGCCCCTATACCTTTTTCTCTTGCACCTCCAACATGTTTTCTTGCCCCCCCCCCCCCCAAATGGGACATGTTACATCCGCCCCTGATAGCATCTGCGTATGTATGTGTTTTGCAATCGTGTAGTACTAGGCAAGGTCAAACAAAGCCTCTCACGACCAAAGACCTCATATGTAGTTGAATTTGTGTAATGCAGTCAGTGGGGATATTAGTGACATTTCTTTGTATGTTTCAAGGGAAATGTTTCAATTTAAGGATAACCTATCTATTTCATGCATTTAAAATGCAGGATCTGAAACTGTAAAAAAAAAAAAAAAAAAAAGTATTTGAATTTCATGCTGTATTTCTTGGCGTGCATTTTAAAAATACTGCCCATCCCCAACATCCCTCTAACACAGTGAGGTTCTGGTGTGCTTCTTTGCTAACATGTTATCATGTTACTGGGTTAGTAGGCCGACAAGGTAACATGATCATGTTTACTTAAGCCCTTGCTGAGAAACACTAACAGGCCTTGAGTCGACAGGTTACAGGTACAGTACGTGGTCCGTGTGGACCACTGGTAGTCCGTGAAGGTATTGCACATGGTCCCTGACCCATGCACTTCCATCCATAGAACGGTTCACTAAACATATTGTGCACTGTTCCATGAAAGTGCATGTGTCAATGTTGTCAGTTGCAGGAAAGTCAGGAAAGACATTTCACAGAAAAGGGAGTTAAGAATCTCAACATAGGGTTTAAGTGCAACAGCTTGCTTGATTGAGTCATCATTATTAGAAAATATGCCTAGCTCTGGACCACTCCTATTTCAGTTTGTCTGGGTTTGATGTAATTTGTTGCACATGTGATGGATATATTTACCCTTAGTGTACTGAACGCGTTTTGGTGTTCTAAGCATTATGTTTTAACTATTGAAAAATAGCAGATCTACAAGCTCATAGCGCGCCACCGAGTGGCGCGCTATGAGCTTGTATCTCTGCTATTTTTGAAAAATCGTGAAAATGTGGTGAAATCTTTGAACATTATGTTATTCAGAAACTAGATAGGACACAATGGGTTAACAAAGGCTTTTAATTCATCAGTGGACCAACGGTGGAGAAACAGTGGTATGCATACATGGACGCATTACATAGCAAGTATTATGAAAGCACTAATCTCCACACCCCATTCCAACAACAGCTAGTGGTCCCCGGGTTGTCGCTGGTAAACCTCACAATCAGTTGAAAACCCCCTGCTTTCGAAGGCACTGTATAATCTCAGTATTAGGAAAAAGTACATGAACATTGAACCAAAGCTCAAAAACATGTAGTTATAAATTCATCAAGTGAAAAAGAATACCTCACTTTGACCTCCTTCTTGGGAAATGTTTAATATTTCCCGGCAAGAAGTGGTATAGCCTTGGATCTCACTGACTGTGCCAAAACAGAGAAGTGTTTGTTCTGTAATTATAATACAGGAACAAGATATTGGTGAAGAATGTGGTCCATTGTGCTGTATTTATTTTCAGTAAAATAATCCACACATTATTCTAGGTCAAGAGGAGTTTCACATCGGCTGTTATAACAGGCAAAATTGGATTCACTTTAGTCAGTCTTTTGTTGATCGTGATTAGTCATCTGAAATGTCTTAGTTTTAGTGTAGTTTTCAACTAAAGATTTTAGTCCCCTGTCGACCAAATCCATCAGTTGATCACATAAAAGCTCATGACACATTGCAAGATTGTAGATCTGCTGTTTTCAGCATACTTATTTTTTACTGGATCTCTTCTCCACTAGTCCCTCCCTAACTTTTTAGTCTAGTTTTTAGTTGTTGCCAAAATTGTCAATGTATTCTCATTTTTTTTTAGTAATCATAGCTTAGTTTCAATTTAGTTTTCGAAGAACATCATTTTGTCATCGTTTCATAGTTTCAGTTCATTCAGTACAGTTTGTCTGATCCGCTTGAAGTCTCATATGTAGGCTATGCAAGAAATGAAAATGCAGTACTCGCAACAAGCTTAGAAGGCTATTTGCTCTAATGCACTGTCAAGTGACATTATGTTCAATCCTGGCAGACTAAACACACCACACTGATAATAAAACAAAACGGTCACAATGCTGATCAACCTCATGTTTAAATGTGACCTTCACACTATCTGCAACTAGTTTTACATGAGCTTAAAACAATTCATGGCTCTGCTATGGAAACGGCTAAAACGGTGCTGCAGCACATATTTCTCTCGGCAGTTTATCGACTCGCTGCATAATTGCTTTCTCTAAAGACAGGAAGAAATAAGACTTTTTAATTGAGTTTTGGCAGTGCTGAAGATTCACAGCATGAACTGCCCGACATTCACCTTTAATCCCAACACCATTGTGCTTTAACAAATGTAACACTAATGAAGGGATTTGTGTTTTGAAAAAAAAAAAAAAAAAAAAAAAAAATCAGCATCATCAGCATCAAAATGCCCCTGGGAAAATTAAGTAGAAAGGGTGAGGCGTATACAAGTATTGGAAAAAAGGCCCACATTTGTTACTTACTTAAGAGTATCAATGCTGCAATCTAGATCTATTCCGCTCTCCCGTTACCAGTAACAATCCCGTATTCAAATTTTTCTTGAGTAAAATGACAAAAGTGTGTGCGTATAGAAATGTATTTAAAGTGCCCAAAGTAAAAAGTACTCACTATGCTGAATGTCCCATTTCAGGTTTCAACATTTCAAACATATACATGGTCCAGGCGCATGCCACATACTGTACAATGTAGGCTTGGACTGACAGCGTGTCACCTGTTCAAATCCCACTCATGACGACCCTAGTTGCGTTTCTCTCCCCTTCTCTCTCCCCCACGTTGCTGTCTGCCTTCTCTAATAACTATCAGTAAAGGCAAAAGAAAGATACAAAATACCAGACCTACAAGTACAAATACATCAAAATTGTATAAATTGCAGTGATCAATAGCCATTCTTTAAATTTACTTTCCACCCACCATTCCATACATACAGTTTTGAGACACAGCATTGTGGGCAAATCATTCACCGGAGGAACATAGGGGTCAGTAATTCCACAGAGGTGGGTGCTGAGGGCACTCGAATCAAATGGCATCCAGTCAAACTCATTTGACCTGGAATTTTCACTGAACAAAAAGCCGTTTCTGAGGCCTAGCAACATCCACCCACACTTCACAGGCTGCTGTCGACTAGAGAGCCGTCTTATACATGTAACTGACCAAGCCAGTGGTCCTTAATTGGTCCTTGCCATGGAAACGTTTCGGGACCCCCCCTGCCCTCTTAAGTAATCACGAGGTGAGCCTTCAGAAAGTGCCGGTCCCACTTTCAGAAATATTTCACCTTCTTCACCTCATTTGACTCCCTCATGTTCTCATCCAACCCTCTCTCCCTTTTCTTCCCTTCCAGCTCCTCCCAAACTCGTGTAGTTTGGGAGTCTTTCTCAGACTGGACCCCCTCTGACCGCTGGCTCGGCCTTCACTGGTCATGTGATGGAGAATCAGAACCGACAGTGAGGTATAGCTGCATGCTAGAACACATTAGGCTGCTCAGCAGTCCAACATGAATACCACAGATGCATTTGCAACCTGCAGAAGGTCATTGTGATTGTTTGTTATGTTACACCCGTAGGTTGCTGTGTCTTCAGATGAGTGTTGTAACCAAGTGGCTGTTAGTCGACTTCCAGGAGGAGAAGCAGCATATTCTGCCCATTCACATGCATGCATTCCAGCATCCGGGAGTGTTTCAGCTTTCCAGGAGTTAACATCCAGGTAGGCTTTGTTGTGTGGGCTATATTGGAGTACTTTTGGGGGGTAGTATGCATCATGATTATTTTTTTTTTAATCATCAGCGTGTTTCCAAGCTTGGAATAGTGTGTTTTAGCTATGACAACTTTTCCCATTTACAAATAATATTCTTTTGAATTGTTTGCATTATTTATTAGTGATTAAGACGTTATAATTTTAATAGGCAGCTGTACATGGTAAACCAGAGTTCAGTGAGCCTTTCGTTGTACTGCTGTTTGAAATGAAGGTCTCATGACTCTAATCTAAGAGTCAAATGTAGATCTTGTGTGGTATTTCATCACAAACACGTTCTGACCTAAGGATTTAACCAAAACCACAAATGCAGTATATGAGATGGACCACATCATCATGTAGCTTTTACTGCTTGTATTTCTCTGCTTGTATTTCCTGATTCGTTCAGGAAATACATAGTACTTAGTACAACAACCCTATAGGCCCAACTCTATGACAACATATCCTGAACAGCTATCTTGAAACTTTAAAGGGGAGGAGTATACAATATTAAACTAAAGTCATGACTAACTCCAGCCTAAATATATACGGTCACGTTCTCAATGTTGACGTACTGCAGGCCTCTCTATTTGTGACTCTGAGTGACCTATATTTGCTGTAAGGAGTTTACAGTGTGTGTGTGTGGGTGCGTGATGTGTGTATGCAGACATATTAGAGAGGTATGCAGCTACAGTAGCAGCTGTCACACGAGTCACGACTCATACTAACCAGTCCACCCATACCAGTCTACCGCCTACAGCCCTGTACACTACACTTCCTGGGAAATAGGGGGGGGCAGTGCTCAACTTGCCCAAGGTCACATGTGCTGGTTGGATGCAGGGGGGGAGAGGAAGAGGAGGGGCTACAGACGTAGATGTGTAGAGCCCTCTCCTGCTCCTATGCTTTACACAGGGCTATATGTCACAGGCAGAGGCAGAGGGAGAGCACATGGCTGGAGGATTTTGAACAGAAAGCCTCCAATGGCGCAGCATTAAAGCACTGCAGTGCGCCTGCGTGAATGCCTAGTCCCTCCCCGTCTGTGGCATTGACACGGAAACCGTGCGTGTAGCCTGTCACTAGGAAAGAGTGTGTGTGAGAGTGTAGAAGGAGGGGGTAGGGAATGTATAAACACATGACACATGCACTTGCTTGCCGGCTGATGAAACGAAAAGAATGGCTATTGATCACAACGGTGTGAGAGGTTATGGTAGCATGTAGGGATGAGGGTCTCTTCCTGACAACACTCTGAACGAGGTAGGTGAATGTCCTGAAGGACTTTTTATGTTGTATTGGCTATAGAAACCACAAGGTTGCTATAGATATGGTCTCTAACACCCTTTTCAAGTCCAAGTGTACCATACACTGAGCAAGTCTGTTTTAATATTATGCTGAAATGTATTAGAGAAGGTTTACAAAATGTATGTGACTGACTTTGTCTCCCTGATATACAGTAGCTGTACTGTATATATCAATTAAACAGGCTTGACCTGATTAGAATGGGTTTTACTACTACTACTACTACTACTACTACTACTACTACTACTACTACTACTACTACTACTACTACTACTACTACTACTACTACTACTACTACTAATAATAATAATAATAATAATAATAATAACTTTTTAGGAAAGAGTTTAATAACTTATGTAGCACATGATTTGAAGAGTGGCTGGCACTCGCATTCCAAGCGCGAAAGTGTGTGAAAGGTCCTATGCCAATTTGACAAATGGTATTAGAGATTATGGAAGATGAGGCGTGTGTGTGTGTGTTTAGGTCACTAGGGGAACAGAGAGATTGAGATAAAGAGGGGGAAGGTCATGTCAAGCTTCATGGGCACACAGTGAATAGTAATGTCAACTGGCCTACTGCTTGATCCGCTCTGTTAGGTGGAACCTGTTAGGCCAAACCTTTAGGACGCATCATGACTCTCTTTATGCTGTGTCATTGTGCCATTGTACAAAGCACGCAAATCTGGTTTTCATTAGAAGGACTATCTATCTCTAGACATCATTTAAAAACTCTTAGATATTGATTTTGTTCATGATTTGTTAACCAAATTATCTACTCATCATCTATATACCGGTATTGTATATACTGTCTGTGTGTGTGTGTGTGTGTGTGTGTGTGTGTGTGTGTGTGTGTGTGTGTGTGTGTGTGTGTGTGTGTGTGTGTGTGTGTGTGTGTGTGTGTGTGTGTGTGTGTGTGTGTGTGTGTGTGTGTGTGTGTGTGTGTGTGTGTGTGTGTGTGGCCATAAAAATGCCACATCGGTATCAGAGATCAGATATCGGTTATAATTTCATAATAATCCAGCAAAAAACTGCCCACTCTCATAGTGCATAATCCGAATGTGTTTCCTTGTCTACGTTTCAGATTGTGTAAACTCTGCGTCCGCCGACATCCATCCATCCGTCAAAGCGCCTTGCGTCCAACCATGTCCCTGCTGACCCACGTCCTGGCCTGCCTGTTCGGCATGGGCTCCTGGGTGGCCATCAACGGCATGTGGGTGGAGCTGCCGCTGGTGGTGCCGGAGATCCCCGAGGGTTGGTACCTGCCCTCCTACCTCACCGTGCTCATCCAGATGGCCAACGTGGGGCCGCTGTTCGTCACCCTCATGCACCGCTTCCGCCCGGGCGCGCTGGATGAGCGGCCCGTCATCTACTCCATCGTGGGGCTGGGGATCGTGTCCACCTTCCTGCTCGCCTTCTTCTGGAAGCACACGGTGGCAATCGGGGGCGCCGCTCACAGCGTCCCTCTTCTGGTGCTGAGTTTCCTGCTGTCCGTGGTGGACTGCACGTCCTCTGTGACGTTCCTGCCCTTCATGATGAGGCTGCGGCCTCAGTACCTCACCACGTACTTTGCCGGGGAGGGGCTCAGCGGCCTCGTGCCGGCCGTGGCGGCCCTGGTCCAAGGGGTCGGGGTGGTCCACTGTCAAAACGTGACGCTGGCCAACTCCACCGCGAGCGGCGACGAGCTGCAGGCGGTGTACCAGCCGGCCAACTTCTCCGCCCAGGTGTTCTTCCTCTTCCTCAGCGCCATGATGCTGGTGTGCCTGGTGGCCTTCGTCCTGCTCAACCACCACCCGGCCGTGGCCCGGGAGAGGAAGAGCGACCTGTACTACGGCTCCGGGAGCTCCGGGGAGAAGGCGGAGCATCAGGGTCTGTCCCTGCACGCCCAGAGTCCCGAGCAGAAGCCCATGATCAGTCCGCTGGAGGCGCCCCGGAGGCGCAGCGCGTTCGGCCGGGGGACCTACAGCGGGCCCGAGGTGGTGTTCATCTTCGTGGTGCTGGCCTGGGTCAACGCGCTCACCAACGCCGTGCTGCCCTCCGTGCAGAGCTACTCCTGCCTGCCGTACGGGAACAAGGCCTACCATCTGTCGGCCAGCATGGCGGCCGTCGCCAACCCCGTGGCCTGCTGCATCGCCATGTTCTGGCCTGTCAGGTAAGTGCTGTCTCCGTGGCTTACGGAGATTACACATTCCTGGGGCCCTATTTCGACTGTCTTAAGTATCAGGTCTTATGACTAAAGTGAAAACTTGGACATGTGGCAAAGCTGTTTGGCTGTTTTGAGTGGCCACAGTTTTGCTACATCTCAAGGTTTTGACTTAAGTTATAAGACCTGACACTTAAGACAATCAAAATAGGGCCCTTTATGTGCTATAGCTAATACAAGGCGCTATATTAATGCACCCTTTTCCTACTGGATTCACATTATAATCACTGATCACAAAAAACAAAACAAAAAGGAAACACGAACACTATTGCACCATTGGTTTCAGAAACGGTATGATTTTACTAGAATGACACACCCAAAATTGTGATGCAAGATCATGCTCAATCAAATCATGCTGAGCCAGACCTCTGCTCTGGAGTGTATCAGCGGATGTTGCAGGATTGGCAGACGTCAGATGCCAGATTCAGGGGAAATACATCTGACGGATGTTCCAGCAGACACTTCCGCTGATGGAATCTCCATTCGAGGCTGTGCTCAGGCTTTTCTCATTGCAGATGAGTAAGCCTGGGGGCTAATGTGAAATAGAATTTCCTCTGTAATTTCTCCAGCATCTGGAATTGAGCGCGCACTAAGTACTGACAGTAAATAGTAAAACAGTTCATAGCTTTTTATATAGTTTTATATTGCAGAAATAATGATGTGTCGTTGTCACAAAATCCCCAGGCACACATGGACTTGTCTCATACACTTTCTGTCTCGTGTAAAACCCGCAACTTGCAAGCATGGGTTCCAGTCTGACTTGCTGCATTACAAGATGAAATGTCACTTCGCAAAACAGTCTGCCCAGGAGCCTCTCCCCACAGGTAGGCAGGGAATAATGCAGCAGAGGATACGGCTGCATTATTCCCCACCTACCTGCCGAGGATGCAGCCGAAGATTCTGATCTGCTCTGTGGTTTGTTTGAGGAAAAAACATTAGTTTGCATTTGTTTGAACACCATCCAGTCAGAAACAACGTGGCTACGTAACAGGCGACATCAGGGAAATGCAAGTCGACTCTGGCCAGAGTGATTTGCGAAGTGACTTTTCAGATGTGTGGAAAAGCAGCGAATCAGGCTGGAACGCAGGCTAGCGACATGCTGCTGTAGGTTAAACCACCCGCCCATGGCGCCTGACAATATTGTGAAATTCCCATCACGAGTAAACCAATCCAGTGACTTTGATTGTCGTGATACTGAGTGAATAAATAGACTGATCTTGTTTTAATGTAGACCTTCCTCACCTGCCATTTGGGCTCTGTGCCCTCAAAAATGGACAATACCCAAAGGCCATATGTGGTCATATGTTGAAATTATAGGCCTGCTACTCAACTGACCATTTTAAAACTGATGTTTTCTGCCCTGCATCTTGGTCTCCATGCAGGTCTCTCAACTTCATGGGCTTTCTGACACTCGTCGGGACAGGCTTTGGAGCTTACATCATGGCTATGGCTGCCTTGAGTCCCTGTCCGTTGCTGGTCCACACAACCACTGGAACTGCACTTATAGTAAGAATTCATTTTATTAAGAAAATGTCCTTTAATTATGACCAGTGGTCACTTATAGTAATGCATTCAATGTTATTTGATTTGTGTTTCTTCTTTGTTAATTCTCTGCTGAAGGTCATAGCCTGGATCCTGTTTGTCCTGACCCTCTCCTACATAAAGGTGATCATTGGGGTGATTCTGCGGGATGAAGGACACAGTGCCCTCGTGTGGTGTGGGGCGGTAGTGCAGCTTGGCTCCATGCTTGGGGCAATGTCAATGTTTCCACTGGTCAGTGTCTATGGGCTGTTCAAATCCGGCGATCCCTGCAACACCAAGTGCCTATAAAGTAGGGACACAGAATATGTGCGACACATGGCCACATGGACATATTATAAATACTACTGAAAACTGACTATTTATTCTCACCCAAAAGCAGAAACACTATGAAATGAAAGGTCTGCTAAGCCCAGTACAAGCTTAAAATTGCAAGCTTGTTTGTTTTGAACAAAGTGACTTTAGATCCAGTAGAAGAGTTTCTTTTTTTTTTTTACATTATCACCACAACAATGAAATACTTTATAGTTATAGTTATACTGTATTCACATTCTGCTCAGTTTTTGTTTTTTGTTTTTTTGGCAGGGGTATACATGTTGAGTGTGTGTGCACCCACTGTAATGGCACTTGAAAACATGTTCTGTATATGGTTTAGAAAGTTGATCTTGCCTTGTTGCTTTGTTTCTGTTACATATTATTGCATTGTGAACAGAGCAGTGGGGGAAGCTGGGCTGGTTCCCTATATGTACAGTATGAGTGAGTGTGTCACAACCCAAAGACAATGATGAATTGTATCGTGTTGCTGTTACCTCTCAATGACAACGTTAGAGCAACATTTTTATTTTTACATGAACGGTGGTGATCACCTATACACCTTTAAAGGGGGATTCCACCCATTTTCAACATTCTAATATGTCATTAGTATACCCTAGAGGTGCTGGGTGGACATGATAAAAAAAAAAGTTCCCCCATTCTGTGTTCCCAAGAAATGGAGGTCTGAAGAAAACCAATAACATGGTGATTAGGTTGCATTTATACACTCTCAGAAAAAAATGTTGAAAATGAGTGGAATTCCCCTTTAAGCACATTCTTTCCTCATGATGTGTTACTGTTTGCTTTAAAAAAAGGTGCCTTCCTTTGGACTCCTAGAAATCGAACTAGTAGTTTATTAGTTTACATTGAGAGATGTAGGTTTATTTTTATGAACATTATTATTATTATTAATATTATTATTATTTTGTATGAGATTATACACTTTGTATGCAGCTGCAGCTACTGATGTCGTCCTATTACATGAACAAGGTCAAATAAAATGTTACTTCACTTTGCTACTGTAAATGGTTTTCCAAACCACAGCAATTCACAAAATGACCAACTGTGCATACCAGTATACTACCAGTACACTACCACTATACTAGTAGTATGCTACCATTATAACCATATAGATGTGAATTATTAGTATGCTACTATACTACCTCATCGACCACAGGGGCACTTGGTGGAAACTACTAAAGCAGGGACAATATTTACGACCAGTGTTGGGGAAGTTACTTTTAAAAACGTAAGGAGGTATAGAGCTGCGCAGTGACGTCACCGCCCCTGTTCCGGAAGTCTTTTCCCAATTCATTTTTCTCATAGACTTTTCGAAAATAATTTATATCAAGACGATTACGCCGCGGACAAAGCCGACTCGAGTCGTGACGAATCATGATGACACACACAAACTTTTGGACAATAAAATAATTTCTAAGATGAAAAACGAAACAAAAAGTCTTGTATCATGCCGTTTTCTACTTCTTCCCAATTATATATTATATGACGATATTGTGTTTGTTGTCATGATTTGTCACGACCTGAGTTGGCTGTGGCCGCGGCGTAATCGTCTTGATATAAATTATTTTCGAAAAGTCTATGAGAAAAATGAATGGGGAAAAGACTTCCGGAACAGGGGCGGTGACGTCACTGCGCAGCTCTATAGCCTAATTCGTATAAGTTGCTTCTTTGAAAAAGTAACATTACAAACGTTACTAAATTATTAAAGTAACTACTTTACTTTATAGAAAAATATATTTAAAATAATAATTCAGACGCATACAAATGATTTCGAGGTAAATAATTTACTAATGACACTGGATAAGTTGTTTTAAGCTCTACTTACTTGCCAATGGGGTAGAAAAGAGCACTTGTATCCAAAATCTCAGACAATATGTAATCTAATAATATGGATATACTGTAATATTGATGCCCTGCCCAAAGTGCCCATGCACAGTCAGACTACCAACAGTCATTAAGACATGCAAATCCCTTGACTCCTTCAAAACCACTCTCAAAGGGCGCCTAGCCGCCTACTGCAACAATTTGAAGCTCTCCCTTGTGATTTTTTTTTTCTTTTTTCGTCTAACTGTATTATGTTTCTTATCTGTGTGTGTCATACACTAGCCTTACTGACCCAGAACTCTGCAACCTGGCAGACTCCATATTTGGGACATATTCCGTGATGAGCAGTAAACTTGTTACAAGTAGCTAGTAGTAGTAACTACATTTTCCCGTAACTTGTATTGTAGCTTACTACAATTTTCTGGGGATAACTTGTAGTGTAGTTTACTACATTCTTTCAAGAGTATCTGACACAAGTAATGTAGCTTACTACATTTTCCCACCCACATTTTCAAATTCCACCCATTTTCAACGGGTAGAATTTATTTGTATACCACCTGTCATGACAAAATGCAGCTCAAAGTGCTTTACAGACAAGAGGATAAAAAGAAGGTAAAAAAGCAAGACTAAACAAACAACATATTATGTTTAGAAAGTTGTACATTAAGTCGAGTTATATATATATATATATAAATATATATATATATATATATATATATATATAGTATATATATATATATATATATATATATATACACATCATATCACATCATATATATATATGTATGTGTATATGTGTATATATATATATATGTGTATATATATATGTGTATATGTGTATATATATATGTATATATATATATGTGTATATGTGTGTATATATATATTAAGGCTGTTGAAAATAGTTAATTAATGGGATTAAATTAATTTGGTTGATTAATCTGATTAAAAATTTAACTCAATTAACTCATGTTCACTACTGACTCAACCCACTGAGCATTTTCTCATTGAAAAATGGGTAGAGCCACGGTTTTACGGAGACATAAAGCTGTGTGTCTCCTCTGTAACCAGAGCCATAGAGTATAGCTGGAGGATCTACAAGCATTGAGGGCTTGTAGATCACCTATTTTGATAAATATTTCAATTATTTTTTTTCACAGATTCTGTTTCTTTTTAAAATGTTTAAATCCTGTACAGGAAAACATGCATATTTTGGACATAGTTCGAATGGTGATTAATCATGATTAAATTAATTTGAAGCTGTGATTAAATTTGATTAAAATTTTAATCATTCAACAGCCCTATATATTATATATATATATAAATATATATATATATATATATATATATATATATATATATAAATATATAATATATATATATATATATATATATAATATACATATATATATGTATATGTGTATATATATGTATGTATATAAATATATATATATATATATATATATATATATATATATATATAATATATATATATATAGTATATATGTATATATGTATAATGTATATATGTATATATGTGTATATATTATATGTATATATGTGTATATATGTATATATGTGTATATATGTAATATATATGTATATATGTATATATATATATAATATAAATATATAAATATATATTATATATATATTTATATATAATATATATATATATATATGTGTATATATGTATATATATATATATATATATATATAGTAATATATATATATATATATATATATATATATATATATATATATATATATATATATATATATACACACACACACACACACACACACAGTATGTAGTGTTTGAGTAGCAACACTACATACTGACCGACCGACCGACCGACCGAGGCAGACCGACCGACCGTTTTGTCCGTTCGTTTATTCATTCATTTATGCGTAAAGCATATGAGCTTAAGGGATGAAGCCAGATATGTGATCTAGACATTTGTATGTGGGGGCAATGTCCCCCTGAATGTCCTGACTGCCCCACCAAACATGATGGCATAAAGACAACCCACATTTCAAAGATATTTCAAATGCTTATATTTAAAATGAGTTGAAACAATACTACTTGACTGCTACTAACTAACTGCAGGGCAGCGGCCCTCATGCCATGATTGCTATATCCAGTCCTGACTTGACGCACGCTGCTATGTGCCTTGCAGGACATCATCTCTCTTCATGAGTTCATATTGTTTGATAAAGTCATATAAAATATGTATACCGCATGTGCCCAATGAAAATATAGGCCTGCTACCCTTTACAGATTTTTGACAAACTGACTGTAGACGGGAGGTGTGGAATCTCATCATTTAGCGGTGTCTTTTGCTGGCAAGCAGCGGGCGCAACACTTCTAGATGCATGAAATGACAGTAAGCGATAACAGAATGTACTCCAGTTTCAATTAAAACAATTGTTGTATAGGCTGAGTATATGGTAGAATGACAGTATTACAGTAATGACAGAATACAGTATTTTGAAGATGTGATTGCTGTTACTACTGTGTTAGGCTAGACAGCGTGGCTGTTTTGAACATGGAATTCCACCTCTCAAATTATTAATTTGTTTCTCGCTGAACGCGGAAGAGATTGAGATGGATGTCAAGACGAAACATTGCATAGCGTTGCAGATACAGTAGGCTAATCAGGATTAATTTGAAGAGATTTAAAAGCGGCACTGCCCGCTATTTTTTAAATTGCAAACCCAAATGTATTTTGCACCTGGCACCTGCTGCTTATGGACTATAAATTGTATAACATTGCATATGCATAATGCATATGAACAGCATAGTAATTATATTTGATGGATAACAATCAGATCAGGTTACAGTATAAACAAATGAACTAACAAATTAGCCTACCGGTAATTAATTCACTCACAAATAACGGTCAATTAACTGTCGGAACATTCACATTATGCCCTCAAGTCCTAACTATAATTATGAGCATAATTGTAATACCATATACCATATGTGTAGTTTTCACCTTTTTTTTTTTTTTTTTTTTTTTCTTTACAAATTTATAAAGTCATGCAACAGGCCTGCAGGCCTCATGCAGGCTTTGCGGCCTGTTATAGGCCTCTGATCCAAATTTAGCAGGCCCGGGCCTAGAGGTAGTCTTTGCATCATGGCAGACCTTTGCTCGGAAGATACTGTATTTGTTCTTCACCACTGCGCATGTGCAACACTGCTGTCCTTACACAATGCGTTCTCGAGAATCCCGGCCAATAACAGTGCTATTGTATTGTGATTACAGGTCAATCGCTAAACAATGAAGGCAAGTGGTGTTCGTGCTTCATCGAGGCAGGCTTTTCTCATCATATTTTACCAGTGCCACTTGAATACCAGCCAGAGTCAGCCTAGATGTTTTATTGTATCTTGCGAGTAAGGACATGTTAACATGGCGAAAGTAAATCACCGGTAGATGGTACTTTCAGTTTACTGAAACGGGGTTCAAGTCCCTGCGGTGATCATGTGTTGAAAGGTATACCCCTTGAGATATACACTATCTCGTTTTTGAGAGGTTCCTACAATTAATACGCAACATTTCACAAGGAAAAAAAATACAAATACAAACACAAGACAAAATGTAGATTGCACATCAACAGACAAAACTGAACTAAAACGGAACACATAGGACAAACACAAAGCAAGATCTGACCATGGTGGCCTGATGTTTTTCTTGTGCCCTGCTTGTGTGTTTGGGCGGGGAAAAAGCACTCCGGTACGGCTCAGTGCCAACGCAAGGCTAGAGCCTTACGGTCTTGCACAGCATGCCGTTTTTCGTCGTTTTGAGGATTTTTGAGGATTTTCGAAAAATGACAAAACCTGGCAAAAACGGCAAAAATATAGCCCATATTTTGCACATAATTGCACATTATGCTGTTTTTCATCTTTTTGAGGATTTTCGAAAAATGTCAATATCTAAAAACAAAAAAACGCAAGGCCATAGCCTTACTGTTTTTCATCGTTTTGAGGATTCTCAAAAAATGACGAAACCTGGCAAAAACACAAGATTATAGCCTCATGGTCTTGCACAGCATGCCATTTTTCATTGTTTTGAGGATTTTCGAAAACACAAGACCTTACCGTTTTTCATCGTTTTGAGGATTTTTGAGGATTTTCGAAAAATGTCAAAACCTGGCAAAAACGCAAGGCTATAGCCTCATGGCCTTGCACAGCATGCTGTTTGCCATCGTTTTGAGAATTTTTCAGCATTTTCGAGAAATTACGAAAAAACGCAAAGCTATAGCCTTACCGTTTTTCATGATTTTGAGGATTTTTGAGGATTTCGACATGACCGTAAGGCCGTCTGGAAAAAAACGGCAGGCTATCGTACACGGTCTTGCACAGCATTCCGAGTAAAACGCAAGGCTATAGCCTTACCGTTTTCCAACACTTTGAGGATTTTAAAAAAAATGGCGAAACCTAGCAAAACGCAAGGCTAGAGCCTTACGGTCTTGCACAGCCTGCCGTTTTTCATCGTTTTGAGGATTTTTTAAGGATTTTCGAAAAAAAAAAAAAAAAAAAACACAATGCTAATGCTATAGCCTTACCGTTTTTCAAAAATCGTCAAGGATTTTTAAATATTTTCAAAAAACGAAATTTCTAAAAAAACGCAAGGATATACATTACCGTTTTTTCATGATTTTGAGAAAAAAAACAAAAACTGGCAAAAAAGCAAGGCTATAGCCTTACGGTCTTGACAGCATCTTTTTTTTCATCGTTTTTGAGCATTTTTTGAGCATTTTCGAAAAATGTTGAAATTTTGAAAAAACGCAAAGGCTATAGCCTTACGGTTTTTCATGATTTTGAGGATTTTCAAAAAATGACAAAACCTGGCAAAAAAGCAAGGCTATAGCCTTACGGTCTTGGTCAGCATGCTTTTTTTCATCGTTTTGAGCATTTTTGAGCATTTTCGAAAAATGTCGAAATTTTGAAAAACCAAAGGCTATAGCCTTAACTTACCGTTTTTCATGATTTTGAGGATTTTCGAAAAATGACAAAAACTGGCAAAAAAGCAAGGCTATAGCCTTACGGTCTTGTGTCAGCATGCTTTTTTTTCATCGTTTTGAGCATTTTTGAGCATTTCGAAAAATGTCGAAATTTTGAAAAAACGCAAAGGCTATGGCCATAGTATACCGTTTTTCATGATTTTGAGGATTTTCGAAAAATGACAAAAACTGGCAAAAAAGCAAGGCTATAGCCTTACGGTCTTGGTCAGCATGCTTTTTTTCATCGTTTTGAGCATTTTTGAGCATTTTCGAAAAATGTCGAAATTTTGAAAAAACGCAAAGGCTATAGCCTTACCGTTTTTCATAATTTTGATGATTTTTGAAAAATGACAAAAACTGGCAAAAAAGCAAGGCTATAGCCTTACGGTCTTGGTCAGCATGCTTTTTTTCCATCGTTTTGAGCATTTTTGAGCATTTTCGAAAAATGTTGAAATTTTGAAAAAACGCAAAGGCTATAGCCTTACCGTTTTTCATGATTTTGAGGATTTTCGAAAAATGACAAAACCTGGCAAAAAAGCAAGGCTATAGCCTTACGGTCTTGGTCAGCATGCTTTTTTTCATCGTTTTGAGCATTTTTGAGCATTTTCGAAAAATGTCGAAATTTTGAAAAAACGCAAAGGCTATAGCCTTACCGTTTTTCATGATTTTGAGGATTTTCGAAAAATGACAAAAACTGGCAAAAAAGCAAGGCTATAGCCTTACGGTCTTGGTCAGCATGCTTTTTTTCATCGTTTTGAGCATTTTTGAGCATTTTCGAAAAATGTCGAAATTTTGAAAAAACGCAAAGGCTATGGCCTTACCGTTTTTCATGAATTTGAGGATTTTCGAAAAATGACAAAAACTGGCAAAAAAGCAAGGCTATAGCCTTACGGTCTTGGTCAGCATGCTTTTTTTCATCGTTTTGAGCATTTTTGAGCATTTTCGAAAAATGTCGAAATTTTGAAAAAACACAAAGGCTATAGCCTTACCGTTTTTCATAATTTTGATGATTTTTGAAAATGACAAAAAACTGGCAAAAAAGCAAGGCTATAGCCTTACGGTCTTGGTCAGCATGCTTTTTTTCATCGTTTGAGCATTTTTGAGCATTTTCAAAAAATGTCGAAAGTTTGAAAAAACGCAAAGGCTATAGCCTTACCGTTTTTCATGATTTTGAGGATTTTCGAAAAATGCAGGGATTAAAGCAAAAAAAAATCCTGGGCCTGAACTTTCCAAACACACACTAGATAGGATAGCAATTTTACAAATATTCAGGTAGTCCATTCAGTGTAGCCTAATTATATTTGAACTGGGACCCCCCCATCCAGACTATAGCAACAGAATGGTTCCACAGATAAATATTGTGGAGATGGCAGATCTACAAGCTCATTGTGAAACTGTAGACCAGCTATTTTCACAATTCTTGCCTCTTATATAAAACAATCCTGTGTTGATTAGTTTTCATACAGCATTAGAACCACTGATATGAATACTACTATGCCTACTGCTTTGGCATGGGGACATAAGACAACAAAACATTATTGGAGGGGCAACTAAGGTGAAGCAATAACTCAATAATGATAGTGAAAAGAGCTGTCTGTGGACTGGACTGAAGAGCATTCCAGAGGGCTAGCAGGAGGGTTCTATATGGGGCCATACTAGCTCTGGTTCATAGCTCTAACAGTGGAGCTATGGACCAGTGCTAGGGCTAGACAGACTGCTGGAAATTAGCATTAGCTTTCAACTCTAATGTAAACACTTTTGGCTAACCAGCTAGCGAAGCTAACGTTAGTCACTCATTCCCATATGGAACTGCTGCGTTGTCGTTGCAGCCAGTGCTGCACACACTTTATCACACATGCACCTCCGTGCGTTCACCCTGTAAATCTCCCACCAACGGGTCAAAGCAATGCGCTCTTATCTCGTTCTACATGGCATTACCGGTAATTTGCGTGCGTGTTTCAACACCGCTACTGCGTCTTGTGTGTGCGCGCCTCGCTCCACTCCGCGATGGCACACAGCGGTGTGTCCAACGCGCGTCAGAGAGGCATTGAGAGAGCAGGGAGAGAGACTGGCTGACGCACCGGACCACGGCTAAAACAAGAGAGGAGACGTACTGGTGTTGATGCGGGGAGTAAGAAAAAAAGAAAACGGAATCAACAGATCTTTCTCTTGAAAGAAGAGAGAGAGAGAGAGAGAGAGAGAGAGAGAGAGAGAGAGAGAGAGAGAGAGAGAGAGAGAGGGAGAGAGGGAGAGAGACAGAGAGAGAGAGAGAGAGAGAGAAGAGAGAGAGAGAGACAGAGAGAGAGGAGAGAGAGAGAGAGAGACTTTTTAGACGGGCTCTTTACCACCACCGCGATTCTGTGTGAAATAAGTGATCAATGGGTGAGGTTGTAACTTTATAAACTTTATGCGAAAATATGTGGGGATTGTGAAATCAAGCGAGGCATGTTTATGCAATTATTCTGGGAATTACGCGGCGCCTTTTTTCTTCCCTTCTCTTTCGACCATTTTTTAAGGGTCCAGACAGAGATGTGCGGCGGTCCGGTCGTGGACCGCCAGCACAGCGTGCAGAAGAGCAAGCACCCACCTGCCTCGATCCCTTAGCTTCCTGCACCAACTGCTAAATGCCTTCCCATCCTGCCCAGTCTCATCTAGCCATGCCCAGTGCCATTTATTTATGATGCCTTTATCTATGGCTTCATGAACTGCAGCGTCCCGACTCCAGTCCTCACACCGGTTCGCTGATCATCACTCTCTCTCCACGTGTCTCTGTCAGTGTTGCCACTTGGCGAACTTTTCACTATGTTTAGCTTTTTCCCAGACCCCCCTAGCGTTAAAAAAAAACTCCAGGTAAAAAAATCTAGTGCTTTTTTTGCTGGTGAGTTGGGTTGAAAACCACTTCCCAGGCTCCTCCTTCTAGTGCATTTTCGAAGTGCCACTGCATTTTGGATTTTGGCAGTTGGCAACATTGGTCTCGTGTTTTTTTTTTTTATTATTTTTTCCGCAAGCCTGACTTCCGGCACCGTGCCGGAAATCTTTAACCCCTGAAAATGACAAAAACTCTCAAAAAAGAAAGGCTATAGCCTTACGGTCTTGGTCAGCATGCTTTTTTTCATCGTTTTGAGCATTTTTTGAGCATTTTCGAAAAATGTCGAAATTTTGAAAAAACGCAAAGCTATAGCCTTACCGTTTTTCATGATTTTGAGGATTTTTCGAAAAATGACAAAAACTGGCAAAAAAGCAAGGCTATAGCCTTACGGTCTTGGTCAGCATGCTTTTTTTCATCGTTTTGAGCATTTTTGAGCATTTTTCGAAAAATGTCGAAATTTTGAAAAAACGCAAAGGCTATAGCCTTACCATTTTTCATGATTTTGAGGATTTTCGAAAAATGACAAAACCAGTTCAGTTCAGTTTTATTTTGGTCATACAGTGGACATTTCATGACATCATAAGTCATAAATTAGACAATTTTCATGACCAAAAGGGTTTAGGCTGAAGCCAATGGCTTATTTTGCCTATCCCAAAGTGTCAGCAGACTGGCAAAAAAAGAAAAATATATATTTATATATGCGTACCCACAGCGGGGGGAGATAAAAAAAAAAATAATAATAATAAATTAAAAAAAAATGAAAACATAAGATAGAACTGTATTTCTTAAACTTAAGAGACACTGCCCCCTAGTGGGTAAGAGAAAACCCTTCAAGAACAGCAGAGAAGAGACACACCCACGCACACACCCAAGAGCGCACTCGCACGCACGCAGGCGAGCGCGCGCACACACACACACACACACACACACACACACACACACACACACACAACACACACACACACACACACAGACACACGACAAGTGTCTGGAGAGAAGACAAAACAAAGAAGCTGATTTGACCACAGGGAATCCAAAAATCACACGATAGAGAGTAGTTTATAAGAATTATTTTATAGTAGTAAAAATATTATATAAATAGATTTATGTATGTGTCTATTTATAGTATGTAATTTGTATATTTAATCTTTCCCTCAGTATGGCCATTGATTGGTTTCATATAGCAACACTATTTCACGTTAATGTTCTGTATTTATCTATTGTTTTAGTTTTGTATAGTCTTTTAAATGTGTTAAGTGAGCCACTGTTTTTTAAATCATTTTCCAATGCATTCCACAGTTTTCACACCTCTAATGCTTACACATCTTCCTTTTTTGTTTGTTCTTACCTTTGCACCTTTAAAAATAGCCAATCCCCTAAGATTGTATCTGCTCTCTCGAACCTCGAACAACTCCTGCCACAGCTTGAGCCTGGCAAAATAGCAAGGCTATAGCCTTACGGTCTTGGTCAGCATGCTTTTTTTCATCGTTTTGAGCATTTTTGAGCATTTTCGAAAAATGTCGAAATTTTGAAAAAATACAAAGGCTATAGCCTTACCATTTTTCATGATTTTGAGGATTTTCGAAAAATGACAAAAACTGGCAAAAAAGCAAGGCTATAGCCTTACGGTCTTGGTCAGCATGCTTTTTTTCATCGTTTTGAGCATTTTTGAGCATTTTCGAAAAATGTCGAAATTTTGAAAAAACGCAAAGGCTATAGCTTTACCGTTTTTCATGATTTTGAGGATTTTCGAAAAATGACAAAAACTGGCAAAATAGCAAGGCTATAGCCTTACGGTCTTGGTCAGCATGCTTTTTTCATCGTTTTGAGCATTTTTGAGCATTTTCGAAAAATGTCGAAATTTTGAAAAAACGCAAAGGCTATAGCCTTACCGTTTATCATGATTTTGAGGATTTTCGAAAAATGACAAAAACTGGCAAAAAAGCAAGGCTATAGCCTTACGGTCTTGGTCAGCATGCTTTTTTTCATCATTTTGAGCATTTTTGAGCATTTTCGAAAAATGTCGAAATTTTGAAAAAACGCAAAGGCTATAGCCTTACCGTTTTTCATGATTTTGAGGATTTTCGAAAAATGACAAAACTGGCAAAAAAGCAAGGCTATAGCCTTACGGTCTTGGTCAGCATGCTTTTTTTCATCGTTTTGAGCATTTTTGAGCATTTTCGAAAAATGTCGAAATTTTGAAAAAACGCAAAGGCTATAGCCTTACCGTTTTTCATGATTTTGAGGATTTTCGAAAAATGAAAAAAACTGGCAAAATAGCAAGGCTATAGCCTTACGGTCTTGGTCAGCATGCTTTTTTTCATCGTTTTGAGCATTTTTGAGCATTTTCGAAAAATGTCGAAATTTTGAAAAAACGCAAAGGCTATAGCCTTACCGTTTTTCATAATTTTGATGATTTTTGAAAATGACAAAAACTGGCAAAAAAGCAAGGCTATAGCCTTACGGTCTTGGTCAGCATGCTTTTTTTCATCGTTTTGAGCATTTTTGAGCATTTTCAAAAAATGTCGAAAGTTTGAAAAAACGCAAAGGCTATAGCCTTACCGTTTTTCATGATTTTGAGGATTTTCGAAAAATGACAAAAACTGGCAAAAAAGCAAGGCTATAGCCTTACGGTCTTGGTCAGCATGCTTTTTTTCATCGTTTTGAGCATTTTTGAGCATTTTCGAAAAATGTCGAAATTTTGAAAAAACGCAAAGGCTATAGCCTTACCGTTTTTCATGATTTTGAGGATTTTCGAAAAATGACAAAAACTGGCAAAAAGCAAGGCTATAACCTTACAGTCTTGGTCAGCATGCTTTTTTTCATCGTTTTGAGCATTTTTGAGCATTTTCGAAAAATGTCGAAATTTTGAAAAAACGCAAAGGCTATAGCCTTACCGTTTTTCATGATTTTGAGGATTTTCGAAAAATGACAAAAACTGGCAAAAAAAAAGCAAGGCTATAGCCTTACGGTCTTGGTCAGCATGCTTTTTTTCATCGTTTTGATCATTTTTGAGCATTTTCGAAAAATGTCGAAATTTTGAAAAAACGCAAAGGCTATAGCCTTACCGTTTTTCATGATTTTGAGGATTTTCGAAAAATGACAAAAACTGGCAAAAAAGCAAGGCTATAGCCTTACGGTCTTGGTCAGCATGCTTTTTTTCATCGTTTTGAGCATTTTTGAGCATTTTCGAAAAATGTCGAAATTTTGAAAAAACGCAAAGGCTATAGCCTTACCGTTTTTCATGATTTTGATGATTTTCGAAAATGACAAAAACTGGCAAAAAAGCAAGGCTATAGCCTTACGGTCTTGGTCAGCATGCTTTTTTTCATCGTTTTGAGCATTTTTGAGCATTTTCGAAAAATGTCGAAAGTTTGAAAAAACGCAAAGGCTATAGCCTTACCGTTTTTCATGATTTTGAGGATTTTCGAAAAATGACAAAAACTGGCAAAAAAGCAAGGCTATAGCCTTACGGTCTTGGTCAGCATGCTTTTTTTTCATCGTTTTGAGCATTTTTGAGCATTTTCGAAAAATGTCGAAATTTTGAAAAAACGCAAAGGCTATAGCCTTACCGTTTTTCATGATTTTGAGGATTTTCGGAAAATGACAAAAACTGGCAAAAAAGCAAGGCTATAGCCTTACGGTCTTGGTCAGCATGCTTTTTTTCATCGTTTTGAGCATTTTTGAGCATTTTCGAAAAATGTCGAAGTTTTGAAAAAACGCAAAGGCTATAGCCTTACCGTTTTTCATGATTTTGAGGATTTTCGAAAAATGACAAAAACTGGCAAAAAAGCAAGGCTATAGCCTTACGGTCTTGGTCAGCATGCTTTTTTTCATCGTTTTGAGCATTTTTGAGCATTTTCGAAAAATGTCGAAATTTTGAAAAAACGCAAAGGCTATAGCCTTACCGTTTTTCATGATTTTGAGGATTTTCGAAAAATGACAAAAACTGGCAAAAAAGCAAGGCTATAGCCTTACGGTCTTGGTCAGCATGCTTTTTTTCATCGTTTTGAGCATTTTTGAGCATTTTCGAAAAATGTCGAAATTTTAAAAAAAACGCAAAGGCTATAGCCTTAACGTTTTTCATGATTTTGAGGATTTTCGAAAAATGACAAAAACTGGCAAAAAAGCAAGGCTATAGCCTTACGGTCTTGGTCAGCATGCTTTTTTTCATCGTTTTGAGCATTTTTGAGCATTTTCAAAAAATGTCGAAAGTTTGAAAAAACGCAAAGGCTATAGCCTTACCGTTTTTCATGATTTTGAGGATTTTCGAAAAATGACAAAAACTGGCAAAAAAGCAAGGCTATAGCCTTACGGTCTTGGTCAGCATGCTTTTTTTCATCGTTTTGAGCATTTTTGAGCATTTTCGAAAAATGTCGAAATTTTGAAAAAACGCAAAGGCTATAGCCTTACCGTTTTTCATGATTTTGAGGATTTTCGAAAAATGACAAAAACTGGCAAAAAGCAAGGCTATAGCCTTACAGTCTTGGTCAGCATGCTTTTTTTCATCGTTTTGAGCATTTTTGAGCATTTTCGAAAAATGTCGAAATTTTGAAAAAACGCAAAGGCTATAGCCTTACCGTTTTTCATGATTTTGAGGATTTTCGAAAAATGACAAAAACTGGCAAAAAAGCAAGGCTATAGCCTTACGGTCTTGGTCAGCATGCTTTTTTTCATCGTTTTGAGCATTTTTGAGCATTTTCGAAAAATGTCGAAATTTTGAAAAAACGCAAAGGCTATAGCCTTACCGTTTTTCATAATTTTGATGATTTTTGAAAATGACAAAAACTGGCAAAAAAGCAAGGCTATAGCCTTACGGTCTTGGTCAGCATGCTTTTTTTCATCGTTTTGAGCATTTTTGAGCATTTTCGAAAAATGTCGAAATTTTGAAAAAACGCAAAGGCTATAGCCTTACCGTTTTTCATGATTTTGAGGATTTTCGAAAAATGACAAAAACTGGCAAAAAAGCAAGGCTATAGCTTTACGGTCTTGGTCAGCATGCTTTTTTTCATCGTTTTGAGCATTTTTGAGCATTTTCGAAAAATGTCAAAATTTTGAAAAAACGCAAAGGCTATAGCCTTACCGTTTTTCATGATTTTGAGGATTTTCGAAAAATGACAAAAACTGGCAAAAAGCAAGGCTATAGCCTTACGGTCTTGGTCAGCATGCTTTTTTTCATCGTTTTGAGCATTTTTGAGCATTTTCGAAAAATGTCGAAATTTTGAAAAAACGCAAAGGCTATAGCCTTACCGTTTTTCATGATTTTGAGGATTTTCGAAAAATGACAAAAACTGGCAAAAAAGCAAGGCTATAGCCTTACGGTCTTGGTCAGCATGCTTTTTTTCATCGTTTTGAGCATTTTTGAGCATTTTCGAAAAATGTCGAAATTTTGAAAAAACGCAAAGGCTATAGCCTTACCGTTTTTCATGATTTTGAGGATTTTCGAAAAATGACAAAAACTGGCAAAAAAGCAAGGCTATAGCCTTACGGTCTTGGTCAGCATGCTTTTTTTCATCGTTTTGAGCATTTTTGAGCATTTTCGAAAAATGTCGAAATTTTGAAAAAACGCAAAGGCTATAGCCTTACCGTTTTTCATGATTTTGAGGATTTTCGAAAAAATGACAAAAACTGGCAAAAAAGCAAGGCTATAGCCTTACGGTCTTGGTCAGCATGCTTTTTTTCATCGTTTTGAGCATTTTTGAGCATTTTCGAAAAATGTCGAAATTTTGAAAAAACGCAAAGGCTATAGCCTTACCGTTTTTCATGATTTTGAGGATTTTCGAAAAATGACAAAAACTGGCAAAAAAGCAAGGCTATAGCCTTACGGTCTTGGTCAGCATGCTTTTTTTCATCGTTTTGAGCATTTTTGAGCATTTTCGAAAAATGTCGAAATTTTGAAAAAACGCAAAGGCTATAGCCTTACCGTTTTTCATGATTTTGAGGATTTTCGAAAAATGACAAAAACTGGCAAAAAAGCAAGGCTATAGCCTTACGGTCTTGGTCAGCATGCTTTTTTTCATCGTTTTGAGCATTTTTGAGCATTTTCGAAAAATGTCGAAATTTTGAAAAAACGCAAAGGCTATAGCCTTACCGTTTTTCATGATTTTGAGGATTTTCGAAAAATGACAAAACTGGCAAAAAAGCAAGGCTATAGCCTAACGGTCTTGGTCAGCATGCTTTTTTTCATCGTTTTGAGCATTTTTGAGCATTTTCGAAAAATGTCAAATTTTGAAAAAACGCAAAGGCGTTTTTCGAAAAATGTCGAAATTTTGAAAAAACGCAAAGGCTATAGCCTTACCGTTTTTCATGATTTTGAGGATTTTCGAAAAAATGACAAAAACTGGCAAAAAAGCAAGGCTATAGCCTTACGGTTTTGGTCAGCATGCTTTTTTTCATCGTTTTGAGCATTTTTGAGCATTTTCGAAAAATGTCGAAATTTTGAAAAAACGCAAAGGCTATAGCCTTACCGTTTTTCATGATTTTGAGGATTTTCGAAAAATGACAAAAACTGGCAAAAAAGCAAGGCTATAGCCTTACGGTCTTGGTCAGCATGCTTTTTTTCATCGTTTTGAGCATTTTTGAGCATTTTCGAAAAATGTCGAAATTTTGAAAAAACGCAAAGGCTATAGCCTTACCGTTTTTCATGATTTTGAGGATTTTCGAAAAATGACAAAAACTGGCAAAAAAGCAAGGCTATAGCCTTACGGTCTTGGTCAGCATGCTTTTTTTCATCGTTTTGAGCATTTTTGAGCATTTTCGAAAAATGTCGAAATTTAGAAAAAACGCAAAGGCTATAGCCTTACCGTTTTTCATGATTTTGAGGATTTTCGAAAAATGACAAAAACTGGCAAAAAAGCAAGGCTATAGCCTTACGGTCTTGGTCAGCATGCTTTTTTTCATCGTTTTGAGCATTTTTGAGCATTTTCGAAAAATGTCGAAATTTTGAAAAAACGCAAAGGCTATAGCCTTACCGTTTTTCATGATTTTGAGGATTTTCGAAAAAATGACAAAAACTGGCAAAAAAGCAAGGCTATAGCCTTACGGTCTTGGTCAGCATGCTTTTTTTCATCGTTTTGAGCATTTTTGAGCATTTTCGAAAAATGTCAAAATTTTGAAAAAACGCAAAGGCTATAGCCTTACCGTTTTTCATGATTTTGAGGATTTTCGAAAAATGACAAAAACTGGCAAAAAAGCAAGGCTATAGCCTTACGGTCTTGGTCAGCATGCTTTTTTTCATCGTTTTGAGCATTTTTGAGCATTTTCGAAAAATGTCGAAATTTTGAAAAAACGCAAAGGCTATAGCCTTACCGTTTTTCATGATTTTGAGGATTTTCGAAAAATGACAAAAACTGGCAAAAAAGCAAGGCTATAGCCTTACGGTCTTGGTCAGCATGCTTTTTTTTCATCGTTTTGAGCATTTTTGAGCATTTTCGAAAAATGTCGAAATTTTGAAAAAACGCAAAGGCTATAGCCTTACCATTTTTCATGATTTTGAGGATTTTCGAAAATGACAAAAACTGGCAAAAAAGCAAGGCTATAGCCTTACGGTCTTGGTCAGCATGCTTTTTTTCATCGTTTTGAGCATTTTTGAGCATTTTCGAAAAATGTCGAAATTTTGAAAAAACGCAAAGGCTATAGCCTTACCGTTTTTCATGATTTTGAGGATTTTCGAAAAATGACAAAAACTGGCAAAAAAGCAAGGCTATAGCCTTACGGTCTTGGTCAGCATGCTTTTTTTCATCGTTTTGAGCATTTTTGAGCATTTTCGAAAAATGTCGAAATTTTGAAAAAACGCAAAGGCTATAGCCTTACCGTTTTTCATGATTTTGAGGATTTTCGAAAAATGACAAAAACTGGCAAAAAAGCAAGGCTATAGCCTTACGGTCTTGGTCAGCATGCTTTTTTTCATCGTTTTGAGCATTTTTTGAGCATTTTCGAAAAATGTCGAAATTTTGAAAAAACGCAAAGGCTATAGCCTTACCGTTTTTCATGATTTTGAGGATTTTCGAAAAATGACAAAAACTGGCAAAAAAGCAAGGCTATAGCCTTACGGTCTTGGTCAGCATGCTTTTTTTTCATCGTTTTGAGCATTTTTGAGCATTTTCGAAAAATGTCGAAATTTTGAAAAAACGCAAAGGCTATAGCCTTACCGTTTTTCATGATTTTGAGGATTTTCGAAAAATGACAAAAACTGGCAAAAAAGCAAGGCTATAGCCTTACGGTCTTGGTCAGCATGCTTTTTTTCATCGTTTTGAGCATTTTTGAGCATTTTCGAAAAATGTCGAAATTTTGAAAAAACGCAAAGGCTATAGCCTTACCGTTTTTCATGATTTTGAGGATTTTCGAAAAATGACAAAAACTGGCAAAAAAGCAAGGCTATAGCCTTACGGTCTTGGTCAGCATGCTTTTTTTCATCGTTTTGAGCATTTTGAGCATTTTCGAAAAATGTCGAAATTTTGAAAAAACGCAAAGGCTATAGCCTTACCGTTTTTCATGATTTTGAGGATTTTCGAAAAATGACAAAAACTGGCAAAAAAGCAAGGCTATAGCCTTACGGTCTTGGTCAGCATGCTTTTTTTCATCGTTTTGAGCATTTTTGAGCATTTTCGAAAAATGTCGAAATTTTGAAAAAACGCAAAGGCTATAGCCTTACCGTTTTTCATGATTTTGAGGATTTTCGAAAAATGACAAAAACTGGCAAAAAAAGCAAGGCTATAGCCTTACGGTCTTGGTCAGCATGCTTTTTTTCATCGTTTTGAGCATTTTTGAGCATTTTCGAAAAATGTCGAAATTTTGAAAAAACGCAAAGGCTATAGCCTTACCGTTTTTCATGATTTTGAGGATTTTCGAAAAATGACAAAAACTGGCAAAAAAGCAAGGCTATAGCCTTACGGTCTTGGTCAGCATGCTTTTTTTCATCGTTTTGAGCATTTTTGAGCATTTTCGAAAAATGTCGAAATTTTGAAAAAACGCAAAGGCTATAGCCTTACCGTTTTTCATGATTTTGAGGATTTTCGAAAAATGACAAAAACTGGCAAAAAAGCAAGGCTATAGCCTTACGGTCTTGGTCAGCATGCTTTTTTTCATCGTTTTGAGCATTTTTGAGCATTTTCGAAAAATGTCGAAATTTTGAAAAAACGCAAAGGCTATAGCCTTACCGTTTTTCATGATTTTGAGGATTTTCGAAAAATGACAAAAACTGGCAAAAAAGCAAGGCTATAGCCTTACGGTCTTGGTCAGCATGCTTTTTTTCATCGTTTTGAGCATTTTTGAGCATTTTCGAAAAATGTCGAAATTTTGAAAAAACGCAAAGGCTATAGCCTTACCGTTTTTCATGATTTTGATGATTTTCGAAAAATGACAAAAACTGGCAAAAAAGCAAGGCTATAGCCTTACGGTCTTGGTCAGCATGCTTTTTTTCATCGTTTTGAGCATTTTTGAGCATTTTCGAAAAATGTCGAAAGTTTGAAAAAACGCAAAGGCTATAGCCTTACCGTTTTTCATGATTTTGAGGATTTTCGAAAAATGACAAAAACTGGCAAAAAAGCAAGGCTATAGCCTTACGGTCTTGGTTAGCATGCTTTTTTTCATCGTTTTGAGCATTTTTGAGCATTTTCGAAAAATGTCGAAATTTTGAAAAAACGCAAAGGCTATAGCCTTACCGTTTTTCATGATTTTGAGGATTTTCGAAAAATGACAAAAACTGGCAAAAAGCAAGGCTATAGCCTTACAGTCTTGGTCAGCATGCTTTTTTCATCGTTTTGAGCATTTTTGAGCATTTTCGAAAAATGTCGAAATTTTGAAAAAACGCAAAGGCTATAGCCTTACCGTTTTTCATGATTTTGAGGATTTTCGAAAAATGACAAAAACTGGCAAAAAAGCAAGGCTATAGCCTTACGGTCTTGGTCAGCATGCTTTTTTTTCATCGTTTTGAGCATTTTTGAGCATTTTCGAAAAATGTCGAAATTTTGAAAAAACACAAAGGCTATAGCCTTACCGTTTTTCATGATTTTGAGGATTTTCGAAAAATGACAAAAACTGGCAAAAAAGCAAGGCTATAGCCTTACGGTCTTGGTCAGCATGCTTTTTTTCATCGTTTTGAGCATTTTTGAGCATTTTCGAAAAATGTCGAAATTTTGAAAAAACGCAAAGGCTATAGCCTTACCGTTTTTCATGATTTCGAGGATTTTCGAAAAATGACAAAAACTGGCAAAAAAGCAAGGCTATAGCCTTACGGTCTTGGTCAGCATGCTTTTTTTCATCGTTTTGAGCATTTTTGAGCATTTTCGAAAAATGTCGAAATTTTGAAAAAACGCAAAGGCTATAGCCTTACCGTTTTTCATGATTTTGAGGATTTTCGAAAAATGACAAAAACTGGCAAAAAAGCAAGGCTATAGCCTTACGGTCTTGGTCAGCATGCTTTTTTTCATCGTTTTGAGCATTTTTGAGCATTTTCGAAAAATGTCGAAATTTTGAAAAAACGCAAAGGCTATAGCCTTACCGTTTTTCATGATTTTGAGGATTTTCGAAAAATGACAAAAACTGGCAAAAAAGCAAGGCTATAGCCTTACGGTCTTGGTCAGCATGCTTTTTTTCATCGTTTTGAGCATTTTTGAGCATTTTCGAAAAATGTCGAAATTTTGAAAAAACGCAAAGGCTATAGCCTTACCGTTTTTCATGATTTTGAGGATTTTCGAAAAATGACAAAAACTGGCAAAAAAGCAAGGCTATAGCCTTACGGTCTTGGTCGGCATGCTTTTTTTCATCGTTTTGAGCATTTTTGAGCATTTTCGAAAAATGTCGAAATTTTGAAAAAACGCAAAGGCGTTTTTCGAAAAATGTCGAAATTTTGAAAAAACGCAAAGGCTATAGCCTTACCGTTTTTCATGATTTTGAGGATTTTCGAAAAATGACAAAAACTGGCAAAAAAGCAAGGCTATAGCCTTACGGTCTTGGTCAGCATGCTTTTTTTCATCGTTTTGATCATTTTTGAGCATTTTCGAAAAATGTCGAAATTTTGAAAAAACGCAAAGGCTATAGCCTTACCGTTTTTCATGATTTTGAGGATTTTCGAAAAATGACAAAAACTGGCAAAAAAGCAAGGCTATAGCCTTACGGTCTTGGTCAGCATGCTTTTTTTCATCGTTTTGAGCATTTTTGAGCATTTTCGAAAAATGTCGAAATTTTGAAAAAACGCAAAGGCTATAGCCTTACCGTTTTTCATGATTTTGAGGATTTTCGAAAAATGACAAAAACTGGCAAAAAAGCAAGGCTATAGCCTTACGGTCTTGGTCAGCATGCTTTTTTTCATCGTTTTGAGCATTTTTGAGCATTTTCGAAAAATGTCGAAATTTAGAAAAAACGCAAAGGCTATAGCCTTACCGTTTTTCATGATTTCGAGGATTTTCGAAAAAATGACAAAAACTGGCAAAAAAGCAAGGCTATAGCCTTACGGTCTTGGTCAGCATGCTTTTTTTCATCGTTTTGAGCATTTTTGAGCATTTTCGAAAAATGTCGAAATTTTGAAAAAACGCAAAGGCTATAGCCTTACCGTTTTTCATGATTTTGAGGATTTTCGAAAAATGACAAAACCTGGCAAAAAAGCAAGGCTATAGCCTTACGGTCTTGGTCGGCATGCTTTTTTTCATCGTTTTGAGCATTTTTGAGCATTTTCGAAAAATGTCAAAATTTTGAAAAAACGCAAAGGCTATAGCCTTACCGTTTTTCATGATTTTGAGGATTTTCGAAAAATGACAAAGACTGGCAAAAAAGCAAGGCTATAGCCTTACGGTCTTGGTCAGCATGCTTTTTTTCATCGTTTTGAGCATTTTTGAGCATTTTCGAAAAATGTCGAAATTTTGAAAAAACGCAAAGGCTATAGCCTTACCGTTTTTCATGATTTTGAGGATTTTCGAAAAATGACAAAAACTGGCAAAAAAGCAAGGCTATAGCCTTACGGTCTTGGTTAGCATGCTTTTTTTCATCGTTTTGAGCATTTTTGAGCATTTTCGAAAAATGTCGAAATTTTGAAAAAACGCAAAGGCTATAGCCTTACCGTTTTTCATAATTTTGATGATTTTTGAAAATGACAAAAACTGGCAAAAAAGCAAGGCTATAGCCTTACAGTCTTGGTCAGCATGCTTTTTTTCATCGTTTTGAGCATTTTTGAGCATTTTCGAAAAATGTCGAAATTTTGAAAAAACGCAAAGGCTATAGCCTTACCGTTTTTCATGATTTTGAGGATTTTCGAAAAATGACAAAAACTGGCAAAAAAGCAAGGCTATAGCCTTACGGTCTTGGTCAGCATGCTTTTTTTCATCGTTTTGAGCATTTTTGAGCATTTTCGAAAAATGTCGAAATTTTGAAAAAACACAAAGGCTATAGCCTTACCGTTTTTCATGATTTTGAGGATTTTCGAAAAATGACAAAAACTGGCAAAAAAGCAAGGCTATAGCCTTACGGTCTTGGTCAGCATGCTTTTTTTCATCGTTTTGAGCATTTTTGAGCATTTTCGAAAAATGTCGAAATTTTGAAAAAACGCAAAGGCTATAGCCTTACCGTTTTTCATGATTTCGAGTATTTTCGAAAAATGACAAAAACTGGCAAAAAAGCAAGGCTATAGCCTTACGGTCTTGGTCAGCATGCTTTTTTTTCATCGTTTTGAGCATTTTTGAGCATTTTCGAAAAATGTCGAAATTTTGAAAAAACACAAAGGCTATAGCCTTACCGTTTTTCATGATTTCGAGGATTTTTGAAAAATGACAAAAACTGGCAAAAAAGCAAGGCTATAGCCTTACGGTCTTGGTCAGCATGCTTTTTTTCATCGTTTTGAGCATTTTTGAGCATTTTCGAAAAATGTCGAAATTTTGAAAAAACGCAAAGGCTATAGCCTTACCGTTTTTCATGATTTTGAGGTTTTTCGAAAAATGACAAAAACTGGCAAAAAAGCAAGGCTATAGCCTTACGGTCTTGGTCAGCATGCTTTTTTTCATCGTTTTGAGCATTTTTGAGCATTTTCGAAAAATGTCGAAATTTTGAAAAAACGCAAAGGCTATAGCCTTACCGTTTTTCATGATTTTGAGGATTTTCGAAAAATGACAAAAACTGGCAAAAAAGCAAGGCTATAGCCTTACGGTCTTGGTCAGCATGCTTTTTTTCATCGTTTTGAGCATTTTTGAGCATTTTCGAAAAATGTCGAAATTTTGAAAAAACGCAAAGGCTATAGCCTTACCGTTTTTCATAATTTCGAGGATTTTCGAAAAATGACAAAAACTGGCAAAAAAGCAAGGCTATAGCCTTACGGTCTTGGTCAGCATGCTTTTTTCATCGTTTTGAGCATTTTTGAGCATTTTCGAAAAATGTCGAAATTTTGAAAAAACGCAAAGGCTATAGCCTTACCGTTTTTCATGATTTTGAGGTTTTTCGAAAAATGACAAAAACTGGCAAAAAAGCAAGGCTATAGCCTTACGGTCTTGCACGGCCAACACATCCTCACAGCCTAAAAGGTAAAACTTGCCTTTTATCCAGACCACGTAAAAGGACCATGTCGCCTTCTGAGACCCTCGTAAAAGGACTTCTATGCCTTTTCTCTAAAAAGGCGTTCCGTGCCTTTTCCGTCAGAAGGCATAATGTGAAGTCTTAATACAGTTCATCAGAAAGCGGTCATGTGAAGTCAAAAGGCACATTCTGACCTCTTGTCAGAAGGCATAATGTGAAGTCTTCCATTTGCTGTTGTCAATATTAGGCTATTATTAATGTTATAAACGTCCCCCTGCAATATGATATATATATATATTATGTCGATATATATAAAGCGTCTCCCTCCACCCACCCGCCCCCCCGTCCCCCGTCCCCCCGCAGTTACGTCATAGTCATAGAACGACAGTTACGTAGAACATAGAACGATATACTTTAAGGGGGGGGGGGGGGGGGATTACTTGCATGCAGATCCGCCGGATACAAACGTTCCGTTTCCGGTTCTGCCTGAACACGTTTAGTTTAGGCTGTGCATAATGCATTGATATATGTATTTATTTTTCCATAGCGTGCATTTCAATATTCATATTGAATGTTGGCCGAGTTGGCCCATCACCTTGTTGTGATTTATTGTATTCTTATTATTTTAATTTGATCTCGGCTCTCATCCAATGACGTACTTCCTCCCGCCATGATGCATTGCGCTTCCCAACACGGTAAGAAACAGCATGTGTTTGTTTACGTTCTCTGCAACATAATATAATAATAACTATTAAATACATACTTTATCTGTACCACAACATCACACCCACGGCGTTATTGTTAACATGTTGGCCTATGCATTAGAACGTTGGTGGCTCTGTAATCTGTATACTACTTAGGACAATTCTATAAACACAGCTGTTAGCCGGCATGCTAATAACCCGGCATGCTTGGTTCTCGAAAGGGCCCGGGGTCCGGGACGTGTCTTGGGCCCCGGGGACCCCCATGTGTCCTTTATGAAGTGTCACGGGGTCCCCAGCTAAATGAGGGTTATTAGGAACCAATTGGACCTTTTAACACAGTACATAAATAAACACAGCTAATTTCTAGCCGACATGCTTGCTAACCCAAGCTAGGTTGGGTTTTGGTTCTCAATCAAAGGGTCCGGGGGTCCGGGCTGGTCTTGCTTGGACCCCGGGGACCCCCATGGGTCCTTGGTGAAGTGTCAGGGGGTCCCCAGCTAAATAGGAACCAATTGGACTCGTTTCTGACTCAGTGTGTACAAACTGACTCAGTGTGTACAAATGGAACCAAATGGATCCATTTGTACACTGTCAGAGCTACAGGCTTGTAAAGGTCCATTTTGACCCCCTAAATGAACCCAGGGAGTCCCTGGAAAACGACTTTGAGAAACCATGAGCCAAGCTAACAAATATTGTTTATTGTTGTTTTTTATTACTTTGGTGCTATGGGGTTGTCTATGTACCCCATGTTGTGCATCCAGCTAAGCCAGTGGTCCTCAAAACTTTGCATTCTGGTCTCTCCTTGAAACTCTGAAAGTGTACAAATGGTTCCATTTGTACACTTTCAGAGTTACAGACTTGTAAAGGTCGAGACTCCCAGGAAATCCACTTTGAGAAACCCTGAGCTAAGCTAACAGTACCAGTAGCCTAGTATCTATCTATCTATCTATCTATCTATCTATCTATCTATCTATCTATCTATCTATCTATCTATCTATCTATCTATCTATCTATGCTGAGTTATGCTGTGTTATGCATGCATTCGATGTCTATACAGTACATCTCACAATTTGTCAACCAGTGGAACACCGTTTGCTTACATCTACTCTCAGTCAAAACTAAAGACCATTCTGCTATTGTTGAATAAGATTTTGTCCATAACTCCATGCTGTATTCGTGTTGTTACCATAGGAGAGCTAAGAGGCAAACGTTGATCAAAATAGCATTTCTTAATTCCTTCTCTGTGCTTGTGTAGACTTCTCGTAAATTAAGTGGTGTAGTGATGCAACATGATTTTACTCTTAAGAGTGTTGCATCATTTAGCTGGGGACCACCTGGAACCCCCTCAAGGACCACTGGTTGAAAAGCATTAGTACAATCATCTTAAAGCTTGCATCGCCATGCCACATGTTGTAAGCTTATGGACCTAATCCATGAGTTGTTATTTATTCCTTTGGGATCCTTGACATGAGAAGCTTGTAGATCCAATGACATAAGTTATCTGAGGGCTGTTGTTTTCTGTTGTACGATGAGAGATATTCAATTCTGATTATTGTGTTTTTCTTACAGATCCTGCAAACAAACATCATTTAACTTTTTCTCAACAAACAAACAAAAGGCACTTTTAAGAGCCACTCTATCTATCTATCTATCTATCTATCTATCTATCTATCTATCTATCTATCTATCTATCTATCTATCTATCTATCTATCTATCTATCTATCTATCTATCTATCTATCTATCTATCTATCTATCTATCTATCTATCCCCCCTTATCCCCTCATCCTCCATCTCCCCTCTCCCCCCCTCTCCCCCCCACACACATTTCTCTGTGTGTGTGTGTGTGTGTGTGTGTGTGTGTGTGTGTGTGTGTGTGTGTGTGTGTGTGTGTGTGTGTGTGTGTGTGTGTGTGTGTGTGTGTGTGTGTGTGTGTGTGTGTGTGTTCGAGTGTGTTTACCCGTGCTTGTCTTGTTTGTCTTTGTCTGTTTTTTGTCACCATGGGTGACCCTAAAGATGTTGTGGCAGAACTCAAAAGGAGGATAAATAAGGCAGAATCCAACATGGTCGTCAACATGTTAAAAAAAGCAATTCCTCCAGAGTCTCCGCCAGTGAAGAAGTCGAAGGCAAAGCCTCCTAAACCACTAGTGGTCTGGACAGAGCGAGACAGAAATGGCAATGTCATCCCTGCAAGGCAAAGATCCACCCGTAATCAGTCAACCCAGGGTCAGTGTTATACCATTAACTAATGCAGGGGTGGGCAATTATTTTTCCCAAGGGGCCAAATGAGACACATAAAATATTGTTGAGGGCCAAGACTAAAGGCTGAACTAAAGTCTGTGTAATATTAATTTAATTTCAAGATAAAAGGAAGAGTAAGACCAACCATTTTGACAAAAGTGCCCACTATTTATTCAGTATTTGACCCACAGACCACCATTTGATGACATTTTAGCCCCACAGATCCCAAAACTTTCTTCAAGATTTATTTTGTTTTTGTCCACAATTCGTCGACAAGGCTGGATTTGGGAAACACAACAGGATAACAAAAATGACCATTCTCTTACATTCTCTGATTGAATGTGTAGACTTTGGGCTAATTCAGATGATGAATATTTTAACTCTTGAGAGTGTAAAAATGAAACCAAATGGACCATTTGGTTTCATTTATACGCTCTCAAAGAGTTACATCTGGTTACCAACTTTCCATATTTAACTTGGAACTCTCTCAAGGACAACTGGTGGTCCCCGGGCCGGTCAGAGTCAGTCAAAGGGCCGCAGTTGGCCCCCGGGCCGCATAATGCCCAGGTGTGAACTAATGTATAACTGAGGCCGATTCTGTAATCACTAGTAAATTTAAAAATCTTTTGCGGCCCACCCATCTGACCACTGAACATGGCAGCCTATAGTTTGGTGGACCCTATGCATTTTCAGTGCACTTAATGTTGGTGATCGATTGTGTTCCAGCTTCTGAATCATGTTTTGCCTTAGTACACACATTGAGAACCACCGGTAGGGTACGTACAGCAGTATAAAAGCAGTATAGAATAAAAGCTCTTAAAATGTGTAATTTTGGGCTGTGATTGCAGAGACTTGGATGTTAAGCAGCAGTTATTGTCCAATGTCAGTCCAAATACTTTATTAACCATTGCTACACTGGCATAGCCTGATTGGCAGTTCACTCACATAGTGGACGTGTTGGATGGGCTGGTGCCTGGTCCCAGGCTAACACAACCCAGGCCAGCTGTTAAAACTGCTGTGTTGTTGTTGTTGTGTCATTCCTATTTGTTTACATATTCATAGGCAAATAAGGGGACGTTAATTGACCTGTCCATGATGGCTTGTGTTTTTTTTCTCCTTGTACTTTTTTCTTTTTCTTTTTTCTTTCTTTAAATTGTTTTCCCTCTTAACAGCTGGTCCTAGTCGGAAGGCTGATCCAGTGGTTTCCAGTCAGAAGACTATTCCCACTGTTCCTGACCCTACCTTTGACGAGGCATTTTCTCCACATGCAGTTGGTGTGTATTTCATTAGCACAAAGCAATATGTTCATATTATATTGGAATTATGTCATTGAGAAATGCTAATGACCTGTTTGTATGCCAAATTTGCCAGACTAACTGGCCACTACACTTTACAGCCATTGCATTCATTTTACTTTTGCTCAGGTAAAACTCAACAAAGTGTTGGTTTTTAATTTCCATACTATTTTAACAGAGTGTTTCATACAAGAGCTGCAGCTCTCAATGAGCACTGCCTCAGGCGCTGTTCAGGAAGACACCACATCAGCTGCTCTCCAGGCTTCCACTGACTGGGCCACAAGGAAGCACCAACTTTCAGAGGGATGGCGGGCAGAGAGACCCCAGCTAGTTAACAGCGCAGCAGTGAAGGAAAATGTTGTCCCACACATCTGCCAACAGTGTGGCCTCAAACCCTCCTGTGTTCGGTGTCACGACTGTCAACCACGCCCCTTCCTCTGTGCTGAGTGTGACATCATCACACACTCCAGATATGTCTTGCACAACAGAGATGGCATGACGGCTGGCTTCTTCCAGCCATTGTCTCCATCCACATGCATTGTAGAAAATGCTCCTGCTCGTTGTGGTAAGTTCTTGAATGTGAGTGTACAACGTATTTCACTTTGACACGTTGAGCTTGAATAATTGAAGAATTAGTGCTTTTCCCAAAAGGAGTGGACTGCAGACTTAAACAGGCAAACAATTAAATAAATGTTTCAAGTTCAAATAAATCCTTATATTTTTTTAATAATGCCCTGAAATTGTCTTTGTAAGTCCGCCGTCCACTCCTTTTTGTGCATATGTTCCTACCTGTATCACCAAAGAGCACATGTAGATCCACTGACTGATCCATGCAACACTTTTCTTCCTTTTTTTCATAATTTTTGAATTTGTGAATACGTTTGAATGCCACACCCCAGCTTCCTGAAAATATCATGAATACTTTTTCAGCAATGCAGCCATGGAATCCATTTTACCGTTCAAAATAAAATAAATAAATTAAGAATTCAGTATAGGTCATTCCATTGATGATGGAATTCATGATGTTGTATTTTCCATTGGACTTTCATTATCTTAATTCACATGTATATTTTTCAGAGCGCCTTGTACCTGTGCAGAGACCTGACGCCATTTGTGGTTGCACTAAACAGCCAAGTCTCAAGCCGGGAAAGGCTGTTACTGTTGTAACAATGGATGGTAAGGAACTGAAAGGCTTTAAGATACTTTTTGACTTTTAAGTATCTTTTGTCAGCCTGACCACACTCCATCACCCTAATCAAAGATAGTGATGATTACATCACATCAGATGGGCAGCAGATGTTATAAAAGTATACACGCTTATCAACAGCCTAGCATTCCTGTCTGCCTCTGTGATCAGCACACACACAGAGAGGTGGGGAGTTACCTGCTGTGAAGTCATATCACTAACAGCTTTTGTAAGTGCCAGTCATGTACCACATGCTTGGACATTTTAAATCCTTTGAGCAGAATTTAGGTTTACTACATATAATTGACAACTAGTGTTTAACCTGCATGTTCCACTTGAAAAATCATTCTGCACTCAAGGATTTTTGTCATTGGTATTCATATAAAGTAGCATGTATGCCACACTGGAACAATCACCATTACCCTGCTTCGGTTGATACGTTTAGACTACAGTGGTGTGTCTTTTTGTGTGCTATTTATTTATTTATTTGTTTGTTTCTTATTTTTATAGGACGATATGATCTCCGCATGCCAGGCCTGACTTGTGAAGACTGCAATCAATCTTGGACTGCTGGAGTCCATGAATTGATCAATAGCGACTACTGGCCAGCTACACTTCAGTTTGCCACGGTGTATGCAACAAATGTATTCCTCTCTTTTCAAGAGTTGAAGATGGCTTCATTGTCAGGCGTTTTTGAGAATGCTCGACCAGCGAACGGCCCACTATGGTCGGGTGCGTATTTATCTTATTTTGCTTACTAAAGTATATGGTTTGTCTTTTGTTGTCATGCGTTGAATTTGACGATGTATTGATTGCACAATATTGTTGGTTTCCTTCTTGAAATAGACTGGGAAGATTTCCAGTGACACCTTCCAACAAAGTTTTTTTGAGTGGGAAGCAGTACAACTGGAGTTGGTAAAGCTATCCGAGGAGGAGCCGTTCAGTTGCCCTGCGTGCACGCCTGAAATGGTAGCAGTTTCGGTCGATGGAAATAGGAAGTTATATCGATTTAAAAGCGCATCCAGGTACTTAAATAGGTCTAACAGCAAACAGCATTTATATTACTAAGAAAACAGAAGACGCCTGAATGATATTGTAAAATGTTGACTCTTTCTTTCTTTCTTTCTTTCTTTCTTTCTTTCTTTCTTTCTTTCTTTCTTTCTTTCTTTCTTTCTTTCTTTCTTTCTTTCTTTTAGATCAGAGGAACAGCCTATTTTCGAAGACCTTTTTATTGCAAGGGATGACGATGTGCAGAAGTTTGTGGACAACATACACAGCGCCACCAATCATGTAATAATTAAATACTATAATATATGTACTTAACTACAATAAGCTCATGCGAAAAGATTTTCATCATCCATTCTGTAATTCTTTAGGCCTCTGGCAAAGCTGTCTGTCGTGGCCAGTGGACCGCTGCTAAGGAGACCTCCAGAAAGTCCACAAGTAAAATTGATGAAGAGGGCCTGGAGCTGGCAGTTTGTCGCCACGGCGTGCTGCTCGCTGCTCTGAATATGATGAGGGGAGAAATATTCCCCTATCCCCTATACCTGCAACACCAGCTAGCCAGTAGAGAGATCGGTTTCTTCTGCATGGACGTAACTTGCAAATACTGGCCTTACCTGGAGAAAGTAGCAGCTAAATGTCCAGAGATGAAGAACCTGCTTGACATGAAGCCGTTCCTGTCAGTATTTCATGCCAAGGCCCATGATTTTAAATGTGAGGTAAGGAAACATGATATGATAGTATTACTATATCAGAACACCTGCACTAGAGATGCCGCGGTGGCAGAATTTGAACACCGTTTTTACCGCACGTTTCAACACCGAATTACCGTTGACAACCCCCCCCCCCCCCCCCCCCTCGGTGGTCGCTTACTTTACTTTCCATTAGACTTGCTCTACAGCTACAGTATGTTAAACTCGCAACACATATACAGTATAGCCACGACACTTGACTGTCATTATAACATGGGGAGGAGAGAGACATGTTCCATTTGACTTGCTCTACAGCTACAGTATTTTAAACTCGCAACACATATACAGTATAGCCACGACACTTGACTGTCATTATAACATGGGGAGGAGAGAGACAATAATCTCAACCCTGAGCAGGTCCCGCTAGGCATTTTCCGAGCCGGCCAGCATGACGACAGCCTTTTATTTTATCGGCCAATTGTTAGATTAACCAGTCATAATGTGCGTCACGTGCGTATTTACGTGAGTTTGCATTAAGTGACCAACCATTGATAGCGTCACTTGCCTGTGTTCTTTCTCTTTCCAAAACGCGCAGTTTCCATGTCACCGTGTTTGTGTGCTTGTAGGTAAAATCCACATCCCGTTGGGTTCCTTTTCTCATTGTAGTAATAGTAATAATAAGGGTAATAATAATAATAATAATTAATAATAATAATAAACGTTATTATTATTATTATTATTTTCTTTTATTTATTTATTTCTGTAACATCATCTGTGCATTGTTTGTTGTATTTCTCCCAGGTGAAATGGAGTGGGCAGAACCAGGAGGGGGCTGGCTTAACGTTGGGTGAGGAAGTTGAGCAGTGCAACGCCTTCCTCTCAAGGATAGCAGTGACCACAAAACACATGTCAAAAGCAGGTGAGATGGACACATTGTGCAATATTTCCAAACTGTATAAAAACGTTAAATAATAATACATCTGTTTTCATATTATGATAATGCTAAGATCAATTTAAGTTCGGATACGATGTTTGCAACTTTGCATCAATCTTTATTTGCAGGACGCATAGACATGTTGACTCTAATGGCCATGTGCTGGAATCGACAAAAGAAAGACAATTTAGCCACATCACTCTCTCGCCGATATCAGAAGGTAATGATATAAAAAAAATCTTACACTGCCATGAACACTATATGTCATATTTTCAAATTCTACTGTTTGCTGCTGTTGAGCATCTGTTTTCTTCTGATTCTTTGTTATTATAGGCCGTAAAAACTCTTCAAAGCCAGCTGCAGAAGCTGGAATCAATGAAGGCTGAATTCTCAGTGACAGATAGCCAGCTGGAAGACTGGGTGAAGGATGTCCAGGTGTGGGCAGAAGGTGAGGGAATGATTGTTAATGTACATTGTCTTTGCCAGAATCATAATCATATCTGTGACTTGCATAATGTGTTCAAAACATTAATTTCAGCAATCATGTATGACAAAACAATGACAAAGAGCTTTTTGCCATATCATGTGCATAAGTAAAGCAGAAGAAAATATCGCTTTTAAGGCAGAATATGCTTCAGGCTCCATCAGGGCCTTTAGGCTGTGCCCAGTCACAGTACAGGATGACTGCACAACTGTTAATGCCTACATTATATTATGTCCTCCAGCAAACATTCAAAAACCTTAACAGCTGTCTGTGCCCAGTGCCCATTATTTTGCGCTTTACAATGATTGTGCATCTGCTTTCACCCATACACACACACACTCAGACACTCGAGGAAACCATGCAAGGCACCAACCTGCTCCGGGGTTTAGAGTCTTGCTCAAGGACACTTTGACAACAAGTCTGGATGCATAGGGATCGAACTGCAGAAGCCCTCCCTTAAAATAGGTCTAAAAAACACCTTTCAGCAGGCTATAAAGAGAAGTAAATAAGTAATAAGAGAAGTAAATAAATATTTTTTATTCTTATTTTTACCATACTCTGTACATGTACTCTGTACAGGCACATGTTATGTTCCTATTTGTAATGATTATGATGATTTTTATGTCATACTTACGAATTGAAAAACCCTGGGACTTGTGGAAACGAGACCGCTAGGACGTTTCTTTGATGTTCCTATGAGACAAAGTGTTGACTCTACTTGTTACTGTTTCTGCATCTTTATCTAATAAAGAATTCAATCAACTAGGAACCTCACGGTTGCCATCCGGCTGCTCTACCAGCCACTCTACCTCTGAACCACCGCCGCCTTAGTTGTAATGTATCTGATACTGCATACTAGGTATGCTATTTTTCTGATACTATCAGAAAAATAGCATATCTGAATTGGCAGTGTAAGGCTCTTTGCAGACTGGATGCCCTGTTTTATCTTTCTTCTACAAAACATATCTCAACATTCTAAACACATTGCAGTGTGTGGGGACCTTAATTCCCAAGCTTAAATAGAGCGGTCTGAGATTGATGTTTTTGTTGTTTACAAGCATGGCACAATGATCAGCCACCATTAACTGTGATTTCTCAGTCTGAACTTGTTCAGCGCATGCCACATGCATTACACTATTTTTCCCTGTTTTGGTATGTTTATTTCATCTTGAACTACAGACACTTTAAGCCTTGAGATGTTCTCACTATTGCTTAATGCCAGGTGACATCAGTAGTGAATGTAATGTAACCTTCCATTGACATTATGTACTTTATCCTTGTGTCTTCTAATTCCTGTCTATTTTATATTTGCAGCAACAACTGCTGCAGATGATCCAGATTCTTTGGCTAATCGGATTGAGATGCTCGTGGTTAGTCTGAAAAGGAGGGCCCAGCGTCTGCGTCAAGACAACGACGGATGCAAAGCTGTTGCCAGGAGCCTCCGAAAACAAAGGCGGGAGAAGGAGATTCTGGCTTCTGTTGTGGAGAAGTATAACGGGACGGTTCCAAGCGCAGAAGCCTTGTGCATGGAAACCATCCTTTCATGTGAAACAGCATGGCCATGGCAGCTACCACACGGCGGTATGTAGTCTGTTGACTAATTACAAAAGAAATGACACATAATATACAGTATCCTGACGCAGTATGCTTGTTGTGTGTTTGGGAGAGGCAACTTTGAGGTGTGTTTGCATTTGGCTATTTTCCTTGTTCTCCTAATTAATCTTGATCATAAATGCATTTCAGATTCTGTTGATCTCACGACAAAGACGAAAGCTTTTAACATCGTCATGGCAGCGAGGAGACTCCGGGAGGAGAAAGACATCCTTGTGGCCGAGATGAAGCGACATTGGGGGAGTCTTTCAGCTTGTGCCACTGCCTTGAAGGAGCTGTCCAGTACCATTAATTCTTCGACAATGACAAGTATGTATAACAACTAAATATTCTTAACACTTGCTATGCATTCCATGTCTATAATTCATTAGAAACATACTTATAAGTTATAACACATTGTAGTCAGATTATAATACTGCATAATTATCGTAATAAAAATACTGCTTTTTTAATAGTTATCATAACACAGTATATTGCAATTCATAATGATTTGGGTCAAGTCAAGGTCAAGTATAACATTTTTTATGCATTATTAGATTGATTATATAGCATAAAAGTACCATAATGTCTTACAACTATGATATGGTTTCATAGGAAGACTTGTATTATAAAATTGTTTATAAAGTGTATAGTGTTATAAGCATAGTACAATGCATTCATGCATGACCTTATAAGTCATTAAACATTACTGCTATATAATGTGTTATGGTCATTGTTACTAAGTGTTATGAGGGTACATATGTAATTATGTATAACTCTGTAAGTGTGTTTATAACTCATTTTAGACATGGGATGCATATCAAGTTCAACAATATTTGATTTCCCTGGATTTCTTGAGGACTTTTTTTTTTAATGAGTAGTCGGGTGAAGATTCTGGGGAATTTAACAGGAACAATGAATATCCAACCGCAGTCACTTGATGATGTCATCACGGGACAATTTGGCATGCCTGGCCTTCCTCAAACTTGAACGCTGAGGAAAGCCAGGCGTGCCAAAACCGGCCCTTTCTCTAGGTATGCTTCTTGCTGCTGTGCTTGATATTCATTGTTCCTGAATAGAATGCACATGCACACCACTGATGACTGCCACTAACAACTTCTATCTTTTTGTTTTCTAACCCCAAGACTCACCATGGCAGCTTAGTGAAGAGGGGGTGAAAGGTTTGAGTTGCCTACTCCGTCGTAAGCAGTGGAACCTGAACAACGCCATGATGCGCTCACGTGAATGCTACCTGCAGGTGCTAAGTGGAGCAGAGAATGTGAGCTTTTTGGACGACAATGATGGCGACAATGACGACGACGGCGATTATTTTGACAGTGACTCTGATGATGAACTGGATTAGGCCACCTACGGGGTGGCAGGGTGACATCGATGGCCCCGTTACGATGTCTTCCTCGCCACGAACCTCTCTTGGGGTCTTCAGGATTTGGACACATTGAGGGGCCTGCTGCTGCACCTCGCTTGAACCGTCTGGCTGATGTGAAGGCAACGTAGTCAGTAGATATTCATAGGCGGATCTCATCGCATCTACGTTCAGCCACGTATGTTCCTTTTTTATCCGGATGTGCAAAAATAATACTGGTACAGCCAAAGGTTTTTTCTAATTTGTAAGTGTCGCAGAGTTTACATGCCACAAATGTGTTTACCTGACAAGCGAAACGCTGCCAGGTCGATAAATCAACGTCAATTGGTTAACACCACTCATTGACTTCAATGTACAGTTGTCCATATTTTAACACCTATTATTCACTCCAATGTAACCTCAGAGCCTCTGACATCACTCTTACTCGTGTAAAAATCACATAAGGACCCAGTGCAGCCATACCCAAATATGGATTGTGTTGTCTAACCTCAGACAGACAGGAAGACAGACATATGCTGAGATCCCCATTTATCCAGGCTATGACAATGTAGCCTATTGAAAAATAAAAACTAAAAAGGGGAAAACAGGTAAAGAGAACTATATGTGATTCTACTAAATCGGCTTGCCAGGTTATGAAAGGGCACCTTATATTGTTGCCAGACCCATAGGTCTGGCCTAGAAAAGGCTTTGTATGTCTGTCGGTCTGTCCCCCTTTTTTGTTCTCGTTCATTTTTTCCTCCTCAGCCAATCATATTCGGCAATTAGGATGACATAAATTATGCCATCATAATTATCCAGATATGGGCATTTGGGTATCTTAACTCGCCACAAAAAGTTCGGAAATCTAACTTTGGTCAATTATATCTTCCCTTTAATAAAACCAATTGGTACTGTATTCTATCTAATTTTTATCGTTGATTTGTCACCTTTACAACAATAGCTGGTAAGGATTGGGCATTCGTGGAAGCACAGGTAAACGTGTGGGTTGCACCCCAGAAAGATTTGCCAAAATAGCAAATGGATGTATTCACTTGATTTCTGTTGCTTAGTGGATTGGACGATTGCTCTTTCTCCCACAGTAAAAAAGGAAAAACACATTTTATTCATTTTACTCTCAGTGACAGGAATCACTGAAATCAGGAGCGTGTGGAAGAGTCGTACACAGCCACAACAGCTTTCCTCATGCTAATCACCAACCCAGCCACATTTTGCTGTGGGATGCCATCCCATGTCCTCAATCCGATCTGTTTCAAGTCAGCCAATGTGGTTCTGTTGGTCACTCTAGCTAGCACATACTGTACAGGACACCCAAGGTGATCCCACAAGTGTTCAATTGGGTTGAGGTCTGGCCTCAAGGCATGGTAGGCCATTCCTACTTGGAATTTGTTCATTCTGGGTCTGGCATAAGCAGGTCTCCAGGTCTTGTTAGTCTCTTGTTCTTTCTAGACTCGCAATGCCCCCATGTTTTGCTTTCAGAATAAAAAGCAGTATATTGAGGATGTTATCTCTCAACCCATTGAGAAACTACTATTTAGAAGACTTGTTTCCTGGGCCTCAAACATTCAAATTTCTAGGTGTCCCCTTAACTCTAATGGACCCATTAAGGTTAATATGTGTTCCATTTGCATATTGGCAGAGTTACAGACTTGTAACGGAACCCACAAAGGCCCTGGAAATTATTTTGAGAACCATTGTTCTAAATCATAAACATTTTCTGCAGAGCTCATGATTCTATATCAGTCGTGCTCCAACTAACAAGTGTGTGAACTGTTTTTCTCTGCACCTTAATAAAAGGCGTCTAAACCTTTCTTGTTGCTCCTGTGTCTCATTATATTGGTGCCTCAGAAATATGTTCATATTATGTCTTTATGTTTCCAACAGTACTTTATTGATGTGTATCTGTCATCTTATAACTGCTGCCTCTTGGGTGACTTATGTTTCCTCCAAAGATTGATTTAGGAATTGTATCTATATAAACTCTTATATGCCAATAACACTGATTAAGATTTCAAATTTAGTTAAAGCTACTTGTATAACACCTGGAAACACCATAAAAAGTCCTAAAGTATTTTGAATTCAGTTTTCGAGATTCAATGCCTTAAAACAGTGGTTCCCAAACTTTTTAGCCCGTGACCCAAAAGAGACATTTGACGTTTGCCTGGGACCCAAACTAGTGAAAATAGCAGACCTACAAGCTCACAACGCGTCGCTTCGGTGTAATAGGGTGTAAGGGTGTAATAGGGGTGTAATAGGGTCTAATAGTGTAATAAGGGTGTAATAGGGGTGTACTAGTGTAATAGGGGTGTAATAGGTTGTGATAGTGTAATAGGGGTGTAATAGTGTAATAGGGGTGTAATATGGGTGTAATAGGGTGCAATAGTGTAATAGGGGTGTACTAAGGGTGTCGTAGGCTCACTGTCTGCAAAATAACAAATTAATTCACACTTATTATAACACCAACACTTTCCACACAAACATGACACCTCACATTGCTTGTGAGTGCACCAAGATTGAGAGTGAGTTAGTTGACACAATTTCAATTAAAGGTCTACAGTAATCAACCAAAGGGTAACATATCCAGGATTACAACCCAAAGATCGGAGCCAATCACAGCCAATACAGGGCCAATTCACTGATACTATTCTAGTTGTGGTTTGCATCGTGGCCCACACAACCAACCAAAGAGCAGACTGAGAGATGTTCTGACCTTTTGGATAAAAGAACAAATGATTTTATTATTACTATAGTATTATATGACACTGTACTATAATACTCAAGGTCCATCCTGCTACTGGTCCTTGCACTATTTACAATACACTAATAAGACATACTGAAAAATAATTAGTTTCTTATTATATATTATAAGACTTTATTAGAACCAATGTGCCTTTATTAGAGAAATTGGCACTCATTACAACCCACTGTACTGTAAATTGGACTCAAGCTTCACCTTCTACGGTCATGACATATTGCCTATTACTACCTTTAGACGTTTAGACTTGTCCATGTCATATATATGTCCATATAATCTTTTGTATTGTGTCATTTTGTGTTATTATGCAATGATTAAGGCAATATGACCAATAATGTTTTAGTAATACAATAAACTCATGCGATATAATTGCATGCTTTGTATTGCCTAGATTATGATTATAATACATGACATAGGAACTTAATATTATGAACAGAATAGCGCCCAGTAGGTAGGTCATGGTTATAATGGCAGAACCCATGAAAGTTCTGACACAGTAGGTTACTGGCAGTCGTGCAATGGACCTTCATAACAAGTTATTGGTAATGGAAGCAGGAAGGTTTGTTCTAATGAGCACTAACCAACAAATTCTATATGAGTGTGTGATGTCAGTCATGTGATATTCATTAATGAGTGTGTGATGTCAGTGATGTGATCTCAATATTAGGAATGTGTGATGTCAGTTATGTGAGCTCCGTATTAGAGGGTGTGACTGACTGACGGATGAGGTTTCCCCAGTTTCACAAAAACACGCAGGTTGCATGTAACTGTGAAACTGGGGTAACTTCTTCCATGGGTCAGTCAGTCAGTCAGTCAGTCAGTCAGTCAGTCAGTCAGTCAGTCAGTCAGTCAGTCAGTCAGTCAGTCAGTCAGTCACACTGCTGACATCTCGCTCCGGTCATCACACTACTGACGTCACACTGCAGACATCTAACTCTGACATCACATATTTCCATATGGAGATTTAGTAGATAGCCGTATATGGAGCCTACTTACCACAGAATCTGATCCTCCTATAGGATCCTACAGGAATCCTATAGGATCCTACTGGGAAAAATCCAATAGGAACCTCGGATCCTTTAGGATCCAATAGGATCCTATTGGATCCTATAGGATTTCCAATAGGATCCAATAGGATTTCCAAAATCTGATAGGATCCTATTGGAAATTTTAGAAATCCCATAGGATTTTTTGACTAGGGGATGTCAACCCATCATTAACTGGACTTCCAAATATGAGCGCGGGCATCTGCAGGTGTGGAGCTGCTCGACCTTACATCTCCATATATGGAGTTACCAACTTGGACCAACTCATCAACTGGATCTCCAAATATGGAGCTGTTGTGACATCACCCTGAGATCCCTCTGCTGGGATCTCTTATATGTGTTCATAAGTAACCCCAGATTTCTGGAAACTCTATAACATATATAGATCACCTAACCCTGACATCATATATAGGCTCGATATCTATGTCGACACATTCCATAATATGCATCTGATGTCATAACATGTCAGCATGATGACTCACTGTGACTACTGGGATCTATATATATGGAAATAAACTAAACCGGGATAATAAAAACAGTTTGTGTCTGTCACATTCCATACATTGACACGACTGGCTCATAACCTAGGTTTCCATACGTGGACCTGATCTCTACACTAATACAATCCCCGCAACTGAGTAAACTACAACCTGCGGTCGTGCACATTCGCACGAGATCGCTTCCTGCCATCAGGTGTCTTACTATATATACATAGGTGATGGTGGTTGGGGGTGTGTGTCACTAAGCCAATGGCTACTACTGGCTTAGTAACATGTAATAACCACCACAGTCTCAGGGAAAAGCTAACTGCATTGGATAAATGGGCCTAGAGAAACTATTAAAAACAATCACAAGTACCAAATACTGCCTTACAGAATAAATAAAGAACATTAAAGATGAAAAAAGAGACATAAGAATTAGGAGCTATTATTAAGCCAATACATGCATAAAAAGTTACATATTACATCGTAAAAAAAACGTGATGTCATTAACTGTCACTTCTGTGTCAACTGACCCACAGGCTGAGACCACTCAACCGCCTGTTAGCTGTTTCAATGCTGATATTAAAGGCTACTGTTTATATTAGTTGCTGTTGATTCACTCTCTCTTACATAATTATTCATTTAACTTTCCATTCAGTTGTATAGTGCAAACCGCAGCTGACATTGTAAATTAAAATTATATCTACCTGATACGAGATATCATGACACTACCTACTTACACTAATGACATACCTGTATATTGTACTTTATCCAATACACGATCCAAGAGCAGATTTGTACTTAAAGCATTTTACTGTACTATATAGTGAAAGACACACTGTCTACAGTACGACAAATAATCAGTATTGCATAGTCACATAGTATTTACACTTTACATTCATAGTTCATTCAATAGTTGTATAAATTGAAAAAAGAAACACAAGATTCAAAGAGCAAAAACTTTATTGAAAAGGCACACCAGGTAGACACAAAATTGAAGAAGGAAAAAGGTGCTTCTTGTGCTTATTACACACAAAATTGAGGTAAAAAAATATGAAAATGAAAAAGGTGCTTCTTGTGCTCATTAAACACGCAATTGAGGTAGACACAAAATTGAAAATGAAAAAGGTGCTTCTTGTGATGATTATACAAAAAAGTCGTTGGCAACTGAGAACTTTAATCAATGGCTTGCAATGAACATGTAACCTGCACCGTGAACACATAAGTCTCCTTAGCTTTTATCCAATGTAACCAATATTTTAAACTTAAACTAAAACACAAACAAACTAAGACACAAAATTGAAAATGAAAAAAGGTGCTTTGTGTGCTTATTGCATGGATTAAAACAGAGTTACGTCCACGTTGTTCAAGACTGAACATGTTTTGTTAGAACAAGTCCTAATGTCATTTGCGGAAAAGGATGACACCAGAGGATTAACTTTTATCCAATGTAACCAATATTTTAAACTTAAACTATTTTAAGAATCCCCTTGGTGATTACTGGCTGGCCATGTCTGTGAGGTTCTTCGTGGGTTCCCAGGTGATTACTGGCTGGCCATGTCTTTGAGGTTCTGTGTGGGTTCCCAGGTGTCTTCCCAGTGTTTCGAGCTGTAAAAAAAAGCATAAAAATGATTTAGGTCCACAGAGTTACTGAAGGGTAATAGGATTCATTTTTATTGTTTTACATTATCCACTAGAACCTTGAATCATTTGAAGAAAAGAGAACTACAAAGTCAAAGGCGCACACTGAGATGTGGTGAGAGTTCGCAGATCATCTATTTTTGGTGAAGGAGAGGTCTCCGGGAGAGAAAAACTAAATCAGCTGCAATGCACAGGTATGCCTACTGCATAGATGTAAAAGACAAGCTATGTAGCATACCTGCCAACATTCCACTTTCACAAATCCTGCATAAATTGATGATTTTTTTCATGGCATGCTGTTATTACTGATGTTAAGTTAGACTTACAAATAGTTTGTCCATAAAGTGTCCATATATAAAGTCAGAACGAAAATCCATTAACCACTTAAACCCCCTGCATCGGTTTTGTGGTGAAAGCTTCCACTGAAAACAGCCGACCGACAAGCTCACAATGTGACGCGTTGTGTCACATTGTGAGCTTGTCGATCAGCTATTTTCAGCACAAGCTTTCCAGACAAAGGCAGAAAACAGAAAAGACCTAGTATTGAGCCATGTGGGACTCTGGATGTTGTTAAGAACATTATGTGGTTAAGAACATTAATGGACAGTTAGTTAATAGAATACAAAAATCTGCACTTTGATACATTGCTGAAATGGACAATCAACATAAGTACAAGCTAGTTACAGATGCTTCCCATGAATGTGTGCAAGAATACAGAAAGGAATGGAGACAAGAGTAGCTGGCCATCAGCATTTCATTTTGGGCAATCTCGGAACCCAGAGTCAAAAGAAATTTGACTCTGGAGGTAGGTCTTCGTTCTGTAGTACTAGACAGGAAGTTGCCCCGAATTCCTCCTCTCTCCTCTCCATTTCTGGAGAAGAGAGAGGAGGAATTCGGGGCAACTTCCTGTCTAGTACTGCAGTAGCAAGACCCGCCCCCAGAGTCAAAATTCTTTTGACTCTGGGTTCCGAGATTGCATTTTGGGTAGATAGACATAATCGTGCCAACTTTGATGTGAAAATGTGACTGTCAGCTAAACCACAAAATTTGTAAGATTAACCACAACCCATTGCCTCTGTTAGGGAAAAACGTGTAAATATAATGAGATCTAAAGTTTCTTACCAGTTGGTGCAAGGCTCCCAGCGGACCAACACTTCGTCTATGCCCTGCGCGCGCGCGCGCACACACACACACACACACACACACACACACACACACACACACACACACACACACACACACACACACACACACACACACACACACACACACACACACACACACACACACACACTTTTAGTACATTTGCTTGTTTGTCTCTTGATGCATGACACCCATAACCAATCTCCCTGCTTCCTGTAACTATATAATGTGAGAATATTAGGCTTGGATGAGTCCACCAGCACATAGCACATAATAACAAGTGACAGAACCATTTGGTGACAGCTGTCACCGCTGTTTTAGCTAGACCCAAACCACACCAATGACACTACTTGACACTAAACTATTTAGTTTTAGCCAAAAGCTTCCACTATCCCCACTTGCAGTTTCTGGCTAAAACTTTTTATCTAAAGCTCTATAGTCTCAAGTAGTCTCATGCAGTGTCATTGGTATGGTTTGGGCCTAATTGAACACAGCCAGATATTTGAAAGCACTGTGCTTCTGCTTTATGGAGATGCTGATTTCCTTTTCCAAAAGCACTTTGCAGCTTCCCAAAGTGCCAAAGGTACGAGTAACTGGTGTACTAAGTACTGACCATGCTATTAGTAGGGGTGGGACGGTTCACTTATCCCGCGGTTCGGTTCGTACCTCGGTATGGGGGCCACGGTTTCGGTTTCGGTACGTTTTGCTTTTTAAAACCAAATTGAACGTATAAAAAAAATAAATCAAGATTTTCAAAACATTAAACAAACTTCTTCCTTTTCATTACTTACTAAAAAAATGTATATTGCCATTTGTGCCTCATGATTAGGCTATTTTCAAGGGAAATATAAAAAATACCTAGACTAATAACATGAATGCACGTTTCAGTTAAGTATCAGGCAGGTAGCATGCAGACATGCAACATTGTAGACAGACAACGAAGTTAAATTAGTTTAGTTCACAAGACAATATCTGCTTTATTAATAAGGACATTCCTTACTATAATTAAGGAAATGTGTCTGTCTGAACCGAAATATTGCGGTTCATTAGTGTGTACTGAACCTTGGAGCCCGTATTGAACGGTTCGTTTTTTTTCGGTGAATTGTCCCACCCCTAGCTATTAGTGCACTAGAATGACCAGCCAACTGATTTGATCTTATGGATTATCAAGAGGAGGACTTGAGACACCAGACATAAGCACACAGATGACCTCAGGGCCACTATCAAAGCATAACACATCAACAGTGCATGTACATGTTTACCTCACGTGTCCTCGAGTCCATTATCTCTTTATATAGGAACTTCTTCTGTCTTTTACACTTCTGGCAACCTTAAATGAGGAAAAGACACGATTTTATTAAGCCATGATGCTTTGTAAATATCTGCATTATTTTAAATTTTAGTGAATGTGAGTTTGTTCCTATGTTTCCCCCCCATTTGACTGTAATTCCCTCACAAAGCCCAATTAACGGATTATTCTAATTCAATCTTTATTATCAGACTCGAGGGAGATCTATGAAATACAACAAAATAAAATTCAATAAAATACAATATGTAAATACGGGAACACCTTTTTCTCACTTTAGTGTTTAACCACTTTAACCATTATTTTGTTAATATTTGAATATATTTTGACATTATGTTTTTAACTCAAATCTTTACTTCCAGGGGGGTCCCTTAAACAACATATTTGGATAACCGTTATGTGGTTATACCTTTCCATCTGAGAATGCGTCTACATAATTAATTTCTGAAACTCTTAAAAGATTCATTTATACTTCACCATATGGCAGAGTAGGGCAATAAAATAGCATGTCGGCAAGCTTGTAGCATGTCTCAGATGAGACGAACTGAGTTTGTCGATCTGCTGTTTTCCAGCAGTGTTGCACGGTGAAGTACAATGAGGCATTAGGATTTAAAGGATTTTGAATCATCCTCAGGTCTTAAAACCACTCAAACCCCAGCATTGGTATTGTGAGCTTGCGTCAGATTGTGGTTTGTCGTTCAGCTATTGTCATTGGAATCTTTACCCACAATAACAGAAAACATAAAATACGCTAGGGACTCCATATACCCATATGGGGTTCAAGTGGTCAACGGGTTAAGACGTGCTGAAATAGGAGCTTGCATATACATTTTTTTATATTATCCCCACAATGCTTGGGTTACAATAACCATGGTCAGGAATGTTGACAAATATTGGGGCCAGAAAAAAAATAGTACTCACATATTTCAGTAAAACTATCAATACTGCATACAGAAATACTCTGGTACAAGTAAAAGGCTAGAATTCTAATTAAAGTTGAATAAAAATACAAAAGTATTGGTATCTAAATGTACTTGAAGTACCAAAAGCAAAAGTACTCAATAAAGAACTAAATTTGATGCTAGATTATTTTTTTTCAGAGAGGCAAGCTAGTCCAGAAAGGAGCGCGTTTTCAATTCGAACAGTCCAGGGGCCTGTTTCATGAACGGAGAATTAATTAATCAAGGCTATAGCCCTAATCAAGGCTTGTTAAAGCCTGCTCCGTAAAAACTGGTTCATTCCGTTTCACTAAAACGGAATGAAGTTACCAACAATAAAACTTTGTTGGTAACTGGTGTATAATAGCGATATTACAGGTGTCTGCCACTGCAGTGATGCCTGTGTAGCCACCTGCCATTAACCATCCCACAACAGCCTTGCCAAACGAGCTCAGCTCTATTGACATAGTGGTTTGCTCACTGAACTGGCAAGATCCGGTTCTAATCAACCATCCTGCGCGCCATACTCCACTTGCATAACTGTTGTGCCAATAGCCAATAATGATGTGTAGTAATATTGCTCAAAGGAGGCCTTCACCGAATTTTCAACCTATCTTCATGTAATTGGTCCTCACTAATGTTCACTAATAAAATGGCATTTCTCCCCAACTTGGTCTGTGTCTCATATGTGGTCTGTACGCAGTTCAGAAACTGAACCCAAGTGACATCGATAGGGAATCCAAGCTAATACGAACGACAGGCTTTTAATTCATGAACAGTTACCATGTTATAATAAAAGCCATCGTTCTTGTGATAATAGAAATATGTTTAAGAAAACTGCCCACAGCCCTCTTATGAGACAGACCAAGTGGAACATTGAGCATTAGTGAGGACCAATTACATGACGGTAGGTTGAAAAATCGGTGAAGTCCTCCTTTTAGTGTGTACTGTGTGTGTGTGTGTGTGTGTGTTCTGTGTGTGTGTGTGCGTGCGTGCGTTCATTACTAACCCGTGAGAGCACCAACGGGCTTGACTCCTGAAGACATTGTGACAGGAGGGGTATTCTTTCTCGGCCTCCCTCTCTTCCTGTCAGTCGGGAGAGATGTAGGCTGAGAGTGGAGGCTAGGGACGTCAGAGGTCTGGTGACTTAGAGGCTGAGAGTGGAGGCTAGGGACGTCAGAGGTCTGGTGACTTAGAGGCTGAGAGTGGAGGCCAGGGACGGCATCAGAGGTCGGGGGACACAGTTGGGGGGGTGCCCACAGCCCTCCTATGAGACAGACCAAGTGGAAAATTGAACATTAGTGAGGTCCAATTACATGAGGATAGGTTGAAAAGTCGGTGAAGACCTCCTTTAAGTGTGTACTGTGTGTGTGTGTGTGTGTGTGTGTGTGTGTGTGTGTGTGTGTGTGTGTGTGTGTGTGCGTGTGTGTGTGTGCGCGTGTGCATGTGTTTTCATTACTAACCAGCGGGCTTGACTCCTGAAGACATTGTGACAGGAGGGGTATTCTTTCTCGGCCTCCCTCTCTTCCTGTCAGTTGGGAGAGATGTAGGCTGAGAGTGGAGGCTAGGGACGTCAGAGGTCTGGTGACTTAGAGGCTGAGAGTGGAGGCCAGGGACGGCATCAGAGGTCGGGGGACACAGTTGGGGGGGTGCCCACAGCCCTCCTATGAGACAGACCAAGTGGAAAATTGAACATTAGCGAGGTCCAATTACATGAGGATAGGTTGAAAAGTCGGTGAAGACCTCCTTTAAGTGTGTACTGTGTGTGTGTGTGTGCGTGTGTGTGTGCGCGTGTGCATGTGTTTTCATTACTAACCAGCGGGCTTGACTCCTGAAGACATTTTGACAGGAGGGGTATTCTTTCTCTTCCTCCCTCTCTTCCTGTCAGTCGGGAGAGATGGAGGCTGAGAGTGGAGGCTAGGGACGTCAGAGGTCTGGTGACTTAGAGGCTGAGAGTGGAGGCTAGGGACGTCAGAGGTCTGGTGACTTAGAGGCTGAGAGTGGAGGCCAGGGACGGCATCAGAGCTTGGGGGACATAGGGGTGGAGGGAGGTGACCAGAGATATCAGAGCTTGGGGGACATAGGGGTGGAGGGAGGTGACCAGAGACATCAGAGCTTGGGGGACATAGGGGTGGAGGGAGGTGACCAGAGATATCAGAGCTTGGGGGACATAGGGGTGGAGGGAGGTGACCAGAGACATCAGAGCTTGGGGGACATAGGGGTGGAGGGAGGTGACCAGAGATATCAGAGCTTGGGGGACATAGGGGTGGAGGGAGGTGACCAGAGATATCGAGTTGGGGGACATAGGGTGGAGGGAGGTGACCAGAGACATCAGAGCTTGGAGACATAGAGTGGAGGGAGGTGACCAGAGACATCAGAGCTTGGGGGACATAGGGGTGGAGGGAGGTGACCAGAGACATCAGAGCTTGGGGGACATAGGGGTGGAGGGAGGTGACCAGAGATATCAGAGCTTGGGGGACATAGGGGTGGAGGGAGGTGACCAGAGACATCAGAGCTTGGGAGACATGGAGGTGGAGGGAGGTGACCAGAGACATCAGAGCTTGGGGGACATAGGGGTGGAGGGAGGTGACCAGAGACATCAGAGCTTGGGGGACATAGGGGTGGAGGGAGGTGACCAGAGACATCAGAGCTTGGGGGACATAGGGGTGGAGGGAGGTGACCAGAGACATCAGAGCTTGGGAGACATGGAGGTGGAGGGGGGACGGTCACAATCTCAAATTCTAAGATGACGTTGCTAAAATGGAAAGAATGTGTCGTCATTAAGTAGTGTGTATAAAATTCAAATTCAAAGTAGAATAGCAATGTACAAGACAGCTAGTAAAAACAAGGACTTCATGGGTAAAACAGACAAGCTAGACGCCTCATCCGGCAATGGCCGATGGACATTCTTAGCCATTAGCATACGTGGCCTGCATTTTTGTTTCTTGGAGAAAATGGTCAATCACAGCGCGTCTTTACCGTCATGTGACAGAATCTAAGGTGCGCTTGATGTGCTGCAGCACCACACCCTAAGTGCACAGAAGAAACAACCCGGGAAGTCCCTGGAAAAACAAGGATGTGATTGGCCAGTAGTGTCGCCGCCCATTGAAAAACAATAATGGATACTTCCATGTTACTTCCTTGTAGCGGTCCACGGCTAGTAATAGATTTCAGCGACCAATGAGGCATCTAGGTATTTATATCTAAGGGTAAAACCATTTAAAAGGCTAACAAAAAAACAGGGGGGGAGGCTACACTGATGCAGTTACCTTGGAGACACAGGGAGGCCCTGCTGCATCTCACTTTGCTCTGCTTCCTGCTGCATCTCACTTTGCTCTGCTTCCTCCAGTTGATGGAAAGAGGCTGTGATCAGTAATTAACATATTAAAATTAATGTTAAACATATTAACGAAGACTAAAACATGTATTGAAAAAGAAATATATATATGAATAAATATTTAAGAGTGTAGATAGACAGACAGGATGAATACTTTGTTGGCAATCATAAAAAGAATTAACAACAGTCGTCATTTCATGAAAATGCCAACGTGGACGATCAAATAAGCCATACCTTGTTTCCTTTGAGGGCCGAGTGTGTGTGTGTGTGTGTGTGTGTGTGTGCGCGTGTGTGAAAATCTTACAATGCTCAGCATTCAGCCTCAAGATGGAATTGTAGGCCATCTCCATCCCCCCAAACACGTTTCTGTGATCCTCCGTCACCAGCTCAAAGGCTTTAAAATGGGAAGCCTTCCACTGTTTGCTTCGCTGGCCTGGTGGGACAGCATAAAATAGGACCGGCTGATAGCCCAATCCTCCCAGTTTGGCCACCTGGAATGAACAAATGAAAATGAGCAGTAGGCAGGCAGTATTTACAATAGAGGGGGGAAAAAGTATAGCACAAAAGACAAAGAGAGGCACACACAATCGTCCAAAGAGAAATAGGACCAATCAACAATCACTAAAGTGTCCAGTACAGTCAGTGCGTCACTGGTGACAGAGTAGTCTACAGTGCAGAAACAAAGCAGTACTTGCTACAATGCTACACGAAAGGTGCAAAAAGATGCCCCCCCTCCTCACTATCTGTTGTGATGTCTGAGTACTGCTCAGAAAGAGCCATCCAGGTAGCTTTAAACTTATCTTCTCAACCGTCAGTGTCAAGTGACAAAGGAACAGATGTACATGGTAACCAGAGCATGTGAGCGGAGCGGAGTGGAGCATGAGCGGCGTGACTTTGAATTGAGCACGGAGCAGGTTTTATAACAGGTCAGAGCGACCCTTTGAAGCGAGGACCGTCACTGTCCTCGTGCTGCGCACCACATGTTTGAGCACGCCTGGTCGCACGGACAGACACAAAAACATGTGCTGTGCATGTGCTGCGTGGTGCGGACACGCAGCACAATACATGTCAAATTAATAGTGCTCTTTTTGCTGCTGAGCAGACGGGTTTGAGGGGAGCGCGGAGCAAGAGGTACGCAAATGACGTTGAGCGGGGAACATGCTCTGATGACTATGTGCCGAGATGCAACATGATGCAAGCTTGTAGATCTGTTCTTTTTCACACCCAGTACAATAAGACGCAATAATGGGGCCCCTTTCTGCGAAAAAGTATGTGTCACATATTTCATGCAAGTTTTGGAAACTGCTTTTTATTGACAAAATCTATTGCCAAAAACAATGCAGAGACAAAAAAATTCCAGGACTTTCCAGGACCTAGACCAAGATTTGCTAAATTCCAAAACTCTTTCAGTACTGGGAAATCTATTTTGGAATTTCAAAACTTCCAGAAAGTTCATTACTGTGGGTGGAGCAGGGGAGTTTGTGCATTATCTATAATGACATAACATAATGTTGAGATGGCTGACACTGCTACCGTATATTACTAATCTTTTGTTTTAATAATTGGTCTTATGTAATATAATCTAAAAACAAAAATACTGTTTTACTTACTGCAACGTGTGCTTGGTCCACGTATCTTGACCTGTTGCAATTATTCTCAGCGGTTTTCTTGAACTTGGGGTCTGAAAACTTGCCGAGTCTGGCTGTAAGTGCCGATTTCTTCGGCATTTTATTGCCGCAGTGGGGACACAATTTCCCCTTTAGGGGGCACTTCTCCCCACAGCTGGGACACTCCCTCTCTGTCATGACCTGTTGAGACAAAATAAAAATGGGTTGCTCATACCTGACACCCACTGATATTCCGGATCTGTTGTAAGCTCAGCTAAAAAAAAAGGTAAACAAACAAGCTTTTAATGTATAGAGACTGGGCGTATTGATGTCAGGCGCCATGTTGCAAGGACAATACAGTAAATACAGTGCAGTACTGCCTAAAGACCGAGATCAAGATTGTATAACATAGGCGTTTTGTCAGTGACAAATAACAACCTTCAACATCATCCAAAATACATAACCAATACTCCTCCAAAGTCCTGACGTCACTCGCTCATCCCCTGGGGTCGTACAAGTTTTTTCTCTATGGAGAATAACATGGGCTCATTTTAAAATCCTCTCATATAAGCGTTGTGGTCCAAAAATAAACAAACCGTCCCGCCGTTATTGTCAGGAGATGACTCTATATCGTTTATGATAGTCAGTCACTTATATTTAATTCAGTCTGTTTCTGGCGAAAATGTAGCTATTTCTCGACGTCAGTTGATTCTTCATGTCCATATGAGTCAACCCACTGCAGTGTTTGTTTGTTTTTGGAACACAGTTCTTATTTGACACAATACAAAAAAAGTCTATGGGAGAAATAAAATGGGAGAGAAACAGCGCGACCCAGGTAGGATGCGTCAAATACGTCAGACTTCGGAGGACAACAGTATACGTGCAAGTAATAAATGTCCCCTTCAGAGTTGAACCACAATAAACTCCATTCTAGCAGCACACCAGGCCATGCAGGGATCCACTGCCGCTGTGATGTAAGGAAAAAGCAGATCTACAAACTATCACGGCATCTCCAGGCGATGCGTTGATAGCTTGTACATCTGCTTATTCTCCTGTTTTTTGGGCAAAGCAAGGCGACACATTAACTGTCGGTCCAACGGAATATTTAAAGGCATGTCGACAGCCATGTGTGGACTTTTGTCGTAGCAGAGAAGAACCAATAATTAAAGCACGTCTAATGACAGCATTAATGAGGACAAATTATCAATCACAACACGTTGCGACAGTGTACAAATGGAACCAAATGAACTTGTTAGGTCCATTTGGTTCACTGTCATGGTGTTGTGAGCTTGTAGATCGGCTATTTAAAAAAAATAATCTTTTCAACACCAGGACCCAGAAGAAGATGATTAAACATATTAGTTGAGTCAGTGCACAAGTTTGTGCACTTTGTGTGGCTGTAGTAATATTAAAAAAATAATTTCACAGTGGTCGTGGTTGAGTAGACATGGACGTATGTAGGCTATTTATCAGACAGATGACAACGGACTGGGGTGATAACACTTGCAGGTTATTTTGAGAAAGAAATGTCCTGCAATATGAACATTTTTATGTTTTATTCTGATGGTAGGCCTGTTGTGTACATACCTTCAGTTCCTACTCCTGTAAATGCTTTTGTGTGTGACTGTAGTAGTAGTATTTAAATGTTACAATGTAGAGTCCCTGGTAAGATGGAGACACTCTAACTTGCGACTGTAGACATCATGTGTAGACATCATGTGCAGATTTTACAATTCAATTAGAAGACAGAATCTCACCTTCGATTTCTGCTGCGTGACTGGGGTTTCTGTGTGTGTGGGGGGAGAGAGAGCGGGAGGGAGAGAGGGGAGGTGGAGGGTGAGGGGATAACGGGGAGATAGATAGGTAGATAGAGTGGCTCTTAAAAGTGCCTTTTTGTTTTGTTTTTCCGAGTTAAAATATTGTTGGTTTGTTTGCAGGATCTGTAAGAAAAACACAATAATCAGAATTGAATATCTCTCATCGTACAACAGAAAACAACAGCCCTCAGATAACTTATGTCATTGGATCTACAGGCTTCTCATGTCAAGGATCCCAAAGGAATAAATAACAACTCATGGATTAGGTCCATAAGCTTACAACATGTGGCATGGCGATGCAAGCTTTAAGATGATTGTACTAATGCTTTTCAACCAGTGGTCCTTGAGGGGGTTCCAGGTGGTCCCCAGAAAATGATGCAACACTCTTAAGAGTAAAATCATGTTGCATCACTACACCACTTAATTTACGAGAAGTCTACACAAGCACAGAGAAGGAATTAAGAAATGCTATTTTGATCAACGTTTGCCTCTTAGCTCTCCTATGGTAACAACACAAATACAGCATGGAGTTATGGACAAAATCTTATTCAACAATAGCAGAATGGTCTTTAGTTTTGACTGAGAGTACATGTAAGCAAATGGTGTTCCACTGGTTGACAAATTGTGAGATGTACTGTATAGACATCGAATGCATGCATAACACAGCATAACGCAGCATAGATAGATAGATAGATAGATAGATAGATAGATAGATAGATAGATAGATAGATAGATAGATAGATAGATAGATAGATAGATAGATAGATAGATAGATAGATAGATACTAGGCTACTGGTACTGTTAGCTTAGCTCAGGGTTTCTCAAAGTGGATTTCCTGGGAGTCTCGACCTTTACAAGTCTGTAACTCTGAAAGTGTTTCAAGGGGACCACTGGCTTAGCTGGATGCACAACATGGGGTACATAGACAACCCCATAACACCAAAGTAATAAAAAACAACAATAAAACACATGCCTGATGAAAAGGGACAGAAATATTTGTTAGCTTAGCTCATGGTTTCTCAAAGTCGTTTTCCAGGGACTCCCTGGGTTCATTTAGGGGGTCAAAATGGACCTTTACAAGCCTGTAGCTCTGACAGTGTACAAATGGATCCATTTGGTTCCATTTGTACACACTGAGTCAGTTTGTACACACTGAGTCAGAAACGAGTCCAATTGGTTCCTATTTAGCTGGGGACCCCCTGACACTTCACAAGGACCCATGGGGGTCCCCGGGGTCCAAGCAAGACCAGCCGGACCCCGGAACCTTTGATTGAGAACCAAAACCCAACCTAGCTTGGGTTAGCAAGCATGTCGGCTAGAAATTAGCTGTGTTTATTATGTACTGTGTTTAAAAGGTCCAATTGGTTCCTAATAACCCTCATTTAGCTGGGGACCCCGTGACACTTCATAAAGGACACATGGGGGTCCCCGGGGCCCAAGACACGTCCGGACCCCGGGCCCTTTCGAGAACCAAGCATGCCGGGTTATTAGCATGCCGGCTAACAGCTGTGTTTATAGAATTGTCCTAAGTAGTATACAGATTACAGAGCCACCAACGTTCTAATGCATAGGCCAACATGTTAACAATAACGCCGTGGGTGTGATGTTGTGGTACAGATAAAGTATGTATTTAATAGTTATTATTATATTATGTTGCAGAGAACGTAAACAAACACATGCTGTTTCTTACCGTGTTGGGAAGCGCAATGCATCATGGCGGGAGGAAGTACGTCATTGGATGAGAGCCGAGATCAAATTAAAATAATAAGAATACAATAAATCACAACAAGGTGATGGGCCAACTCGGCCAACATTCAATATGAATATTGAAATGCACGCTATGGAAAAATAAATACATATATCAATGCATTATGCACAGCCTAAACTAAACGTGTTCAGGCAGAACGGAAACGGAAACGTTTGTATCCGGCGGATCTGCATGCAAGTAATCCCCCCCCCCCCCCCTTAAAGTATATCGTTCTATGTTCTACGTAACTGTCGTTCTATGACTATGACGTAACTGCGGGGGGACGGGGACGGGGGGGCGGGTGGGTGGAGGGGAGACGCTTTATATATATCGACATATATATATATATATATCATATTGCAGGGGGACGTTTATAACATTAATAATAGCCTAATATTGACAACAGCAAATGGAAGACTTCACATTATGCCTTCTGACAAGAGGTCAGAATGTGCCTTTTGACTTCACATGACCGCTTTCTGATGAACTGTATTAAGACTTCACATTATGCCTTCTGACGGAAAAGGCACGGAACGCCTTTTTAGAGAAAAGGCATAGAAGTCCTTTTACGAGGGTCTCAGAAGGCGACATGGTCTTTTTACGTGGTTGGATAAAAGGCAAGTTTTACCTTTTAGGCTGTGAGGATTGTTGCTTGGTCAGCATGCTTTTTTTCATCGTTTTGAGCATTTTTGAGCATTTTCGAAAAATGTCGAAATTTGAAAAAAACGCAAAGGCTATAGCCTTACCGTTTTTCATGATTTTGAGGTTTTTCGAAAAAAAAATGACAAAAACTGGCAAAAAGCAATGCTATAGCCTTACGGTCTTGGTCAGCATGCTTTTTTTCATCGTTTTGAGCATTTTTGAGCATTTTCGAAATGTCGAAATTTTGAAAAAACGCAAAGGCTATAGCCTTACGTTTTTCATGATTTCGAGGATTTTCGAAAAATGACAAAAACTGGCAAAAAAGCAAGGCTATAGCCTTACGGTCTTGGTCAGCATGCTTTTTTTCATCGTTTTGAGCATTTTTGAGCATTTTCGAAAAATGTCGAAATTTTGAAAAAACGCAAAGGCTATAGCCTTACGCTTTTTTCATAATTTTGATGATTTTTGAAAAATGACAAAAACTGGCAAAAAAGCAATGCTATAGCCTTACGGTCTTGGTCAGCATGCTTTTTTTCATCGTTTTGAGCATTTTTTGAGCCTTTCGAAAAATGTCGAAAGTTTGAAAAAACGCAAAGGCTATAGCCTTACCGTTTTTCATGATTTTGAGGATTTTCGAAAAAAAAATGACAAAAACTGGCAAAAAAGCAAGGCTATAGCCTTACGGTCTTGGTCAGCATGCTTTTTTTTCATCGTTTTGAGCATTTTTGAGCATTTTTCGAAAAATGTCAAAATTTTGAAAAAACGCAAAGGCTATAGCCTTACCGTTTTTCATGATTTTGAGGATTTTCGAAAAATGACAAAAACTGGCAAAAAGCAAGGCTATAGGCCTTACAGTCTGGTCAGCATGCTTTTTTTCATCGTTTTGAGCATTTTTGAGCATTTTCGAAAAATGTCGAAATTTTGAAAAAACGCAAAGGCTATAGCCTTACCGTTTTTCATGATTTTGAGGATTTTCGAAAAATGACAAAAACTGGCAAAAAAGCAAGGCTATAGCCTTACGGTCTTGGTCAGCATGCTTTTTTTCATCGTTTTGAGCATTTTTGAGCATTTTCGAAAATGTCGAAATTTTGAAAAAAACACAAAGGCTATAGCCTTACCGTTTTTCATGATTTTGAGGATTTTCGAAAAATGACAAAAATGGCAAAAAAGCAAGGCTATAGCCTTACGGTCTTGGTCAGCATGCTTTTTTTATCGTTTTGAGCATTTTTGAGCATTTTCGAAAAATGTCGAAATTTTGAAAAAACGCAAAGGCTATAGCCTTACCGTTTTTCATGATTTCGAGGATTTTCGAAAAATGACAAAACTGCAAAAAGCAAGGCTATAGCCTTACGGTCTTGGTCCGCATGCTTTTTTTCATCGTTTTGAGCATTTTTGAGCATTTTCGAAAAATGTCGAAATTTTGAAAAAACGCAAAGGCTATAGCCTTACCGTTTTTCATGATTTTGAGGTTTTTCGAAAATGACAAAAAAATGGCAAAAAGCAAGGCTATAGGCTTACGGTCTGGTCAGCATGCTTTTTTTCATCGTTTTGAGCATTTTTGAGCATTTTCGAAAAATGTCGAAATTTTGAAAAAACGCAAAGGCTATAGCCTTACCGTTTTTCATGATTTTGAGGATTTTCGAAAAATGACAAAAACTGGCAAAAAAGCAAGGCTATAGCCTTACGGTCTTGGTCAGCATGCTTTTTTTATCGTTTTGAGCTTTTGAGCATTTTCGAAAAATGTCGAAATTTTGAAAAAACGCAAAGGCTATAGCCTTACCGTTTTTCATGATTTCGAGGATTTCGAAAAATGACAAAAACTGGCAAAAAAGCAAGGCTATAGCCTTACGGTCTTGGTCAGCATGCTTTTTTTCATCGTTTTGAGCATTTTTGAGCATTTTCGAAAAATGTCGAAATTTTGAAAAAAACGCAAGGCTATAGCCTTACGGTTTTTCATGATTTTGAGGATTTTCGAAAAATGACAAAACCTGGCAAAAAAGCAAGGCTATAGCCTTACGGTCTTGGTCAGCATGTTTTTTTCATCGTTTTGAGCATTTTGAGCATTTTCGAAAAATGTCAAAATTTTGAAAAAACGCAAAGGCTATAGCCTTACCGTTTTTCATGATTTTGAGGATTTTCGAAAAAAATGACAAAGATGGCAAAAAAGCAAGGCTATAGCCTTACGGTCTTGGTCAGCATGCTTTTTTTCATCGTTTTGAGCATTTTGAGCATTTTCGAAAAATGTCGAAATTTTGAAAAACGCAAAGGCTATAGCCTTACCGTTTTTCATGATTTTGAGGATTTTCGAAAAATGACAAAAACTGGCAAAAAAGCAAGGCTATAGCCTTACGGTCTTGGTCAGCATGTTTTTTTTTCATCGTTTTGAGCATTTTTGAGCATTTTCGAAAAATGTCGAAATTTTGAAAAAACGCAAAGGCTATAGCCTTACCGTTTTTCATGATTTTGAGGATTTTCGAAAAATGACAAAACCTGGCAAAAAAGCAAGGCTATAGCCTTACGGTCTTGGTCAGCAAGCTTTTTTTCATCGTTTTGAGGATTTTTGAGCATTTTCGAAAAATGTCGAAATTTTGAAAAAACGCAAAGGCTATAGCCTTACCGTTTTTCATGATTTTGAGGATTTTCGAAAAATGACAAAAACTGGCAAAAAAGCAAGGCTATAGCCTTACGGTCTTGGTCAGCATGCTTTTTTTCATCGTTTTGAGCATTTTTGAGCATTTTCGAAAAATGTCGAAATTTTGAAAAAACGCAAAGGCTATAGCCTTACCGTTTTTCATGATTTTGAGGATTTCGAAAACTGGCAAAACCTGGCAAAAAAGCAAGGCTATAGCCTTACGGTCTTGGTCAGCATGCTTTTTTTCATCGTTTTGAGCATTTTTGAGCATTTTCGAAAAAATGTCGAAAATTTTGAAAAAACGCAAAGGCTATAGCCTTACCGTTTTTCATGATTTCGAGGATTTTCGAAAAATGACAAAAAAACTGGCAAAAAAGCAAGGCTATAGCCTTACGGTCTTGGTCAGCATGCCTTTTTTTTCATCGTTTTGAGCTTTTTGAGCATTTTCGAAAAATGTCGAAATTTTGAAAAAACGCAAAGGCTATAGCCTTACCGTTTTTCATAATTTTGATGATTTTTGAAAAATGACAAAAACTGGCAAAAAAGCAAGGCTATAGCCTTACGGTCTTGGTCAGCATGTTTTTTCATCGTTTTGAGCATTTTTGAGCATTTTCGAAAAATGTTGAAAGTTTGAAAAACGCAAAGGCTATAGCCTTACCGTTTTTCATGATTTTGAGGATTTTCGAAAATGACAAAAACTGGCAAAAAAAGCAGGCTATAGCCTTACGGTCTTGGTTAGCATGCTTTTTTTCATCGTTTTGAGCATTTTTGAGCATTTTCGAAAAATGTCAAAATTTTGAAAAACGCAAAGGCTATAGCCTTACCGTTTTTCATGATTTTGAGGATTTTCGAAAAATGACAAAAACTGGCAAAAAGCAAGGCTATAGCCTTACAGTCTTGGTCAGCATGCTTTTTTCATCGTTTTGAGCATTTTTGAGCATTTTCGAAAAATGTCGAAATTTTGAAAAAACACAAAGGCTATAGCCTTACCGTTTTTCATGATTTTGAGGATTTTCGAAAAATGACAAAAACTGGCAAAAAAAGCAAGGCTATAGCCTTACGGTCTTGGTCAGCATGCTTTTTTTCATCGTTTTGAGCATTTTTGAGCATTTTCGAAAAATGTCGAAATTTTGAAAAAACGCAAAGGCTATAGCCTTACCGTTTTTCATGATTTTGAGGATTTTCGAAAAATGACAAAAACTGGCAAAAAAGCAAGGCTATAGCCTTACGGTCTTGGTCAGCATGCTTTTTTTCATCGTTTTGAGCATTTTTGAACATTTTCGAAAAATGTCGAAATTTTGAAAAAACGCAAAGGCTATAGCCTTACCGTTTTTCATGATTTTGAGGATTTTCGAAAAATGACAAAAACTGGCAAAAAAGCAAGGCTATAGCCTTACGGTCTTGGTCAGCATGCTTTTTTTCATCGTTTTGAGCATTTTTGAGCATTTTCGAAAAATGTCGAAATTTTGAAAAAAACGCAAAGGCTATACCTTACCGTTTTTCATGATTTCGAGGATTTTCGAAAATGACAAAAACTGGCAAAAAGCAAGGCTATAGCCTTACGGTCTTGGTCAGCATGCTTTTTTTTCATCGTTTTGAGCATTTTTGAGCATTTTCGAAAAATGTCGAAATTTTGAAAAAACGCAAAGGCTATAGCCTTACCGTTTTTCATGATTTTGAGGATTTTCGAAAAATGACAAAAATGGCAAAAAAGCAAGGCTATAGCCTTACGGTCTTGGTCAGCAAGCTTTTTTTCATCGTTTTGAGCATTTTCGAAAAATGTCGAAATTTTGAAAAAACGCAAAGGCTATAGCCTTACCGTTTTTCATGATTTTGAGGATTTTCGAAAAATGACAAAAACTGGCAAAAAAGCAAGGCTATAGCCTTACGGTCTTGGTCAGCATGCTTTTTTTATCGTTTTGAGCATTTTTGAGCATTTTCGAAAAATGTCGAAATTTTGAAAAAACACAAAGGCTATAGCCTTACCGTTTTTCATGATTTTGAGGATTTTCGAAAAATGACAAAAACTGGCAAAAAAGCAAGGCTATAGCCTTACGGTCTTGGTCAGCATGCTTTTTTTCATCGTTTTGAGCATTTTTGAGCATTTTCGAAAATGTCGAAATTTTGAAAAAACGCAAAGGCTATAGCCTTACCGTTTTTCATGATTTTGAGGATTTTCGAAAACTGACAAAACCTGGCAAAAAAGCAAGGCTATAGCCTTACGGTCTTGGTCAGCATGCTTTTTTTCATCGTTTTGAGCATTTTTGAGCATTTTCGAAAAATGTCGAAATTTTGAAAAAAACGCAAAGGCTATAGCCTTACCGTTTTTCATGATTTTGAGGATTTTCGAAAAATGACAAAACTGGCAAAAAAGCAAGGCTATAGCCTTACGGTCTTGGTCAGCATGCCTTTTTTCATCGTTTTGAGCATTTTTGAGCATTTTCGAAAAATGTCGAAATTTTGAAAAAACGCAAAGGCTATAGCCTTACCGTTTTTCATGATTTTGAGGATTTTTGAAAATTGACAAAAACTGGCAAAAAAGCAAGGCTATAGCCTTACGGTCTTGGTCAGCATGCTTTTTTTCATCGTTTTGAGCATTTTTGAGCATTTTCGAAAAATGTTGAAAGTTTGAAAAAACGCAAAGGCTATAGCCTTACCGTTTTTCATGATTTTGAGGATTTTCGAAAAATGACAAAAACTGGCAAAAAAGCAGGCTATAGCCTTACGGTCTTGGTTAGCATGCTTTTTTTTCATCGTTTTGAGCATTTTGAGCATTTTCGAAAAATGTCAAAATTTTGAAAAAACGCAAAGGCTATAGCCTTACCGTTTTTCATGATTTTGAGGATTTTCGAAAAATGACAAAAACTGGCAAAAAAGCAAGGCTATAGCCTTACAGTCTTGGTCAGCATGCTTTTTTTTCATCGTTTTGAGCATTTTTGAGCATTTTCGAAAAATGTCGAAATTTTGAAAAAACACAAAGGCTATAGCCTTACCGTTTTTCATGATTTTGAGGATTTTCGAAAAATGACAAAAACTGGCAAAAAAGCAAGGCTATAGCCTTACGGTCTTGGTCAGCATGCTTTTTTTTCATCGTTTTGAGCATTTTTGAGCATTTTCGAAAAATGTCGAAATTTTGAAAAAAACGCAAAGGCTATAGCCTTACCGTTTTTCATGATTTCGAGGATTTTCGAAAAATGACAAAAACTGGCAAAAAAGCAAGGCTATAGCCTTACGGTCTTGGTCAGCATGCTTTTTTTCATCGTTTTGAGCATTTTTGAGCATTTTCGAAAAATGTCGAAATTTTGAAAAAACGCAAAGGCTATAGCCTTACCGTTTTTCATGATTTGAGGATTTTCGAAAAATGACAAAAACTGGCAAAAAAGCAAGGCTATAGCCTTACGGTCTTGGTCAGCATGTTTTTTTCATCGTTTTGAGCATTTTTGAGCATTTTCGAAAAATGTCGAAATTTTGAAAAAACGCAAAGGCTATAGCCTTACCGTTTTTCATGATTTCGAGGATTTTCGAAAAATGACAAAAACTGGCAAAAAAGCAAGGCTATAGCCTTACGGTCTTGGTCAGCATGCTTTTTTCATCGTTTTGAGCATTTTTGAGCATTTTCGAAAAATGTCGAAATTTTGAAAAAACGCAAAGGCTATAGCCTTACCGTTTTTCATGATTTTGAGGATTTTCGAAAAATGACAAAAACTGGCAAAAAAGCAAGGCTATAGCCTTACGGTCTTGGTCAGCATGCTTTTTTTCATCGTTTTGAGCATTTTTGAGCATTTTCGAAAAATGTCGAAATTTTGAAAAAACGCAAAGGCTATAGCCTTACCGTTTTTCATGATTTTGAGGATTTTCGAAAAATGACAAAAACTGGCAAAAAAGCAAGGCTATAGCCTTACGGTCTTGTCAGCATGCTTTTTTTCATCGTTTTGAGCATTTTTGAGCATTTTCGAAAAATGTCGAAATTTTGAAAAAAACGCAAAGGCTATAGCCTTACCGTTTTTCATGATTTTGAGGATTTACGAAAAATGACAAAGACTGGCAAAAAAGCAAGGCTATAGCCTTACGGTCTTGGTCAGCATGCTTTTTTTCATCGTTTTGAGCATTTTTGAGCATTTTCGAAAAATGTCGAAATTTTGAAAAAACGCAAAGGCTATAGCCTTACCGTTTTTCATGATTTTGAGGATTTTCGAAAAATGACAAAAACTGGCAAAAAAAAAAAGGCTATAGCCTTACGGTCTTGGTCAGCATGCTTTTTTTCATCGTTTTGAGCATTTTTGAGCATTTTCGAAAAATGTCGAAATTTTGAAAAAACGCAAAGGCTATAGCCTTACCGTTTTCATGATTTTGAGGATTTTCGAAAACTGGCAAACCTGGCAAAAAGCAAGGCTATAGCCTTACGGTCTTGGTCAGCATGCTTTTTTCATCGTTTTGAGCATTTTTGAGCATTTTCGAAAAATGTCGAAAATTTTGAAAAAACGCAAAGGCTATAGCCTTACCGTTTTTCATGATTTCGAGGATTTCGAAAAAAAATGACAAAAACTGGCAAAAAGCAAGCTATAGCCTTACGGTCTTGGTCAGCATGCCTTTTTTCATCGTTTTGAGCATTTTTGAGCATTTTCGAAAATGTCGAAATTTTGAAAAAACGCAAAGGCTATAGCCTTACCGTTTTTCATAATTTTGATGATTTTTGAAAAATGACAAAAACTGGCAAAAAGCAAGGCTATAGCCTTACGGTCTTGGTCAGCATGCTTTTTTCATCGTTTTGAGCATTTTTGAGCATTTTCGAAAAATGTTGAAATTTTGAAAAACGCGAAAGGCTATAGCCTTACCGTTTTTCATGATTTTGAGGATTTTCGAAAAATGACAAAAACTGGCAAAAACGCAAGGCTATAGCCTTACGGTCTTGTTTAGCATGCTTTTTTTCATCGTTTTGAGCATTTTTGAGCATTTTCGAAAAATGTCGAAATTTTGAAAAAACGCAAAGGCTATAGCCTTACGTTTTTCATGATTTTGAGGATTTTCGAAAAATGACAAAAACTGGCAAAAAGCAAGGCTATAGCCTTACAGTCTTGGTCAGCATGCTTTTTTCATCGTTTTGAGCATTTTTGAGCATTTTCGAAAAATGTCGAAAATTTGAAAAAACACAAAGGCTATAGCCTTACCGTTTTTCATGATTTTGAGGATTTTCGAAAAATGACAAAAACTGCAAAAAAAGCAAGGCTATAGCCTTACGGTCTTGGTCAGCATGCTTTTTTTCATCGTTTTGAGCATTTTTGAGCATTTTCGAAAAAATGTCGAAATTTTGAAAAAACGCAAAGGCTATAGCCTTACCGTTTTCATGATTTCGAGGATTTTCGAAAAATGACAAAAACTGGCAAAAAAGCAGGCTATAGCTTACGGTCTTGGTCAGCATGCTTTTTTTCATCGTTTTGAGCATTTTTGAGCATTTTCGAAAAATGTCGAAATTTTGAAAAAACGCAAAGGCTATAGCCTTACCGTTTTTCATGATTTTGAGGATTTTCGAAAAATGACAAAAACTGGCAAAAAAGCAAGGCTATAGCCTTACGGTCTTGGTCAGCATGCTTTTTTTCATCGTTTTGAGCATTTTTGAGCATTTTCGAAAAATGTCGAAATTTTGAAAAAACGCAAAGGCTATGCCTTACCGTTTTTCATGATTTTGAGGATTTTCGAAAAATGACAAAAACTGGCAAAAAAGCAAGGCTATAGCCTTACGGTCTTGGTCAGCATGCTTTTTTTCATCGTTTTGAGCATTTTTGAGCATTTTCGAAAAATGTCGAAATTTTGAAAAAACGCAAAGGCTATAGCCTTACCGTTTTTCATGATTTTGAGGATTTTCGAAAAATGACAAAAACTGGCAAAAAAGCAAGGCTATAGCCTTACGGTCTTGGTCGGCATGCTTTTTTTCATCGTTTTGAGCATTTTTGAGGCATTTTCGAAAAATGTCGAAATTTTGAAAAAACGCAAAGGCTATAGCCTTACCGTTTTTCATGATTTTGAGGATTTTCGAAAAATGACAAAAACTGGCAAAAAAGCAAGGCTATAGCCTTACGGTCTTGGTCAGCAAGCTTTTTTTCATCGTTTTGAGCATTTTTGAGCATTTTCGAAAAATGTCGAAATTTTGAAAAAACGCAAAGGCTATAGCCTTACCGTTTTTCATGATTTTGAGGATTTTCGAAAAATGACAAAAACTGGCAAAAAAGCAAGGCTATAGCCTTACGGTCTTGGTCAGCATGCTTTTTTTTTCATCGTTTTGAGCATTTTTGAGCATTTTCGAAAAATGTCGAAATTTTGAAAAAACACAAAGGCTATAGCCTTACCGTTTTTCATGATTTTGAGGATTTTCGAAAAATGACAAAAACTGGCAAAAAAGCAAGGCTATAGCCTTACGGTCTTGGTCAGCATGCTTTTTTTCATCGTTTTGAGCATTTTTGAGCATTTTCGAAAAATGTCGAAATTTTGAAAAAACGCAAAGGCTATAGCCTTACCGTTTTTCATGATTTCGAGGATTTTCGAAAAATGAGAAAAAACTGGCAAAAAAGCAAGGCTATAGCCTTACGGTCTTGGTCAGCATGCTTTTTTTCATCGTTTTGAGCATTTTTGAGCATTTTCGAAAAATGTCGAAATTTTGAAAAAACGCAAAGGCTATAGCCTTACCGTTTTTCATGATTTTGAGGTTTTTCGAAAAATGACAAAAACTGGCAAAAAAGCAAGGCTATAGCCTTACGGTCTTGGTCAGCATGCTTTTTTTCATCGTTTTGAGCATTTTTGAGCATTTTCGAAAAATGTCAAAATTTTGAAAAAACGCAAAGGCTATAGCCTTACCGTTTTTCATGATTTTGAGGATTTTCGAAAAAATGACAAAAACTGGCAAAAAAGCAAGGCTATAGCCTTACGGTCTTGGTCAGCATGCTTTTTTTCATCGTTTTGAGCATTTTTGAGCATTTTCGAAAAATGTCGAAATTTTGAAAAAACGCAAAGGCTATAGCCTTACCGTTTTTCATGATTTTGAGGATTTTCGAAAAATGACAAAAACTGGCAAAAAAGCAAGGCTATAGCCTTACGGTCTTGGTTAGCATGCTTTTTTTCATCGTTTTTGAGCATTTTTGAGCATTTTCGAAAAATGTCGAAATTTGAAAAAACGCAAAGGCTATAGCCTTACCGTTTTTCATGATTTTGAGGATTTTCGAAAAATGACAAAAACTGGCAAAAAAGCAAGGCTATAGCCTTACGGTCTTGGTCAGCATGCTTTTTTTTCATCGTTTTGAGCATTTTTGAGCATTTTCGAAAAATGTCGAAATTTTGAAAAACGCAAAGGCTATAGCCTTAACGTTTTTCATGATTTCGAGGATTTTGGAAAAAATGACAAAAAACTGGCAAAAAGCAAGGCTATAGCCTTACGGTCTTGGTCAGCATGCTTTTTTTCATCGTTTTGAGCATTTTTGAGCATTTTCGAAAAATGTCGAAATTTTGAAAAAAACGCAAAGGCTATAGCCTTACCGTTTTTCATGATTTTGAGGATTTTCGAAAAATGACAAAAACTGGCAAAAAAAGCAAGGCTATAGCCTTACGGTCTTGGTCAGCATGCTTTTTTTTCATCGTTTTGAGCATTTTTGAGCATTTTCGAAAAATGTCGAAATTTTGAAAAAACGCAAAGGCTATAGCCTTACCGTTTTTCATGATTTTGAGGATTTTCGAAAATGACAAAAACTGGCAAAAAAGCAAGGCTATAGCCTTACGGTCTTGGTCAGCATGCTTTTTTTCATCGTTTTGAGCGTTTTTGAGCATTTTCGAAAAATGTCGAAATTTTGAAAAAACGCAAAGGCTATAGCCTTACGGTTTTTCATGATTTTGAGGATTTTCGAAAAATGACAAAATTTTGAAAAACGCAAAGGCTATAGCCTTACCGTTTTTCATGATTTTAGGATTTTCGAAAAATGACAAAAACTGGCAAAAAAGCAAGGCTATAGCCTTACGGTCTTGGTCAGAATGCTTTTTTCATCGTTTTGAGCATTTTTGAGCATTTTCGAGAAATGTCGAAATTTTGAAAAAACGCAAAGGCTATAGCCTTACCGTTTTTCATGATTTTGAGGATTTTCGAAAAATGACAAAAACTGGCAAAAAAGCAAGGCTATAGCCTTACGGTCTTGGTCAGCATGCTTTTTTTCATCGTTTTGAGCATTTTTGAGCATTTTCGAAAAATGTCGAAATTTTGAAAAACGCAAAGGCTATAGCCTTACCGTTTTTCACGATTTTGAGGATTTTCGAAAAATGACAAAAACTGGCAAAAAGCAAGGCTATAGCCTTACGGTCTTGGTCAGCATGCTTTTTTCATCGTTTTGAGCATTTTTGAGCATTTTCGAAAAATGTCGAAATTTTGAAAAAACGCAAAGGCTATAGCCTTACCGTTTTTCATGATTTTGAGGATTTTCGAAAAATGACAAAAACTGGCAAAAAAGCAAGGCTATAGCCTTACGGTCTTGGTCAGCATGCTTTTTTTCATCGTTTTGAGCGTTTTGAACAATTTTCGAAAAATGTCGAAATTTTGAAAAAACGCAAAGGCTATAGCCTTACCGTTTTTCATGATTTTGAGGATTTTCGAAAAATGACAAAATTTTTGAAAAAAAAAAACGCAAAGGCTATAGCCTTACCGTTTTTCATGATTTGAGGATTTTCGAAAAATGACAAAAACTGGCAAAAAAAGCAAGGCTATAGCCTTACGGTCTTGGTCAGCATGCTTTTTTTCATCGTTTTGAGCATTTTTGAGCATTTTGAGAAATGTCGAAATTTTGAAAAAAACGCAAAGGCTATAGCCTTACCGTTTTTCATGATTTTGAGGATTTTCGAAAAAATGACAAAAACTGGCAAAAAAGCAAGGCTATAGCCTTACGGTCTTGGTCAGCATGCTTTTTTTCGTTTTGAGCATTTTTGAGCATTTTCGAAAAATGTCGAAATTTTGAAAAAAACGCAAAGGCTATAGCCTTACCGTTTTTCATGATTTTGAGGATTTTCGAAAAATGACAAAAACCGGCAAAAAAGCAAGGCTATAGCCTTACGGTCTTGGTCAGCATGCTTTTTTTCAAAGTTTTGAGCATTTTTGAGCATTTTCGAAAAATGTCGAAATTTTGAATAAAACGCAAAGGCTATAGCCTTACCGTTTTTCACGATTTTGAGGATTTTCGAAAAATGACAAAAACTGGCAAAAAAGCAAGGCTATAGCCTTACGGTCTTGGTCAGCATGCTTTTTTTCATCGTTTTGAGCATTTTTGAGCATTTTCGAAAAATGTCGAAATTTTGAAAAACGCAAAGGCTATAGCCTTACCGTTTTTCATGATTTTGAGGATTTTCGAAAAATGACAAAAACTGGCAAAAAAGCAAGCTATAGCCTTACGGTCTTGGTCAGCATGCTTTTTTTCATCGTTTTGAGCATTTTTGAGCATTTTCGAAAAATGTCGAAATTTTGAAAAAACGCAAAGGCTATAGCCTTACCGTTTTTCATAATTTGATGATTTTGAAAATGACAAAAACTGGCAAAAAAGCAAGGCTATAGCCTTACGGTCTTGGTCAGCATGCTTTTTTTCAAAGTTTTGAGCATTTTTGAGCATTTTCGAGAAATGTCGAAATTTTGAAAAAACGCAAAGGCTATAGCCTTACCGTTTTTCATGATTTTGAGGATTTTCGAAAAATGACAAAAACTGGCAAAAAGCAAGGCTATAGCCTTACGGTCTTGGTCAGCATGCTTTTTTCATCGTTTTGAGCATTTTTGAGCATTTACGAAAAATGTCGAAATTTTGAAAAAACGCAAAGGCTATAGCCTTACCGTTTTTCATGATTTTGAGGATTTTCGAAAAATGACAAAAACTGGCAAAAAGCAAGGCTATAGCCTTACGGTCTTGGTCAGCATGCTTTTTTTCAAAGTTTTGAGCATTTTTGAGCATTTTCGAAAAATGTCGAAATTTTGAAAAACGCAAAGGCTATAGCCTTACCGTTTTTCACGATTTTGAGGATTTTCGAAAAATGACAAAAACTGGCAAAAAGCAAGGCTATAGCCTTACGGTCTTGGTCAGCATGCTTTTTTTCATCGTTTTGAGCATTTTTGAGCATTTTCGAAAAATGTCGAAATTTTGAAAAAAACGCAAAGGCTATAGCCTTACGTTTTTCATGATTTTGAGGATTTTCGAAAAATGACAAAAACTGGCAAAAAAGCAAGGCTATAGCCTTACGGTCTTGGTCAGCATGCTTTTTTTCATCGTTTTGAGCGTTTTTGAGCATTTTCGAAAAATGTCGAAATTTTGAAAAAACGCAAAGGCTATAGCCTTACCGTTTTTCATGATTTTGAGGATTTTCGAAAAATGACAAAATTTTGAAAAAACGCAAAGGCTATAGCCTTACCGTTTTTCATGATTTTGAGGATTTTCGAAAAATGACAAAAACTGGCAAAAAAGCAAGGCTATAGCCTTACGGTCTTGGTCAGCATGCTTTTTTTCATCGTTTTGAGCATTTTTGAGCATTTTCGAAAAATGTCGAAATTTTGAAAAAACGCAAAGGCTATAGCCTTACCGTTTTTCATGATTTTGAGGATTTTCGAAAAATGACAAAAACTGGCAAAAAAGCAAGGCTATAGCCTTACGGTCTTGGTCAGCATGCTTTTTTCATCGTTTTGAGCATTTTTGAGCATTTTCGAAAAATGTCGAAATTTTGAAAAAACGCAAAGGCTATAGCCTTACCGTTTTTCATGATTTTGAGGATTTTCGAAAAATGACAAAAACCGGCAAAAAAGCAAGGCTATAGCCTTACGGTCTTGGTCAGCATGCTTTTTTTCAAGTTTTGAGCATTTTTGAGCATTTTCGAAAAATGTCGAAATTTGAAAAAACGCAAAGGCTATAGCCTTACCGTTTTTCACGATTTTTGAGGATTTTCGAAAAATGACAAAAACTGGCAAAAAAGCAAGGCTATAGCCTTACGGTCTTGGTCAGCATGCTTTTTTTTATCGTTTTGAGCATTTTTGAGCATTTTCGAAAAATGTCGAAATTTTGAAAAAACGCAAAGGCTATAGCCTTACCGTTTTTCATGATTTTGAGGATTTTCGAAAAATGACAAAAACTGGCAAAAAAGCAAGGCTATGCCTTACGGTCTTGGTCAGCATGCTTTTTTTCATCGTTTTGAGCATTTTTGAGCATTTTCGAAAAATGTCGAAATTTTGAAAAAAACGCAAAGGCTATAGCCTTACCGTTTTTCATGATTTTGAGGATTTTCGAAAAATAACAAACTGGCAAAAAAAAAGCAAGGCTATAGCCTTACGGTCTTGGTCAGCATGCTTTTTTTCATCGTTTTGAGCATTTTTGAGCATTTTCGAAAAATGTCGAAATTTTGAAAAAACGCAAAGGCTATAGCCTTACCGTTTTTCATGATTTTGAGGATTTTTGAAAAATGAAAAAAACTGGCAAAAAAGCAAGGCTATAGCTTACGGTCTTGGTCAGCATGCTTTTTTTCATCGTTTTGAGCATTTTTGAGCATTTTCGAAAAATGTCAAAATTTTGCAAAAACGCAAAGGCTATAGCCTTACCGTTTTTCATGATTTTGAGGATTTTCGAAAAATGACAAAAACTGGCAAAAAAGCAAGGCTATAGCCTTACGGTCTTGGTCAGCATGCTTTTTTTCATCGTTTTGAGCATTTTTGAGCATTTTCGAAAAATGTCGAAATTTTGAAAAAACGCAAAGGCTATAGCCTTACCGTTTTTCATGATTTTGAGGATTTTCGAAAAATGACAAAAACTGGCAAAAAAGCAAGGCTATAGCCTTACGGTCTTGTTCAGCATGCTTTTTTTCATCGTTTTGAGCATTTTTGAGCATTTTCGAAAAATGTCGAAATTTTGAAAAAACGCAAAGGCTATAGCCTTACCGTTTTTCATGATTTTGAGGATTTTCGAAAAATGACAAAAAACTGGCAAAAAGCAAGGCTATAGCCTTACGGTCTTGGTCAGCATGCTTTTTTTTTCATCGTTTTGAGCATTTTTGAGCATTTTCGAAAAATGTCGAAATTTGAAAAAACGCAAAGGCTATAGCCTTACCGTTTTTCATGATTTTGAGGATTTTCGAAAAATGACAAAAACTGGCAAAAAAGCAAGGCTATAGCCTTTCGGTCTTGGTCAGCATGCTTTTTTTCATCGTTTTGAGCATTTTTGAGCATTTTCGAAAAATGTCGAAATTTTGAAAAAACGCAAAGGCTATAGCCTTACCGTTTTTCATGATTTTGAGGATTTTCGAAAAATGACAAAACCTGGCAAAAAAGCAAGGCTATAGCCTTACGGTCTTGGTCAGCATGCTTTTTTTCATCGTTTTGAGCATTTTTGAGCATTTTCGAAAAATGTCGAAATTTTGAAAAAACGCAAAGGCTATAGCTTACCGTTTTTCATGATTTTGAGGATTTTCGAAAAATGACAAAAACTGGCAAAAAAGCAAGGCTATAGCCTTACGGTTCTGGTCAGCATGCTTTTTTTTTCATCGTTTTTGAGCGTTTTTGAGCATTTTCGAAAAATGTCGAATTTTGAAAAAAGCAAAGGCTATAGCTTTACGGTTTTTCATGATTTTGAGGATTTTCGAAAAATGACAAAATTTTGGAAAAAACGCAAAGGCTATAGCTACGTTTTTTTTCATGATTTTGAGGATTTTCGAAAAATGACAAAGACTGGCAAAAAAGCAAGGCTATAGCTTACGGTCTTGGTCAGCATGTTTTTTTCATCGTTTTGAGCATTTTTGAGCATTTTCGAAAAATGTCGAAATTTTGAAAAAAACGCAAAGGCTATAGCCTTACCGTTTTTCATGAATTTGAGGATTTTCGAAAAATGACAAAAACTGGCAAAAAAGCAAGGCTATAGCCTTACGGTCTTGGTCAGCATGCTTTTTTCATCGTTTTGAGCATTTTTGAGCATTTTCGAAAAATGTCGAAATTTTGAAAAAACGCAAAGGCTATAGCCTTACCGTTTTTCACGATTTTGAGGATTTTCGAAAAATGACAAAAACTGGCAAAAAGCAAGGCTATAGCCTTACGGTCTTGGTCAGCATGCTTTTTTTCATCGTTTTGAGCATTTTTGAGCATTTTCGAAAAATGTCGAAATTTTGAAAAAACGCAAAGGCTATAGCCTTACCGTTTTTCATGATTTTGAGGATTTTCGAAAAATGACAAAAACTGGCAAAAAAGCAAGGCTATAGCCTTACGGTCTTGGTCAGCATGCTTTTTTTCATCGTTTTGAGCGTTTTTGAGCATTTTCGAAAAATGTCGAAATTTTGAAAAAACGCAAAGGCTATAGCCTTACCGTTTTTCATGATTTTGAGGATTTTCGAAAAATGACAAAATTTTGAAAAAACGCAAAGGCTATTGCTTACCGTTTTTTATGATTTTGAGGATTTTCGAAAAAAAATGACAAAGACTGGCAAAAAAGCAAGGCTATAGCCTTACGGTCTTGGTCAGCATGCTTTTATTTTCATCGTTTTGAGCATTTTTGAGCATTTTCGAAAAATGTCGAAATTTTGAAAAAACGCAAAGGCTATAGCCTTACCGTTTTTCATGATTTTGAGGATTTTCGAAAAATGACAAAACTGGCAAAAAGCAAGGCTATAGCCTTACGGTCTTGGTCAGCATGCTTTTTTTCATCGTTTTGAGCATTTTTGAGCATTTTCGAAAAATGTCGAAATTTTGAAAAAACGCAAAGGCTATAGCCTTACCGTTTTTCATGATTTTGAGGATTTTCGAAAAATGACAAAAACCGGCAAAAAAGCAAGGCTATAGCCTTACGGTCTTGGTCAGCATGCTTTTTTTCATAGTTTTGAGCATTTTTGAGCATTTTCGAAAAATGTCGAATTTTGAAAAAAACGCAAAGGCTATAGCCTTACCGTTTTTCATGATTTTGAGGATTTTCGAAAAATGACAAAAACTGGAAAAAAGCAAGGCTATAGCCTTACGGTCTTGGTCAGCATGCTTTTTTTCATCGTTTTGAGCATTTTTGAGCATTTTCGAAAAATGTCGAAATTTTGAAAAAACGCAAAGGCTATAGCCTTACCGTTTTTCATGATTTTGAGGATTTTCGAAAAATGACAAAAACTGGCAAAAAAGCAAGGCTATAGCCTTACGGTCTTGGTCAGCATGCTTTTTTTCATCGTTTTGAGCATTTTTGAGCATTTTCGAAAAATGTCGAAATTTTGAAAAAACGCAAAGCTATAGCCTTACCGTTTTTCATAATTTGATGATTTTGAAAAATGACAAAAACTGGCAAAAAAAGCAAGGCTATAGCCTTACGGTCTTTGGTCAGCATGCTTTTTTTTTCAAAGTTTTGAGCATTTTTGAGCATTTTCGAGAAATGTCGAAATTTAGAAAAAACGCAAAGGCTATAGCCTTACCGTTTTTCATGATTTTGAGGATTTTCGAAAAATGACAAAAACTGGCAAAAAAGCAAGGCTATAGCCCTTACGGTCTTGGTCAGCATGCTTTTTTTCATCGTTTTGAGGCATTTTTGAGCATTTTTCGAAAAAATGTCGAAATTTTGAAAAAACGCAAAGGCTATAGCCTTACCGTTTTTCATGATTTTGAGGATTTTCGAAAAATGACAAAAAACGCAAAAAAAAAAGGCAAGGCTATAGCTTACGGTCTTGGTCAGCATGCTTTTTTCAAGTTTTGAGCATTTTTGAGCATTTTCGAAAAATGTCGAAATTTTGAAAAAACGCAAAGGTATAGCCTTTACCGTTTTTCACGATTTGAGGATTTTCGAAAAAAATGACAAAAAAAGCAAAATAGAAGGGCTATAGCCTTACGGTCTTGGTCAGCATGCTTTTTTTCATCGTTTTGAGCATTTTTGAGCATTTTGAAAAATGTCGAAATTTTGAAAAAACGCAAAGGCTATAGCCTTACCGTTTTTCATGATTTTGAGGATTTTCGAAAAATGACAAAAACTGGCAAAAAAGCAAGGCTATAGCCTTACGGTCTTGGTCAGCATGCTTTTTTTCATCGTTTTGAGCGTTTTTGAGCATTTTCGGAAAAATGTCGAAATTTTGAAAAAACGCAAAGGCTATAGCCTTACCGTTTTTCATGATTTTGAGGATTTTCGAAAATGAACAAAAATTTTGAAAAAACGCAAAGGCTATAGCCTTAACGTTTTTCATGATTTTGAGGATTATCGCAACAAAAA
>CM076967.1:41868530-42082246 GCA_039105355.1 Benthosema pterotum
CGTGAATGATAGACAATCTACAAATCCCTTAAGGAAGACTCCTCAGACATAAACCAAGACAATATATGTATATTTTCATGTTCATAAAGTGCTGCAAAGTGCAAAAAGTGAATAGTGCAACAGAACGTTTGGGTCATTAAGCCCATAGCCAATGCTTCGCCGAATTATTTAGTTTTAGCTGCAAGTGGCAGCATATATAAATTAACTCGCACATTATAAAGACACATCAACCAACACCGCATACAGTACCTAACCCTGTGTTCATTATGGGATGTTGGCAGACATGAATCCTTACTCACAAATGTGAAATGATACGAGACATAAACCACATAAACACACTTCACATACTGGGCCTGTGTTCATATGTGAAGTGGGATTACATGGTTGAAGATTTACTCACAGATTAGAGGAGATTATATAGCACTGACAATGGTCTTATGACCTGAATGTTTGCTGCTGCACTTTTCACTTTAAGCACTTTAGAGTTCTCCATGAACACAAACAAAATACATACATTTCCTTGGTCTCTGCCCAAGCAGTGTGCCTTAATGTTCTTTTTGTGAAGAGAGTATTTTTTCAAAGCCAGTTGTTCCAAAATGTCCTTTTAGATAATGCAAATTACTAAACATAATGCAACCCAAAATTATGCTCAACACTACGAACATTAGTACACAAGATATACATTAGCACAACATACAAGAATAGATAAAATTGGCACAAACGACGCAGCTACATCACTTCCCATTAAATCTTAAAAGGGGAAGTCCACCCATTTTCAACATAATACATCAATATATAATGTTAGTGAAGAGTTAGAGTGATAGGCAAGAGGAAAGAAGTTAAAAAAAATACAAATAAATAAAATTCGATCAAAAGAGTCTGAGACAAAAAAAAAGAAAAAACTTTATTAAAGCAAGGAAGAGAGAAAAGATGAGAAAAATTCCCCTTATTGGCGGTAAAACTTCCTAATGAAAATGCTGTCGACCGACGTGAACAACAAACCGTCTGCAATGGCTTTAAAATAATCACATAAATGCACATCAGACACCGGGCCTGAGTTCATGTCTGATGTGAACTCAGTGATAGTGACATTCTACCGGTAAAAGACGCAACGCCAAAAAATAAAAAAAACGCAACCCAATTCACGCACCACAAACATTAGTGACAGGCAAGAAGATGGAAGAAATTACAAAAAAGCGAATAAATAAAATTGCGATCAACAGAGTCTGAGACAAAACACGAACAAATAACTTTATTAAAAAGCAAAGAATAAAGAGGAGAAAAGATGAAGGTCAGGGTAGAAACCTTGTACCTCCCAAACAGTTACTTTTCTGGACAAAGAAAAATAACTAAAACATTCAATAATGAATGATCTTGTACATCAGCCATTTGGTACTTCAGTGTGTGACACTGTAGGATGACCAAGTAACAGAATAAAAAGGTTGAACTATGGATATACAAGGTTTCTCCCCGACAGATAAATAATAAACTACTTCACTCACCTTCACTAACCAAGGAAGCAAATGACACAGCAGCCATCATTTCCTTCCTCTGTTAGTTAAGCAGGACTACATGCTACCATAATGATACCAGACAGAAATCACAGAACCTCCACATCACATCTGTACACACAAGACCACTAGTGTAGAACTACTAGGGCAGTAGGATAGGAAAGTAGGAGGACATTTAATAAAATAAAAAAGCGAAATGCGATCAATGAGTCTGAGACAAAAACAAATAACTTCCTGTGAGATTCTAGTGTTTCACTAGAACAGAATGTACAGATGTGATGTGGACACAACTAAGTTTTACTCGGAAATGATCTTAAACGATGAATAAATCACACGGCTCCAGAAGAATCACATGCAGCATGTGATGCTGACTGGCATTATATACGCAAATGATGTGTAACTGTGTGAATGACAGCCTAGGGTATGGTAGCATGTAGCTCACTTATAGCAGCCAAGAATCAAAAGGTTCATTACTAACCTTCACTGTTAGCAGCCCCCGGCAGCGCAGACAGACAGACAGCCCCCGGCAGCGCAGACAGACAGCCCCCGGCAGCGCAGACAGACAGACAGCCCCCGGCAGCGCAGGCAGACAGCACCTTCATAATGACTTCCTTTCAGCTTCATGTTCTGAAATGATAGAAGAAAAAACCAAGACAGACAAATTTAATCATCAGTCTACAGAATGACATTTTGGAAGTCATTAAGTCACAGACAGGGCTGTGTCACCATTTTGATTTAATGTTCACACAAACTGGTTGCAAAAGGGGTGAAGTGGCCCTTTAATGGTTTAATCAGAGCTCATAGGTCACACCTCCAGGCACCCCCCCCCTTTCCCACAAAGAGGGGAAGTACACTAAAGCATTGGGCATTGCATGGAAGGAATTCAGTAATCCAAAGATCATCATTTTACCGGCCAAGTATTTCAAACTTAAAATAAATGGAAGAATCTGATCTACATGCAGGTGTTCAGGTGATATCACCATGTTTAGTGCTAGTGAGAATTAAATCCTGTACATCCACAATGGACTTTTTAAATCATTGATTCATTGTCACATAAGAATGGGCTGAGTACCTCCAGTAATTATGCTTCCCTGTATTTCAATACAATATTTGTTATTTTACATTGGGTAAAAACATACCCGTGTTTAGTGATGGTGTAACAATGTTTAGTGTTCTCAGGTTCATGGTTTTTGGTGACTAGAAACACATTCTGGTGTTTTATGTGTAGAATGTGTCTTTTTAAATATTTCAGCTTTTTAAAGTGCCTCTGATGTCAGACACTGGACTCCATGTCGTCTCTACACCTTGCCTGTGTTCTCAGCAGAACTGTGATGTCATGTCCTGCTTATTGAATGGGTGTCAATGGCCGGGTTCCTTTTTGCACTGGACAAGTTCTTTTGCACCGGACAGGATGACGGATGCACCGACACTCTACGTCAATAACATGCGCTGCACATGGGCTCATATTAGAGGGGTCAGAAACTGAGCGCTCCAAACATGCGCTGGAAATCCACCATCAGCTGCGACGTGCTTGCGGTTTAGAGAAGGGTGTAGCAATGTTTGTAGCAAAACCCTAGACCCCTCCAACCGTAACCCTAATCCTAAACCCCCGACCCAGTTTGGAATTGTGGAATGGCACCGGGCCGGTGCATGTTACTGACGTAGAGTGTCGTCGCGACCGTCATTTTCTCCACTGCAAAAAAACGTCTCCAGTGCAGAACATCAGCTGGCATGTCCATGACACTTCCGGCCTACTACTGTTTGCATTTTCAGCCATGGGCAGCTCCTAGGAAAAGCCTGCCTCTGCTGAAAATGCAAGCAGGAACAAGACGGAAGTGTCATCTGACCACTGTCCAAAATACAGACAGGAACTAGGTGGAAGTTCCCATTGAAACCCATTCAAAAAAGGAGGATGTGACGTCACAACCTGGCTGAAACGTGGACTGTGCAAAATGCATTGTAGAGGCAGCCTGACACTCATTTTAAAAAGCAGGATGTGACGTCACAGCTTGCTGAAAACACAGGCAGAGCCCAAGCAAGGTCTGTAGGGGTGCCTCCACTTCAGAACAAAATCATCTGCAAGGAACTTCTTGACAGGATGTAGCTCATAAGATGTTTAAGGTGGATTTTTATTAAACAAACGCATTCTATAGAGCTTTCCATACAGCTGCTATGTTGGGGAGTTTGATGTCATTTAATACAATCAAGAATTCCCAGTTTGGATGAATAGACCGTCTATGGAAGTTATACCCAGTTAGCACACTGCTGCAAGATGGCTGCTGTGAGAATATACACTATAATGCCTAAAAACCACAACCACACAAAGACCTCTAGAATAGTGTTCTAAATGTTAACAACATGGAGTTATTTTTTATTTTTTGCAAAAAAGGAATACGTGCCCTTTAACCCATTTAGTCCTGACCCAAGATATTAATACTTATTTATAGATCAGCATCACACACACAAAAAAAAGTTAGTTCTGGAATACTGTACAGAATCTAAAAACGGATTCCCAGCCTGAAAGGGTTGAAGCCTAAGAGCCATAGCAATCCAAACTTCGTATCCACATGTTCAGCATCAAAAACAATTAAAATGTCAACCACAATCACTTTATATAACAATGGATCAGTCAACCTAACATGTTGCAGACCAATGGTGACACAGCCCTAGTTTGTACAGTACTAATTGAATCCATGTATGTACATACCGTTTGGAGCGTTCTGTCGCTCAGCTTGAAGATCTGTTGAGACTCAGTTATAACAGATAACTCCTCATGGCACCATCCAATGTCACATGATCTTCCTGGAAGACACATGACATGAAACAACGTTACACTTCGACTCCAGACATCAGTTGTTTTCAACCATTTTTACACTAGACCAGGGGCGGGCAATTATTTTTCCCAAGGGGCCAAATGAGATACATAAAATATTGTGGAGGGCCAAGACTAAAGGCTGAACTAAAGTCTGCGTAATATTAATTTAATTTCAAGATAAAAGTAAGAGCAAGACCAACCATTTTGACACTATTTATTCAGTATTTGAGCCACGGACCAACATTTGATGACATTTTAGCCCCACAGATCCCAAAACTTTCTTCAAGATTTCTTTTGTTTTTGTCCACAATTCCATGCTGGATTTGGGAAACAAAACGGGATAACAAAAATGACCATTCTCTTACATTCTCTGATTGAATGTGTAGACTTTGGGCTAATTCAGATGATGAATATTTTAACTCTTGAGAGTGTAAAAATGAAACCAAATGGACCCACAAGGGTCCATTTGGTTTCATTTATACGCTCTCAAAGAGTTACACCTGGTTAACCAACTTTCCATATTTAACTTGGAACTCTCTCAAGGACCACTGGTGGTCCCCGGGCCGGTCAGAGTCAGCCAAAGGGCCGCATTTGGCCCCCGGGCCGCATAATGCCCAGCTATGCACTAGACCATTTGATGTCGAGTTTGGTCTGACCCAAAACCAAGTTTGTCGGCCATAATTTAAATTGGATAACTGGCAAAAATGTTGTAAAAAAAAAAATACTATACTTCTATATTTCCTAATTGTGTAGATTCTTGAAAATTAAGTAATTCAGGTGTTTGAATATAATTTAACTCTTTAGAGCGTTAAAATAAAGTTCCATTTGGTTACCAACTGTGCATCATTTAGCTGGGGACCACCTGAAACACTTTCAGAAACCATAGGTGTTCCACAAACCACTGTTATAGATACTATTTGAGAGATGTTGTGGTATGCGGTCAGGCCCACACTTGACTCAGGGAGATGGACGCCCCTGCCATGCATAGTCCCCTGGGACTCATTTCATATGCTCAACAACAATAACACTGGGGTCAGAGTGTGGAGAGAGTACAGATCCTTTAACAGGCTGCAGGGGGCGGCAGGGAGACGTCCCTGTCGCTGCTCCACCACCCGGAGATGTTCCGGGGGATAATGGAGCGAAACGTCAGTGAAGGGTGGCCCCCCGGCTGATGACCCTGCAGCCTGCATAATGGCACCGTCGGAGGTGCGTCAGGCAGTAATGCCAAGCAGGTTCAACCGCCTGTGCTTACATCTATAAAAGGAATAACAGCTACAAAAGATATAACTTTAAAAAAAATTGACCTGACACTAGATCCTATACAATTTAAGATGAACTATCTACAAGCTCATATCTTATTTTTGGAAAATCATATATATGAGCTTGTAAGTCCACCATTTTATCATAACTAATCATTATCATCCAGGGTAGTATTTGAAAATATGCAGATCTACAAGCTGTGATGCGCCACACCACAATGCATAGCTAGTTTGTAGATCAGCTGTTTTGAGATCGCTTAAAACTGTCTGTGAATGACAGTCCAGGTGACAGTAGTAGTTAAGTTTAAAGTTATAAAGTCTAACATTTACAAATAACTGTAGTAGAGCATAACAGTAGGCCTACAGTATGGTCCACACTACTTTAGTTAATGTAATATACTTTATGTAACCGGGCCGAGACCCAGAGTTTGAATTCAAGTGTTAAAAAGTATAGTAGAATGATATACACTTGAAAATATACCCAACTGAACAGGTTCAATGACTGAAAGGAAGATGCAGCAACAAGGATTTCCCCCAAGATTACAATAGTTTATTTTACGTTCATATGCTCAAATAAAAACATTTTATTGCACAAAATTACTTTAAAATAGTAGCATAAGACCTTTAAAAACAGTAGCAAATAAGGGGCTTATATCGAGACCTACAAGGGTGAAGGGGAGCATGCAGGAGTGCACAGTACCAAAGGTGGGGGGAGGGGAGAGGGGGGGGCACCTCTGTGAGCCCAACACCAGGCCTCTGCACCTATCCTGAGTAGAAAGAGAGAACAGTTATAGGTTGTTCAGCACCAGACAGGTTAAATACATTTAATGTTATAATGTATGAAGAATGTATTTCTTGGGGGAATTTGTTCCAGTAGGGGAATTGCTACAATTAACCGGACAAATAATGATACAAATAAGCAAACCAAGGCAACTCAATACAAACAAACCAAAGTTCAAAACATTACAAACTAACAAAACAAAACAAAACAGCAGTGGCAGTAGAGTCTAAAAAGGAAACAAATAATACACATTAATACCATTTCCAACCATCTAAATGTTTTAAAACAACCAATCAAAGTGACATTTACCTCTCATCTATACGCAGGCCTCATACTAAGGAGGCTCACAGGACAAGGTTGGTCAGGAAGCAGACCCTAGAATAAGCATACAAAACTCAGTAGGGCAACCAACATCATTTTCATCACACCCATGTACAACTACATATTGTTACATACCGAGGGAAGGCTGTATGGCTTGCACCAGCAAGGGAAGCAGGGAACAAGAGCTAGAGAGGGGGAATCTAGTGACAAGTGTGGCTTTTATATGGTGGGTGGGACGAGGAAGCAGGAAGGGACCTGGACCTGTGTTCCCACAGTAGCCTAGGAGGGACATTTCCAGACTGGCTACATTTACACATACAGTTTGGAATGATTCAGGTTTAGTTTGTGTTTGTTTACTTCCCAAAAAGATCAACATATTCCACATGTTGTCTACTTCCTGTCACAATAAACAACCAACAACAACTCAACAACTCAAAAGTTTAAAACAATTATAACAGAAAAAACGGAGCGTTTTTCAAGCAAACATTAGTGACCTACCTCCACATCACTTGGCTCCAAAAAGACCTCCATGCGCATGCACAGCGTCGTCCATTTTTAAACCCCAAAGCCACGCCCACTGGACCAATCACGGACGGGCTTTCATCTGACGTAGTTGAACAGCTGACCATCCGGTTAGTGCACTAGAAAAACAGAGTATCGTCACCAGTGTTGCCAACTTGGCGCATTTGTCGCTATATTTAGCGCCTTTTCAGACCCCCCCTAGCGCCAAAATTAGCGGAAAACTCCTGGCGGAAATCTGGTGCGTTTGGCTGGTGAGTTGGGGGAAATTGATTGACAGGCGCCAGAGATAAAAATCTCAGAAGATTTTGACTGACATTTGAGAGACACCATGAAAGAAACTTTCCAAAACAATTGTGTGATGTTAATGTTCTTGATGTTACAGCCAACCAGGTATACATTGAAGCTATAAACTGTATGTGTATATGAAAAATTCCAGTCTTGTTTATGAAGATGCTTTAAGTTGCCCACACCTGTAGGCATAGGCCTACTATAGCAGGGGTGGATCAAGGCATGGGCATGGGGGCCCCCCCTAAATGCCCAGACTGCCCCACCAAACATGATGGCATGTAAAACAACCCAGGATATTTGAAATTAAAGTGCTTATATTTAAACTGATGTGAAACACTACTACTGCAACTCTCTGAGTCAGACATTTAGCTTTATGCATGCTGCGTGTCAGTTGCAACTTCAACAACAACTGATGTTATTATTGATGCTTAATTGCCTAATAAAAGTCCTGTAACCGAAAATGGTATGGGTGCGACTTCATCATCCGTGGCACGAAGCGACGCGATGAAGCCGTCCCCATGCCATTTTCTCCTGCAACTCAATTGGGAGATGTTACATCCGCCCCTGCTATGTAGTATTGTATTATTAACAAAACAAAACAGCAGTGGCAGTAGAGTCTAAAAAGGAAACAAATACACATTAATACCATTTCCAACCATCTAAATGTTTTAAAACAACCAATCGAAGTGACATTTACCTCTCATCTATACGCAGGCCTCATACTAAGGAGGCTCACAGGACAAGGTTGGTCAGGAAGCAGACCCTAGAATAAGCATACAAAACTCAGTAGGGCAACCAACATCATTTTCATCACACCCATGTACAACTACATATTGTTACATACCGAGGGAAGGCTGTATGGCTTGCACCAGCAAGGGAAGCAGGGAACAAGAGCTAGAGAGGGGGAATCTAGTGACAAGTGTGGCTTTTATATGGTGGGTGGGACGAGGAAGCAGGAAGGGACCTGGACCTGTGTTCCCACAGTAGCCTAGGAGGGACATTTCCAGACTGGCTACATTTACACATACAGTTTGGAATGATTCAGGTTTAGTTTGTGTTTGTTTACTTCCCAAAAAATCAACATATTCCACATGTTGTCTACTCCCGGTCACAATAAACAACCAACAACAACTCAACAACTCAAAAGTTTAAAACAATTATAACAGAAAAAACGGAGCGTTTTTCAAGCAAACATTAGTGACCTACCTCCACATCACTTGGCTCCAAAAAGACCTCCATGCGCATGCACAGCGTCGTCCATTTTTAAACCCCAAAGCCACGCCCACTGGACCAATCACGGACGGGCTTTCATCTGACGTAGTTGAACAGCTGACCATCCGGTTAGTGCACTAGAAAAACAGAGTATCGTCACCAGTGTTGCCAACTTGGCGCATTTGTCGCTATATTTAGCGCCTTTTCAGACCCCCCCTAGCGCCAAAATTAGCGGAAAACTCCTGGCGGAAAATCTGGTGCGTTTGGCTGGTGAGTTGGGGGAAATTGATTGACAGGCGCCAGAGATAAAAATCTCAGAACATTTTGACTGACATTTGAGAGACACCATGAAAGAAACTTTCCAAAACAATTGTGTGATGTTAATGTTCTTGATGTTACAGCCAACCAGGTAGGCCTATACATTGAAGCTATAAACTGTATGAGTAGGCTATATGAAAAATTCCAGTCTTGTTTATGAAGATGCTTAAGTTGCCCACACCTGTAGGCATAGGCCTACTATAGCAGGGTGGATCAAGGCATGGGGGGCAATGCCCCCCTAAATGCCCAGACTGCCCCACCAAACATGATGGCATGTAAAACAACCCAGGATATTTGAAATTAAAGTGCTTATATTTAAACTGATGTGAAACACTACTACTGCAACTCTCTGAGTCAGACCTTTAGCTTTATGCATGCTGCGTGTCTGTTGCAACTTCAACAACAACTGATGTTATTATTGATGCTTAATTGCCTAATAAAAGTCCTGTAACCGAAAATGGTATGGGTGCGACTTCATCATCCGTGGCACGAAGCGACGCGATGAAGCCGTCCCCATGCCATTTTCTCCTGCAACTCAATTGGGAGATGTTACATCCGCCCCTGCTATGTAGTATTGTACTATTAGCCTGATTTTTCATAATTTACGACATTTACAACACCTATTACCATTCCTAGCAGGAAGGAAGGAAATGAGAAATTAACTCACGTCCATGTTCCACAGTCATACCTGGGAAAATGTGAGACCTTTGTTTAGTGAAATGTTGTGTTTGCTAATTTGCTGAATTGTTTTCTGAAATGTTAAATTACTTTGTGGATGCATGATTTTCTGATTTAACAATAATGAGTTTTGTGGAAAGATAGTAGTTTTTTGTGCATCACCAAAATAAACCACTAGGTGTCACTGCAATACTGTACAAGAGTACCCTACAGCAGTCTATACCAGTACAGTTCCCACAGTGGGAGAAAGGGAAAAAGTTTGGAAACCCCTGCAACCCAGCAGCAGCACAGCATTATGCTGGCTATTTTATTTATTATTTTTTCTGCATTACTCACTATAGATGCAACCTTCCATGAGTGTGCTTTCTGTTAAATAAAGTCTAATTCGCAGTATACTTGCTCCTAGAAATGACGGTAGCCTACACACTACTACAGCTGTTTGCAAAAGCATGCTGTTGTTGTCGAAGCAATGTCAGTTCCTGTGTTTGTTTGTTTAGAGTACATCACTGGTTCCCAAAGTGGCGTCCAGGGACCCCCAGTGGTCCTCCAGAGAGTTCCTGGGGTTCCCCAGCTAAATAACAAGTCAGAACATTGGACCCTTATGGATCTGCAACTCAGAGGCTCTCCAAATGGACCCATTTTAGGGTCCTCTGGTTTAAAACATTGATTTTGGCCTACAATATAAATTGAGGATCCCAGAGAGGCCTACCTGCCCTTAAGATAGAAAAGCCATTGAACGGGGGTCCGTATAGACCAGTGGTTTTCAACAGGTGGTTCAGGGACCCTGAGAGGATTCCAGGTGGTCCGCAGGCTAAAGGATGGAAAGTTGGTTAACCAGATGTAACTGAGAGCGTAAACATGAAACTAAATGGACCCTTGCGGGTCCATTTGGTTTCATGTTTACGCTCTCAGGAGTTAAAACATCCACCATGTGAATCTACACAACTAGATAATGCACGGGTAGAAGATTAATGGTCATTTTTGACCTGTATGTTTGACTGTTTGTTTTCTCCCAAATCCAGCCTGGAATTGTGGACAAAAGCAAAAGAAATCTTTAGTTTTGGGGTCTGTGGGGCTAAAATTTCATCAAAAGGTGCATGCAGGTCTGTGGCTCAAATTGCTGAATAAATAGAGGGCCCTGGTATAAAAAAAAAAAAAAGTTTGAAGACCACTGGTATAGACTGCATATCAAACTGGGGGTTGTTGACATTGAAAAGGTTTGTGAACCGGTGTTGTGTATTTATGAACCACAGTATACATTACAATATTGCACATTGCACATTACAATATTTGTTATAATTACAATCGGCCGTTTCACTAAAATGCTGACAGCTTAGTTGGGACGGTAAAAAGAGAGAGTCAGCTGTCATTCTACAGAAATAACTAAGTGTTTAAGGACAATGCCTAATTTGGGATTCTTGACATCTCTAACCTTTGGGGGTTGGGGCATGACAACTGGCATGAAACTATAAGTCAATACTGTATGTACTGCCAGAGAGTTGAGAGAGAGAGAGTGTGTGTGTGTGTGTGTGTGTGTGTGGTGTGTGTGTGTGTGTGTGCGTGCGTGCGTGCGTGCGTGCGTGCGTGCGTGCGTGCGTGCGTGCGTGCGTGTTGTCCCATCAGCCGTGAGGCTGGTGGTGGCTTCTGTGACCAAGATGACAATAAACATGGAAACTTCGAAATAATGCTGTTTCCCTCCGCTGCTTCTTCCTTCTCCAACCTCTTTGCACTGTTTTTTAAGTATTATACTTATTTTATTTTCATCCCCGGCGGTGCGTCGGCTCGGCAGGCTACTGTAACTGCAGTGTTTTAAATGTGTTGTTTGCTGTGCTGCTCTCAGTGTTGTGCAGTCAGTGATACATCTCTCTAGTGCAGAGGTTTTCAACCAGTGGTCCGGGGACCACCAGTGGTCCTTGAGAAGGTTCCAGGTGGTCCCCAGCTAAGTTGGTTAACCAGATGTAACTCTTGAGAACGTAAAAATGAAACCAAATGGACCCTGGCGGGTCCATTTGGTTTCATTTTTACACTCTCAAGAATTAAAATATTCATCATCTGAATTAGCCAAGTTGGAATGTATGTTTTGCTTGTTTTGTTTCCTCCAAATCTAGCCTGTAATTGTGGGCAAAAGCAAAATAAATCTTTAATTTTGGTGTGCATGCGTGGGGCTAAAATCTCCTCAAATGGTGGTCCGTGGCTCAAATCCTGAATAAATGGTGCAGGTCCCTGCGATGAAAAGGTTTGAAAACCACTGGTACAGACTACTGCATATCAAATTGTGAGTCCTTGACATTGAAAAGGTTTGTGAACCGGTGTTGTTTAGGCAGGCTACTCAGGGTTGACACTAAGGTCTCCGAGGTACTTGCCCATCGGGCAAGTGCAAGTCAGGTTCTACTTGCCCTCAGGTCATGGTCACTTGCCCCCAAGGTTCCAGGTGGTCCCCAGTTAAGTTAGTTAACCAGATGTAACTCTTGAGAACGTAAAAATGAAACCAAATGGACCCTTGCGGGTCCATTTGGTTTCATTTTTACACTCTCAAGAGTTAAAAATTCATCATCTTAATTAGCCCAGGTCTACACTGTAGAAGATTAATGGTCATTTTGATGTGTTAATTTGCCTGTTTTGTTTCCCAAATCCAGCCTGGAATTGTGGATAGCTAGAAAGCAGGGAAAGACACAGAGGCAAAGTGCAATGACTGCCTTCAAGACAAATTTATCTTGTGTTGTGTTATTGTGCACTATGTTGCACACTTGCCCGATCGGGCAACCAGGTAGCAGTCTTCACTTGCCCCACCATTTTTTTTTTACTTGCCCCGGCAAGCGGCAAGTGTTAGTGTCAAGCCCTGCTACTGCAACTGCAGCGTTTTAAATGTGTTGTTTGCTGTGCTTCTCTCAGTGTTGTGCAGTCAGTCAGTGATACATCTCATCTCTCTGGTGTATTTACCATGCAGGTTGTTGGAGTCATGTCTGGATCACTTCCTCCTCACAGTAAATCAGCCAGAGTGGTTTATCTGTGCAGGTGTGTGTGTGTGTGTGTGTGTGTTGTGTGTGTGTGTGTGTGTGTGTGTGTGTTGTGTGTGTGTGGTGTGTGTGTGTGTGTGTGTGTGTGTGTTGTGTGTGTGTGTTGCTTGTGTGCTTGTGTGTGTGTGTGTGTGTGTGTGTGTGTGCGCGCAGCCCAAATGCATGTGCATAAATGTGTGTGCACGTGCATGCATGTGTGTGTCAGCCTGTGTGCTTGTGTGTTTGTGTGCGCAGCCCACATGCATGTACACAAGTATGTGTGTGCTAGGGTGACCAGATCCAAACTGTTCATTTGAGGGACAGAAGTGTTGCATGTGTGGGACAAGTGGAGTGTGGAAACGGGACAAAATGTCCCGTTCAAGATTCCATTTCACACAGCAAAAACAGCTCTAAAATCAAAAATAGCTGATCTACGATCTCAAAAATAGCTGATCTACGATCTCAAAACGCGTCGCACTGCGACGCGTTTTGAGATCGTAGATCAGCTATTTTTGATACGACAGTATGCAATGTGGCCTCTCTAGAGTGAGTGTGGAAATATAGTGGTACCACATGTGGGAATTATTAAAAAAAAAAAAAACATAGCAAGAAATGATACAACAGAAATCCAACTATTAGGGCATTTTGAACACTGATGTCTGTCAGTCACAATGTGGGACAGAGCCTCAATTTGTGGGATGCTTCAAAAATCTTGAAAATGAGGGACTGTCCCACGCAAAGAGGGACATCTGGTCACCCTAGTGTGTGCACGTGCGTGCGCATGCTTGCGTGTGTGTAGACGCCTGCATGTGCGTGCATGCCTGCGTGTGTGTGCGTATGTGTGTGCGTGTGTGTGCATGCGTGAGTGCGTGTGTGAGTGCGCATGTGTGTGTGTGCGTGTGTGGGCATATGTGTGTATTTATCATCGCTGGGAGTCCACGGGGACAAATAGGAATGAGGAACTCGTGGCCCAGTCATAGTCTGATTCAGATCCCCAACGGTTCCCCAAATGAACATCTGGGGTCATCATCTCCCGGTGTCTCATAACTCACCTACGCTCTTTATGTCTCCTCGTGGTCTAAAGTGTGCCGTGAAGCAACGACTAACCCCAGGGCCGGATCTAGAGGGGGGCCAGGGTGGGCAGGGCCCACTTAAATGTACATCCTGCCCACCCAATGAAAGGTAATATCAGGTAGTATCAGGTTTTCATCAGTGGTCCGGGGACCACCAGTTGTCCTTGAGAGAGTTGTGGAAGTTGGTTAACCAGATGTAACTCTTTTAGAGCGTAAAAATGAAACCAAATGGACCCTTAATTGCGGGTCCATTTGGTTTCATTTTTATGCTCTCAAGAGTTAAAATACTCTTCAACAGAATCAGCCCAAGTCTACACAACTAGAGAATGTGGAAGATTAATGGTCATTTTGATCTGTATGTTTGACTGTTTTGTTTCTCAAATCCAGTCTGTGGATTGTGGACAAAATCAAAAGAAATCTTTAGTTTTGGGGTCTGTGGGGCTAAAATATCGTCAAATGGTGGTCCGTGGCTCAAATTCTAAATAAATAGTGGGCCCCAGTGTCAAAAAGATTGAAAACCACTGCTACATATGAAAAATCTTTGGAGTTCCCCACCCTGCCATTCTTTGTCCGCACCCTAGTAGGGCATTCTAAATCCGGCCCTGACTAACCCTCACAGCAGCGTCAGCCTCCCTCTGGGGGGTAAAAGCTCGCCGTTCATCTCCACAGGTGGACCATGATGCGATGCCGGCACCAGTGACACACTTTGGTATATCGTTTCGTGTCAGTCTGTCTGAGGAGTTTGTCCAGGAAGAGGATTTCACAGTCATTATTTCCCCATGCACTGACGTTTCAAAAAGCGTAATTCAAGACCTGTCAAGAGGGGCGGATCTAGGCATAGGCATGGCGGGGGGTGGGGGCTAAATGCCCAGTCTGCCCCACCAAACATGATGGCATGCAAAACAACCCAAGATATTTCAGTGCTTATATTATATAAAGTATTTGAAACACTACTGAAAATGGTATGGCGGCTTCATGATGAAGCTGCCCCCTTACCATTTTCTTCTGCCCCCCCCCCCCCCCCCCCCATTGGGAAATGTTACATCCGCCCCTGCCTGTCAACCTCAGACAAAGCCAACTTGGATCGTGGTGACAAATACAATTCAACCTATAGATAAGACCCAACTTCTGACACACTTTTCAGACACTTGGACACTTTTCAGCCAACTCTTCCATTCCAATGAAGATATCATGGGTTATTAAATACCTTCAAAGTTTCTTCCAAATCTGTCAACAGGGCCTGCCATATGCACAAGAAAGATGTGTGTCATTTCTTTTTATCACACAGAAAAACTATTGGTTGAGAGGTTTGCCTAAGCCGTGTTATGCTTAGCTGTGATTGGACCACGGCAGTTTGGGGAGGGGCCTAACTTGGCAGAACAAAGAATTATTAGAAAGATGAAAAATCCTGCCCCTTTTCCCCCATTTTTTATCATTATTTGTTCAGCCCAAAAGTATTCATCATCCGAGTTGACTTTGACTGAGACCTTTAAATAAATACTTTCTGATATGTCTATGGGAGTAAAAAATGCATGGCAAATGCTCTTCCGGGGCACTTGTTGGGGGTTCGACACTTTATGGCGACTACGGTTTCTCTCTCCCTCAAAACTACCTGAATATGGATCTATCTCACTCTCTCCCCGATCTCTCTGAGTGCCCACGCAGGTTCGTTGTGTGTGTGTGTGTGTGTGTGTGTGTGTACACACGGCATGATATTGTGATCGTAATATCAATTTAAAACATATGAGGGGGAAATCCTAGCCCGCGCCGCTCTTTTAATAGGCCGACGCGGGATTGCAGAATGCCGAGAATGATTGAATTTTGCGAGGAGGGCCAGGAACGATCAAGTCTCGCCTGCTGTTATGCAATCGACCATTCCCCACTCAGAACGCGACGTCTGGTGTGGAAGCTAGAGGAGAAGGGGTGGGTGGAGGGCTGGTGGGCTTGCCTGAGGTCTGGAAGCCTCAACGTCTGGATCAGGAGAGAAAAAAAGAAGATTTCTTTTTTTCTAAATGATTCAAGACGATAATATAAAAAGAGCGATGGAGCTATCGCATAAAGAAAGCAGCTGAACTATCACGTCGAAGCCAAGAGATGTCGGAGTGAACCGCGTCAGATGGCGAGCGATCGCCGAAACGTTGACTGCTTTTAATATCGGCAAATGAATCTCTTTACGCGACGACGCTCGACATCCTATATTTCCTGACGGACGGAAACATATGGCTTCCATAGGAACCCCTGCCACGCCGTGTTATTTATATGATTGTGTCATGTCTGTTTCCCCGCCGAATTCTGCTTCTCTCCCCACCTGCTTGGTCCAATTTGCAAACCCTAGAATGAAGGGCCGGCGTCAACGCTCAGACTCCGCATGGAGTTATACAGCGCCTGTCCAAACTCTTCAAAAGCAGCCCTTTTTGAATAACTCTATTCAGAGAAGACAGCGCAAGAGAGAGAGAGAGGGAGAGAGGCCTTACCTTTCCCGTTAGGTCCATTATACCATTCCATTTGGCTCCCTGTCTGTTTCTTTTTCTTTCTGTCTTTCTTGTTGTTGTTGTATACAACAGGACACAAAGTAGCCTAATCAAAAGTTAAAAGCAAACACTCCGGCAGTGCACTTAGCAAAAAAGAAAAGCTTTTATGATAAAACATTCATATACCGCGGCGTGCAGCGCAGGTATAGCCATGGAGACAGTAGCGGCTGTCTTCTTGCGGTTGCAGCCTGGTATGGCAGGCCGTGACCCTCTCTGTACAGCCAGTAGAACTTACAGTATATCATACTTATAGGTATACAGTAAGCTGTGTGAAATATACTTTAAGTAGCTGCTGCAAGTTGTAATGTAGAGCTCGTTAATTTGACAAACTGAGGCTATATCCATATAGCGGTCGGAGCAATGCACGTAGAGCTTTCTCCATCTCTCTCATTCAAAACCCCCCCCCCCCCCCCCCCCCCCCCCACACACACACACACACACACACACAGAGCGAGGCCCAGCCGAGTGCTCACTGTGCTACGCACACAGTAGGGATTTATGAAAACGTTGTCCAAACTGCGGTCGGAGGAGGAAATACCTGCATGTTTACTGGGGCTCTAAAACGCGAGGGCACTTCCTTTGTAAGTCCTCTGCGAGTCGACAGCTGAAGGCCGGGGGAAGCGGCCCAGGGCATTCAAAACCGATTAGCGACGGGTCGCTAAACTGCTCGGGTTGTGGAAGGGAATAACGTGGATCTGAAAAGGTTGCAGGTGAGGGGACTGGTGCTTTTAGAGAGAAAATTAAATAACAGAAGTGGCAAAAGCTGTTCTGATTAATGAGGATGAAATCCACTGTCACTGTCAATGTCACGATTAACAGTCAACACTAACTTTGTGTTAAAAGACCTTTTTTGAATACTGCCGGGAACCATTAATAAGTCCCTATATGTACATCTAATTCAGCAGTGCATAACCTCAATTATTCTGTGGGACACACTGTTGTCCAGAGCCGCCCCAACAAAGGCCTGGACAGAGGCCCAGTGTCCATGGAGCTGGCCTGTTCTGACGTCATTCTGACGTCTGCATAGACTCTATATATGGGCATACCTATTAACTCCATATACAACGTATGAGCTAGGCATAAAAGGGACACAGACAAGTTTTATATACATCTGACAGATGTTCTGGTCCAACACTTTTCCAGTTATGCAATCTCTCTGGCCTAGTTATATTCAAATACTATATTACACAACGCATTCGAATTTGGGCAAAGCAGAGAAAGTCAGTTAAGTGAAACCGATGCATTTAAACAGAAACAACAACTGCTTTGTGTCGGGAAGTCCATTCGCATGGTGTGTGTGTGTGTGTGTGTGTGTGTGTGTGTGTGTGTAGGGTCAGCTTTGGGTCACCCTGGGCATCCATTAGCCGGCCTTATTTAGAGAATTATGCCTTTAAGAGGAGCGATTGACCAGCAAAGACAAAGAATCATTACCTTCGCCCGCCCCCTCCCTGCCAGCAGTCAATAATGAGGGATCATTAAAATGAATAGATGGACATTCACCCGTTTCTCTCCGGATCCTTATTGTGAAATCAGTGTCATGGGAAATGAAGATTGAGCTCGGAGAAGGCGTCTAAAAGCCTCAACAGGGATCGCCGTTGGACTCATCTCTCCTGCAAGCGCGTCCGGGCTTCCTTTATCTACTGTAAGAGTGTGTGCACCTGCCTGAACCCTGACTATGGCAGGAGGCTTTTAGCCCCATTAAGAGCATCCCTAATGCCTGCCGCTGTACGACCTACTTCAACGTAAACACCGCGCATACGTTGTACAGACACATTTAGAGCAAAAAAGCAATGGAAGAATGATGGGCTTATGTCTCCCAAGGTCTTTCCAACGCGAGGCCGGCGGCAGAATAACGCACATCGAGGAACGCCGGGTCGACTTTGATGTTGACGGTTTACGGAGGACGACTCGCATGTTGAGATCATATAAACAGATAGTTCCAGATCGTTCTCGCGTCTCGGGTTTTCTTTCTTTAAGCGCTAGCGTCTGTCCTCGTGCGGGATTTCTTCTTTTTATAAATCCTTGCACGACATTTCACGCTTCGCGAAAGAACGAAATTGTGAATCAACTTGAATGATTGCAGATGGGGGAATAAAAAAAAACGACGACGGCAGCGGCGGGGCAGGATTTTTCCAGTCCCATCTGGTTGTCTTTCTGGGTGTCTCTTAAAGTGTCTTTTAAAAAGGTGATTTGTCTGTGTGTCCGCCGCGATGTGACCAAGTCAGTGTGGGTCATCTGGTTGGGCCCTGTCACGTGTTGAAATGGTTCCCGTGAACGGGGGGGGGGGGGGGGGGGGGGGGGGGGGGGGGGGGGGGGGGGGGGGGGGGGGGGGGGGGGGGGGGGGGGGGGGGTCCGCGGCACCTGTGAGCTGTGGGCTGTTGCCACCACTCCCTAAACCCCCCGGAGCTAAGGCATAAAACGCACATAGTAAAACACACACCAAATGCAAAGACACATGCCATGTGCATCTCTATAGTAGGGCCAATGCCTCTCTCTCTCTCTCTCTGTCTCTTCACACACTCACACACACACACACACACACACACACACACACACACACACACACACACACACACACACACACACACGCACATGCACACACACGCTTGCATGACCCTTTCCTCTTTACAGCATCATCTGCTTAAAGGAGAATTCTACCCCAGAAGGCTTTCTCTTTATTTGCAGGAGATTTCTTTTACTTTTGGTTCAGCCATGGTTTAGCCATAAACCGTGCGTCAGCCCCCTCCCCCTTGAGGCGGCTGAACCACGGCTGAACAAATGGTAAAAGTGTGAGTGTTGACACACTATTGACACTAGTGGAGAGTATAGCAAAAATGCATCTTGGAGGGATGGAAATAGGTGAATTTGAACAACATCCCATAACCCCATTTTAAGCTTATGGTGGGGTAGGGGAAACAGCAAATAAGGAGTTTTTTTCCCCCAAAAAAAATTAACTGAACCACTTTTTGTGAAATAAATCACCTGCAAATGAAGGTAAGGAAGGCTTTGCCCTGGGGTGGAATTCTCCTTTAAGGTTTTCAAGGTTTTTTTTATTTGTCACTCCAGTGCATGTCAGGACATACAGGCATGAAATAACGTTTACATTTTCCACAGTGCAATAAGACAATAGTCAAGACAAAATATAGACGAGACAAACAATAGTGCAGCAGACCAGTAAAGTGCTAACTGTACACCTAACTTGAGGTAAAGGTGCTAAGCTAACCAAGTGTGATAAAGTGGCAGTAGAGTGTGAAAACCAGTAGTGTTAAGACCAGCACAGACTCAATGACAGAAAAGAAACCAATTGAGAGATCGCATAGACATGAGATATGGAAGAAAGAGAAGAAAATCAAATGCAGAGGCTGCGTGGAAGGCCTGCTATCCAGCTATCAAAGGTCCCTCCGCATGGTCAAGCCATCATCTCTTAAAGCGTGTCTTAAAGTCACCCCGCTGGCCTTCCCAACGTTGCCCCTTCCTAACGGAGGTATATCCAGGATTTACTGCCCGCCAGATGGGCTTGACGAGAGACGTCGAGGGGCAGGAGCCCCCGTGCGAAACCGCTGTGTCTAAACGCTCACTTTATAAAACAAAAAATCCACCAAATCAAGGAGCTCAGTGGGAATAGAGGGAGGGGGGAGGAAGCAGCACCATTAAAGACGTTGTAAATCCGGCCAGTGAAAGTTCTTAAGACGTGTGCCCTGTGCCAGGTGGGGTTGGGGGTGCACAGGGACCCCGGGGAGACAGTGGCACGCGTTAGGACCATTATACAACTCTCTGCGTTTCCCCTCTCCTATTCTATTCTATTCTATTCTATTCTCTCTCTCTCTCTCTCTCTCTCTCTCTCTCTCTCTCTCTCTCTCTCTCTCCTCTCTCTCTCTCTCTCTCTCTCTATTTTGTTCTCTCGCTATTTGTGCGTTCTTGTCTCTATGGGAACATCAATAAATCACCCCGCCGGCCTTAAACAGGTCTATCAAGCTTTTGCGATTCCGTTTGGTTTTGTGCATCGTTGAATATTCCACTCCTTTAAAGTGTTGTTTCTCCCGCCTAATAACTGCGTTACAGGAATGGAAACCAACGCGGCTCCACCGTCGCCGTAGCCCTCGCTCCACTGTGTCAAAGGGTACATACATGCTCAGTCAGAGGAAGACCTAAGGTAAGAAGTTGGAACGAGGGTGGCAGGAAAAAGGGGCGTGGTGGCTGCAATGCCGTAAATAGCAAGGTCTATTTCGGGCTTGGCCACGGGTGTTCAGTCAGGGGAGCGCCGCCTAGGCCTGCCTTCTGTCACTATGGCGATGGGCAGTTCGGAACTTCGCTGAATGGAAAAAGTCTGGAGGACTGGCAGGTGGTACACAGGAGCATGGCACAGCTCCCATGGTGAGGAGCTTGTTTCTCTCCCTCCCTCTCTCGTATAACCACACACACACACGCATGCACACACGCACGCATGTACACACACAACAGGCACCTGAAGGCACACAGGCCTCTCTTAGCCTCTTTATACTTGGCATATACGGAGATTAATAGCAGGTGACTGCGTTGTCTGAATTTGACAGCCTGGTTGCGATGTGTTAAAGACAAATCGGATAAAGAAGGCTGCTATTAGCTTATTGTGATAAGATCTAATGCGTCCAAATAGTCCAAATCTGTATTTTATTTTCTTTATTTTTGCAAGTTAACGGTAAGAGAGGCAACTTTAGTGTGTACAAACACTGTGTTTGCACACAGATTTGTTTAAAAACAGAATCTAACTCCACCTCCACTCTATTGGCTCATTATGAATCTCCCCCTCGTAAATTAGCACCGCCTTTCCTGAGCCAGACGAATGTTTTGTTTTCATGATGTGTTGGCAACAACAACGCTCTGGATGGTCTGCAGGACGAAGCAAGTGTCTGCAGGGAAACAGCTGCAGCATCAAAGTAGAAGCAACAGAGGGGAAAAGGCAAACAAATATAGCTATACATCTATTTTGATTTTTGGCAAAAAAAGTTGCATCTATTACCTTTAACTAAACTGGAGCAGTATATCATGACACGTGAGATGCTGGAAAAAAGACACATGCAGTAATTGAATTTGTCCTATACTTGTCAATGTCCCACTGTCTCCATTTCGCGCTTTATTGGGAATATGGGGACAGTCTGGACCGGGCCAAGGTCAAGCAGTATAACACGAGAAAATCAAACACGCAAGAGTTATGGAGACAGTCTTAAAAAACTAAAGTACGACCATATGGGCCCAGGCATGTAAAAAGGTAGAGAATGCATTCAATATGGAAGAAAAATGAAAACACGCAGCATAGCGTAGTAATGATCTAGTTATTTGTGAATATAATTTTGATACTGACGTAAGAAAACTATAAAATGATAAATAGAAAATATGTTCTACTTTCAGATTGTCATAGAAGATCGCATTGGTGAAAAGAAATACTAATGCTGACAATTCTGGACACACTGAGTGAGAAAATGAGTCAAGCCTACAATGAGGTATTCTTGTTCTTATGTCATTTATTAATTCATTGCTTTTAACACAATAAAAGGTACTTAAAACACAATTTCAATGTTCATAAATATGTCATATTAAAGAGAAGTATGCTTCACCTTGTGCCTAGATAGAAAAGCATGGTAGGATTGCAGTCATCTTATAGACAAGAGAGAGAATAAGGCACAAAATAGAAATCTTATACGTACAGTTTAGCCATGCTATTATATATGGTATTTCTAAAATGCATTAGGAAGCTATACTGTAAGTTTGCTGTCCACTAATTTACCCTCGACATTAGTACTTTGTGCATGCTTTGAGAAAGACATACATATAGAAAAGACTACTGCTCCATTGAAACAAGTCATACTGTGTAGGGCTGGGCAATTAACTCAAAATTATATCAAACCCAACATTTAGAACCAATAACCAACTTCATTTTGTAGATTAATAAAAAAAGAAAAGGGAAAAAAACCCAAATAACGTTTTTTAAATATATTTTTACATTTCTTATATAGTAGGACATATCAAGGAAACTCAAAAACATACTGTAATGGTTTTCGTTTAAATTAATTAGTGATTGTAGACAAAAGCTCACAAGACATTGTGATGTGCTGTGAGTGCTTAGGTCTGCTATTTTAACTATGGTAGTTAAAATAGAAAACTGGTAGGAAAAACTATTAAGTAGTCCTGTTATGGATTTGAAGTCGCATCGCCCAGCCCTAGTAAATATATATCCAATCACACAGCTTGAGTGAAGACATCAATCTACAATATTTGGTCTGGAAGAAAGAGAGAGAGAAAAAACCTGTACTGAGTCTATGGTAAAGTGCATAATGTTAGGCTTTAGATTGGGAACGGCTCTAAGCTATCATGGTCTCTCCGCTAGTAAAAATAAAAGCTAAAGGAAGCTTAGCGTGGACAATAATTTCACCAAAGTCAAAATCCTTTGGTATATGAAGAGATCAATTATTGCCAGGCTTAAGGGTCAAATCCTGCCAGCTCTCCACTATCATTATCACACAGGTCAGGGGGCGAAAAGCTGAGACTCTCTCGCACATGTTATTATTCTTGTGCTTATTTACATGCAAACCCCCAGTGCAAGAAGACATAATGACAGCACGTGTGTGTGTGTGTGTGTGCGTGTGCGTGTGTGTGTGTGTGCTCCCGTTGGGATTCAGCAGGTAAGGATACCATTGTTTACTTTTATGTATTATCTATCCTATAATCTGAGTTCATAAGCCTCCTGCTGATTGCTATCACTGACTGGATATGTGCTTTTCTGATTGTCTGGGCATCTTCGTTGTCTTTTGACCACATGAACCTACACTATATACTTTGTGTCCTGGATTCGCAGGGGCGCTACACTAGGCCCAAACCCATTATACTTAGTTGACCGGGTTCACAGGGGCGCTATAATAGGGCTGCTACGGCATAAGGTTCAAATAGGTTTGTTTTTTATCGATGGATCGTGTGGAAGACTGGGGCCAGGATGTTAGAACTAGGCACTAAGGTGAGAGGAAGGATGCAAGGTACAAAAACAACAGAAATAAAAAAAAAACATCAACAATAAAGACATGTATCTGTATATGGCAAGTCAAGACCATAAAAAAAAACAACAGAGCTAAATAGGAAACTGCATAATATACGTAGGCGTAAGGCTTAAACCAGTACATTTCAAATACGCGTTTATACAAAAGAATATCATACATAACATTCAGTATATAAATGAACAATGAGATAATAAGAAAAGAAACAAACAAAAAAATACAATTCTAATCTATTCACATATTTCCTAATTATTTTCCAGCCTTGGTATGTTTCCCTGTAAACAAATCAATGAAATCACAAAAATGTCATATATATATATAAAAAACAACAAAAACAACCGCTTTTGATTGACAACGAGCCGAATGATTGCATCGGAGCGAGCGCTACTAGCGGTTTGTTATCGCGTGTGTCGTTTCTTGTCGTTGTTAAGGCACCACTTGGGCTGTTATGGTTTGACTAGACGGACAAACGGACCAAAATGTTATGTACTGTAGTATGACACTCGTCGTTCCCCCGTTAGCTTGTCCATGCATTTAGGATACATCACAAAATCACACTCGAAATGGAGATTGTCATTCAACAATTGGTTAGAATAAGATTCAGTCTCATTGAGCTGTTTGGTCCACCGAAGAGCAGAGAGAGAGAGAGAGAGACCATTGCTGCAAATTAAGGCAAGTGCTGTCATACGATATCTCATGATCTCACTTCCCCTTTTGTAAATCGTACTGTAACATTCATTTATTTATTTTTAACCCCCCCCCCCCCCCCACAAAAAACAAACATGGCTATGCCGTATTCAGCATCAATGATTGTCATAGGTGCATGGCTCCGTGTCGAGCCTGGTAGTCAACTCACTGCCACAGGATGGGGCGTGTAGGTTTGGTCAGTCCTGGAGTTATTATACTTCATCATCCAGACCCCTGAGGATGTTGTCTCTTTGTTTGGTGACGAACGATGCTGCTACTGCGCCTGTGTGTGTGTGTGCATCTGCCGTGGTCTGCGTGCCGCCTCCACTCCGCCGCGTCTTCTACGCGTGACTGTGCACGGAGATGCTGGAGAGGTCATTCCGGATGATTTCGTTAACTGCGGGAAGGAAACAAAAGGTAAAGGTCATTAGGATCTCTTTGTGTAAATAATTGTGTGAGTAAATGAACATGATTACAGAAGTGGTATTGTTTAGATTATTAAAGGTAGTATAGCCTAAAAGTACTGTACAGTATATTTATATACTGTAATATATATTATTTTACATCTATTAGACACTATAGAATTGTGCTGGGGTGTTTTTCTGCAAAAAAGATTCATCTGGCTGCACAGTATTTTGGTTTTGTTCCAATGTTTATGTTGACATTTCGATGTTTATGTTGACGTTTATCCCTTGGCAGGGACGCCTTTGTCTGTGTGTGGAGGAGGGGCCCACTTTGATTGGACCACTCTTCTGCTGAGCTGACCCCGCCCCACTCCTCCCCCCCAAAGACAGAGGCGTCCCCGCCATGGGATGAACGTCAACATACAGTACTGTAAACATTGGTTGGAACAAAATCAAAACACAGCCGCGGGGATATATCTTTCTGCAGGAAAACACCCCAGCACAATTGAATAGCGGCTGATAGAGGGAAACGATGCAAAATATGTAACTATATATACATTTTGAACATAGACTTAAATGCTGTCCATACTACCTTTAATATCAGAACTCATTGCATCATTGACCTAAGTTAAATCCTTGACCTAAAATATCTCTGCATTGTTTGGCGGGGAGGGACGTTCAAGTCTTTGGTCTAACGGCAGTAAAGAGTGTTTTTGACAGTGGCACCAACATTTTTCTGCATGTGCACATGCACGCACTCACACAACACAAACACGCACACGCAACTCTTTTTAAGTCATCTTCTCGTCCTTCCTGTCGCAGTTCCTGTGCCCGCGCCTTTCCCACACTCCGGCAGACAGAGAGCAGCTCCCTGCCTTTATCTGCCTTCTGTGTTCTTTGGCACCAGGGAGGGAAGTGACTGTGAAGATGGCAGGGACCCCCGGGGGGCCCTAGCTGTGGGTTCGCTGCAAAACAAGAGGCTCCTCGGTGCGCGAGGGCACCCTGCGATAACGCGCGCTGACGTAAGAAGGACGCGGTGCGGCCACGAGAGACAGCAGAGCCGCTCAGTCTAGAAAGAACGACTGTCCCGAAACAACAAGGAGGGGGGGCGCGGGGGCTCCAGCAGGATGTCTGCCCACCCCTAAAGACCACCGACTAGACTGTAGCGTCCGAAAGACAGTCTGGCTCTACAGCCAATCTTATCGGTTCCTGCGTGGCCAACTGGCCACTGTTTTTGGTGCACGCTGTGATACCAATGAACACACACACACACAAGAAAGTCTAATGCATAATTCAGAGATAGATTTTTCTGTTCAGACATTAAAGGTAATAGAGGCAACTTTAGTGTGTACAAACACTGTGTTTGTAAACAGATTTCTTTAAAAACAGAATCTAACTCCGCCTCACCTCCACTCTATTGGCTTATTATGAATCTGCTGGAGACTGCTGTGCTGTGATTGGCTAAAACACTGCCTCACCCCACACAAATTAGCACCGCCTCTCCTGAGCCCCGACAAATGTTTTGTTTTCCATGATTTGTTTACAACAACAAAGTTCTGGATCGCCTGCAGGACGAAGCAAGTGTCTGTCTGCCGGGAAACAGCTGTGACATCAACAGCTGCGGCAAAGATATCTATATCTATTTAGATTTTTGGTTAAAAAGCCTCTTCAAAAGAGCTTAAAGGGACATGCAGTTTCCATGCTGTTCATGGAGTACAATGCTGTATTGATGCAGTGACTGATAAAAAAGGGCCACACGTATATAATAGCATGTGCAAACGTGCATGTGTGCGCACACACACACACACACACACACACACACACACACACACACACACACACACACACACACACACACACACACACACACACACACACACACACACACACACACAGGTTGGTCGGTTGGTTGGTCGGGGCTCACCACCCTGAAAACAGGAGGAACTCCCATTGGAAAATGTCAACCTGAGCCAACACTGCTGGCTGTTTTTACTCAATTCCGCTCCGGGCTAAACAGGCATTTACACGCCGGGGTTATTTTTAGTGACGCCTTTGCCCCTGTGCACAGAATGCGTATGTGTGTGTGTAACAATTACTGTAAGAAAAAAAAAAGAAGCCAACGTTAATGTCACTGACTAGGGGTGAAAGAACCGCTCCAGGTGATGCAAGAGAAAAGGGGAAACCCAAAAATCTCGCTGTACCTTCACCCATACGCCACAGAAAGCACTTTTCTTTTCCTCCCGAAAGACAAGCGGTCGCTTACTTTTCTCGCGTCGGTGTAAAAATAGTGACATCTCGTCCGCCCACTCAATAACCACCAGTGCCGCTCAATCAACTAGTGTTTTCCATTGTCGCGGCCTCCGATTTTCCGTTCTTCTGAACCGACAAGTAATCAAGAGAAAATTAGGGGAAATGAGTAAAAACAAGAAATGCAGGTAGGTAGAAAACGGACGCTGTGTGGCTTTCACACATACAGTATGCACACTGTTGTTGACGTGAGAACCACATAGGGACAGGATGTGGCTTAGTGTTACACCACAACACAACGCCAGCCTGTTATATTTATAGGCATGTTAAGGGTTATTGATGTCACCGTTTAGCACTCGACGCTCTCCAAAAAGCACGCGTTGACAAGGTTGATGGAGAGATCAACCTCTGCTGTATCTTAATCAACGATTATATGACCAAATAAATTGATTGGAACATGGTTAAAAACTATTTGATCCATAGCAAGAGTGCACATTTTAATTGCACATTATTGCATATGATGATATCGAAATAGTTTTACATCATAGGTACCATTTTGCAATTGTTCATTTTAACTCAACAAGCGATAATAAATAAAGCTTAAAGTAAAAGCAATAACCTTGAAGGAATTGTACACTCATTCCTTTCCTTTTGCATTCCTGATCTGATATGACTCTAATATTTCTAATATTGACTCTAATATTACAGTATTTGAAGTAAATAAGAGGCCAAGATAACACTATTATACAAACAGGTTTTCAAAATAAAATCTGGATCAGGGTAATGTCACAATGTATCCAATGTAAGCTGCAGTAGGCTCTGTAAAACATCCATAAAATCATCCCTGATGCTGAAGGCTGAGTTCTCCTTGAGTATTTGATGGATTGGAAAATACGAACCACTAAAGCCATATATACTATGACAAATGGAGAGAATAGCCAGTCTCTACAAGCTCAGAAAGTGACCCGCTGCGAGCTTGCAGATCTGCTGTTCTCGCTATTAAAAGAGAGAGAGAAAACATTTCAAACTGTTTTCCTTAAATTTTCATGAGGGAAAAAGGTTTAAATGTTTTGCCTACAACGACATTCCCATGGACGCCGAGGGGTTCATGTGGTTAAACAAAAACCCACAAGGCGCTGAAAGAACCCGCTGGAGACCCCTAGAGGCACATGCCGGTCTTTACACCCGTCACGACCAAAGTGGTTTTGTTGAACCGCAGTTACTGCACGACTAACAACCACCGGCGTTCCTCAAAGTGCTCTCTCTCCCCCTCACTAGCCGGGGCTAATGATATACAATGACAGCATTATCCCGTAGCTAATGCGCGGGCCATAATATTGCATAAATGTATGTCAATGGATAATTATTTTCAATAAAACAACCCCCGGCAGGCCCTCTCTCAACAGGATGTGGATTGGAAACCCGGCTTTTTTTTTATCACCCCTCATTAACGGAAAGTGGTAACTGGGAGGAGGCCATCGAACGAATAAATAAACAAAAACAGAGGAAAAATTGACCCGAATATATTCCACTAGTGAGAAAGAAAGAGAGAGAGAAAGAGAGAAAGCCGTGCCCCTGCAACCCTCCCTGGCCCACAGCAGCGTGACACGCTCTATTACAGCCAAGGTGCCAGCGTGAGCACCGAGCCACAGCCTGGGACCTGTCAGGACGCATATACAATACACAGGGCTAGGGCTGGGGCTGCTGCTGCTGCTGCTGCTGTGGGGAATTCTATTTCGGGCAGGTGTGAGAGTGACACAACAGCCCTGGCATTGCTTTAATACTACGCCAACCGCACTAAACAGCTCAATGGACAACTCTAGCTCTTTTGTGGAAGGCCCATAAGGGTCCGCCTTCTCCGGTATATTCCTTGGAAGGGCTAGACTTGCTCATAAGGGAAAGGCCCATGCCGTCTCCGTTGGGTGTGGCTACGCCATTGGCAGGACGATGGCTGAGCTTTCCAAGGTAATCCGTCTGCATAAACAGTGCTGAAAAAAAAAAAAAAACACAACGACTCGCTCTGCCCTCCAGCAAAGGAGGGCCGACGTCTGATTCACACCCGATCTACAAGCCCACTGGTGCAGCGCTGGCTGTGAGCTCCACTGACACATTTTGGTATTATAACAGAATGCACAAGCAATTCTAAATCAAGCGTAAATGAGCCTGGGTTGCTCCTGGGGAGGTGCATGCGTTCTGCTTCAGAGAAGTTAAAGAAGCATTCAGTGATTTCACCCTGTGAAAGCATTCAGTGATTTGTGTGATTTGGAAAAAAAACTCTGGTACCCCCGGTAACAAGATGTGCACATGCACACACTCTACAGTGGGGTGGGGTGGGGGTGGGGGGGGGCAACAGTTCAACAGCGCGTATCATCAACGCCCACCGCCACTTAATCCTCATTGGATGAAGGCTTTTCTCCCAAAGTCCAAACTGACACTCGGTTGTTTATCCCAGGGGCTCACTGGAGACAGGGAGGAACTCTCCATAGAGAGGTATGCAATAGGGAGGACTATCCAAAAAATAAGTAATCAAATAAAAATATTTGATTTAACCGAATATACCTTTAACAGAAACTTCCACACAAACCACCACATAAATCGATGGCCTGTAGTCGAGGAGGGGCGCGGGGGGACGGCATCCCCCTACATCTCTCACATTTAAAATATTTTGGGGGCAAAAATATGTTTTTTGACTTGTCATTGACTTTTATTAATACAATTAGCATTGTAAACCAATCTTTTTCATGTCTGTGTCTTTTTAATGAATGATAATGGTGTGTATGTGTGCATTGTGCAGGTACACGCAAATGCACATGCATGTGTGCGTGCACGTGTCCCACCACATGCGAGGCGTCCCCTCACTTCTAAAAGTCTCACTACAACACTGCTGATCCTTGATAAAGACGAAACGGGAGAAGTGCAGAGAGAATCCATCCGAGTTTACCCTGTGCTGCAATTCGGACCCCCCCTCCCCTCCCCTCCTTTGTTATTCGGTTATCCCAAGGTGGGGGGTGGGGGTGGGGGTGTTATTATGACTTCATTTGGCCACTCTGGGCACGCGTGCAACCGTTCGGCCCGAACCTGACCTCACACTGGGGATTCAGTTAGCCTAGTTATAGCAGGAGCGTCGGCGAGAGGGGATTCAGTAACAGCAGCAGGAGCAGCAGTGTGGGCTGCCTCACAGGGGCGGATATAACATTTCCCAATTGTGGGGGGCAGGTGAAAATGGTATGGGGGCGACTTCATCGCCCGTGGCGTGGGAGATGAAGTCGCCCCCATACCATTTTTCGGTTACAGGACTTTTATTAGGCAAGTAAGCATCAATAATAACATCAGTTGTTGTTGAAGTTGCAACAGACACGCAGCATGCATAAAGCTAAAGGTCTGACTCAGAGAGTTTTCTGTTTTCAATGATGAAACACTGTTGGTTTAGTGGTGCCACAATTGTAGTTAGTAGCGTAGTGTTTCGAATCATTTTAGTTATAAGCACTTTAATTTGAAATATCTTTGACATTTGGGTTGTTTTGCATGCCATGGGTTGTTTTGCATGACCCCCCCATGCCCATGCCTAGATCCGCCCCTGCTGCCTCAGCCAGAGGAGGAGGACGGATGCCCTGCGGTCTGGGGAGAGAGAGAGAGAGAGAGACGTGGAGGACCTTAAGTAGCCGCTCGGAGGTTCCTGATGGCTGCCGACGTAACCCGATCTACCCCGTCCAATCACGGTGGTGGGCTGACTGGCAATGACCTGGCAGACAGAGGCCGACTTCACCTTCCACTTCCCTCTCCTCCTGCCTCCTGTTCAGCTTTTTGGACTATCCAAACACCACCTCTGAACTCCGGGTTGTAACTGAGGCTTCCTGTACTATGAGCCTTCTGGTTTCTCAGAAAGGCTAGATGGATGGGCCCAGGGCCGGATCTAGAAGGGGGCAGGGGTGGGCAGAGCCCACCCAAACGTGCATCCTGCCCGCACAACGAAAGGTAATATCAGTGGTTTTCAATCAGTGCTCTGGGGACCACCAGTGGTCCTTAAGAGAGTTCCAGGTGGTCACCAGCTAAATGATGGAAAGTTGATTAACCAGATGTAACTCTTTGAGAGCGTAAATATGAAATGGACCGGCAAGGGTCCGTTTGGTTTCATTTTTACACTCTCACGAGTTAAAATATTAATCATGTGAATTAGCCACAAGTCTGCATAACTAGATAATGTAGAAGATTAATCATCATTTTGATCTGTAGGCCTGTTTGACTTCCAAATCCAGCCTGGGATTGTGGACAAAAGCAAAATAAATCTTTAGTTTTGGGGTCTGTGGGGCTAAAATGTCATCAAATAGTGGGCCCTGGTGAAACCCACTGCTTCATATGAAAAACTTTGGAGTTGCCCACCCTGCCATTCTTCTAGCCCACCCTAGTAGGGCTGGCTAAATCCAGCTCTGAATATAAGCCTTCTGTTTTCTCAGAAGGCTAGATGGGCCGTGGGTTCATTATGCCGGAGGGAGCGGAGGGCATCTTCCTGCTGCAGAGCCCCCTGTCTGTGTACTGTCACTTTCACTAGCGTGAATGAAGTGCAAACGGGAGCACGGGGGGTCAGGGACCCCCGCCTGCGGGGTTGATGTTTCCTATGCTTTACACGTCCAGCTCCTCTATGAGTGCCACATCAGGATTGTGAGAAAGAAAGGTGGCAATTTCCTGCCATTGTCGCGCTCCGACGCTCAATAGCATAGGAGGAAGTCAATATGAGTCACAGGTCGCTCATTCATATAAACACGGATAAACACGCAGCATAGAAACAGGGTTATAGGATTCGCCGAGGAGAGGGGTCATCCTTCCATCCTCTGCTTTTGATACCCCCCCCCCCCTTTTCCTGTCAATCATATTTATCGCTGTTTCATCCCTGCTTCTAGTCAGACTCATGCATTTAGATAATATTTCATGATGAATAAAATAAATTACAGTATGCTGTCCCCAATTCACCCCTGGCATTTGGGACATACAGCATGTCGCTTTTTTACATTTTAGTTTTGCTTTGAAAGAAATTGCTATAAATACATATACGTATACATACATACGCTTAATTGCGTTGTTGTATGCTCATGCCTCGTGGCATCATGCCTCCATATATGGTTCATGCCTTTTGACATTACGCCTCCATAGATGATCGCGCCCTTTAGGGTGTATTACTGGAAACTATGCAAAATAGTTGTGAATGCATTGAGCTATATGTCTGTGCATGCATGTGTCACACTCCATGGAAAAAATGCTTCTAATGTTTGCAAATATCAAAGATTTTCCAACTCTTTCAAAATTGTGCAGAAATGTTATAGTTTTACAAGCTTGCGTGATATTATGACACACTGTGAGCTTGCGGAGTGACTTTTTTTTTGGCGGGGGTGGGGGGGGGCTATTAAATGGTTAAGAACCCCCACACCACCATCCCCTGCTGTTTTGCTTTTACTTTAATACAAACGGATTTGCACACATAAGCGATCCAGTCCCACTCGCCGCCGCAAACAGCCACGCAGAGACATAAATACAGACATATAAATATGGTTCCACACGCACGCTCGCACACACTGTACTGTAAACACGCAAATTCACTTTGAACGCTAAACCTCGCTTGAACCCGACACGCATGCGAAAGCGATTCCCGTGCTGAAGCCAAGCGTAAAGTTTGAAGCTGGTGGACGCAGAGACAATTGAATTTCCTGCTACATATTACTTTTGTTTCCCCCACTCTATCAAATCTTCTTCTTGGGTCTCAGCAGAAACACTTAATGGACAATTTGCTGCCTCCCACGCGAGCCTGGGGAGACGACTGCATGGGAGAGGCTACTCGAAGAAAACACAACGTCACTCATCTTTTCCGCTAATGATCAGCTTCGCCTTTTGGAAATAGGGGATGGTTCAAGGGGTCAGAACACACACACACACACACACAAACGTACCACTGGAAACACTCCACACGTAGGCTAGGCCCGATTGCCGAGTATTTGGGGACAGATACGGACAAAGACGTAGCGGCAACATGCAAGTATGCAATCATTATTCCCAGAGATAAACACACATGGAAAGAGACAGAGCGTTCCACTAATGCATCACGGTGATAAAGTGCTTCATAAATTCATCTTAGCCCCCCTTCCTCGCAGGTAGACAGCCAGGGTTCCCTTTGGGCCTAATGATGTGATGATATGTACAGACAGCATATTTCATCTCTCCCAGCTCTCTCTCTCTCCCTCTCTCTCTGGCTGATGTGTGAAGGCCCAGGGCTTCCCCATGTGGAAGCACTCAGCCTCCACCAGCACCAGTGACGGTGGGGGGAATGCGGAGAAAAGAAACAATGACAGAGATATCGGGCCCGAGACTATTGCAGGGCTTTTTGTTTTTTAAAAAATGGAGCCGTGTCTGTGGAGGATTGAGCTGGGCCAGCCAGGCCGCCCGGTCAGCCAGCCAGCCGGCTGACGCTGGGAGGTTTTCATTTAACAAGTCTCTCCTGCAGAAGCTGTGGCCGTTAACATGTGCGTTAGGGATAGCAACCTATCGGCTCCCCGCACTGCCAAAGTTGAACAATGGACGATACGGAGCAGTATCGAGTCCTGTGGTGATAAAAGACGACAGGAAAGTTGAGAGAGCAGAGGGAGGAATAGTTATTTTATTGTTTAAACCACTTAAGCCCTCACTTCCCAGCCTTTTCTCATCACGAAATATACATTTTTTTTAACGAACTATACAGCAAAACGTGTCCCTGTAATGTATAAGTTAGGGATACACAAATTTGGTTTTTACATTTTTTTTTACAAATTTTATTCTACTTTGTGTGTCATTAGTGAATCAGTTATTCAGATGCAGATGCAGAAGAAATATAGGCTATTTATTGATTGATTCATATTTAGATGAATCTGAATTTATGTCGGGTTTATCGGGTTTGGCAACGCTAAATCATTTGGGAAAAGGTCGGGAAACGCGGTTAAAGAGTTAACAGCCATTGTGATCCTCTGTAGAATATCGGAATGGGTTAGAATAGAAAGGATTGTCCCTGTGAAAACATTTTCTTCTACTGATCATTTTAACTTACAGTATAACGCCATGGCCTAAATAGGCACACCAGATTGAAAGTGGTTAAATACTATGACTGTTGTCATAATCAGTCAAACTAGATGTAATCAGTCCAAAAAGATACATCAGTAGGAGGCGAAATAGAAAATGGAAGGTAGTTGGAGCAAGAGAGTTGTGGAGAGGTCGAGTGAAGCTCCACCGTTCCAGCGAGCACTCTTCAACGCTGGCAGCCATATTGTCCGTTGGAAGCACGTACTCGGAAGCACGGCCTTGACAAACGACAATGACATACTTCCAGCCTATACCCCTACGGAGCAGTGAAGGCATCAGGGATAAAGCGGAGCTCTGCTCCGTTATCCACCTGTGCTTTTTAGCGTGATCCTCAGAAGTTGACTCCCACCCACCCCCCCCGTACTTCGGAGGAGAGTCTTTGCTTTATGGCTCTCCGTAGCCTGATGAATCCTATCGTTTGCCAGGCTAAAAAACGAAGCCGACCCCCGGAGACATCAACCGTCTACTCCGGCTCCAGACTAAAAACACTTTAGCCAGAGCCAAAGTAGGCAAGGCCTAAAGCCCGGGTAGAGTCTCCTGTCTGATCCGAGTTTTAGTCTAAAGACAACAGCTTTTTCCCGAAACACACCCACCCCCTCCTGCTGCTGCTGATGTGCTTATTTTGGCCCCCACGTACGGCGGTTATACACTATAGTGGCCTTTTTTCTTTTTGATCTGGCGTGGCGGCGTAGCCCTCGCTCTCGCTATCTCGTCTGTTTCTTTCTCTTTGTGACACAGCCGCCATCACCACCTCCTCCCTCCCCTCTCCTCTCCTCTCCTCTGCCTCCTCTCACTTCCTCCCGTGGGGGAGGTTGGGGTGTGTTTGGCTCCAGGCTGCGATCCGCTCTCTGGGGAGGATGAGGTGGGAGGTGTTTACATGGCTAGGGTCGCTCTCTCTGGTGCCCTTTGGTGCAGATTTCGCAGAAATGAAGTCACTACTGTTAACCACGTTAACCGTGGCGTTCCGATTTTGGGGCATGTCATTATAGTAATAAACATCTTCTTGCTATTTACCCGTAGTTGAAAAATAATAGAGCTTAAAGGGATGTTTCAGATTTTTTTTTTGTTTGTTTGTTTTTAAAGCTAAGCTCTATGAAATAATATAGAGGTGTCCACTGTATTAAGTGATTCCCAGAGTCCTATGGTGGGAGTTCTGCTCTAGTTTTGCTGAAATATTAAGTATCAAGTTACGGTCATTTCGTGGTGGGTACTGGAGGGCACACAGTAAAAGTAATTCAACAATACAAATCTTTTTTTCCTACTTTTAAAGGAGAATTCCACCCCAGAAGGCGTTCTTATCTTTATTTGCAGTTGATTTTTCTCCCAAAAGCTCGTCGAGTTGGTATTTAGTGGGAAAACTTTCCCTGTGTTTCCCTTACCCTACCCCGCTAAGCTTAGAATGGGGCTATGGGGTGTAGTTGTTGTCACGCCAGATTTCTTTTTTTTTTTTTTTTTGCTTTATATTCCCACTCCACCAGGTCAATAGTGTGCTGACACTTTTTTTTTGGAGCTGTGGCACACAGTTTATGGCTGAAACCTGTCTGGGGTGGAATTCTCCCAGTAAAATTCCTCAGCAAATCCAATAAAAACCTGACAAATATAATGACAGCACTGTTAATGGCAAGTAGTCATACAACTTAAGTAAAAAAAAACTGAACTACCTCTTACAGTGGTTAACTCTCTCTCAAACCGATCATGTGGTAAAAACAGGGTTGTGTGGTTGCAGCTGCATGTCACCTGACCTTTTCCCCCTCCAATAACAGCCAATCCAGAGTGTTGACCCAACCCTGATAGCATCAACGTGGTTTATCCTCACCAGTTCCATGGAGTCAAAAGGACACTCCGCATTTTGCCATGCAGGAGAAACAGTCCAGGCCTGATGGTTTTGTATTGCATTTCCCTAATCTGAATCCTGTTGGTTTTCCAATGCGCCGCAGAAAAGAACCGAGCCGATCGAAGTGTACGGCTAAAAAACAAACACGGCTTTTGAGGTTGGAAATTTTCACACACACAGATGGTATATAGATGATTCGAGTTTGGTGCGAAATCAAGACTCCTATTTCACACAGCTAATGAAGCGCGGCCAAGTCAAAGCAAACAGCGGTGCCTGGAGAGTGCCTCGAACTGACTGCAATGCACACAAAGTCCAACTGATTGAGATATGAAAGGAGACAGATTAAAACGGCGCGCATGCCTCATTACCAGCGGGTTCATGGTAAAATAACGCTGCCATCTGATAAACCGCCCTTTGATTGATTTGGAATTAGAAACGTATGCTCCCGACCCAGATCATTCGCCGACGGGTAGAGGTTTTTTTAGGGACGTTTTTTTTAATATGGCAGACAGAAAAAAAGAAAAAGACAGCAGAAGGAACACATATTGAAACAATCATACTTCGGTAGATTATGGCCGTCTGAGTGAGAATTTGGCCGTGCACCTGCATATAATGGGATTTATGACATCAGCATTTGTATTCTGCCTCTTTAAATCACCTGTTGCCTGTCAGTCGTAATGTGGGATTTCAGAATCCCAGATTTTTTTTATATACATATAGATATATATAGAGAGAAACCGTGTTGGCTGTGTCCAAAAAGGCTTACCTCAACGTGCAACTTTTATTGGTTCCTATCCATCACAGGGAGGACAGTGAGGTACCTTGCTGTTATAAGTGCGTGCAGGCTGTCTGTGTCTGTCTGTGGGTGTGAGCCTCTGTTTATGCATCTGTGTGTTTATGCATCTCTGTGTGTGTGTGTGTGTGTGTGTGTGTGTGTGTGTGTGTGTGTGTGTGTGTGTGTGTGTGTGTGTGTGTGTGTGTGTGTGTGTGTGTGTGTGTGTGTGTGTGTGTGTGTGTGTGTGAATGCTATACGTGTCAGCTCATTTTTCAGGCTGGTATAGTCAAAAGGCTTGAGGACTAAGGTTAAATGGTAAACATTTACTTACATAGCTTGTGCATCACATTCACCCATTCACACACACATTCATCCACTGATGGCAGTGGAAACCATGCAAGGTACCTACAACGTACTAGCACAGGGCTTGACACTAACACTTGCCCGCTTGCCCGGGGCAAGTAAAAAAAATGGTGGGGCAAGTGAAGACTGCTACCTGGTTGCCCGATCGGGCAGGACCTCTGTGTCTTTCCCTGTTTTCTAGATATCCACAATTCCAGGCTGGATTTGGGAAACAAAACAGGCAAATTAACATACACATAAAAAACTAATCTTCTACATTCTCTAGTTGTGTAGACCTGGGCTAATTAAGATGATGAATTTTAACTCTTGAGAGTGTAAAAATGAAACCAAATGGACCCGCAAGGGTCCATTTGGTTTCATTTTTACGTTCTCAAGAGTTACATCTGGTTAACCAACTTAGCTGGGGACCACCTGGAACCCTCTCAGGGACCACTTGTTGAAAACCCCTGGTCTAAAGCACCCAAGTAGGAAGTAAACTTAAATGCAAAATTTACAATATATTTTTTGGGGGCAAGTGACCATGAGCTGAGGGCAAGTAGAACCTGACTTGCACTTGCCCGATGGGCAAGTGTCTCGGAGACCTTAGTGTCAACCCCTACTAGCACATCAGGAGCAATTAGGCGTTCAGTGTCTTGCTCAAGGACACTTCGACACTAACACTGCGGGAGCCCGGGATCGAACCGGCAACCTTGCGGTTACCATGCGGTGACACTAACCGTGAGCCACTGCCGCCCCTTGTCAAACAAACTTACAGTTCCATTTCCTTCATTACAGACAGAAGTCCATTTAGAGGAGAGCCCTTGATTTGTATGCATTTCCCACAGGTGTTGGGGGTTTTTGTTTGGATTCAGGCACATGTCTGGATCGAGACACATGTTGTTTTATTATGTGGGACATCAGCAGCTACTGAAACATATCGGTGCCCTTGATAATGTCTTTCATAAATGTGGCCCCAAAGAAAGACAATGAAAGGTATGTGCGTGTGTGTGTGTGTGTGTGTGTGTGTGTGTGTGTGTGTGTGTGTGTGTGTGTGTGTGTGTGTGTGTGTTTCATGGAACTTGCACTGCCTCTACCCCAGGGGTGTAAAACTCAGATACAGAGTGGGCCAAAATTTAAAACTGAGAGGGTACAAATGTGAACCAAATGGACCCTAGCGGTTCCATTTGGTTCCATTTGTATCCTCTCAGGAAAAATGGGTCTGAAAGAAAAATCATTAACATGGTGAAATACATCTTGGTGATGTCATCAGATGTATTTCACCATGTTAATGATTTTTTCAGACCTCCATTTTTAGGAAATACAGAATTGGGGGAACTTTTTTTTTATCATGTCCACACAACATCTCTAAGGTATATTAATGACATATTAAAATGTTGAAAATGGGTGGTCTTCCCCTTTAATTTGATAATGTCTCAAGGGCCAAATTAAATTTCATGGCGTGCCAAATTTGGCCTGCGGGCCAGAGTTTGACACCCATGCTCTACCCTCTTCAAGTGTCTGCTCAACTTGAAGTATAGCAGTAGAACTGATCTGGACGCTTCAGCGTCGGCACTGAAACGCGCACACCTCACCACGTGCCAACGAGGTTAATCTCTCACAGGCTCTTTCGCCCCTTCGGATGGCGTGCTCCGGTGAAAGGATCTGACAGTACAATAAACTATAATATTCCGATTTTCATGGACTGTATATTGTTTTTCACCTTTAGCACCTGGATGAAACCCAGCCGTGGGAGTGGTGGTGTGCATGCTGTATATTCTACGCGGCCATCGCCGTTGTTTGGTCCGATCTGGCACGGCCGCCGTCCTAAATCACAGCATGCGCGTCGAATAGTAACTCTGAAGGTGCGGCTACGCTTTCGCGGCCGCCACGCTGTGTGGAATCGGACAAGATCTGAGAGCGGCTGTGGCAATCGCGCGTCTCGGCTGCTGATTAACACTCGTCCCACCGACCCCGTAGCCGCTCGGGCCGTCTTGAAGCAATCACCACCTGCAGGGGGGCTGGCTAGACGTACTCAAAGGAGAACCGGTCTCTCTCGAGGTCAAACCGTGGACTTATAGGAACTGTAGGAAGGGGAGGCCAAGTTTGGCAAATCTCCCACCTCGTCTCTCTTCTGCATACACATCAGCCCCCCCAGCCCCCCACCCCCCCCACCCCCCCACCCCCCCCACCCGTTTGATTTGTGCGCGCAAACCGACGCTCGTCCATCTGGATATTCCGATGTTGCCTGGTTGCGTCCAGCAATATCAGACCGTCTTCGAAAATCTACAGGGAGGACAGGATTATGCTTCTGCAGACAGATAGAAAGATCACCTGTAAATCATGGTGTCGTGGCTGGCAGTCTGGCTCCCGGATAAGATGACCGAGGCATTTCATCGCTTTAGAAGATTGATAATACGGCGCTGGGGCTCTGCCACTTGAATAACCTTAGCAGAAACACGAAATACATGTTTTATTTTTTTAAAATAAAACAAGATAGATAGTGAATCTCTGTCATCAAATTAAAAGCCAACAACACCTCCAATAATGTGGTGTTTGGCACCTGCGATTTACTAGACGAGTAGTAAAGGCATCCGGAAAGGTCTTAAAGCCGAATGCTGGGGGACTGTGTGTAGTGTCGCTGTAGCTTTTATTAATAATAATAAGAGTTTTACGACTGGCTGTCCGGCACTATGACAAAGACTTAGAAAACGGGGGTGGGGGAAAGGATTTCCCTATTTGCTAGCTATGTTTTGAGAGTCGGGAGTTTTTTAAAGTGTGCGATCCGGAGAGAGCAGCAGCAGCCGCGGCGCTCATTGAGATTTACAGCCAGCCCAGGTTCATATGTCAGCGAACGGGACACTTACAGTTCAGCGGTTACGATCTCTCACTCCCTAAAAAATCAACCCGGTCACCCGCCGGCCGGGACTCGGCAGGGACTCTCCGCGCAGCGGAGCTGTCGCTGGGAAAAAGGGAGAAAAACTAAATACAATCTTTGACGCTGTTCTTTTCTTTGGCTTTTTTTGTGTTGGCGTTGGGGCTGTAAACGACTTCGGCTCAGAGTGAGTGAGGCAACGTATTCTACTGTATAGTGCCTGTATGCGTAATAGAACAGGGCACACTGCGAGACCCTGCCAAAGGGAGGGGGGAAAAAAAAGAAGAAATCAATGAGTGTGTGCTACTTTATTCTGCCTCAGATTTTCCTCTGCTTCTCTGTCTGTCTGTCTGTCTGTCTGTGTGACGGCTTCCGTCTGCCTTTCCTTCATTCGTCCACGGCTGACCTGCTTCTCATGGTTTTTGAATATTTCGGTATGGAGAGAATCTCCTGACCCCTTAAAATGGGTTCCTCGTTTATTCTATCCCACCTGTCATATGAAGCTTGCAAGCTCAAATAAATCAGACTTGACTAATCGGGTTTTATTATTATTATTATAATCTAAATCCCTTATCGTTGGCTCAGGTTAACAAACTACACCCCTGTACGTCAATACGAAGAACAAATCAATCCCAGCTTTCCCCAGGAAAATATTTAATACACATGATTAGCGGATAAAATGAGTGAGAGACTGATTAAAAATGGCAGGACTACTGTATTAATCTGAATTCCGGAAAAGTATTCGCCCCCCCTCCCCACCCCACCAGACATTCTTTATTTCACATCTGCGCGGAAGTGCGTAGCACTGACAACGGAGGACAATGTGGATTTGGTTTATGGTTTTGGGACAGACGTTATACTGGGATTTCTGTTTGGAAATCCATCATATGCATATCTTTATTTCACTATCCAACCTCTCTCTCCCTCTCCCACAACGTGCAGTATGTGTTCTAACAGCGGGAGTACAGTGGTGAGTCTGGCCGATACAAATCTCCTAGTGGCTGTTCCTGCTACCTTTACCTACAGTATGTTGTTATATTGGTGGTATGGAGGGTAAACAACGCAACACCTGAATGTGATTTTCACATTTTCGGGTCAACATTTCTACACCCACCTTTCGACGATAGATCGTGAGCGACAATAGACGATGCCCGCTAACCTCCCATAGAAAAACAATGACACACTTCCAGTGGTGATAAGTACAAATATGTATTTCCAATTACTTTTACTTCTACTTTGCCACAAACTCAAGGGCAAATATTGTACTGTTACTCTATATTAGTCTGTATGTATTTGGTGAGTTAGCTAGTGATGTATTTGGAGATTTTGATTGTTACTGTTGTTATGAGAGCCAGTCTGTGGGCCACATCCTGATTATTATTATGACAAAACATGCGAAACACTTCAGCTATACATTTCAGCCATTTGAAAATAGCCTGACTTTCCTTCATTCGTCCACGGATGACCTGCTTCTCATGCTCCCTTTGTGAGCTCCCTTTGTAAGCTTACAGATCTGCCATTTTCAAAAGACGCATTTATGCATTTGAAAACTTGGAACGAAGCATTCCGCATCAAGAGTTTACTTCAAGTCCAACTCGATAGCGACGTTTTTCGCACCTTCACTGAAGTGCACACATGGCGTAGCGCAATTCCACACCGCAGCATTGATATATGGTACTTTTACTTAAAGTATACGAGGAAAAAAAAAGAAGTGTGAGGATTCTTTTCCACCACTGATCTCTCTCTTTCTCTCTCCTCCTCGGAGGAGGACGAGACGCTGCACGCTCTCTGCCAAGAGCAGCAAACCCCACGGCTTCCCCCTCCTCTCCTCCTCCCTCCCCCCGACTGTAGCAGACCTCACCGTGTTGACATCCGTCGCTACAGGATACTATTTCACTGAACTAACACATTTCAGATGGAGAAGGGGAGGAGGAGAAGCTGTTATTAAACAGTCTGGGCGGCGTGGAGGAGAGACCCCGCGCACCGCGCTCCTGTTTACAGATGCCACAGGTATTTACATCCCCTAAACACCGAAAACCCGAGGAAGCGACGTTATACTGCAGAGCTACCGCGAGAGGGAGGGAGCGCATGCCACGTTGTAAGCACGATATACGATAGGGTGTCGCGTGTGTGCACGTGTGTGCTTGCAGGCGTGTGTGTGTGTGTGTGTGTGTGTGTGTGTGTGTGTGTGTGTGTGTGTGTGTGTGTGTGTGTGTGTGTGTGTGTGCGTGTGTGTGTGTGTGCGTGTGTGTGTGTGCTCGGCGTGCGGTTGCAGTGGAGCGTACATGTGTGGAGACAAGTTATGTGTATTCCTTTTTGCGCGTTCCGCTGATGCCAGCGGGAAATAAAGTCGCGAAAGATTTATGATGCACAAATCACAAGCCAATAAGTCAAGGGCTTGGATGGGCTTGGGGGGAGGCTGAAATCATAGCTTCACGTATGATAGCTTTGCCAGAGCACTAGATAACCTCAAGGCCGTGTTGGCAGGGCAGGGGGGGGGGGGGGGGGTGTTGCGACTCGATCAAACCAAAAGTCGAGTCGTCGGCATACAGCGGGATTCTCCGGGGACTCCGGGAGATCGCTCGAAAGCAGAATACCTCTCTGCCATCGCAGATACGCAGGGGCCGGCGCGTTGCCAAGCCCATGCAGGCCCACACCGGCGCTTGACCCGCTGTGATCTGCGTGGCTTTGCAGTGTGTGTTCTACCCGGCATTTGGAATGGGAGCCGCAGAAACCGAGCCTCTAAACCTGGGCTGTGTCAGGAGAATTTGCACAGGCAACACGTCATGCTATATGATGGAACGCGAGGACAGATTATATAAGCACACTGTGGAACGACTCAGGCACACTTACGCATGCACACGCCCGCCCACCCGCCTGCACGCACACAAACACACACACACACACACACACACAGACACACACACACACACGGCGTTGCACCTATTGCACTATAGTGCACAGCTTGAAATTGTCAAGTGAAAGAAAACCTGACACAGTAGCAAATCTGCGTAATGCATTTATGACATTGGAGCATTATTTCGAAACACAAAAAAGCCATTCTAAAATCTCCTCTAGATTTGTGTGTGTGCAGATGAGAGTGCAGACACAAAGAGAAACTCGATTTGTTTAGATAATATAAGCGGCAGTTCTACGCGGCAGACACATTCCTTCTCCGTGACTGTGGATATTATGACGGAGTGGCTGAAAGCAGACCAGATCCCCCCGATTCAGCTTGCCAGGCCTTGGGGTACGCACGCACACTCACGTGCACGCGCACCCACTGGTACTACACACACATACACACACACACATGCGTGCAAAGCGGCATACCATGGCAATGAATGGATTCAATTCTTACAGATTCATCTTGTTGGACTTATCAAAACCAATAATATTTCCCGCGTGGCTTCGCGAGGGAAGGAGGGGGGGGGGAAATCAAAGCCCCTAACGCTGCGACCCCGTTGCCATTGTCATATGTATCCACTTACCGTCCAATTATTTGCTAAACTGCAAGCAATCTTGGACAATACGGAGCATAATTGAATAGGTTTCATAATGTGTGTTGAAAAAGGCCTGATCGCAAACAGCGATGTATGGAGCTCTCAAGTCTGGCCAAGAGGACAGAGATAAAAGCCATGTGACAGGAAACAGAGGGGAGTATAAGGTAAGCCAGAGAACGGCAAAACGGCCGCTCCTCTATACCAGAGACGCTACGTGGCCTTCGCTGGGCTTCCATTGATCCCACAGTCGCTCTCACGTATCGCAAAAATACCGTGCCTTTCATTTTCCGGCGCAAATGACTCGGCATTCCACTGAGCAACATCAATATTGTAGCAATATTCAAGTATGAACCAACGACGACGCTTGACTCAAGAGTATCACTGCACAGAGACCTGTATGTGTCCCTGGCGCGACTAAGAATAAATATTTTAAAAAGTAAAATAATTCAGCGTTGTCTATTTTATCGATGTTATACCAATACCTACCGTCTTGATATTGTGGAAAAAAAACGGCATGAACCGTACCGCTCCTGTGAGCGATTTCATAATAAAACTGACAAATAAGCGATTCCGGGGATCACATGCTACCGTTAAGACGTAGTGCTGCCGGAGTTAATAAATTCTCCCGGCCTATTCGCACAAGTGCTGTGTGGTATTTTCAGGGCAATAAGCACTCGGAGACACAGCTCCTTAAATTACAGCTTAGCGGCCGATGTTTTTTTTTTTTTTTTTTTTTCTATCCCAAAGGGAAGAATGTTGGGTTCAATATAGTGGTGTTTCTTTTGGGGATCCCCCCAGCCATCCTGCAGTTATCCGACCGTAGCCCGGCGATGACTCTCCCAAGGCCGGGGCTCCGATGGCCGCATATTAATTTTTCCAATGTCTATAAAACTTCCCCCGCAGGTCTTTAATGCAGCCACCATTTTCAAGGCCTGCCAGGAAAACAGGATTCCTAATAATACGAGAACGCGGCCACGATAACAAGCATTAGAGAAGAAAAACGGAATTAAAAATAAATAATCTACATCCTCTTTTCTTTTTAGTCATCAATAATAGAAAAGCCACCACGCCCCCCCTTTTCTTGTACATACAGTATGTACTGTACCTGTCGATAATACCGATCAGGGGTTTGTGGGTTCTTGACACTGCACTTAAACAAAAAGACATCCCCGCTCTTAACGTCCTCTATTAGCAGGAGGCCCCCGTGCTCCCGGCGGGGTCCCCAGAGGAGGGTCAGGGGTGTGTGGAGTGTTGTGAAAGCAACGCGGAACTCCCGAGGACACCAAAGGCCCATCAGAGGTTCTCTCTGCAGGACCTCCATATCTCATGTCAAACGGACGCATGTACAGTAAGCAGCACGTGCATAACACGCACGCACGCACGCACACACACACACACACACACGCACACACACACACACACCAAGCACACAGAAGCAGCAGCTCTACTTTTAGTGAGTCCCATTAGACACTTGAACCGCGGCTTTAATGAACACCCCCCTCCACACACACACACACACACACGTGCGCGACCCTCCTTCATGCCCCCCCCCCCCCCACACACACACACACACACACACACACACGCACACGCGGCCCGATAGCAAGCCTCGCGGCACACTCCGATGTTAGCGGACTCAGCATGTTTTCAGAGCGGTGCGGACGCGCTCTCAATCATCATTAGGGGTTTTTGCGGAGTCCTGGGGTCTGGGCAACTCGCCAGGATGTGTAAAAGTTTCCATGAGAAAAGCCACGGAGTTGCCTGCGAGCGAGGTGGGGGGATCGGGGGATCGGGGGAGTGGGGGGCAGGGGGATACGGTAGCGGGATGGGATGGACGGAGGAGACCCCTCAGAAATGCTACGGCAGAATGCCGCCTTGTTGTTGTGGAAAAGGAAGGAACTCAGAGAGAGCAGGGCCGGATTTAGCCAGCCTTACTAGGGTGGGCTGGAGGAATAGCAGGGTGGGCAACTCCAAAGTTTTTTTGTATGAAGCAGTGGTTTTCAACCTTTTTGACAGCTGGGCCCACTATTTATTCAGCCACGGACCACCATTTGATGACATTTCAGTCCCACAGACCCCAACACTAAATATTTCTTTTGCTTTTTGTCCACAATAGGCTACCAGGCTGGATTTAGGGGAAAAAACAGTCAAACATACAGATTAAAATGACCATTAATCTTCTACATTCTCTAGTTGTGTAGACTTGGCTAATTCAGATGATGAATATTTTAACTCTTGAGATTTTAACTCTCAAAGAGTTACATCTGGTTAACCAACTTTCCACCATTTAGCATTTAACCCTCTCAAGGATCACTGGTGGTCCCCAGACCGCTGGGTTAAAAACCACTGATATTACGTTTCATTGGGTGGGCAGGATGCAAGTTTTGGGTGGGCACTGTCCACCCCTGCCCCCCTCTAGATCCGGCCCTGAGAGAGAGAGAGGACTTAGAGCCGGAGGCGGGGGTTAAGGAGACGGAGGAGGCATGATGAAAACGGCCCTGTTTCGTCACAAGAAAACAACAGCAAAACTAAAAAAGAAAAAAAAAATGAATTCGGTGCAGTGGCGGTTCTAGGAGTTATAGGTTGCCCTACGCAAGATCATTTTATGTGGCCCCCTGCGGGATCCAGAAAAAAAAGGAAGAAAGAAAAAGTCGGTGCACTGTCAGATCAAGATTTGAGATTATCGTCATCTTTACGGTGCTATAGCCAACGATTTCATTAACAGTTTTATATGGTGGGCAATATTTGGAGAGACAGCAAAATCCACTAGCGACCGATGACCTGGCTGTGGGTCCATTTGTTTTTCATTTTTACACTCTCAAGAATTAAAATGTTCATCATCTGAATTAGTCCAAGTCTACACTAGAACTAGAAGATTAATGGTAATTTTGATCTGTATGTTTTGCCTGCTTTGTTTCCCAAATCCAGCCTGGTATTGTGGACAAAAGCAAAAGAAATCTTCAGTTTTAGGGTCTGTGGGGCTAACATGTCCTCAAATGATGGTCCGTGGCTCAAATGGTAAATAAATGGTGGGGCCTGGAATCAAAAAGGTTGAAACCCCCTGGCATAGGGGATGCATAAAAAAATCCTTCTCTCTGTGATGTGGCCCCCTAACTGGTTGTGGCCCTAAGCGACCAGGTCGGTTTATATGCCTAAAACCGGCCCTGGTTTTGGGGACAGAAAACAGCCTCAAAGAAAGCGAACCTCCGCCCCCTGCTTCAAAACGTGAGGCAATCCCAAATGTCAGAAATCAGCAGACCTTGTTTAGGTGTGTGGTGGTGGGGGTGGGTGGGTGGTTGGTTGGGGGTGGTAGTACTCGTGTTTTTCTTCTTTTTTTGAGAGGGTGAATAAGGACCCCTCTGTTTCCAGGGAGAGCCCAGCTGGTAGAAATCTGTCCGGCTGATTAGCCCCTTTAGTTCTCTCTCTCTGTCGCTCTCTCTCTCTCTCTGTCTCTCTCTCTCTCTCTCTCTCTCTCTCTCTCTCTCTCTCTCTCTCTCTCTCTCTCTCTCTCTCTCTCTCTCGGTGCATAGAATTCAGCTGGCCTTCATGATATCACCGATCACACTGGGGCTTAATGAGAGAGGACGCACAGCAGCAGCCCCACAGGAACAAACGCCTCAGCCACACACGCACACGCACACACACACGCACACGCACACACACACACACACACACACACACACACACACACACACACACACACACACACACACACACACACACACACACACAAAGACCTTCGTAAACACCCGGAAAAGTGCCTCAAGTGGAGGCTTTTGCGGAGCGCAGACCTGTGCCAAAATCTTCTCAATCTGCACTGCTATACGCCAACAAGGCCAAGATCAACAGTGCGTGTGTATGTATGTGCACAATATATGCCTCCGGATCCATGTCCACATGTGTGACAGACAAGGGGAGTGGGGGGGGGGGTATGATGATATCATCTGCCGTAACCGAACTCTTTGGTTTTTGTGCGATCGAGTGCGACGTCATTATTTTTACGAGTTGATTAGTAAGGCCTAAAAATGCCTGAGTCCATTGTTTTTTTTCTTTTATTGAGGTTTTTATTTATATATGTCATCTTGCGTGGCGTACGTTGCGCTCAAAGCCATATGTACGGTGAATCACCGCTGCGCTTTAAAGCAGGGGTTTTTCAACCAGTGGTCCGGGGACCACCAGTGGTCCTTGCGAGGGTTCCAGGTGGTCCCCAGCTAAGTTGGTTAATAAGTTGGTTAACCAGATGTAACTCTTGAGAGTGTAAAAATGAAACCAAATGGACCCTTGTGGGTCCATTTGGTTTCATTTTTACACTCTCAAGAGTTAAAATATTCATCATCTTAATTTGCCCAAGTCTACACAACTAGAGAATGTAGAAGATTAATGGTTTTGATTTGTATGTATCTGTATGTTTGACTGTGTTTACCAAATCCAGTCCGTTATTGTGGACAAAAGCAAAATAAATCTTTAATTTTGGGGGCCTGTGGGGCTAAAACGTCCCCAAATGGTGGTCCGTGGCTCAAATGCTGAATAAATGGTGGTCCCTGGTGTCAAAAAGGTTGGAAAGCACTGCTTTAAAGCGAGCGGCAGAGGAGTGCTAAAGATGGAAAGGTCTTATAGCCAGAAAGAAACTTCTGTTTAATGACAGCCTCACCGCGCAGGACAACATGCCAAGTTCAATGTCACGCTGGGTCGTTTTTATCCACATAGACGTCGGCGGTGCACAGTAACCGAGCACATTAACTTGAGGGCGGCGCTGAAGAAAATAGTTTTTGCATCTGTTCAAATCTCGTTCCGTATCTCTCACTTGGGTAGTTTCCCTCAACTACATTTTTAGCCCCACAGATCCTAAAACTAAACATTTAGTTTGCTTTTGTCACAATTCCAGGCTGGATTTTGGAAAAAAAAAAACAGGGAAACATACAAATCAACAATGACAATTAATCTTCTACATTCTCTAGTTGTGTAGACTTGGGCCAATTCAGATGGTGAAAAAATTAAGGTCCATTTGGTTTCATTTTTAGCCTCTCAAAGAGTTACACCTGGTCAACCAACTTTCCATCATTTAGCCTGAAGAACCACCTGGAATCCTCTCAGAGACCACTGGTGGTCCCCGGACCACCTGTTGAAAAACCCCTGGTTTAGGCTACATGTATAGAAGAGTGTATAAAAAGTTTTTAGATTCACGGTGGAGCCCCTTTAAAGGCAGGCTCCTTGAGGAACGTCTGAGTCAAGCGGCTGAGTGCTTCATTTGTTCACCACTGATGAACGTCCGTTCGTCTTTGCCTTCCCTCCTTCCCCGAACTCCAGCCATGCGTGCCCATGCAGCTCGGTTCCGTGTTTGTTTCCTGCATTCCCCTGCTGTGAGATGATGGTCTACCCGGGAGGTGAGCACTGCCAGCGAGCTGTCTGCGTGTGTCTGAGGACGCTCGGTGTACCACAGAGCACTGATTACACCTCGCTGCAGACCCCACTGCGGCCACGGCCGATCGTTCATCAATCTTTCGAGCGCTAATTTAGCTCCTGGATGATTCCCAGATTGCCTCGAGGGCGGAACCTTTTTTAAAAAGACGCAGCTAAGGGGCTCAACGTCTGTCTGTCTCGGCCCCCGCAGTTATCCTAGGGGTTTACAGTAGCGCAGTAAAGACCTAGCGGAGTTTAGCAGGATTGTGACTCCTTGTGTGCTCGTGCGCAGCGGGGGAAGGGTTAAGGGCTTATTTTGACCGCTACTCCCCGAGTTATCTTGGCGACGGACGGAGCTCCTCTCCTCGCGGCACAGTAGCTCAACCGTTGATGGCTCAACGGAGTGATTTCTCGGGAGCCACGTTAACGGTGCATAGGCCTATGGCCCACGTGAGAGCCAGCAAAAAACGGGGGCCTAGTGAGAGACATTTCCTCACGACTGCCGGGAGTCTGAGTAGCAGTAGTAGTCCTCGGTGGCTGGGAGCGTGGGAGGAGAGGAGGAGGGGGCTGGGGGGCTCAAGTGTTCTCCTGATAGATCTCAAATCACCGGCCTGCCGCGCGTTCCAGGGGAGGATCGCTGCCGCGCTATATACCCCGGAGCTGGCGTTAAATCACTGCCTGCCGCGGGTGAGGTCATCCCCTCCTCCTCCTCCTCCACCTCCCCATCCAACCTCCCCCTCCCCGTCTCCCTCTCCCTCTAATGGACCGCTCAGGCTCGCTAACGCGCGGCGCTTAATGCGTGCGGATGGGGAGCCGGACGCCCCCGCACGCCCGCCCGCCCGCCTATCCGATCTTATTTATTTTAGCTTAGGGGGGGGGGGGGGTTCGCGACGGACGGGAGGCCATGGCAAGAGCAGATGCCTATGGAGTGTGCTGTTACCACCGCAGCACACTTATGACCTGGGAGTCCGACAGGCAGGCAGGCAGGCCGGCCGGCCGCCCCCGCGGATGCTCCTAGAGCGGACGATAAATGGCTGCAGTGCGTTGAGGTTTGGCGGAGGGGGCTGCCTGCACTGTCCTCGGGGGTCGATCGATAAGACGCATTCCTAAGGCGTCCCTAATGCAGCCGTAATCACCGGCCCGAATACATCTGGCCACCGCCGCCCGAGAAGCCTCCGGCGTCACTAAAGTGACGCTGAATGGTACGGTGGGGAAGTCAAAACGAGGTTATACTCGGCTTTACCTTAAGCAGCCGCGACGCAGATCCTGAAACGCCTGATACTGTACCTTATTACCATGTAAAAGGAGCCTTTAACAGCCCTGTTAGCAAAACACAAAATAAAGCTTGGATATCAGCCTCATCTGATTAAAAAAACGAACCCCAGGCTTTTTTGTGTGTCTCCTGTTAGCTATTGGAAGAACGTTGGAGGAAGAATCACGTACGTGCATGACAATGCAGCTCGCTAATCGCATTTCCAGAAGATATCACAACACCACCCTCCTCCTCTTGTTTCACTCTAAGAAACCCTCACGGCACCAGAAGATGAAAAACAAAACAATAACGTTGAGTTGCTGCGGCCCAACAGAAAGAAGAGTAGTAGTATGTTATTTTGCAGGTCCAATACTACAAACATCCTTTGAAACACCTTTTGAACACTTTTGTATTTTTTGTGGGGGTTATAAGCCATTTATTTCATAGCCTAGTGTAGTGTACAATAGGCCTAGTACATGTGAAGGGACAAAATCGCTGCAAAAACAAACAAAACAAAAAACTGCCATGCATCGTTTCATAGAGCTGATACCAGTCCAGACACCCCTCCCTCTGGCTCCACTGTCTGTTTATGAGGTGAGGACTAATGGGAATCATTGGGAGTGACAGATACGAGCTGACAACTGCGATTCGACTCAATTACAAGATCCACAGAGTGCATGCATGCAAATCCCCCGGTCCCCTCATGCCTATCACCCCGTGTGTGCGAGTCCCAGGGCTGTTGAGCCAAGCTAAAATCTGAGGGCACACACACATAGATGCATCCACCGCACACACACACACACACACACACACACACACACACACACACACACACACACACACACACACACACACACACACACACACACACCACAGACACACACAGACACACGCACGTACGCCAAAAACAAAAGGTGCACAGGAAGAGACGGTGACGCTCCCGAGTTGACCGGGGAATCACTACTACAGCCTCTCTCTCTGGGGCGGATGTAACATGGCCATGGGGGGGGGGGGGGGGGGGGGGGGGGGGGGGGGGGGGGGGGGGGGGGGGGGGGGGGGGGGGGGGGGGGGGGGGGCAAGGGAACATGTTGGAGGGGCAAGAGAAAATGGTATGGGGGCGGCTTCATCGATGAAGTCGCACCCATACCATTTTCGGTTACAGAACTTGTATTAGTCAAGTAAAGCATCAATAATAACATCAGTTGTTGTTGAAGTTGCAACAGACATATACAGCATGCATAAAGCTAAAGGTCTGACTCAGAGATTGTTCTGTTTTCAATAATGAAATGCTGTTGGTTTGGTGGTGTCACAGCTGTAGTCAGTTTGTAGCAGTAGTAGTTTCAAATCATTTTAAATATAAGCACTTTAATTTGAAATATCTTGGGTAGTTTTGCATGGAATCGTGTTTGGGGGGGCAGACTGGGTATTTAGGGGGGCATTACCATGCCTAGATCCGCCCCTGCTCTCTCTCTCTCTCTCTCTCTCTCTCTCTCTCTCTCTCTCTCTCTCTCTCTCTCTCTCTCTCTCTCTCTCTCTCTCTCTCTCTCTCTCTCCCCCAGTTTGGATGCAGGTGGTGTGTACGAGGGAAGGGGCGTTTATCACATCTGGAGGTACGCCAACGATGCGATTCAAATCATAACAAACGCTGATAGAAGCGCGGGGGAGCCAATCGCAGCGCGAGGAGTCCATCAAGAGTGGGTGCATAGGTGCCCTATGGCACTCTCTCGGGGGTGAGACCGGGGGGGGGGCACCGTCACCCACCTTAACCCAGTCTCCCCTGATGACGACAGCGTGTGCGCGCTATAGCTGGAGCTTGTCCACAGGGAGAACACAGGAAAACACACAGCAGAGCTCTTACCCTTCTGCCTCCTCCCAACATCCCTGCCGGAGCGACGGACGGGGAGGTTAGGGAGTAGGGGAGGTATAGTGGAGGTGGGGAGGTGGAGTAGGGGGTGAAAAAAAAGAGTGGCTGGCTGGGCTCAGGAAACCCCTAGCCCATTGTTTTGCTTCCTTCATTAGTCCTTGTGTCAACAGTTTGGGTTCGGCGCGCGTGTGCCACTGTTTTTGTTCTGCCTGCACCCCGGGCTGACCTCCGAACGCTGTGATGTTTTGACAGATTGTTTCGAAAAATCCCCCCCATCAAGGAGCGATTTAACGTTTTAACATGAAAATGAAATCCCGGTGGGGCCGCCTGGCTCGGACAACATGAGTTGCGGGAGGGGGAAGGGAGGGTGAGCGAAAGCAAATAAATCTAAAATTAAAACAAATCTGACGTAAATCGAGCGGGGGGGGCTAGGATTTCATCAGGAAGGGGCGAGAGGCGCAGCGAGGGGCGCGGTCCCGCGTGGGGGTTCGCAGATAAGCCCTCGAAAGGTGTTAGGTGTTAAATAAATTCACCCGTCCTGCGTAACACGGAATGTGTTTTGGCACGGACAGAACAGCTCATAATAACCATTTTCACTAAGCCAAACAACGCGATTCCGACGGAGTCGTTATTAGCTAGTGGAACATTCCAAACAAAACCCAGCCATCGGGGTCAGTTGCGAACAGGGTCAGCAAACAGACACTCTAGTCCAGGGGTGCCCAAAAGGTAGATGGTGATCTACCAGTAGATCACACAGGCTTTGCAGGTAGATCACACAATTAGAAAATGGAGAATGATTGTTATTTTGACCAACGTTTTGCCAGTTCTCTTTCCCAATTGTGGACAAAAATGTGAAAGTTTTTAGTTTTGGGTGCGAGAGACTAAACTCATCATCACAAACTGTCAACTCAAACCACCGATACTGTTTTCAAACGTCAGTAGTAGCATATGCAAGAAAACCTTCCAATTCTCCCCCTCAGTTTTTCATTATAAGTGCATTATTCTTAAACACGATAACAGTAAGTAACGCCATCACCAACTATTTCAAAGGTCAAACTTTCTAGGGGGTGTTGAAAAGGATTTTCAGCAATGGAACGATCACATTTTTGATGTGCAGATCTTGTTGAGCCTGGTCATTTTGAAAGTAGCTCTCAAGTCCAAAAAGTGTGGGCACCCCTGCTCTAGTCCCTTCTATCTGGAGTTTCAGGAAACTCACCATCATCCAGGTACATCTGGTCCAGTTCCTGAGGCTCCCGCTTGACCGTTACGCCCGGTGGGCCGGCGGCGGACGCTGCAGGGGGGCTGCTGTCGTCGCTCTCCGCCGTGGGGACCGGGAGCAGGCCGGTGGGACTCCCTCCTCCTCCATTTCTGGCTTGGGATGACGACTGGTTGGTCGCCTGGGCACCGGGACTGTAGGCGAAGGGGCTCTCGGCCGCCGTCCCTCCGCACCCCGGAGTGGACGGGTTGGACGTCGGGGACGAGGAGGACTGCGGGCTGCCACTGTTGGCGTAGATGGGGTGGTGGTAGCCGTGGTGGTGGTGGTTGTGGTGGTGTTGGGGGCTCCCCTGGGAGTGGTGGATTCCCATCCCCAGCGAGGAGCTGTGGTGGTGGTCCGGGGAGGATGGGAGGTCGGACAGGCACTTGCCACTGCCGCTGCCGCCGTAGGCCACAGGGGAGAGGTCGTGCAGGGTCGTGGGGCTGGAGCCAGGGGAGGAGGCGGCGGGCATGGCGGCAGTGCTGCCGTGGCGAGGCGGGCACGACGGGTAGCCGCCGACGAGGCCGGTGCCGTCAGCGGCGTCCCCCAAGCCCCCTCCCACCACCACGGGCAGGATGGGGGTGAGCCTGGGCTGGCCGAAGTAGGGCGAGGTGGAATGCACCGGGGTCCCCAGAGAGTCATACTCGTCATTGGGTTCTGTCTTTATTATCGGCACTATATGAAAAGGGAAAGGAGATGGAGAGAGAGAGAGAAAAAGAGAGAGAGAGAGAGAGAGAGAGAGAGAAGAGAGAGAGAGAGAGAGAGAGAGAGAGAGAGAGAAAGAGAGTGAGAGGGTGATCCAGTTTTTCGCGGTAGATTCTAATTTCTGCTGCTAGATTCTAGTTTCCGACACTCCATTCTAGCTTTTTGTTGCTAGATTCTAGTTTCTGATACTAGATTCTCTTCCTGTGTCCTCCTGTGTCAGTGATGCTTAACATATTTCATGCCATGGACCAACAGAATTATCTATATTTGGCAGCGGACCCCCATCTAAAAACATGTTCTGGGGAGAAGCAAAGATTTGAGTTAAAATGTTTGCCTCTGAAATAATATATTCAGAAGATTTGTGCCACATTTTTACGATTTTTCTAAAACAGCAGACCTACAAACTATGAGTTTCTAGATCTGCTATTTTTTCAATAGATAAAGCATAACATAATGCTTAAGACACCAAAATGAGAGGAGAGATCAGAAACGTGCGGGCAGATCCACGTGGCTCAATAAATGCTGGTACGTGCGAGAGCGTCGAGTAAAAAGAGACGATTGTGGCTAAGGATATACCCTCCTAAATCCAAACATACCAGCCAACCAGTCTTGAATATGGGCTCGGTGTCAATTTGGCTGCAGAGGAGGGGGACCTCTCTCTCCTCGACGCAGTAACCCCCATACACCCCTTTATACCACACTCACGAAGAAAGAGGGAAAAAAATGCAAAAGAATAAGGGGAAAAAGAAAAACGCATGAGTCATCAGTGCAGAAAAGCCACAGCTGGCTCTAATAATGAAAAAAACTATTTTCTTTGGACTTTCCTCCAGCTCTGATATCCTATAAAAGACTTGCTTTAAAGCAGTGGGCTGCTGCTTGCTGCTGCTGCTGCTCAGGGAGCAAAAGGACCCCGTATAGGTCTCCTCCAAAGTAATTGTTGCTCTCAGAAACCAAGAGAAAAGGAGAAAGAGGTAGAGAGAGAGAGAGAGAGAGAGAGAGAGAGAGAGAGAGAGAGAGAGAGAGAGAGAGATGGAGGAGGGCGGCAGGCAGCGGTGGGTAGAAGAGCGAGAAGAAGAACGAAAAAAAGAGGAGATGATTTGATTTTGATTAGCCAGGCCCAGGCTCCTTAAGAGGGCTGCTAGTGCTACGCCTGCGGTTACAGAAGCTCCCCGAGCTTCAGGGGCTTAATGTAGGAGAGTGCAGTGACCCCTGCACCTGATCACTGGGCCTTTCCTTCTCCTGTGTGTTCCAGGTCCACTCCCTGCACTCCCCGCCGGGCACGCAGACGCGTGTCTGTCTGCGCCGCTTCCTGGTCCAGTCCAGGATATCTGACCTGAGCCGCTTTTGAGGTTTTGTTTTTGGTACTAGTGAAGTCACAAGTCATGTCATCATTCCTTTTTTTTTTGCATTTCAGTACCGGTATGTTTCAAGAACTCAATCTGGGCTTGAGTTTGACCCTCAAACAAAAACAGCCGGCTAGACGTAGGTCTGTGATAGTGATGCATTCGAAGCGTACCGTTTGACACATCCGCCAGGTTAACTCACAACCATGTCATGCATGTCTCACAACACAGGTGTCCAAGTCAAGAAGACTCAAGTCATGACTGTTGTCTCCAGTCTGCTGACAGTGAGTTTGTAATCAGGTTCATATGGTGCGGCACTGCATGGGGGGCGCTAGTGTGTGTGTGTGTGTGTGTGTGTGTGTGTGTGTGTGTGTGTGTGCGCACGCGCACGGGGTCCTCACACAAGCATACCATCCTTAGGTCCTCACAAAACACTGCAAATTATACACATCAGCTGCTGCTGCACTGCAAAAAAGGCAGTCTAAATGTGAGAAAAAAATATGTACATCTGAGTGTAAAAGTACTAGAAACAAGCAAAATAATCTGTGAATTGTACTTGGTAAGAATTCTTGTAATTAGAAATATGGTCTAAAAACAAGGTTGATAATCTTATACAATTTTCTCTTTAGGTTAGTATATCCTTATTAAAACAAGAGCAATTATACTTTAAGTATAGATCTAAGATATACAACACTTGCTTAGTTCAGAATTTTTTGCAGATAACCAAGAAACAACAAATATGTTCTGATATTCTGCATATTATAATCAATTGTACTCCACAACTCAGCCTATACTATTTGCCGTTGTGGAGGGATGGAAAAGAGGGAAGGGGGAAGAAGCCAGGCCTCTTCTATAAGAAAACCAGTTAAAAAAACGGGCCCACTGGTGAGTTATTGTATGAGTGCACAGGCTCTGTCTGTGCCAGGACGCTGCTAATAGGGCTAGTATTAAGATACCCAGATGGATAGCAAAGGCTTCTGAGTCACAATACGCACACTGTTTCTATTTCTGCACATTGTTAAAACGTGTTAATGGGTGTGGTGAGTGTTTCATGCCAATCATAAGTGTTTTTGGCAAAAAAAAACACGCACTTCAGCTGACATTTACTCACAAGGCCCCGCAGATGTCAATGTGAATGAGACGCTTGTTTGACTCGGCGGTTTTTGTGTGCTACGAGAACACAATAGGACTTTTGAGAGATTAAAAAAAAAAAAAAAAAAAAAAAAAACGTTTTTGCGTTCCAAGTCCCAAAAAGTTTATGGTGTGTGTAAACTTTTTAGGTGTGGGAGATGAAGAAAAAAAAAGAAAAAGAAAAGGCCATCATTTGTAAGCGGTTTGTTATTTTTGCGGCGTAGGAGACAATGACTATCACACCTCTCCATGTCCTCCGGGGCTCAGGCTGAGGTGCTGTGATTACCCAGCAGGGAGCCTGGTTTACGTCACTGCTGTCTGCATCCAGAGACCTGGGACCTGGGCCTGGTGTCACAGGGAGCGCCGCCGAGAGCCAGTCCCAGGATTCGCGGTCGGGGGCCCTATATAACGCCCGCCAGCTTGGGAAATAACAAGCCAGGCATGCACACGTCGTCGTCCTCAGCCACTTACTTCCACCCCCAGTTAGTTTCTTTTTGTCCTTTTTTCCCCTCTCTTTGCGGTGAAAAGACAGCACGGTGCCACGGTGCCGCCGCAGTGTGCAGCAGCGCGGTGGTGAGTTAAGAGAGAGTGAACCGCTTCTTTGGATTGAAGAGGTCTTGGACACTGTATGGTACGAAAAATAGTCACACAAAGAGGTAAAAAAAAAAAACTGCGACCCATAAAATTAGGTAATGGCAGCATAAAAATGTGTTCTTGCATTTGCACACAAATATGCGAGGACATTGAAGCCCACAATCACGCCAAACGACAGACCAATGTTGGACCACAGTGAAGTCACGTTTGAAGAGAGTTGGCAGCAGTGTTAGTATGTGTAGTGCAATGCTAAAAGAGGGGGGGGTGGACTGTATTTATGACTGCAGCTGAACAATGCAAATGTCTTCCTCAATGTAGAGTTTGTCTTAGAGCTATTGTAGTATCCTCTTGAAAACAGGAACCATATTATCCTCTTTGTTCTAAACGAACAAGATTTATTTGAGAACAGGAACCACATTAGGGTTCCTGTTTCTCAATAAGCGCCCGAGTACCTAAAGGAGCAATTTCCTCTTATCCACGAGAGCATCAGGTTTTTTTTGCCCTTCTTCTTGTAGATTGTTTGTTTTCCCAAATGGGAGACCTGAAACAACATTTAGTTTGGTTTGCTCAATGGGTAGAACACTTGTAGGATTCAAGGGGAAGAGCAAATACAGTTTTGTAGGGGATATACCTCTTGCTTGCTTGCTTGATACCGACAAGCCACACAATCTACTGAGTTACTTAGTTGAGCCATGCGAAGCGCGAGAGCAAATCTCCCATTGTCATTGTTTATCTGTGCGTCTGCCAATATGTCAGCCCGAGGGTGCTTGAAAAAAAAGCAAAACAAACTGTCGACTGAAGCACAAGCCACCCAGCTCAACTACAACTCCCCTCTGCGTTGGCTTGGACTGCAGGTTCAGCTTCATGCATTTATGGAATTTAGGAATGGTAATTTGGAAATCTTGGCCTTTATCGACTCTATGACTGTACACGGTAGTAAGGCCTTCCCCAGTGCTCATTGAGGACAAATGGAACCTTACGTCGATGTGTCCATTTTGGTTACGTCCGTACGCTCGCTGAGTTAAATTAACACAGGCTTCTACGGTGTAATCGGCGTGGAAAATTGAATCACTCGCGCACGATTGCCGTCTCTTTCCTCTCCCCACTCGTTTCTCTCCTTTGTCGATCTCGAAAAGCCGCCACCGCCGTCGTTCTGCTGGGTAGATGAAGAGAGGAGCACCCCCACCCCCCCACCCCCTTCGGCACGATCCATCTGCGTGTCTCCCCTCAGACCGGGTTTGTTTGAGTGAGAAGGGAAAGCAGATTCACCCTGTGAGTCCCATCTCTCCAGCTGGCTTCTATTTCCTCCCAACCTGTGGGTTATGGCCCACAGACAGTTGAAGCTCCACACATGTTTTTTCTCTCTGTCTCTGGCAGTTTCCCCCTCTGTCTGCTTGTATTAAACTGATCAGGTCTGATCTGGGTATTTATTGAGCGCTGGTTTCCTCACGAGGGGAACGGCAAGTCGTGTGACAGATCTGTGTGTGTGTGTGTGTGTGCGTGTGTGTGGCAGGGCTGGCGTGGTGGGTTTGGCTGCGACGGGCACAGGGCTCAATGGCTGTGTCTCTGTTTATGTGCGTTTGGCTCATCTCTGTGTATATCTGCGTCGGAGCGTTTGGACGGGGGAAGGGAGAGATCACAGCGGAGTCTAAATATCGCTGTGGATTTTAATGTGATCTTCAGCCACACGCAAAGGAGGACTGCAGGCGAAATGATCGGCTGTGATTTTGATTCATATGACCAGACTGTTCTCTGGATCAGGGAGGACTTGGTGGCATCAAATGAACCACTTTTGAAGTGCCGTGTCTCTAGAGTACCGCAGTCCTGCCCCTAACGCCTGGTCCAGAAGTGAATTCCCCATTCATTTTCCTCACATACTTTTCAAAAATTATATAAAGACGAATTATAGGCGAGTTACATAAAGACGAATGCACCACGGACAAAGCCAACTCAGGTCATGACAAACACAATATTTGGTCAGATCAAATAATTATTAAGACGTTTTCGTTTAGTTTTTCTTCTTACAAATTATCCGATAGGCCCAAAACATTGTGTTTACTGTCATAGTTTGTCACAACCACCAAGTTGGCTTTGTTCCCGGCATAATCGTCCTTATACAAATCATTTTCGAAATGTCTATATAAATGAAAGGAAATTCACTTCTGGGCAAGGCATCTTTCAGAAATGGGGTGGGACTGTGGGGCTCTTTGAGGTGCTATTTTTCAAAAACCAAAAACTCCCTCAATGTGTACAGTAAATCAAATCAAGAGATTTACAAGCTTACACTTGTATAACTATTATTATTGCCATTTTTTACAGTGGCTAAAGGACCACTTCACCACTTTTCAACTACCTTCATATAATAGGCCCTCTCTAAAAAGTGGTGAAGTGCTCCTTTAAGGCGTTGATGCGGGAGCAGGGCACCAATGGCGTGCTGCATGCTCTGGCAGCGTTGGAGCTGTGCTGACATTTTAGAAATGGGGCAGGTGGTAGTTCATTAACTCGCAGGTGCCTCGCGCACCGCGTCCGACGGTGCAGGCAATCTGTCTGACGGCTGGTCGCCCCGCGCACGGCGGGACCTCAGAGCGGGTACAGTCTGACACCGTCCCAAAAAAAACACACACACACACACACAGACACGACTGAAACAAGCGTTTGTCCAGTCCAGCGCAGCTTTCGGGAGACATGACTGTGCAAATGTTTGGAGAGGAGGGAATGAAAAAAAAGAAAACAAGCAAGCAAATGTGTGGTTCATTAACTTTTCCTGCATGTGTCACAGTCGGTCCTAAGGAACATGTTTCTCTTTCTTTTTTTCTTTTCTTTTTTTTCCACCCCTGCCACTTCTCAAGACCACAAAAACCAGCGGCTGAGGGGGAACCGGCTACCCGTTTGCGTTTAAGAATAGAACTCGATCTTGCAGGAGGAATCTCCATACGGCCTGTGAAAACAAAGGGATTCCGAGAAGTTCCTCCTCACCCGAGCCTTCGGTCAGTGCCAGCACATTTGGCCATTTTTTTTTCTGGCTTAATGTGGTTTCGTGAAGAAAGAGAGAGAGAGAAAAAACACATTTTTCTCCACTTGAAGAGAGAAAAGGGATCGACACGTCACGTCTTCACTTCAACGCAAGAATGATTGGAAGGGAGCTCGGAAAAGCCAGGCTCACACATGGGGAGCCAGACAGAGACACTTGTAGCAACTACTGCTCTTTACTGTACATCTCAATATCTGAAGAACCGGCAGCTACTTAGGGACTGCATCACACCGAAAACCGCAAACTGCTGCTGTCGGCGCAACGTCAAGAGACATAACCAAACGCTTTCAGAGCGATTTTAATCTCGGAGCGAGCAATGGTGAGCGTGGCACGGTTGCCGATGGAAAGGTTAAAGTTTGAGTCAACTGACGCACATCTTCTCATAAAGGATGCGTTGTGTGGAGAGCGAAATGTCTTGTGCTAATGATCAACATGGTCGTCATGGAGGGGACTCGAACGCGCCGCGCTGTGAGGCCAAAGCCCTGACCACTAGGCCAGAGGGCGCCCCTCTGAAGATCAATTTCTGAGCGCATGGTTAAAGGTAATATAGCCAACTTAGGTGTGTACAAAATCTAACTCCACTCTATTGACCACTCTCATTATGAAACTGCTGTGCTGTTATTGGCTGAAACACCGCCTCACCCCTCACAAACATATTAGCACCGCCTTGTCCTGAGCCCAACAAATGTTTGGACAACATGATTTGTTAAGACAACAATGAAGTTCTGGACCGTCTGCATGGCAAAGCAAGAGTCTGTCTGCAGGGAAACAGCTGCAGCATCAAAGTAGAACGTGGATGTATTGTATATACAGTTTTTTTTTTATTATTATTTTTTGGCTAAAAGGTTGCCTATAATACCTTTAAATCCAGTTTCTGAGGGAATTCACAATGCACTGTCCCGTCTCATCTGGCCTCCACAGAACAGAGGAGGCCGTACAACATTGTACACGGTTATGCGTGTCAATCAGGCTTATTATCTCCATCCGTCAACTTGGTTAGTCTGAAATCAGCAACCATGTTTCCAGTTCTGACATCTGATAATAATAATACACTACAACTGCAGTCTGGGGTGTGGCCAAGATGGAAGATGGAAATCAGACACTGTTTATACGGCTAAAACAATGCTGTCTTTTCCGAGGATTGCTTATCCTACATATAATGGGGGAGAAAATCAACTAAAACGGTTGGTGTCGGTCCAGTGTTTTCAGTTTGAATAAGATGTGTGCAGGTGTGCCACACTCAAAATAGCCCTGCCATTTTTTGGACTTGCCAATGTATCCTTTTGACTGACAAGTGCAAATATATGCTCTAATACACATGTTTGCATATACAATAAACTAAAAAGAGAATAAAACCAGGCTTGAGAGTCTCTAGGAGGGGTACGCAACGTCAAGAGGAAGACTTTCTTCAAAAAAGTGTACATTATTTGTTAAAATGTCATTTTTACGTGTGCAAACCCCAACTGGTTCATTAAGTATGCCAGGTTTGCCTGGTGGGTGGTGATGAATGATCCAGCTGAACTAAAGCCACACCCACAGCTGTAGTTGTATGATAAAGGGGGAGGAGTTAGGGGAGGGGCTGACAATGTGATGTCACTATATTACTGTTTTTTTCATTGCGACATTTGACTGGAAAGGTTCAGCGCACAGGGAGAAACCTTAAATACGAAAGGAAGACATCATTGCACATAGAAAACACACCAAGTTGGACAATGAAGTACGGCCACCTCTTAAACAAGTACAAAATTGTTAACTGAGTCTAATCTTGAAATAAAACATGTCTAAAGAAGAGAAAACACAAGTTTGCTGTGTGTATGGACAATCAAAATTGGAAGGAAATATATCATATATCGATATGGCACACCGACTATCAAGAAAACCTCATCTCAAAAAGTTTGCCTACCTCTGCCTGGTCTACAGTTTCAGCTCACCCACGCACACTTTCACACTTATTTTCAGAGGATGCGCGCTATCGAACAGAGAATAGCGACGCGGTCGCATGACACGAATGGAAAATAAAGAAAGAGAGAAAAAACAAGGTTGTTTTCACTCGCGTCTGTGGCGAGCTGGTCGGGGCCTCGACCTTCCGCCTTCTCGGAGAGTTCGACTATTTTAAGTGCGGAGGTTTTGCCTTTTATAGACCAGCAGACAGCAGAGCGTGAAAAAAAGAGATGCCCTCTCTCTAAAAAAAAAAACACAGCTTTGGCGCGACCACAACTAAAGATGCAAAGTGGCGCAAGAGCAAGAGGAGCCCGGAAGCCCCCCCAAACCCCCCTCATCTTTACAGGGCGGCGGGAGGAAGTGATGAAAGTAGCGCGTACGTGTGTGAACCCTTCAAACTCACCCCCTTCCCTCCACATTACCTGATGTTGACTGTTTCTCTCTGCATGTTTAAACACTTTACTACAGTACACAGCCAGAGAATCCCTCAAAAAGCAAACACACAACACACACACACAACACACACACACACACACACACACACACACACACACACACACACACACACACACACACACCACACACACACACACACACACACACACACACACACTAGGCTTTCCCTTGCCGGTTCTATTCATAACCACGCTGGTCTATTACAGTCCTTCCCATTCAACTGTCTATTTACCCTGATGACATCCCTTAATTTATATGGGTTAGGAATAACCCAGCGCCTGCTTCGCCCGTTCTGTATGTTTAGATTAGATGACTAGGACTGTTTAAACACGGCCCAGCCTATATCGTAATACTGTAAATAACGCACACACACAGCACACAGACGCACGCACGCATGCATGCAGGCACACAGTTCACAAACGTGCACGACTTGCTCGGCGCGGAGGGGAGAAACCGCATCGTTTATAAGGGGCGGTAAATCTCCAAATAGCACTCGATCGCGCATGATTCACGGTCCCTTTGGCCGCGACACTGGTACCATAATTACGCCGCCTTCATAAAGACATCGACCCCTGCTTGTGTGGTCCCGTGTGTGGTTTTGCTCGGCGGCGAGGGAACAACAAGTCATCTTTTAATTGGAATCATGTTTATCTCTCCCGCGAAAATGACTCGAGGACAAGCAGTTATGGGGCTGATAAGCGCCTCCCTTGCACTCTCTCTCTCTCTCTCTTCTCTTTTCTTCTCCTCTCCCCCATCTGTATGTCATGTCGGTTATATTATGGAGCTGCTATATATGGCCTAGTCGGTCGGTGGGGCGGTCGGGGCCTTGGCTGGCGCGCGGCTCAGGGGCGGATCTAGGCATGGGCATGGGGGGTGGGCAACCCCAGGTATTTCAAATTAGTGCTTACTGTATATTTAAAATGATTTGAACCACTACTACTGCTACGAACTAACTACAGCTGTGTCGCCACTACTGTAAACCAACAGCATTTCATCATTGAAAACAGAAAACTCTCTGAGTCAGACCTTTAGCTTTATGCATGCTGCGTGCCTGTTGCAACTTCAACAACACTTATATTGCCTAATAAGAGTCCTGTAACCAAAAATGGCATGGGGGCGGCTTCATGCCATTTTCTCCTGCTCTCCTGGGAAATGTTACATCCACCCCTGGCGCGGCTACACTCCAGAATCCATCACAGCAAATCGGCCATCGCCAAATAAGGGGGCCCTGGTGTTTACTTTCCCCCTCAGAGGTCCATCCAACAGCGCTGAATCACTGCTTATCTCCTCTGGACGATAAATACATCTGTTCATAATCTGAGTGTCACATCCTATTAGCGGCTCCAGACCTTAAAACGCAGAGCATGCTTTTGTGCAACAGTTACGGGCCCATTAGACGTGAGGTTGCGGCGAAGACGCGATGCGATTGTTTGTTTCCTGTGGAAACGCATTTCGGTGGTGTTATTTTCACCCCGATACTCGAAAAAAAAAAAAAAAAAAAAAAAAAAACTTTCAATGGCGGGGGGTGATATGATCGACATTTCACCTGCGCCTATCGGCCGAGCTCAGCCGTGGTAATCCAGTCATCCAAAAAAAAGAGGCAAATCGCCCAAGTCTTTTGACTGCAACATTCCCCGAATTCCCGACGCCTTGTAAACACGTGTGCGTGACACACGCGCGCACACACACACACACGCGCACACGCACACACGCACACACACACACACACACACACACACACACACACGCACACACGCACACACGCGTGACGCAGAGGTATTCCTGGATTTATCAGGTCGCTACACGAACGAGAAGCCGCCAAGAAGAACAAGGCGTTGGCCTTAGCGGCAGATGTTGTGTGTGCGTGCGCGTACGTATGTACGTACACGCGCCGCCTGATGGTTCACACACGTACACATGTTGGTGAGCGGGAGGGAGGGTGGGAGGTGTTGCGGTGTGTGTGAGGTGCGGTGTGTGAGTGACTGAGAGCACAGGGCGACAGGGAGAGAGAGAGAGAGAAGGATTGACTTCTCAATATCAACAGTGCCCCGGAGGCTCTCTGTCAGTCAGCAGGTATACACCTCATCGCTGGGGAACGCAAAAACTGCCGCTGCAAAATAAACACGCCTCGCGTACTCTTAGCCTCTGGCTCGCGGGTGGGGGAGGGCACGGTGAAGTGGGTGTTGAGAAAGAAGCGCGGGGTGGGGTGGGGTGGGGTGGGGCGACGTCGGATCGAGGGTGCCACGAAGAAAAAAAAAAAACCCTGAGGGATGCGGTGAACTTCGGTCGGCTGGGTTATCTCTGGTTTTGGCATGCAAAAAAAAGCCATTTTACAGGGTGTTTTTGTGACGTGTCACTAAATGAACTATGAACAGAATCACTAAATGAACACATGGGGTTAGAGTTGCCAAACCTTTTGGTCCATGCATTGTTATCTCCTCATGTATAGGCTGAGGCAGCCCACAGCACTCAGTCTATGTGGTATTTGGATAAAAATGGTATTTTTTTTTTCTCATGGTAAACTAGAACTGCACTGTCGAGTGCCAACTTGCGCATTTCACACAAGCAGGCCATGTCCTACTTGTGCACGAACAGAGCAAGACATCACCATTACATTATCAACTAAACCAGCTAGCTTTTTAGAAAGCGGTCCACCGACCGACCAAGCGATCAGACCAGTGGCCTTGTGGTTAGAGTGTCCGCCCTGCAACTGGGAGGCCGGGGTTCGATTCCCGGTCGGGTCATACCAAACATACTGTAATGGGACCCAATGCCTCCCTGCTTGGCACTCAGCATCAAAGGGATGGAATCAACTAATGATTCCCGAGCGCGGCGCACGCTGCAGCTCACCGCTCCAAGGGATGGGTCAAAAGCGGAGAACTAATTTCACTGCGGTAACGTGAGTGACTAATCTGACGACTTTGACTTTGACCGACCATGAACTAAAACAGTACTAATGTCACTGTAGTGAGAGACCTACGGCTGCAGATTTTGACGTTTGTGTTTAAGCTATAACTCCACTTCTTATGACACAAAACACTCGCATGACTGAGATATTATTTTGACTTCTCTTTCTGGCGTTTCGAGGGTTGATTATCTTTGCCCATGAAGCTTTCAGAAGGTTCTCCTTCCATGAACACCGCCATCATCATCATCATCATCTCATCACCATTCCATCATCTCAGATTTTGTTTCTGAGTTGATGTTGTTACACTTGTGGGTTAGGTGATGGGACGCAGGTGAACATGAAGTGGGGTTACAATTAGGACAGGGGTTTTCAACCAGTGGTCCCTGAGAAGATCCCAGGTGGTCCCCAGCTAAATGGAAAGACGGTTAACCAGATGTAACTCTTTGAGAGCGTAAGGATGAAACCAAATGGACCCTTGCAGGTCCATAAACATGGAGTGTTTATTACCATTAGGAGACAGGTAGGTGAAGCGCTGGTATTGGCTCCTCTTCCTCTTGCCGTTGCAGACGTAGAAGTTGACCTGCACAGGGCTGGATATCCTCTGGTTGCGGTACGGCGGGATCTCCACCACGAGCGCATTCTATGGGACAAAAAGAAAAGGCCAGCCCAGAAAGACGGGATTTATAGCACGAACGAAACCCACATATTCTTTTTACAAGCCACTGATAACATCGTGCCATTAAAGGGACTCCACCATGACTTTAAAATCAAATGTATATAACATCTTAATACCTATTTTATACACTCTGTACCCTAAACAACCACACCTGACCCTCAACCAACCTCACAGACTCACGGTCTGTGATAGTGGATTTCCAGCGTATGTTCGAACTAACTAGTGCAAAGCGCAAGTCAGACACACAGAAAGAATATTTCAATATAGGGTGTAAAAATACACTTGGATGGTAAAAGCGCCAACTATCTTAAAAAATGTAAAAAAAAAAAAAAAATCATGGTGGAACCCCTCTAAATCGGTCTGCCGATCACAAGTTATGAAAACGGCGCATGCAGGCGTGACAAACCACAGCAGGCTCCGATCCCCGCCGCGGTGTGAGCTCGTTAATCAGCGGCCATGTTTGTTTTGCGTGTCGGCTCGCTGGGGTCTCCCCCTCTATACCCTCCGCTAGGTTGGCCTTTTTTTAGTCAGCCCAGCTGACGGAGCGATCTAAATGAGCCTGTCTGGACAGTGTATCTAGGCATAGCAGGGGTACCCCCTATACCCCCCCCCCCCATGAGACTGGGGCAGTACAGTGCCCCTGTTTGTCTGTGCGAGTGAGGGACACCCCTTTGGGGGGGGGGGGGTCGTCCACCGTGCAGCATTAGGAGAGAAGAGAGGAGGTTGCGGCTTATTTGTTTTCACAGAACCCCCCCCCCCCACCCCCCCCCCCCCTACCTGGACGGACATGAACTTTTGACTGCTGTTCAGAGCTGATGAGGGGAGTGTGTGGGGGGGCAGGCTGGGGGCAACAGGACAGGACGTGTGGGGAATGGATGTGAGGTCTGTCTGTCTGAAAGCCTGATGCCTTGATGACTATAGCTCTATTGCTCTCTCTCTGCTCTCTCTGCCCCCCCCCCCCCCCCCCCCCCCCCCCCCCTCCCTCTCTCTCTCTCTCTCTCTCATTCTCCGTCTCTCTCTGGGGGTCTCAAAAACAGCCCCGGATTGGGAGGGCGGGAGGGGGCACTGCATGCGACAGGATGCACAGTTTTCTGTCAATCAGCACCACCGTTGACGTGCAGAACAGCATGGGTGGGTCCTAAAAGTACTGTATGTGTGTGTGTGTGTGTGTGTGTGTGTGTGTGTGTGTGTGTGTGTGTGTGTGAGGAGGGAGGGGGGGGTCATAACCCATGTCTACAAGGTCCTCCCCATAACACCCCAGTCTGGCCCCCTGAATAACGATGACGACAAACAAAAAAATAACATAACACACACACATACACACACACAGGTGTCAGTTCGTGCCATTTGCACCCCCTCCTCCGACCCAACTGGAGGAGGGGCTGGCGTTCGGAGCTGGCACGCTCCGAACGCCAATAAAAAATGGCAGCAGGCGGGCGGGCAGGCAGGAAGAGGTGACCTGGTGACAGTGGCGCGGGATGGCGGCCAGCGCGCCCTCTCTCTCTCCTCCTCCAGGGGCGGATCTAGGCATGGGGGGGGGCAATGCCCCCCTAAATGCACAGACTGCGCTACCAAACACGATGGCATGCAAAACAACCCAAGATTTTTCAACTTGAAGGGCATATATTTAAAATGATTTAAAACACTACTACTGCTACTAACTACAGCTGTGGCACCACTAAACACCATTTCATCATTGAAAACAGAAAACTCTCTGAGTCAGACCTTTAGCTTTATGCATGCTGCGTGTCTGTTATAACTTCAACAACTGATGTTATTACTGATGCTTTACTTGCCTAATAAAAGTCCTGTAACCAAAAATGGTATGGGTCGCTTCGCGCCACGGGCGATGAAGTCGCACCCATACCATTTTCTCCTGGCCCCCCAATTGGGAAATGTTACATCCGCCCCTGTCTCCCTCCCCACTTGTTTGTTTGAGCTATGCAGGTCCTCACCTCCACCCAGACCTCCGCCCCCACAGCTATACCCCTGCGCCCAGTTTACACCCCCGCGAATGTTTCTTTTTCTCCAAACATCTGGGACTCCAGACCGTACCAGCCAGCCCTGTATAGGCCAATTACTGTAAGCATATGAGAGAGAGGCTGCATTTAAACAAGGTCTTCGTCCGGAATCGAATATGGAATCGAATCATGGAAACAAAAATTAACAGCCGCATTGCACTGTATGGCTTTCTTAGATCTGTGCACGTGTGAAGTTTCAGCTTCGTTTTCGAAAAAGAAGAAGAAGAAGGGGCGATGACGACTAAACAGACTGATGGTGTTGGCGTTTTCGGGAACGTTGCGTTGTCATCGCTCGCGACAAAGCGAACAAAGTGTTGGCTTGTCTTTACACAAACGGGGGCTGCCAGTATACTGTATGTGCGCTGAAAGCACGGAGCCCTAGAACGAAACCTCCACCGAAACAAACGCCTCAGAACCGTTTGCTTTAATTAACTACAGAGCCAGCGTGTCTGTGACACACATATACACAACTCTACTCTCTCTCTCTCTCTTTCTTGACGGTTCCCCCTTTGCATTTTTCTTCTCTTTTCTATATATACTTTTTTTTAACAACACAATCTAATGTGTGACTTGGGCGTCAGCAGCAGAGGCGCGCTGCTGCTGCGGCTGCACCGGGGTTTATTTTCTCATTTCCGTTCTCGTGAAAACAGCAGGTATAAGAGGCCGGGGTCTTAATCCAACTGTTGGCGGGACGCGAGGCCGGCACATTGGGGGCTCGTGTGCGTACTGCACAGTGTTTGCGTCCAACTCCCTCCCCTCCGCGTTCAGTGTGAAGTAAACGTCTAGCTATGCTTGGACGGCTGGACTGTAAGTGGGTTGAATATAGTAAAATCCGGAGTGTTGATTTAGGTCTTAAAGGAGAATTCCACCCCAGAAGGCTTTCGTACGTATACCTTCATTTGCAGTTGACGTATTATTGCCCATAAAGTGGTCCATTTTGTGGAAAAAAAAAAAAAAAACGTCATTATTGGCTGTTTTCCGCCTCTATGGCCAAAAGTGAAAGTGGGAGTCTCAACACAATATAGAGAATATATAGCAAATATATATCCATTTTGTAGTGGAAGTAGGTGAATTTGAACAACATTCTAAGTTTATGGTGGGGTTGGGGAAATGGCCAATAAGGAGTTTTTTTTTTCACAACTGCAAATAAAGGTAAAAATTCTCTTTTAAGGCCCATGCACACACAAGGGTGATGTAATTGCCCTCTGCTCGCGCACAAGTAGGCCATGTATAGCCTGCAATGCGCAAGCTCCCACTCAGACAGAGTGCAGCTCTACCACAAATTTCTTTTCAATTGTTGCTGCCTTTTATGTGAAGTATATTTATCCATAAAAAATACTGCAGTCTGTAGGCTATGCATACCGCGTGTGTACCGTGTCTGGCCCTATACCGTACGTGTATTTATGTGGCGTATACAAACTTGCATGCACTTATGCCCCTGTGGCTGCTTGCTCGTGCGTGTGTACTGTATGTGTGTGTGTGTGTGTGTGTGTGTGTGTGTGTGTGTGTGTGTGTGTGTGTGTGTGTGTGTGTGTGTGTGTGTGCGTGTGCAAGTGTGTCCTGCGACTATCGATGGTGACAGATATAATACAACCAGTGGAATCGGCTGTGTTTACGTCATGCAGGCAGCTGAGGACAGGAGATTTAGTGAAAATTCCATCCAGGGTTGCGTGGCCTCGTCAACACGGACCGCGTCGCCAGTTGTAATATCTTAGCAGAGATTACATCACTACAGCGGGGGCAGATGAGAGAGAGACAGAGAGAGAGAGAGAGAGACAGAGCAGGGGCGGATATAACATGTCCCATTTGGGGGGGCAAGAGAACATGTTGGAGGAGCAGGAGAAAATGGTATGGGTAAACCATTTTCAGTTAGAGGACTTTTATTAGGCAAGTAAAGCATCAATAATAGCATCAGTTGTTGTTGAAGTTGCAACAGACCCGCAGCATGCACAAAGCTAAAGGTCTGGCTCAGAGAGTTTTCTGTTCTCAATGATGAAATGCTGGTGGTTTAGTGGTGCCAAAATTGTAGTTGGTAGCAGTAGTAGGTTTTCAAATCATTTTAATTATAAGCAGTTTAATTTGAAATACATTTGACAGAAATACATTTGGCAGTCTGGGCATTTAGGGGGCATTGCCCCCATGCCCATGCCTAGATCCGCCCCTGAGACAGAGACAGAGAGATAGAGAGAGGGGTGGGGGGGGGGGGGGGGGGGGGAGGGGTGGAGGGGGGGTTGGAGAAAACATCAGCGCTGCCGATGAGGTGTACTTACAGATTTGGCGGAGTCCTTGTCGACTTTCGCCTCCGCCTCCCAAAGGTGATGGCCATCTATATTGACACAGGAATAACGGTGATTAGGGATGTTTAACTCAACAATGTTTCATGATGAAGAACGACCCAGGCTTGCAAAGAGGCAATTGCACATCATTTTTTTTCACCGCTGCAAAGTCCCGAGCGGGTCAATGCGGTTGCATTTGTATAATCTCTCGGTTGCAATAATAGACCTTTTCCGTATAAGCCCACCCCCTCTCCCAACGTTACACATTAAGTACTGGTTTCTGTTTTTGGAAGCAGACTTTACAAATCTGTCAACGAGGCATGCCATAATATGCAGTAGGGGAAAAAAGTGTGTGAAAAAGTGTGTGACATTTATTTATTTATTTTTACAAAGTTTTATCATATAGGGAAAGTAGAGAGGTTTGTCTCATCACATGTTACCGCATGTTATGCTTAGTTGTGATTGGACCATAGCAGTTTGGGGAGGAGCTTATGGGCTAAAGGTCTATTGCGCCAATTAACCCTGATATCACCATGAATCTTATGCATATTAAATTTCATTAAGACATTACACTGAACAACACCAGTCAATTTAGTCTGTGTTTTTCATGTAAGATTAATTTCCCGTGTCTTGTAGGCACAGAAACACGATGGATAGGCTGCAGTTCTCTTTCCATTTAATAACCAGTATAGCTTCTACTCCCAGTGCGCTTCTTATTTATGGTATACTCTTCTCTATTTTTGGCAACCTCCTTTAAAAAAAATCCTCTATTCTTAACTCAGCTTTGCTATAAAAAAATGGAACAAAAAAGGAAAAAGAAGAAAAGTCATGCTTTCATTTTGTTCTCTCTTTTCCTGTCATCTCTGAGTTTGTTGTGGTCGGGGAGGCTTTCCCCGCGCTGCCGCACTTCTTCCCTGCAATAAAAAAAAAAAAAAAAAAAAAAAAAAAAAAAAAAAAAACGGGGCCTGTTGAGCTACTGCAGCTGTCGAAGGAGCCTGTAGAGGCTCAGCGCGCATTCTTTGGCTTTTCCCTGGGATTTCATGCCACACCTTTAAGCGAACAGACGCGCTATACGGGGCTCTGCTAGGGCAATCAGCAGCGCCCGACCACACCAACGCTTTTTTTTCTCCTTCTCCTCCTAATTCTTCTTGTGTTTTCTTTTTTTCTTCCTCCTCGCAGTATGCCAGTGACTCATTAGCACTGTCAGAAATAGAAAGGGGACACAGAGCGGCCTTTGTGTCTGACTGTGGGCACCGTATGGGCCAATCGGGGGGTTTGGGGGTGAGTCAGTGGCGCATGGCCACGGCATCGCGGCTTCGCAATGTCTTTATGGGGACGTACAGTATGTATCAGGGGGCGGATCTAGGCATGGGCATGGATGCCCAGACTGCACCACCAAACATGATGCCATGCAAAACAACCCGAGATATTTCATAAGTGCTTATAGTCAAAAGGATTTGAAACACTACTACTGCAAGTAACTACAGTTGTGGCGCCATTAAACCAACAGCATTTCATCGTTGAAAACAGATAACTCTCTGAGTCAGACCTTTAGCTTTATGGATACTGCGTCTCTGTTGCAACTTCAACAACAACTGATGTTATTATTGATGCTGTTACGGACGTAACAGAGGCTTAATTTCACCATACAAGTTCTGTAACCAAAAATTGTATAGGTGCGCCTTCATCGCCGTCCCCATACCATTTTCTCCTGCCCCCCCCAATTAGGCAATGTTACATCCGCGCCTGGTATGTACTGTATGTATGTATGACGACGCCATCCATGCCGAGCTGCACACACCGCAGAGAGACAGAGAGAGACGGAGACAGACGAAAACCATGATGATAAGAGCCGCTCTACCGCCCTACAAAGGAAGGCGGAGAGAGAGAGACAGAGAAAACTGAGAGGATCTGGTAGATGTTAAATCCATTTTGTTACACAACAGTTGTTTTTCGCATCAAGCACAAGATCTGAAGGAATAAAAAAGATCCCAGTCGCAGTTGCGGCCCCCGTTACTGTTGAACCGTGTGTGTGTGTGTGTGTGTGTGTGCGCGCGTGTGTGCGTGCGCGTGAGACAGACAAACGTATGTGACTATGAGTGAGTTGGGCGGAGGGTTGGGGGATCCGGTGGTCGACTTTATGATTCAGAGCGAACATCACTGCATATCGCTTTCACAAAGCGCTCGATATTAAAACCACACGAAAACGCAGAAAAACAGACAGCGAAAGGAAATCAGCGGATTGCGTCCACCCCTCCCCTCCTCCCCCATTTATATAATATTTATTAATTTAACCCTTTCAGGTCGGGAATCCATTTTTGGATTCTGTACAGCAGAGGTTTTCAACAGGTGGTGCGGAACTAGTGGTCCCTGAGAGGATTCCAGGTGGTCCCCAGCTAATGATGGACAGTTGTTAACCTAGCTTATAGATGTAACTCTTGAAGCGTTAAAATGACTGGACCTCACGGGTTTTCATTCTAACGCTCTCAAGAGTAAATATACTGAGCGTCTGAATTACTTCATTTTAAAGAATCTACACATTTAGAAAATGTAGAAGAATTGTTATTTTGACCAACGTTTTGCCAGTTTATCTCTCCTAAATTGTGGACAAAAACATACTTTTGGGTCAGAGAGATTAAACTCAACATCAAAGGTAGTCCTCCGTGGCTAAAATGCAGAATAAATGGTGGAGTCTGTTATGAAGAAGGTTGAAAACCACTGCTGTACAATATGTACAGTATTCAATAATTATTATGTTTTTATTCAGCCAAATAGATAGTTGAAGTTTTTCAGAAAACTTATGTTATGCCTAAATGGGTTAAACTTTGTAAAGCATCTGTCCATATGGCGGGTGTACAGAAATGTTAATTTGCACTGTGAATAAGTGAGCACAAGCAGCTGTGTGTCGTGACCTGGCCAGGGGTGACACGACGATGCCACACGCATGCCTGCCGGCCTACCTGCCTACGTGCGGTCGCACACCTGCGGTGCGCAGCGTTGATCGCTCGCCGCGATAGCGGTCTGGGGCGTGTGCACACGCGCAGGTGAGGGTGACGCGGCGAACTGTGACCGAGAGGTGACTTGAGAGGGAGAGAGCTTAACGGGAAGGAAGAGTGAGCACACACTGAAGCAGGGGCGGATGTAACATTTCCCAATTGGGGAGCAGGAGAAAATGGTATGGGAGCGGCTTCATCAAGTTGGACTTTTGTTGAAGTTGCAACAGACACGCAGCATGCATAAAGCATAAAGGTCTGACTCAGAGAGTTTTCTGTTTTCAATGGTGAAATGCTGTTGGTTTAGTGGTGAGACGATTGTAGTCAGTAGTAGTGTTTCAAATACTTTTAATTTTAATTTATAAGCACAGAAATAGCTTGTTGTTTTACATCATATTTGGTGGGGCAGTCTGGGCATTTAGGGGGGCATTTAGGGGGGCATTGCCCCCGCCCCCCACATGCCCGTACCTAGATCTGCCCCTGACTGAAGGGGAGAAGGTCAGAGAGAGAGAGATGATGACGATGATGATGATGATGATGATGATGATGATCATTCCTCAAGTTACGGCTTGGTGGGGAGGGGGGGGGGGAGGGAATCACGGCCGCCGCCGCCTCCTCCTCCTCCTCCTCCTCCTCCTCCCACAACACCCGGGAGCCTGTCCAAGAAGGGAAACCTTACACTCCGACGTCAACCTTCCTAGCAGTAAACATGTTTTTCAAGCTTTTTCGGTCCTTCCCTTCCTTCCTTTCTCTTTACCTTTCTCGCCCCCCCCCCCCCCCCCCCTCGACGGCCGCTTCTGTTTTTCACCTCAAGCCCCGTCGTGTTAGCGGCGGTGGTGGTGGTGGATGCTTGCTCTGCTGCCACATGTGGCATACCTTTTGCAAGTCAGAGAAGAGAAGTGCCGTAGGACTGATAACCGCAAGAACTTTCCGCTCTCTTTGCTGCTTTGCTCCTTCCCCCTTGTGCTGCAACATCTGCAAAACACGTCTGTTCCCGACAACACCTCCTTTCCCTTCTTCGCGGCGGAGGAGCCTCCTCCCCGCCCACACACGCGAGCACACGTAAAAGCACGCATGCACGCACTCACAGAGAGAGAGAGAGAGATATGGCACTCTGGAGCCTTGGAAGCAAACACGTGTGCGCACTGAGTTCTACCACTTTCCATCGATTAGTGCTCCTCGTATTTTGTAAACGTATCCCTGTGTAATTTCAACTAAACGGCGGCGCACACATGTTGCAGGAACGCGACACATGCAAGCATGCTTGCATACGCGTCCCAGGCACCTACTGTATGCAAGGATGCACATTGCACACGCACACACACCCTTGTGTGTGTGCTATGGCGTAGCCAGGTATGTTGTAAGTCTTCTCATTGGCTGCATGGCTTCAAGGGGGCCTTGTAGTAGGTCAAAAGCCTATACCACCATACATAGGCCTGGGCTTACCAAATACCCATAATAATTAAAAACAGCCTCAGAGCTTCAACTCAGGATGAACAAAGGGGGGTCAGGTGGTTATGGTGTGTACCCCGTGCAGCTGTGTGTATGACCCAGCAGGGGTGACACAATGATGGCACTTGTAGTAGGCCAAAAGCCTACACAGCCCAGGTCTGGTGGTGTATGCTTTTGGCTTACTACAAGGCCCCAGACCTGATTTGCTGCCATGCAGCCAATGAGAAGACTTACACCATACCTGGCTACGCCGTGGCTGTTGGAGAATACCGGCCATTGTCTGCATGCTGCAGGGTAAATGAAGCAGCTGCCTGTTGCCTGCCTGCCTGCCTGCCGCACCATGACTCAGTTGTCAAGAAGAGTCCACCAAAGTCTCAACACTAATGCACAGATACAACCAACCAGGGCCAGGATAACACACTCATTCATCAGCTCATTAAGACAGGCAGTGGCGCTGCTGCTGCTGCTGCTGCTGCTGCTGCTGCTGCTGCTGCTGCTGCAGCTGGATGGGTGAGGCTTTTCTTCTCTCTCTCTACCCGTTTGAACCACAATTAAAAACAGTCTCCGGGGCTCAGGGGAACTCAAATGTTATTTCATTTCTTGGCAACGATATTTGTTGTTTATTTAGTAATAACACGGCAACCACCACGTTGCTCTTAAATAGCGCACATAAACAAATCCTCCCCATTTGTTTTATTTCCGTTGATTGCCTGGCCCTGGGTATAAGTGGAGAGAGAGAGGCAGTTGGAACCGCAGCACTCGGCGTAAGACCACTTGTGTATTAATATAAGGAGCCACTGTTGACTAATCATAGACATCCTTAACCTCTGTGGTGACCTTGAAGGGTTTTTAACACACTGCTGAACGGAGGTGCATTCTCCTCCTATGAGAAAAACAAAACAAAACAGGAGGAAAGGGGCGTACCAAAAAACACGACAAACTAATGCCGGCCAAAGAATGTTCACTTTTGGTGTTTTTTGGGGGGGATGGAAAATATGATTCAGGCTAGGCTTAATTGTGGAGGCTCTCTTTCTCTGTTGAAACAATCCAGCCTTATTCTGTAGCTCTGTCTCTTTTCCAGAGTTTTTTTTTTGCTGTTTTTTTTTCACATTTATATATAAGTTTATTTTCCACTTTGGAACCACGCCGTCTTTGCTGGTGCTTTCCTGGCTCGAAAATAAAAATACCGCCCCCTAATTTTACATGCATATTTTCAGAGCTGTAAACTTGGGATGCGAGAGCAAAGCAAAAGAAGGTCAAAGGGTTTCCCCGGTGACCCCCACCTGCTCTGGAACACACATGAATCACCTGAGATACATATATACGTGCTACAGTCAATCTGCTACACATTAAACAGGCTCGAGTGGAAATGATGGCCTTGACTGTTAAGACGCCAGAGAGTAAAAAGGGAGCATCTGAAGCCGCCATCAAGCTGTAAACATGAAAACATTCAACAACAATGACGCAAAGGACGATACGTCCAGATCGTTGCTTCTAGCATAATAAGACAGAGCTCTCAACGTCCTTGATCTGTTCAAGCGTCGGACAGACGTGGACCTTGAAAGATGACATCAAAAGCTGTTTGCCTGTGGAGTACACCTGTGGTAGATGTCTGATGTATTACTGCTGCTGCTGCAATATCTGAGCAAACCAGAAGACAATGATTGAACTCTTCTGTACTCAAAACACAAGATGGAACCACTATAAAGAAATCTTGAACCTTGAATGCCATTTGGCAAACGGCATGATGAAGTGACGACGACATTCGCCGTATATATACTTATAGCAGATGATACCCACATCATGAACTGAAACACGTTACTGCTTGGAACATCGCAAAAATAATACAGTATACGCATATGAAGCAGTCAGGTGCACGTACTCTTAAGAATAACAGCTTGTTGGCGTGCAGATGGCTGTTAAAGTACGCACTACATATCCGTTATGACGCCTGACAGTAAGCTATAGTCCAGGGTTCGATTCCCAAGACTGGCGGACCTTTGCATGCCACTCCTCAACTCTCCTAGACTCTTCCCGGTAAGGTTGTTCTGTGTATGCTCTCTCTGTCTACCTCCCTATTTCTCTCATACACTCATACACCAACTCCCTTGTTATCTCTGAGGAGTAAATGTTAATCCTCTTGGGTCAATGACGCTTTCATCATCATTCAATCACAGGTTTCTTTTTGACGTGAAAGTTACTGACCAACATTTGCTACGCGAGTTCTTTGCAAGAGGATTCTTGCCAGCAGGCCTGTCTCTAAAACGGATGTGTATCGATCTTTATCATCATAATCAGTACGGACACAACTACTTCATGGAAAACAATGTCGGTGTGTCAGACAATGTGTTTCACATGCATAGATTACAGTATCGACTACAATGCAACATTCACGACTTGGCATTCCAGTCTGGAGCCTTGGGGTTGTGTCAAGCGAATGCAGGAATCTCCTGGCGGAGATCAGAAAACCACAGTTCACAGATCAGATGTGGATCTGCTGCAGCATTACACGGATTTCACACCAATGGCTGCTATTCTGCTTCTTCCGAGAAGTCGGCGTGGTGCCATCTAAGGTTAGATTTTTTACAAAAACAACAAAACATAAAAGGTATTTTTGGGGCCAGCTTTTGAGCCAGCAAAAAAAAAAAAAAAAAAACGAGGTGAAATTGTTCTCTGAGACCTATTGGCAACGCATCCAAAGCTCAGTGTGGTGTGAACTAGCTTGTGTACTATAGGTGTACACAGCGAGGTGACGTGGGGTGTGTCAGACAGTTTTGTATACACTTGTTTAACAGAAACAACATTCAGAGCAAAACCCACTTGACTAACAACACTGTCTGGTGTGAACTGGGCGTCAGGGTGGTGTTCTCCTCGCCTCAGGTGGAGGTGGAGGCATGGAGGACCCAGTCTGGATGTCTCACTGTGTGTGTGTGTGAGAGCTGCTGCATCACACCATGTGAGATGTGTGGAGACCTGCCCATGAAGGCCCAGCTGGAAGATAGTGAACAAACAAGACTGCTACACTGTTATTTGAACCCTAACCCTGGGAAAGCATTAATAAAATAATGACAACTCAGAGTCGAATGAAGTATTAATTTGGTTATAAAAACTCTGGTTGGTGCACAGTAGTAATTTTTTGATCAATGATCAGACTTTCTAGTCTAGTCATGTGGTTTACTGGTGACATTTTCATGATGTCTGGCCTCTAAGCCAATGGAAGATTAGCCAATGGGACAGTGGGACACTAAGCCCCACGACCAATGGGACACTAACTAATCCCCCAACCAAAAGGACACTGTAAGCCCCACGACCAATGGGACACTAACTAATCCCCCAACGCAACAATGAGCGCCACGGCCAATGGGACACTAACTAATCCCCCCCGACCAATGGTATACCAATCCCCACGGCCAATAGGACACTAAGCCGGCTCTCCTCTTCCACACCGCACCATGACTACCTAGAGACTGCAAACACGACTACAAGAAAGCCCCACTAAGCTGCAGTACATTATGCAAGGGAATGGAATGCAAGCTGCCATATAAAGACTTTCAAGTCCATTTCTTGTGTGTTTGTTTGTTTCTTCTTAACCATAAAGGAGGCCCCTGTTGTGGGTGTAGTAGTTAGTGGGCCTTACAGTCCTGAATGTTGGGTTGGAGGACACACAGCGTGTACAGTAGCCGCTATCTCCCTAAGTCAGGGGTTATTTTTCCCAAGGGGCCACATGAGATACATAAAATATTGTGGAGGGCCAAGACTAAAGTCTGAACTAAAGTCTGCGTAGTATTAATTTAATTTCAAGACGAAAGTACGAGTAAGACCAAACCTTTTGATACCGAGGCCCTCTATTTATTCAGTATTTGAGCCACAGAGAACCACCATTTGATGACGTTTTAGCCCCACAGACGCAAGAACTAAGATTTATTTTTGTTTTTGTTCACAATACCAGGCTTGATTTGGGAAACAAAACAGGCAAACATAGTTCAAAATGACCATTCTTTTACATTATCTGATTGTGTAGATTTTAGGTCATTCAGATTCAGATGAATATTTTAACTCTTGAGAGTGTAAACATGACCCTTGCGGGTCCATTTGGTTTCACTTTTACATTCTCAAAGAGTTACATCTGGTTAACCAACTCTCCATAGAACTCTCTCAAGGACCACTGGTGGTCCCCGGGCCGGTCAGAGTCAGCCAAAGGGCCACATTTGGCCCCCGGGCCGCATAATGCCCAGGTATACCCTATAAGTGCTAGTCTTGTATCGCGGTCCAGGCTAACTTCTCCCCTGTCGTACTGTATAGCCCTGCAGGCAGTCCTCCAGGACCGGGCCAGATGTAAAAACTATCCCCACTCACCAGGGAATTCCCTCCCCTTCTCTCCCCCCTCCAACAAACCCTCTGAGTCAGAGTGTAGGCTTTCCCCAGCTACCCTCCCTCCCTTCTCTCTCTCTCTCTCTCTCTCTCTCTTTCCCTGCCTCGATCACTCCTTCCATCCACGGAAAGCAGGGCAAGCCAGAACACACACTCCAACGAGGTGCGCCAGGTATGTGTTTCTGCTCCAGTGCCAGGAGAGCGGTTTGGGCTAAACAAAACACACACACACACACACACACACACACACACACACACACACACACACACACACACACACACACACACACACACACACACACACACACACACACACACACACACACACACACACACACACACACACGCAGACATACCCTATACAATAGAGTGTGCCCAAAATAGATGCAGATCTCGAATACACAAAAGAAGACGGAACGTCTCCTAGATACAGAGGGAAAATATAATTATTTGTAAAGGGATTTAAACAACACAATGATCACTGCCTCAGAGAGAGTTTGGATTTGCGACGCAACAATGAAGGGATGAAAGCGTAAAGAGTCGATTATTATCTTGCTACAGCCTAACAAATCCTTTTCGATGGGTGTATGTGTGGTCTGGTTTAGTCTGGCTAAGTTAAAGCTGATATCGGTACTAGCCTACAAGGAAGGATGGTACAACACACACATCATTGGTTTGATGGTATAAAAACTCATCTACAGGGTTTTTATGCGTACAAAAATGCATTATTGAGACAGCAGACGATGGTAGACACTGTAGTTAAAGGGGAATTCCACCCATTTTCAACATTTTACTATGTCATTTGTATACCTTAGAGATGTTGTGTGGACATGATAAAAAAGTTCCCCTATTGTGTGTTTCCTAAAAATGGAGATCTGAAGGAAAAAAACAAAACATTAACATGTGAAACACATCTTGATGACATCAAGTTGTGTTTCACCATGTTTATGATTATTCTTTTAGAGCCCTTTTTCTGAGAGCGTACAAATGGAACCAAATGGACCCGCTAGGGTACATTTGGTTCCCATTTGTACACTCTCAGAAAAATATTGAAAATGGGTGTAATTCCCCTTTAACACACTGACTGCCACCAATGTCGATCTGCATCGTCTCACTATCAGATTGATTTTCTGGTCTAGAGGGGCAGGTCCCGGGTCTTAAAGAGGCGGTGGATCCTATTGGTTCACCGATGTGAGCATCCATGTGTGGAGAACACTGACGTCCGCAAATGTGGATCGACATACGGCCCTGGGGTATCCCTGTAAGTTTTACTTTTTCAGAAGAACGTGAACTAAAAAAAAATGCCTTGCTGGGTTGTCTGGATGTCTCGCAAAAAAAGGGCAAAACAGCAAAACATGTTTCCATCTTTATTTTTTCCCCAGATTGTGTTTTTGCTGAAAAACAGTCTCATTCAAATGAGCCCTTTCCAAGATCCCACCCTGTGGGGCAGCCAGGGTTTAGTCTCTGTCCAATGCCATTCCAAATAGTTTAGCAATAGTTTAACTATCCAGGTCAAGCTTTCCTTTTCTAACATGCTTATTGGACAAAGACGGATTGGGGAGGGACTTAATGAAGGGCTAATTCCCAGAGAAATGAAGCGTTCAGTTACAAGGCTTTTCTTCTTATTTCTTCCTCTTTTTTCCCCCAACAAAACTACATAAGAGTTTTGTTTAGTTTTGTTATTTTGCATTCATATTTTCCCACGTTATTTCCCATTCATCTCAACGCTGCTTTAGTCGCCTCCTCTCCTCTCTATCCGCCCTGCGAGGGTCTCGTCTGTTCCGTTTCAGCCGCTCTACAGGGAATCCCTGGCAGATGACTCACTGAAAACACTTCCTACTGAACAGGCAAACAGGCCCGTGGGCTAACAACTAAACACACACAAACACCGTCTACGCACACGCATAGGGGCGTGCGCTCGCAGCAAACACACACACGCACGCGCGCACAGAACAGAGTTTGCATCAGTCGTCACCAGGCAGTCGGTGTCTACAACGGACAGGGGGGGGGCGGGGATAACGGCTTTGGCATTTTGAAACGTAGAAGTAATTATTTTTCAGGGCACTATTAAGGTCTCCCACAGTGGCATCATCCAAGAGCTTCTGCTCATTTGATCCCAGGGCCCTTCCCAGAGGGGAAACAGGAGACAGGCGAAAACAACACACGGGAGAGCCGCTGACAAGAGATGCACACGGACAAGGTGACAGGCAAAGACAAACACAACATCGGCTGTTAATAGAAAAAAAAGACTTGTTTGCCATGTATGTCTTTGTGTGACGTTTATTAAAACAAAAACAAAAAAAAATAGATAACATTTTTAAACCTTTCTTTTCTTTTTGTGTCTGCATTTGTGACCGCTTGTGACTGTGGTTGGGTCTTTGGTGAAAGACTAACAGTTCAGGAGAGGAGAGAAACCGATTTTTATTTTACTTTTATGCAAAATGAGTTAATGGGCTCATACTAGACACAAACTAGAGTATGTTAGAGGCCACAGAAGTGAACCTTTTATAAGTCAATTTGAAGCTATGAATCCCTGCTTTAACATGACATGATACAAACTAAAATGAAAAATAGATAAAGACATGCAAGCGCATCTTACTTGGGCGGGAAGCGACGGCAGCTCGTGCCAAAATATTGTGTGAGTGTGTGACACACAGACACACGCATTACATAGTAAGGGCTCACTGTGTTTGCAATTACTCATTTTATTTCATGCAGACCTTACAAACAACAAAGTATTTATAACGTTTCATGCGTAGACGTTTGTCCGTGCCGCGATGAGATGTCGCTCTCGGTTGAATGACGTTCACTGCCAATTATTCACACGAGTTTGGATTAGAACCGCCGGAGGGTCGGCTGCCGTTTCTTAGGATTTGTGGAATTTTCTGGGAGGTGTTTATTGGAGTCGGTCTTGGAAAGCAGAGCCTCTGTCCTGACCTTTGATGGCTGCACCAGTAATGGCTGTCACCACTGCGGCAGCGGCAGTGATTGGTGTTGTGTTGTATCTGAGCGCGTGCGTCCGTGGTTGTGGTGTGCGTGTTTCTCTCATGTGTGTACACCAGGGGCGGATCTAGGCATGGGCATGGGGGGGGGGGGGGGGGGGGGCAATACCCCCCTAAATACCCAGTCTGCCCCCCCCCCCCCCCCAACAGGATGCAAACACATGCAAAACAACCCAAGATATTTCAAGTTGAAGTGCTTATATTTAAAATGATTCGAAACACTACTACTGCTACTAACTACAATTTTTGGCACCACTAAACCAACAGCATTTCATCATTGAAAACAGAAAACCTTTAGCTTTATGCATGCTACGTGTCTGTTGCAACTTCAACAACAACAACTGATGTTATTTTTGATGCTTTACTTGACTAATAAAAGTCCTGTAACCGAAAATCATCGTCATGAAGCCGCCCCCCATACCATTTTCTCTTGCACCTCTAACATGTTCTCTTGCCCCCCCCAAATGTGACATGTTACATTCGCCCCTGGTGTACACGCGCTTGAGCGCACACACTTTCCTGTGTGATCTGCGTGCGTGGTCTGAGCGGTTCTTTGTGTGTCGCCTGCGTGCGTGCGTCCAATTTTACTATATGTAATGTAAGCGAGCAGTAACTGTATTGTAAGTGTGATGCTTTCGCCACGTTTCATGCAAAAAGGGGGAGACGTCGTTGTAGTCATGAACTTTTCCAGAGGAAAATAAAACGACAGTTACAGAATAAAAATCGGTAATATAATTATGCTTTATTGGCTGTGCCTTTTTTTCTTCTTCTTCGGCCCGCTTTTGTCCTCCTAAATCAACAATAAGAGGAGAAGTTCACGATCCTCTGATTGTGAAGCCAAAACAGCGCAGTGTTTGGTCGTATATTTAGGTCATAAGTACTTTTCCACACTCCTACGATATTAGCTCATAGTTAGTGACCATTAGTGGATGATGTGTGAGTGTCTGCAAGCGCACGGTCGCGTGTGTGTTTCTGTGTATGTGTGTGTGTGTGTGTCTGTACATCTGTAATGGGCTTTTGACTGGAGACCCATGGAAGTGGTGGGTCATTAAAACTTACATAAGAGTAGACAAAGTAGTCAGACAGACAAGACGGACAGACAGACAGACAGAAAGGGAGGGAGGTGAGGGGGCACGAAAGGAATCCCTTTCCTCGCATACCTTCTCGGAAATATCTCTCTCTCTGCCTCTCTCTCCCTCCCTTTCTCCATCCCTCTCTCGTCTGCGTCTCTCTCTCTCTCCTGGTCTTTCTCCCCACCGTGCCGCAGAGACGAAAAACAAACCGCTGAAATGTTGACGGCAGAAGCCAGGAGGCAGGAGGAGGAGTGTGCTGCATGCCGCGGGGATCCCACCAAGCTCAGAACTACCTCCACGCCAGGGCTAATGTCTTTAGCGGGTATCAGGGGTATAGGTGAGATGGGGAGGCGGGGGGATACGGGTACGCACGAGCAGTGCGCAGGAGCCTGACGAGAAATAAGAGAGCGGCTGCTGCTGCTGCCCGCCCATAGCATACAGTATAAGAAGGAAGCGGTCCGCCGCCTCATGCTGCCAGAGAGTAACAGAAGCAATAAATGAAAAAAAAGGGGAAACACAAGCCGGTATAGGGGTCAAGGAGAAGGCAGGAGGCAGCGTAGTGCTGGTGGAACAGAGAAGGTGTGTCAGAAGGGCTTTCCTCTCCTCTCCTCTCCGGGGATCCCCTCTGTGACTAAGTGGAGACAGGGAGGCCCCCAACCCCCCCACCTCCCCTCCCCCAACACATTAACAGCTAAAAAGCTGCCCCAGCGCTGCCCCCTCGCCCTCACCCTTGACCTCTCTCTCGGCTCCGGCTCTAAGGGCTTGAGGGGTGTTTCTTCGAGTTGGTGGACTAAGTATACTATAAAGCAGGGGTTTTCAACCTTTTTCACACAAGGGCCCACTATTTATTCAGAATTTGAGCCACGGACCACCATTTGATGACATTTTAGCCCCACAGAATACACTAAAGATTTATTTTGCTTTTGTCCACAATTCCAGGTTGGGATATGGGAAACAAAACAGTGACCATCAATCTTCTACATTCTCTAGTTGTGTAGACTTGGGGCTAATTCACAATATTTTAATTCTTGAGAGTGTAAAAATGAAACCAAATGGACCCGCCAGGGTCCATTTGGTTTCATTTTTACGTTCTCAAGAGTTACATCTGCTTAAACAACTTAGCTGGGGACACCTGGAACCCTCTCAAGGGACACTGGTGGTTCCCGGGCCACCTGTTGAAAACCCCTGCTATAAAGTAAAAGCTCAAATACGGTATATTCAAAGGCATAGGGCAAAAAGCATGCTGAAGAAATGAGCATTGTGGACCCTTGTTGTAAACAAGTAGAATGTGTTGTCCACGCATACAGCGTGTATATATATATATATATATATATATATATATATATATATATATATATATATATATATATATATATATATATATATATATATATATATATATATATATATATATATATATATATATATATATATATATCTATCTCAGGCATGTATTGAGCCATGCTTGAAATGTACTGCAAATCTCATATAAAACACACTGCAAGTACTCAAGTAAATGCAGTTCTACTGCCTGACATTGGTGTTTCTGAGGCCGAGGGAGACCTTCTGGGGGCAGATTAGGGTGATTGCTGGGGGTTAATTGGGGGTTAAAGGGGGAGGATGAGGAAGAGGTGATTGCACAACAGGGAGTCTCCTCACATATACAGTACATATACTGCCAAAGCACACTAAAAAGAACACTGACTGACCTTCCGTTCTCTCGGAGATTATAGGAGAAACACCTGACACTGGGGAGACCTCACCGCAATGCCCTTTACAGCTGTGACACTGGCCATGAAGTTAGAACCAAACATATCCAATATCCCCATCTTCCTTCTATTAAAAAAGTTATGGTTTTTCCTGTCCTGCAACAGGATGTCCAATCTATATTCCTCCTGGGTTCCAGACCCCTCCTCCTCGCACGGTCAGATATGTGAGTGCTAAAGGGAAAATCCACCCATTTTCAACATTGTAATATTAGTCATTAGTATAGCCTAGAGGTGCTGGGTGGACATGATAAAAACGTTTCCCCATTCTGTGTTTTCCTAGGTCTGAAGAAAATCATTAACATGGTGAAACACATCTTGATGACATCATCAATATGTATTTCACCATGTTAATGGATTTCTTTAGACGCTTCTTTTTTCCTGAGAGCGTACAAATGGAACCAAATGAACCTGTTAGGGTTCATTTGGTTGCATTTGTATGCTCTCAGGAAAAATATTTAAAATGGGTGGAATACCCCTTTAATTTAACTCTGAAGATGTATGCAAACGGAACCGATACCACTGTCTCTTTTTAGCAGGGCTAAATTAATCATTTAAATACTCTGCATTTTGCTCTGTGTTTGGAAATACTACAGTAATACAGCTTGTAGACAATAGACATGTAGGTAATGTTGTAACCTCCAGTACATTACAAGACCAGACTGCTCCTCGCTTACTGTATGTGTTATAAAGTTATAAAGATCTACTGACCCCATCTCTTTAATAAACTAAAAATAATTTGAAATCGCAGCTCACTGAGAGTATACATTTATCGACATTTATCATTGTTTTGGGTCCAAATTGGTATCCAGACCTGAAAATGCACCAGTGTATTATGCACCGATGCATTATGTTCTTACTGAAAGGGAAATTCCACCCATTTTCAACCTTTTGCTATCATTAATACAGCATACCTTAGAGAGGTATGGAGAAATCATAATAGCCCCCCTCCCCACCGACCATTCTGTTCAGCTTAATATAAATGGAGTGATGACGTCATTAACATGGTGAATCACCATCATTTCAACATAGTGTTGTGTGTTGAACATAAATGTTGAAAACGGGTGGATTTCCCCTTTTTGAGCTGGAGTGATGGATACCCCTGTTACTGAACAGACATGTCATGGACTGCTAACAGCAATATTTCAGACATTTTTCCTTTTAATTATCACATACTCCACCTTTAAAAATGATTATAACATCGGACGGCAATACACCACTGAACCTTTAGCTCTAATAGCCTAACTGGGGACATTTTCTCTTCAATCAACAAAGACAAAACAGCCTTCATCGCAGTCTAGTCTAGGATTTTTCTGTACTTATCATCATGATAAGTACAGAAAGTCAGGAAGTCCAGCAGCAACTGGCTGCTGGACTTCCTGACTGGGAGACCGCAGGCAGTCCGAGTCAGCGGAAACACATCCAGCACCATCACCCTGAACACGGGGGCCCCCCAGGGATGTGTGCTCAGCCCCCTCCTCTTCACCCTGCTGACCCATGACTGCACTCCAACGCACAGCAACAACATCTTCGTCAAGTTTGCGGACGACACAACTGTGGTCGGTCTCATCCACAACAACGATGAGTCCAACTACAGAGATGAGGTGAGCCAGCTGACCACGTGGTGTGCAAACAACAACCTCCTTCTCAACGTGGAGAAGACGAAGGAGATCATTGTGGACTTTCGGAGAGCGCACACCCAGCACTCCCCACTGAGCATCAACGGAACTGCAGTGGAGAGAGTGAAGAGCACCAAATTCCTTGGTGTACACATCACAGAGGACCTCTCCTGGAACACGAACACCACAGCACTGGTCAAGAAGGCTCAGCAGCGCCTCTACTTCCTCCGTAGACTGAGAAGAGCCAGAGCCCCAGCCCCCATCATGTGCTCCTTCTACCGCGGCACGATCGAGAGCATCCTGACCAGCTGCATAACTGTGTGGTTCGGCGGGTGCACAGCATCCTGCAGAAAGTCCCTGCAGCGCACAGTGAGAGCAGCGGAGAAGATCGTGGGTGTCCCCCTTCTGTCCCTGCAGGACATCTACAACACACGGGTGACCCGCAGGGCGCTACAGATCGCAGGCGACACCACCCATCCTACGCACGGCTTCTTCAACCTCCTCCCATCAGGGAAGAGATTGAGGAGCCTCGGGCAAGGACCAGCAGGTTGAACGATAGCTTCGTTCACCAAGCCGTCAGGATGCTGAACTCCCTCCCACTCCCTCGCACTGCGCACGCCACTGCGCACGCTCTCACTCCGCACCCCCCCATGCTGCCACTCCTCCCCCCTCCCACGGTGGGGGTGCACGCGCACACACGCACACGCTGAACTCCCTACACACACATGCACACGGACGCTGAACTTTCAACTACCCACTGCCCCTTACACATGCACACACACTCACGCACATGCACGCACTCACACATGGTCAAACACACATACAACTGAAGGACTGGATCGAACTGCTGCTATCCTATCCTATCTTGCACATGTATACCTCACCTCATAGTAAGCTATATGTTGTTGTTTAGTTGTAGCTATGTACTGTAGTCTCGTATATAGCTTAGATTTTTAGTTGTAGTATACTGTAGTATACTGTAGTTTCTAGTAGTAGTTTTTAGTAGTTGTATATGTCCTGTCTAACTGTCTGTTAGCTTCACACTACTGCCACTTTATCACACCTGGTTAGCCAAGCACCTTCACCTCAAGTTAGGTGTACTGTTCGCACCTTACTGGTCTGCTGCACTATTGTTTGTCTCGTCTATTGTCTCGACCTTGTCTTATTGCACTGTCTATTGTCTTGACTATTGTCTATTGCACTGTCTTGTCTATTGCACTGTGGAGAATGGAAACGCTATTTCATCCCTGTATATGTCTTGACATACACTGGAGTGACAAATAAAAAACCTTGAACCTTGAACCTTGATCATCATCACCATCATCGCCACCACTGTTTTTGCCATCACTCAGACTATATAGGTGCCACTATTTTTTGACCTTTCCCTGTGATTTCCCTGGGAGCCATCCCATCAAGGAAATGACCACTGGTAAACTTGATCACCGGCGGTGCCTTTCGTCGTCATTGCCGCCCTCCCACGCAAGGAAGGAAGCGACGCAGGGCTGCAAATACGAAGAACAGAACGACGCTAACCAATGATTCACTGATGATGGAGGAGCCGACGGATGGATGGAGGGCCCGGCCCAGGGACCCTCTGCTACTAAACACTACTACTCAGGGGCGGATGTAACATTTCCATTTTGGGGGGGGGGGGGGGGGGGGGGGGGACATGTTGGAGAAAATGTTATGGGGGCGGCTTCATCGTCCATGTCACTTCGCGCCACAGGCGATGAAGTCGCACCCATAACATTTTAAGTTACAGGACTTTTATTAGGCAAGTAAAGCATCAATAATAACATCAGTTGTTGTTGAAGTTGCAACAGACACGCAGCATGCATAAAGCTAAAGGTCTGACTCAGAGAGTTTTCTGTTTTCAATGATGAAATGCTGTTGGTTTAGTGGTGACACAGCTGTAGTTAGTAGCAGTAGTAGTGTTTCAAATCCTTGTAAATATAAGCACTTTAATTTGAAATATCTTGGGTTGTTTTGCATGCCATCGTGTTTGGGGGGGCAGACTGGGCATTTACCCCCCCCCCCCCATGCTATGCCTATATCTGCCCCTGATGGAGGCTGAGGAGGAGAGCGTTGACATAGGAGGAGCTGCAGAGTGCTGCAGCTAGAAGAAAGACAGAAAGACAGAGAGAGAGAGAGAGAGAGAGAGAGAGAGAGAGAGAGAGAGAGAGAGAGAGAGAGAGAGAGAGAGAGAGAGAGAGAGAGAGAGAGAGAGAGAGGAGGGTTAGAAGGAGTGAAAGACAGAGAGTGAGAGTGAGCGAGGGAGGGAGGGAGGGTTTGGGAGGGAGCGAGGGAGAGAGGGGGAGAGAGAGAGAGAGACAGTGCACATGCCCCGCTTGTGATTCATTCCTTAACTTGTGGTGAGCGTCAGTGAACAGGCAATGGAAAACTTCAGCAAATGTAAATACGCTTTTGGTTTAAAAATATAGCGCCTTAATGCACACCACATGTGGCTCCCTGGCAAGACGCGCTCTATTTTGACGGGAGAAGAAAACCGAGAGAGAGAGAGAGAGAGCGATTCAGAGAGAGAAAAGTGCAGTGGAAGAGGAGAGTAGAGCATTAAGATGTAATAAAGGAATAAGTGAGTCTCTATGTTGTGACTCTGCCGTCTTCTTCTTACCTTGGGCCTTCTCCACAAACACCACCTTGGAGTCAGGGAGGAAGTTGAGGCCGCTGAGGAGGATCTTCTTACCCCCCGTGGCTGGGTAGCTGTCCAGACTCTGCTTCTCCACCAAGGGCAGCTCCTGGGCCGAGCGCTGGGCTGTTTTGGAGGGGTATTAGAAAACCAAGGAGAAAAAAAAGAAAAGAAATGAGCAAACACAGTCTGTATGTCATAATGCCGGTTGTTTGCTGGGAAGTGAAGGTTTGACACGGAGAACGCCTTGAGTATATGATGTTTGTGCCTCGGTTAAGCTATTCTGGACTGGAACAGTCCGGAATAGCTGGTGTAGTCTCTTGTGAGCAGTATAGTCTAAATCAGGCGTTTTCAACCTTTTTGACCCCATTTATTCAGCATTTGAGCCACGGACCACCATTTGATTACATTTTCACACCAAAGACCTACAATTAAAGAATTCTTTTGGTTTTGTCCACAATTCCAGGCTGTATTTTGCCAACAAAACAGTGTAAACTTCTTAATTAAGTGGTGCTAATTCAGATGATGAATATTTTAACTCTTGAGAGTGTAAAAATGAAACCAATTACATCTGGTTAACCAACTTTCCATCATTTAGCCTGGGGACCACCTGGAACCTTCTCAAGGACCACTGGTGGTCCCTGGACCACCTGCTGAAAACCCCTGGTCTAAATGGTAAATGGTGCATTTATATAGCGCCTTTATCCAAGGCGCTTTACACAGATAGTAGATCCCATTCACCCATTCACACAACAATGGTGGGAGAAACCATGCAACCATGTACTGACCAGCACATTGGGAGCAATTACAATTAGGGGTTATTAAGTGCCTTGCTCAGGGACACATCGACACTAACTCTGGGGGAACCCGGGTTCGAACTGCCGCAAGAATGTGAGCCGAAGGTTGAGTTAGAAATATTGAGTAGGGGTCCCCAGCATGTAGAAACTGCCGGATGCCAACTTGCATATGTTGAGCAATTTTCACAATTGGCATAATGTGTGAACAATACCACTAACAACCTATAGAAGGCAAAACAATTTGTCTAACTATAGGGGGTTTTCATCATGCTGAATCCATTCCAAACTTTTGCTCAAAAAAGTTGTGGGCTAAAAAGTACCATCAAAGTATCATCAAAAATGTGCCTAGTCAGCCTATTTGGGCAAGTGCTAAGACGGTTTTCAGCACAAAGAGTGTAATGCTTGGAATGGATTCAGCATTATAAAAAAAAAACCTAGTTGGACATAAAGTATCACATGCTATATAAAGCATGGCTTTTTGCCTTCTATAGGTTACCTTTATGCCAATGTTATGGTCACATTTTATGCCAATTATAACAATACACATAATAATACACATGTGGAAGTTAGCATCCGGCAATTTCTACATGCTGAGGGGCGACACTCAACAATTCTAACATAAAATACTGGTGTATTCAGCAATGGGGCCAGCCATTGAAACAACTGCAGATACAAGCTCATAGTTCTTAATTTTTGAAAAGTGGTGAAGATGTGGCACTAATCTTTGAATATCTGTTCTTTCAGAGCAAACAAAGAAAGTTTTTTTTCTGAAGACGTTCAGGATTTACAGTAGAAGAGTAAAAGTACCAGCAGTAGTGGCTATTACTATTTTTACTGTTTCGAGGGGAACGAGGAGAGGCGCTCGCACATCGGCGATCTCTGATTAAAGCCGACCTGCCCGATCCCCGTTCGCTCCCAGACCTCCGGCGTTCGACCGCCGGAGCAGCAGCAGCATACACACACAGCCGCGGAACATCAGCTCTTGGTTATAGAGCTCAGCATTGCTTATCAACTTCATAATGACTATTTAAGGAGCGCTCACTAAGTGTTTTCAGACAACAGCTGTGATACGAAATAGCCGCAAAAAATAAAAGAAGAAGGAAAAGATTGATCAAAACAATATTTTGCCGGTGACGTAGCGAGACGGAGAGTCATTATTTTTTGCGCCTATGCGTTGAGTCACGCAACAACACACACCACCTGTCTCTGTGTTTTATGAAAATGCGGCGAGCGAAGTCACCCCGCCGGTTACTGCGACAGGGTTCACCGGCAGGAGTCAGTGAGCACATGGCGATACGCGTTTCCTCCGTAATAATAATCCCAGCATCCTCCGAGTTTCATTGTTAAAGCGGTTCCACCATGAATTTCAAATCCAATTTATTATAAATGTTGCCATTTAATATCTCTTTACACCAACTGAAGCCTAAACAACCACTCAGATCATTAATTTCCCTCCTGAAACCGGGTCCATTTGGTTTCATGTGTACACTCTCAAGAGTTAAAATATTCAAAACGTGAATTAGTCCAAGTCTACACAACTAGAGAATATAGAAGATTAATGGTCATTTTGATCTGTATGTTTGACTTTTTTGTTCCCAAATCCAGCCTGGAAAGGTGGACAAAAGCAAAACAAATCTTTAGTTATGCTGTCTGTGGGGCTAAAATGTCCTCAAATGGTGGTCCGTGTCTCAAATGCCGACTAAATAGTGGAGCCCTAGTGTCAAAAGGTCGAAAACCACTGCTTTATATGAAAAACTTTGGAGTTGCCCACCCTACCATTTTTCCAGCCCACCCTAGTTAGGGCTGGCTAAATCCAGCCCTGAAGTTGAGGTTGGTTGTCTTGTGACGACTACATCCCCCAACAGGTTACCAACGGGATCTCGCATCATTGCCAATAAAACACAGAGCCAGCGCTTTCTTTCTTTCTCCACATCTGAAAGCTCTGTCGAGTCCTGACGGTGCTATATTACGTCACGCCTTACATCGACGAACCCGCCTCGCTTAGAAAAAATAAAAAATAAAAACAGACACAGAGGTTTCTTTCAATCCGTTTCAGTTCCAATCCTGCCAGATCTGGGCCCAAGGAGCGTAGCTGGCAGCCCCCCTGACCTTCCGAGAGAAACCTGCGCTAATGGTGGGGTGGTGGAAGGGGAGCCCCTACCACAATAACCTACGCATGCAGTCGTAAAATGCACCGTGAGATAGATAACACATGTGTCTTGGCATCCCGCACAATGCATCTATTGCCTTGGCAAATTGGTTTTGATCCTATAAATCTTATGAGGTACAGAGGCACTGGATTTGGTCAGGTAATAAAATGGTAGCAGGGCCTCATTAGATTACGACAATAGATGCCACCTCATGCTCACTGCGCACTGCCAAGACCGAGCTTTGCCAGATTGTGTGTGCGCGCGTGTGAGAGTGGGTGTGTGTGTATGTGTGTGTATTGCTGTATGTTATTCATAATATGAATATACAGTCCAGGCATATATTATGTGTACAGTACGTGCATTCAAGCTTGATACAAAAGTGTCTTTGTGTGTGTGTGTGCATGTGTCTGTGTGTGTGCGCGTGCGTGTGTGCGCGTGCGTGTGTGTGTGTGTGTGTGTGTGTGTGTGTGTGGTGGGGGGCAGACTCACAGCACTCGATGGGGTTGGAGGAGGCCTGTAGGGACACCGTCCTGCCGTTGGGCTGGGTGATGTGCACGCGGAACACCATCCTGACCCGCGTGTTCTTGCGGCCGATGTCCGTCTCCCCCTTGCGCAGCTCGATGTCCGAGTTGCGCAGCTTCAGGATGCCGGCGCAGTCGATTCTGGTGCACGATTGGTAACGAGAAGAGCAAAATCGACGGTTTCAAAGCAGGAAATAATCGCAAAAAAGTGCAGAACTTCCTCCGCGCTTCTGGACACTGTTAGCATTAGCTGCCACTCTTTGGCAGTCGACACAAACAGTTGGATGCTGGCAGCCGTGTGAGAGAAGTTTACAAAAGACTTCCAAAAATAGGCTGTACGCCAGGGCTATGGATGCTTTTGAGACACAGCACTCGGAGAGTAGTGCTTTTAATGGAAGTAAAAGGAGTTGGATTTACTAATCACATCGTCACAGGGGACGAGGAGCCTGGCGAACAGCAATAGCAACATCAGAAGGCAAAACAGAATGCCGGCGCGATGATAAATATAAGAAATGGTTATCTACGAATGTGACTTACTTGTAGAAAGCAGGGGAAAAGTTAACTATTGGATAACATATGAGTGATTTTCAAATAAAGTAATGGTAGTAGGAGTTCCTAAAAACGATTCAGCAGAGACTCGCAAGTAGGCATGTCCTCAAATATTAACCTACAATGCTCATTGGCCCAGACAGCTGAGAGATCGTTAAAAGGAATCCTCCTGTCCCCTTTTCCCTGTTTATCACTTGCGTTTCTCACGTTCCGGACTTCCGGCGCAGCAACCGCCTCCCTGCCTCCACCCCAAGCAGCACACACCACCAGGGGTATATATCTGCGAAGGGACAGGGCTCTAGAGAGGCCTTCCATCAGACCATGAGGTTCTGCTTCTACTAGACTCATCCTGCGATGGGGCCCTGCGCCAAACCTTTCCTTATGATTTACCACTCTGATAATGTCAATAAATAATGATCTGCAATTCATCCTGCAGTTGCAACGCCTCCGTTAAGTTGATGTGGCTCGAGCCATTTTCTCTTAGGATAAGTCTAGACTCTAGATCATAAACTTTCACAATTTCACCTTAGGACACCCAATAAATTCCCGGTATGACAATCGGAGCTCATTTTCTGTTTTTGTTTTGTTTTGTTTTTTCACGCTGAAAGGAATTTTCATTGAGTGGGGTTCTCTCCCGCTTTTACCAAACGCCTAAACCGAGACGCGAGTATATATTTTTTCCACGCGACGTGACGGATGGTGCTAGCGCTTTAGGATCACAACGTCGGAAGTCCAGCGGAACGCACGCAGCGGGCCACGTCATCCCCCCAATCTGCGGCTCACTTCAAAGACGCAGTTTTTGGACATTCATTACTTAACGTCACAGATTTAACAGTCCTGCCTGCCCAGGAATTAGTGGGTCTCCGGAGGGATCTTCTGGGGCTTGGAGCTGAAGACAGACACGTGTGCGCACGTACACACACACCCCCACACACACAAAAAAGTATGTGCACACGCACACACACAGACTGCTGTCATAGAGGCTCTATCCAGCAGGGGCGGATCTAGGCATGGGCATGGGGGGGCAATGCCCCCCTAAATGCCCCGACCGCCCCACCAAACATGATGGCATGCAAAACAACCCAAGATATTTCAAATTAAAGTGCCCATATTTAAAATGATTGTAAACACTACTACTGCTACTAACTAACTACAACAGCATTTCATCATTGAAAACAGAAAACTCTCTGAGTCAGACCTTTAGCTTTATGCATGCTGCATGTCTGTTGCAACTTCAAGAACAACTGCTGTTATTATTGATGCTTTACTTGCCTAATAAAAGTCCTGTAACTGAAAATGGTATGGTATCACCCGTATCGCTTTGCGCCATGGGCGATGAAGCCGCACCCATACCATTTTCACATGCCCCCCCCCCAATTGGGAAATGTTACATCCGCCCCTGCTTTCCAGTGGAGAAAACCCATTGGCTTTTTAGCCGGTATTCTCTCAACCACTTTATAGCCGTCTGACTGCAGCAAGCCTAGCTGTCCGCTCCCTTCGCACCATTTGAGCCTCACACTTTCAACATTTCAAACGTTTACAGCCTAAACCTTCAGCTAACTGCTGCCACATTTTCTTTTTTTTTTTTTGCAATACAGGCCTAGAAACCCTTTTTTTTCTTTTTCAAATCAGGCTCCCTGTCTTTATTTATTTTATGGTATTTGATATTTTTGGTGTGGGGGGATATGATTTTTCTCTCGCCGCCGCCCCTCCTCCTTCCTTAGTGGAAAATGGCGGCATCAGTTTTCACGGTGGCCTTTCAAGAAATTAGAATAAGACCAAAAAGAGGCTGGTTAAAAAAGAAGAAGAAAAAAAAAAAACGGGGCAGGATACATGGGATATGGTTTGGCATTTCAATTATTTTACATTGAAGCTTTTCGGGCACTATTCCTGGAACATGGTAAATGTCAACTTTTATACAAATCTATTTTTCCCTTCTTTGACTTTGGTTTGCCGAATTTGAATAAATAAGAAAAAAAGGGGGGGTGGGGGCGCACATACACATAATAACGCTTATACAGCGAGCGGCAGCGCTCTTTAGCGGCCATGCATGACGTAAGTGTTCAGTCACGCAGTTATGCTTTTAAAACAAACAGAGGATGATTGGACCGTCATGCACGATTTTACTGTCAAATGACTGCTGGAAAAGGGGTCCACACTGTGGAAATCCTCGGCGTCGATTTGACTCGGAAAAGCATGCGGCTGTGTGGAACCGAACGGAGCCGTAAAGGGTGCGTTTGGTCGCGTTTACGCGCTCTCTGAGTTCAAATGAACACCCGTGCTTCTCGCTGTGTGCAGCCAGTCGGCCTCCATGGCCTATATAGTATGAAATGTGGGGCAGTTATTTCTTTAACACGGGGGCGGTGTTTGTATTAGATGAAAGTGTTAGTCTTCTGTGACAGCTGCGTAATAAGAAACACCAAGGCAGTCTCTTTCTGTGCGTCTTTGTGTCTATTCTCGTAAAGTGATGACAGCTTTAACAAAACACTCTCTATAGTAACTGTAGCAACAGTTATAAAGCGACGGATAACCACCCAGTGTAGTGTAGTGTGTGGACGTTTTGTTGTTGTTGTTGTTGTTGTTGTTGTTTTAGCACCCAGTCTAATTGCACTCGGCGGTATTTGCAGAGTAGGCGTAGCCGAAACAACAGCTTCCACGCATGACGTTGCATGAATTATAGATAGAAGGATCTCCCGGAGACACATTGAATCATGTTTATTTTTTTTTTTGTTTTGTTTTACTGCCGTCTGCGTCCCACACGGTTTCCGACCAAAAAAAAGCCCTGACTGCGATGGTGAAGGATGAGAGGAGAGAGAGAGAGAGAGGAGTGTTGGATGTGGTGTTATCAGGATGAGCTGCTGCTTTTTAGCACGTCCATGGAAACACTCAGTCAGAGAGAGAGAGAGAGAGAGGGAGACAGAGACAGAGACAGAGCGGACAGACGGACGGACGGTTAGAGACAGGGACAGATAGACTCTCAGAAATTAAACTGAAAGTTAAAGGTAATAGAGGCAAGTTTTAGCCAAAAATCAAAATAGATACATAGCTATATTGTTTGCCTTTTTCCTCTCTACGTTCTACTTTGATGCCGCAGCCGTTTCCCTGCAGACAGACACTTGCTTCGTCCTGCAGACAGTCCAGAACTCAGTTCAGGACTTTGTTGTTGTTAACAAATAAGGAAACCAAAACATTCGTCGGGCTCAGGAAAGGCGATGCTAATTTGTGTGTGTGTGTGTGTGTGTGTGTGTGTGTGTGTGTGTGTGTGTGTGTTGTGTGTGTGGTGTGTGTGTGTGGTGTGTGTGTGTGTGTGTGTTTGGGGGGGGGGGGGGCAGCGTTTCAGCCAATCACAGCACAGCAGCTGTCTCTAGCAGATTCATAATGAGCCAATAGAGTGGAGATGAGGTGGACTTAGATTCTGTTTTTAAGTCTGCTTACCAACACAGTGTTTGTACACTCTAAAGGAGGGACAGACAGACAGACAGACAGACAGACAGACAGACAGACAGACAGACAGACAGACAGACAGACAGACAGACAGACACGCTGCAGGAGTGAGAGACAGAAGGACGAGGCAACAGCTTCAGTGTTTAGTGCTCTATTTTCCCACCTCTAAGCTCAGCGTCCATAAGGACAAAGGGGGGAAGAGAAACATCCTCTCTGTGCGTTTTCATAATATCAAATGTATTCCCCCGCGACGCGTGAAGTTTAATAAGTTGGGGGTGTCCTGGTGTTTTCCCAGTCTAAACACGATACAACGCGAAGCACGCGGTGGTATTGTTGGAAATGGTTGCTGTAAGGAAATACGAATGTAAAACTCAACCATGCCCAACTAGAGCGAGAAAAAAGGCCACTTTCCAGTCAAACGTCTCCCGTGTCTCGTAACGTTACCCCGGCTTTACCTTTGTAACCTTCCGCAATACTTAAACAAAACGTTAAAACCCTCCCTAACTTAATGGACGGCCGTTAAATCCACATCACACTTTATTTTCTCAAAGTGCGTTTCACGGTTTTCTTGAAACGCGGCGGCGAGGAGGAGAGAATCAAACCTTAAGTTTGGTGGTTGGTTGGTTGGTTGGTCGAGGAGGGCCTTATGTAACCTCGGTTTTTCAGATAGAGCTGTTTTATTCATAACACATAAGTTCCTGGGCCCCGGGCCAGGGCTAGCCCCGCGCTAGAAGCCCACACCGGAGCCACGGGACGGGAGCCGCTGCCTGGACACAATGCAGAGCCCCAATGAACTACTGCTGCAGGCCTGGAGGAGGGGAGGGGAGGAGGAGGAGGAGGAGGAGGAAGGGGAGGAGGAGGAGCAGGGGCGGATCTAGGCATGGGCATGGGGGATGGGCATGGGGGGTACCCAGTCCGGCCCCCCAAACACGATGCCATGCAAAACAACCCAAGATATTTCAAATTAAAGTGCTTATATTTAAAATGATTTGAAACACTACTACTGCTACTAACTAAGTAGAATTGTGTCACCACTAAACCAACAGCATTTCATCATTTAAAACAGAAAACTCTCTGAGTCAGCCCTTTAGCTTTATGCATGCTGCGTGTCTGTTGCAACTTCAACAACAACTGATGTTATTATTGATGCTTTACTTGACTAATAAAAGTCCTGTAACTGAAAATGGTATGGCGATGAAGCCGCCCCATACCATTTTCTCTTGCCCCTTCAACATGTCCTCTTGCCCCCCCAAATGGGACATGTTACATCCGCCCCTGAGGAGGAGGAGGAGGAGGAGGAGGAGGAGGAGGAGGAGGAGGAGGAGGGGGAGGAGGAGGAGGAGGTGGAGGAGGAGGAGGAGGAGGAGGGGGGGAGGAGGGGGAGGAGGAGGAGGCAGCTGCAACGGAGCAAGGCCTGGCTTGCGTGCAAAGCCAACGGACTGGACTGAAACAGTGTTAATAATATATACATACAGTACAAAGAGAAATGCCATGTTTATAAAATACAGTTCTGTACCATTACCCAGTTAGAAAATACAGCAATGTAAGACTGCCTTGGGTGTCTCTTTTACTCAATTAAAGGAGAATTACTCCCATTTTCAACATCTTAGGATGTCATTAATATACCTTAGAGAAGTGGTGTGGACATAGTAAAAAAAAAAAAACAAGCCCCCCTCATTCTGTGTTTCTAGAAATGGAGGTCTGAAAAAAACATGTTGAAACAACCTGATGGCACCATCAAGTTGGGTTTCATCATGTTAATGATTTTTCTTTTAGGACCTATTTTTCTGAGAGTGTAAAAATGGAACCACATGGACCTGATAGGATTCATTTGGTTCACTGAATGTTTGGGGGATTGAACGTCACCATACCAAAGTGCCGCGCATATACCGGTATTGGCATGCCGTGCCCCTATTGGGCAAACTTTCTTCTTCTTTGGAGTACGAAGTGGGCATACAATAGAGTAGACCTTCCATTAAACCCCGCCCTCTCCTCAGTGTCCAACCATGAGTTGGACACTTAGCAGAACGGCTCATCCACAATGTCAATATCATGGACGTGACACATTAAATACGGTCTCATTTTTGGGACCAGACCTTCAAAATCTCTTCCAGATGCGTCAACAAGGCCTGCCGTAGCCTATGCAGTGAATAAAATAAATGTGTGACATTTACTTGTTAAAACTATGTTTTATCATATAACAAAAACTACTGGTGGAGACCTTAGTCCAGGGGTTTTCAACCTTTTTGATACCAGGGACCACCATTTATTCAGCATTTCAGCCACGGACCACCATTTGATTACATTTTCACCCTAAAGACCTATAATTGAGAATTCTTTTGGTTTTGTCCACAATTCCAGGTTGTATCTGGGAAACAAAACAGTGTATACTTCTTAATTAAGTGGTGCTAATTCAGATGATGAATATTTTAACTCTTGAGGGTGTGAAAATGAAACCAAATGGACCCGCAAGGGTCCATTTGGTTTCATTTTTACATTCTCAAGAGTTACATCTGGTTAACCAACTTTCCACCATTTAGCCTGGGGACCACCTGGAATCCTCTCAGGGACCACTGGTGGTCCCCGGACCCCTGTTGAAAACCCCTGCCTTAGTCTATATCAACCTAAGCTTAGCTGTGATCGGACCACAGCACTTTTCCAAAGGACCACTCACATGGCTCTCATGTTGTTCTCGGGCAGCAGGGGGATCTCCAGCACCTTGGTGTTGGACTGCATGACCTCGTGGCTGGCGGTGGAGACCGTCTTGCCGGTGATGCGGTGGACCTGGTAGAAGGCGTGCGGTCGCAGGAGGCGGTCGTCTGCGGTCCCGATGAACAGCTGCAGGGTGAGGGGCTCGCTCTCCATGTAGCCGTAAAGCTGGTGTGCGTGGAGGAGGGGAAAAGAACAAAGGCAAGAGAAAAAAAAAGCCCAGGTGAGAGAGCAGTAGGCCTTTTTTGGATTTTAAGACCACCACCCCCGTCCCCCCCCATCAACAACCCAACCCCCCCCCCCCATTTCTACGAGCCCTCGCTTGGGGGAAATGAGAGTGCGAACGACGGCACATATTTGGGCTACCGAGAATCAAAGCCGCCTTTAATAATGGCCCTAAGACGGCACGTGGGGGGGCTGCCCGGAACAAAAAAAAAAGAAGCCCACCCTTTGTTGTGTTTTTGCTTTTCGGTTGGTTTGGAGACGCCTATTTTTTTTGTTGTTGTTTTTTAGTTATTTGTGCACATCCCCTTAAGGGTGAGGGTAAAAAAAAATGTTTTTGATGTTCTCTGGAGTAGAGATCTCCCGGGTGGAGTAGGAGACATTGTGGAGACACAGCGGAGACGTTCGGCTTCCCCCTGCATCACTTCCACTTGTTCATTAAAAAGAATCTCACAGCCTCCATAAAAAAACGAAAGTGCCTACAGATACGCATGCAGTTCAAGGTTGACTCAATGGAAAGTGACCCATTTTTTCAGCAGGGTTAACCCTGGAAACCAAAGACGAAGGACGGTCACTATACTTTCATGTACGGCCATAAGTGTTGAAGCAACACACTTTATGAGATCCATGGAATTGATTAACAAGCACCTTATGCTACATACTGTACGTATAAAAGCGTTGCATTCATATAGGGTTGGAGGGGGACCACAAACAGTAAGCTATATCGCCTCTTTAAAAACTTGGCTCGGCTGTTAAGAGGCAATAAACTGGAAATATCTTGAATTATTCATCGAAATTCTCTTTAATGTGTTCACCAATATCTCCACAGTCCAACACTGAGCTCATAGCACGGCTGCTGCATGTGTTCAATAAAGTCATGGTACACACAATATGAAAATTCCGATCTTAATGACAAATTAAGGTCAACTGTGATACACATGTGGCAAAGCCCAATGCACTCAGGTGGATTTAAAGAAAAAAAGATATATTGCTGTATAGGCAATGCACACATTGTTAGTTATAGTCTGGCTTCTAACAGTGAATATGATTAAGCCCTTGCACAGTGATTTATAAGATCGATAAACCGTAGGCTACTAAACATATGCAATAAGATGAATGCCAAAGTAAGCAATCACAAAGCAACGTGGCTCCACCTCAACAGTTTATTACAATGCTTTCGAAAAGACAAAACAACAAAGACCCAAACAAGCTTCAGTCCTCGGAGCGAGTGCAGTAAGACGTGATCGCTAATAACCCTGAGTCTTAAAAGGCTCGGCGGTGCCTACAGTAGTAGAGCTACCCAGACGGGAGCCGTCTCCCCCCTTGGCCCTCCGGCCAGTTATGAACATGCATTATGATTTTCATTATGGCTTCAGAGACGGTGTCCCACCGAGATGAAAGGGTCTCCCGTATCGGGGACGACCACTTCAAACAGGTACCACTTCCTCTACCTAGCCACCATTAGCGGCTTTACCACTCGCCAATAAAAGATCAAATCATAATGGAGAGAGAGGGGGAAAAAAGTAGTGGAACACCGCATGGAGTTGTTGACTTTGGGGTCTGAACGCCGCTTCTGGATCCAGCAACCAAATATGAGCAGTATATATACCTGGTAATTTTCGGAGCGTTTAGCCATACCCCGTGGGTTAGTTTCTACCGGTGCCTAAAGTAACACGACTGTATGATTTAACAAAGTGGGTAATGGGGGTCAGGAAATTAAAAACGCTGGCAGCGGGTCACCGGTTCCATCGCGTGGCAGGCGATACGGTACTTTGTGTGATTTCTGACCAGACTAATTTGCCGACCGAATGTTGTTCTCATTCCTGCGGTAAAGCAGATCTGCACCGTCGCGGACCTCCCAAGATATGCTGCGATTTTCAACGTTCACCTAAGTGTTTTTTCTTTAAAAATAAGAGCGTGTCGAAGTGGGTTTTCTTGCCGGGGAGCCTCCTCCCCGATCTGTCAGAAAAGCCGGGGGGAACCCATTTGGAATGAGGTTATTATTAAAAAGCTTCTCTTCGGACAGAGACAGACCTCCAAGGATCGAGACAGCTGGGGTCTCTTTCTTGACCACATGTGAGATGGCCATAAGACATCGCTTAATGCGAGAGACAGGTCCGACCGAACAATGTCCGTCAGGGTAACAGAAAAATCCACAAATTGCTCAATTACCTCAAGCACACACACACAACCCTATCATTTCACATCGACGTTCTTGAGGCTATGTCCGGGGAGAGACAGAGAGAGAGAGAGAGAGAGAGAGAGAGAGAGAGAGAGAGAGAGAGAGAGAGAGAGAGAGAGAAGAAAACAGAAACTGCAGATCTGCCGAACGCAATGAAAGCCCCGACTCTTCCCCCACCCACCCCCTCCTGTTTATCTTTCTGACTGAGTCACGTGACTAAATGCAGACCACATGTAACCTATGACATAATCTGATTAATGGGTTTATAATTACCTCGGTTTGAGGGCAGGAGGGGAGATTGGAGGGGAGAGCTTGGAGAACGATGTCATGAGGAGCTAGTCTCTACCAATTTGTACCGCAGTGTCACAGAGACACGAAGATTTGGATAATTTGTCTGGATGCTGGATGAAAAAACAATTTGTCTGGATACTGTAAGAATTATTAAAAAAAAAAAAAAGAAAAAACACCTATTTGTCTGGATTCTGGTCACACACAAACAGTTTATCTGGATAGTGTTGTCTGATATTAACTCTAGCGTCCCAATTCTGGCCATGTCATAAATTACAAGGTCTACAAGGCCAGGGCGTGTTGGGATGCACTGTATACACTGTACAGATCATGCCTTTTTTCATAATTGACAAACAATGGATTAAAGGATTTAACTGGTTAAAGTTGTGGCTGAAACCAAGACTTGACTGAAGCGCACTTGGCTTCTCTTTGAGACTAGAAAGCACTGAGCAGTGCTTGAGGAAAAACTTCAGACAAAGTTACGGCTCCAAAGGACCAAATTGAAAATTAGCATTCCTGTACTTAGATAAAAAGATAACCTTTACTTGGTAAGGCCTTATGGTTAGATGGACCGTATCTCAATCTTAGGTGCAGGTTAGAGGCTGCTGTCAAACTATTCAGCACATATAGGTACCTCCTTCTGATGGTATACTAAATACAGTACTAACTGGCAGGTCAAGACACTTATACGAAATGCAATACACACTGGTCGAAGCTTCCATGTGCTGTGTGTCTGTGCATGTGTGTTCTACTTTCTCCTCAGTGCCTCGTTGTTGCCAAAATATTAATTAATTCGTACACAAGGACAATATGGCTGCTCGAGCGCATACTGCATATCCATATGAGTCCGTAATCTAACAACCAGCCGTTATCTTGGCTTTGGACGTTGTGTGTGTGTGTGCGCATGTGACTCGAATTTTGTCCCCTTACGCTTTGATTCAGATATCAAGGGAGCGCTTGCGAGGGGGAGAATGGCAAAGCCAGGCTGCTGTCATACGTCTCCGTGGCTGGCTATAGCGCGGCGGGCCCCTATTTTTCCTCCTCCCTGACTCCACATATAGTGTCTCTAGCAGCTGTCCTGACCCGTACCGCGCCGCGCGAGTCACACATGCTAGTCATCAGCGCATAGCGTAAGGCTCCGGAGGGGTCAGGAGCTTCTTGAAGTCTCTCGTCCGCGTCCCGCGGGACCACTTCATCCGTGCGGTGATCTCACCGGCAGACCCCGCGCTCTGCTTGTTATATTTTACTTATGGTGTCACCAGAGGTAATTATCCATAGCCGCACATGCTACCAGTTACTTACACGTAGACCAGAGGCAGAGGGGGAAGAGAGGGAGGAGGGAGAAATAACAGCAAAACCCGCGAAGCGATTCATATATACGGCCGCGGAGGAGCCCCGCCGAGGCGAAGCATGAGGTACGCATCTCCGGGAAAGAGGGAAAAAAAGAGAGAGGAGGGAACGAAGAAAAGATGGTCGATTTTTTAAATTGCATGACGTTTCCTTTATGTTCCTTTGTGATTTAATAAAACGCAGGCGGCCGGGCGCTACAAATTTGTGTCCTCGGTCGCTTTTGAAGCGCCAGTCCCGTACCCCCACTGCACCCAGGACCCCTCACCCCCCCTCCTCCTCCCACACCTCTGTAAACTTGTCCTCTTAATTTCTCAGTGACCCCTCCACCATTACATCAGTCTCCACGTGGTAGAGCCCCAAAAGAGAGACTGAGAGAGAATCAGGGGCGGATGTAACCTTTCCCAATGGGGGGGCAGGAGAAAATGGTATGGGGGCGGCTTCATCACCAGAGATGAAGTAAATAAGCATCAATAATAACATCAGTTGTTGTTGAAGTTGCAACAGACTAAAGTTGCATAAAGCTAAAGGTCTGACTCAGAGAGTTTTCTGTTTTCAATGATGAAACGCTGCTGGTTTAGTGGTGCCACAACTAACTTAGTGGTGCGACTAACTGTAGTTAGTCAGCAGCAGTAGAAGTGTTTCAAATCATTTTAAATATAAGCACTTTAATTTGAAATTTGGGTTGTTTGCATGCCATCATGTTTGGTGGGGCAGTCAGGGCATTTAGGGGGGCATTGCCCCCCCATGCCCATGCCTATAGATTCCCCCCTGGAGAGAATGAGAGAGAGACAGAGACAGAGACAGGAGTAAGACAGGGAGGTCTCTGAACTGAAGCCCCTCTTTACTCAACCTGCGGTAGCTGCCGCGCTATGGTAGTCAGCGACGGATGGCCGTCCGTCGTCTCTCTTGTGGCGTGCGGATGACCTCATGGAGGAGACAGGAAGTGATTAATGAGGTCAAACGCGGCGGCAGCAGCAGCGACCCGTGCACCACGCTCGGTGACGGCGGCCTTCTTCCCACCCGAACCGTCCGCCGCCCGAAGAAACGCGGTCGTCTGCACCCCAAACCGCCCCCTCCCCAACACCCCCAGATACTTTTACCATATGTGCTCCCGTGACCCCTCTTCTTCTCCCCATAGGCTTCCATTCTCTCTCTCTCTTTCGCACATCGCCACCCCCGTGACGCTCGCTTCGAGTGCACGCCCCCCCCCCCAAAACGCACTTCTTCATTTTTTATTCTCAAAGGGGTAATAAGCCATAAAGTTGTGGGCCAGCCATCGAAGCTTCACACACACACACACACACACACACACACACACACACACACACACACACACACACACACACACACACACACACACACACACACACACACACACACACCTGTGAACTCGACTTTCGAATCTCCCTCGGCCCTGCCTCTCTCCGTGTGAGGTTGGATGAGGAGAGGGAATTGGGGGGTGGGGGTGAGCTGCATGTGCGTAATTTTGACCAGATGAGCTATATCTTGACCCCCCCCACGAGCTGCGAATACATCCAGTCCGCCGGCCCCCCGGCGCTCCGTCTACGTATTTATCTTTCGGGATAATTGCAACCAAATTTGAATTACAAAAACTCAAGAAGAAAAAACACCCATTCAGCCCCTGATCGGGACTGGGCCAAGCCGGGCCAGGTCCACTAGCTTGCTTGTCGCTATGCCCACCGCTGCCAACTCTTGCCGCTGCAAGCGCTGTATCAATTTACACCTTCCATCGGCCAAGGCCACCATTCGCTGCGTGTGCCCGGTCCGGGATAACGCAGACTCAAATAAAACACCAGCCCCTGAACGGACGCGCCGCCGTGCCGCAGGGGCCTGCAGACATTAATTGTGTAATTGCGCGCAGCTGCCGTTGTCAGGGTCGCTTTTGATGATCGGGAGGGCTCGGACACACACACACACACCACACACACACACACACACACACACACACACACACACACACACACACACACACACACACACACACACACACACACACACACACACACCTCCCTTTCACACCATTCATCTCCACGCCACCTCCGGACCGCTGTCTGAAGAAGAGATACATCATCATCAATACTACACACACTCCACCATGACAAAGATACACATCCCTCCTTCTTTGAAATCACTCAAAAAATAGGGAGGTAATTTTCCAAAGACGGTCGGTCTATTGTGTCAATGAGAATCACATGCAATGACGACGACGATGATGAGAAGGAGGACGGGGCGTATGTTTGCTTTTCCACGTATCTAATGGCGTTCATCCGTCTTTTCTTTGCGATTTTCTTTTCGCTCAATACACCAGCAGCTCTTCAAGGAAGTGGCCGCGACGTGACCGAGGATTAGTTAGGTGTTTGCGTTTTAATAATAATGACATGCCGCCAGGTTTAAGCAGCTATACAGCCTGCTGTCTGTCTGACTGTGAGTGTGAACGTATAGGGCCAGGGCCCCGCTGCAGCCGGTCGGTCGGCCTGGGATGCCTTCTATCTCTCCACACAGTGATTTCATCTCCCTGGAGGAATGTCATGACTCTCGCATGGTCCACGTGGCGCATGCATGGAGAGAGAGAGAGACGGAGATGAGGAGAAGAGCCAGAGGAGGGGAGACACAGGAGGAACGGGAGGGAGGGGAGCTCAAACAGCAGCTCAGACTTTTTCACACTCCTCTCTCCTCTTCTCTCTCTGTGCTCTCCTCTCCATCTGTCTCTCTCTCTCTCACACACACGATTATAAGTATCTCTCTGCCACCCCCCTCTCCCTCTCTCTGTCTCTCTCTCTCTCCTCTCTCTGGCCTGATACCTTGTCAGTTTGCCATACAGGGGCAGATCTAGGCATGGGCATGGGGGGGCAATGCCCCCCTAAATGCCCAGGATGCCCCAGCAAACATGATGGCAAAACAACCCAAGATATTTCAGTGCTACTAACTACTGCTACTAACTAACTACAGTGCAATCGTCTCACACCAGCAGCATTACATCATTGAAAACAGAAAACTCTCTGAGTCAGACCTTTAGCTTTATGCATGCTGCGTGTCTGTTGCAACTTCAACAACTACTGATATTATTATTGATGCTTTACTTGCCTAATACCTAATTCCTGTAACTTTAAATGGTATGGGTGCGGCTTCATCACCCATGGCGCAAAGCACTGCCCCTCCTTGTGGATAGGGAGAGGGCAGTCTTACTGAGACAACAGTATAGTCCAGGAGACATCAAACACTGAGGGCCACTACTACAAATCTAAAATATCTAAAATCACATATTACACACATAAAGACCCCCAAGAAAGTTAAAGGGGGTGTCTCCCTTTAAGGGCACAATGCATCCCCTTTTCACGTTGTAGCTCGTCTGTTTTTCGTGGGCAGCTATAGAGCTGCGCAGTGACGTCACCGCCCCTGTTCCGGAAGTCTTTTCCCCATTCATTTTTCTCATAGACTTTTCGAAAATAATTTATATCAAGACGATTACGCCGCGGCCAAAGCCAACTCAGGTCGTGACAAATCATGACAACAAACACAATATCGTCATATAATATATAATTGGGAAGAAGTAGAAAACGGCATGATACAAGACTTTTTGTTTCGTTTTTCATCTTAGAAATTATTTTATTGTCCCAAAAGTTTGTGTGTGTCATCATGATTCGTCACGACTCGAGTTGGCTTTGTCCGCGGCGTAATCGTCTTGATATAAATCATTTTCGAAAAGTCTATGAGAAAAATGAATTGGGAAAAGACTTCCGGAACAGGGGCGGTGACGTCACTGCGCAGCTCTATACTGTAAATCGACACAATAGACTTCTCAACTCTCTCTCTCTCTCTCTCTCTCTCTCTCTCTCTCTCTCTCTCGCCCCTCTCTCTCTCTCTCTCTCTCTCTCTCTCTCTCTCTCTCTCTCTGCCTCTCTCTGCCTCTCTCTGCCTCTCTCTGCCTCTCTCTCTGCTCTCTCTGCCTCTCTCTCTGCCTCTCTCTCTCTCTCTCTCTCTCTCTTCTCTCTCTCTCTCTCTCTCTCTCTCTCTCTCTCTCGAGTGCTGACAGTCACACAGCCGGCCTTCGCTGTACCCAATTAAATCTACACTCATCCAAGTTGTCTCGCTTTCCGGGCTTGACTCCATGCAGGCCGCAACCCCCCCAGCCCGCCACCCTCTCTCTCATCGGCTGTCTCCAGTGTCTCATTCTGAACGCATGTGACAACATATGCAATCCTTTAATGTGTTTAAAGGTTTCCAAACGTTCCGTTTTTTTTTCTTCTTCTTCTTTTATAAGCAACCAAACAGCCATATCCATCACAGTGTGTGTGCGCACATGTCTGCATGTGTGTGTGTGTGTTTGTGTGTGTGTGTGTGTGTGTGTGTGTGTGTGTGTGTGTGTGTGTGTGTGTGTGTGTGTGTGTGTGTGTGTATGTGCGTAGCACTGAACCCTATACTCTTGCGATGGCGTTATGTCATCGAGGGCAGCGTTTCAAGCGCCAGCCCCTCTGCCTGCCGCGTCTAGACCAGCGAGGGTCCAAAATTCCATATAAAACGCTGGCTCTGGGTGAGCTGCAGCAGCAGCGCTGCCACGGGGAGGAAGCCCATGGATCGCACGTTTTGAGAAGGGGTTTACGCTTTGGCAAGAGAGTATACGGTACGATGCAGTACAGTACAGCGTCGCGCCGTGCCGTGCACCCCTCGCCCCTCAGATAGCGCGGCTAGCTGCCTGGCTTGCCCCCGCCAACCAGTGTCTTACCTCATAAATCTTGCGGCCTTGCCGGTCGTCACCTCAAACCCCCGTCGAAAATGACGCTCCCGTGATTTTTTTTCTAGGGCCCATACTTTCCATTTGCTATTCATCTGGTTATTAGAGCCAGCGAAATCCATTTGAGCCCTCGCCCGCGGGCGCCCGTTTTCAAAACCGGGCGCCCGGTTTCACAAAAACGGGCGCCCGGTTTCACAAAAACGGGCGCCCGTTTCACAAAAAACGGGCGCCCGTTTTCAAAAGCGGGCGCCCGTTTTCAAAAGCGGGCGCCCGTTTTCACAAACTAGGCTATGCCTAAACCTAACTCTAACCCTAAACTTAACCTCAGTAAACCTATGCCTAAACCTAACCTAACCCTAACCATAACCTTTTGAAAAGGGCGCCCGTTTGTGAAAACGGGCGCCCGCTTTTGAAAACGGGCGCCCGTTTTTGTGAAACCGGGCGCCCGTTTTTGTGAAAGCGGGCGCCCGCTTTTGAAAACGGGCGCCCGCGGGCGAGGTCGCTTTTGGATTTCGCCCCTGCTGATTCATCTGGTTATTAGTGGTAGCCCAATACCATTGCAGGGTTTGTGAGTATAAGGGAAGCCCCGACGGTTCTTCGGCAAGGAACCGCACATTTCAAGAGGGTACGGTATAATACCCCTCGAGGGGGGGAGGTGGGGGGGGGGGTCAAAAGAATGAATAACAGAACTCGGCATGCTCTAAAAGCGCTACAGGGCCCTTATATAGCTCCGAATCAAACGGGAGATGGCGGCACCTTTTTTTAACGAGCGACAAATTAGCAGCTATACGGCGCTGGGCGCTACGGATCGGAAGGGGGTGTGGGGGGGGTGGTTGTTTCTTTGAGACATTACGCAGCCGCGCGCCCAGCGAGCCGGCGGACGCCAAGGTGAAATCACACGTGCGTATTATAAGGAAAGCGGAGCGAGTGGCAGGTGCTGCGCCTGCCAAGGACTTTTGTGCAGCAGTGTCCTCGTGTCTAGAAATACGTTACGGTTTCGACGCGCAGTAGTGCATGCGGTTACGGTGGGGGGTGGGGTGGGAGAAAGCAGATGGATATTAAGACACGCATGTGTTAATACTAATAGGGATAATGGCCACATCCTGTCTAAATTACTCCGTCGTCTCCCTCGCCTTTTCTGAAATGGATACTGGGAGAGAGGGAGAGAGAGAGATACGTCAGGCCAGTCATTATTATGCTATACATCCAGCTCCCATGTGTAGGGCCGCGGTGCAGCACTGCTGTGGGTAATAGGTTCTAATACACCACACATGCTGTAGAGGCTGCCATGCGTGCTACTCTGACCGCATTCACTTTAGAGAAAAAACCTGGAGTGAGTGCGCTCATGCTGTCCCGATTGTTGTCTTCAAACGACAACCGACTGTACAGTACAGTACCCGATCGCTCATATTAGAGCGCGGGTCACTACAGCCTGAATTACAGATATAACTCCACGGAATTCCACAACATTTTTATCCTTTTTTCGTTTGGTGTTTTTTGTCTAACCTGCCTGTCACCTCTGCTCTGGAAAAGCAAGAAATTCAGCCTGAGATTTTGGACATCTACAGTATATGTTTCCAAAATCATCTTGCTTGCACATGGGAAGTGAACACTGTTTGCTTCCCATATAATATACTGTATGGGGAGTGAACAGTGTTCACCTCCCACGTGGATACAAGGATTTGGACAGAATTCTCCAAATATGCACAGTATACTGCATACTGTAAATACATATCCACATTTGGGTCAGACACACACAAATATGTGTGTTGCACGCACGCACAGACATTTCAGCCTGGATTACATAATAATCTATGACATGACTCCAATCTTTGGTTTCTGTCTGATCAGAACCTCACTGACTTCAATTATAAAACTAAAAATCACACCCGTGCGAAATGAAGTGCTGCGTGTGTGGCTACAGTATACTAAAACACACTTCGTCCCATTGTGCTTGTTTCTCTGAACATGGCAACATCAACAATACACACTTCGTCCCATTGTGCTTGTTTCTCTGAACATGGCAACATCAACATGACTCCACGCATGCAGGCAGGGACAGACAGACAGACAGACAGACACACACACACACACATCTTGTACATCGTCTAAGGGAAGTGCTTGGCAGCACTTCAAAAAAGTGAAAAACTAAAGGAGATACTTCACTGACACTTGGTGCTGACCAGTCCAAGCGGTTTTGCACACACACACACACACACACACACACACACACACACACACACACACACGCACACGCACACACGCACACACGGACACACACACACACACACAAACACACTCTTATAGATGGCTGGTCTCCTAGAGCCGCACCATAAAAACCATTGAGAGACGTGGTTGTGGGGTATCATACACACTACATCAGGTTGTTGTTTTTTCCTCGAAGTACGAGGAGAAGCCTCTCCGCTCCCTCTCCTCTCCAGACATGTGACATAGCTGTGGTGAGCCGAAGGGGAGCCTCCGGAACGGCGCGTCCAGGAGCCAGCGGAGGATCCTGAATCCCCTTTTAATGGGGGGCTGCGGTCTGTTTGCTGCAGCGGAAAAAACGCAAAAGAGGGGGCGGCCTGCCCTGCCCGCGGGGGTCATGACGTGGTGGACCCTTCGCGAGGGGGATAGGGGGGGGATAAGGCTGCGGCTATGCGAGGAGGAGGACACACATGGCGCGTTCCAGGACGAAATGATGAAACAGGAAGGGGAGAGCGGCCTGCACGTAACCTGTAATCTTTGTTTTCTAGAGCAGGGGTTTTCAACCTTTTTCATACCAGGGCCCACTTATTTATTCAGCCTTTGAGCCAAGGACCACCATTTGATGACATTTTAGCCCCACACAGACCACAAAAGCTACCGATTCATTTTTGTCCATAATTCCAAGCTGGATTTCGGAGAAGCACCAAAACGACCAATCAATCCTACCAATTTTACATTCTCTAGTTGTGTAGGCTTGGGGCTGATTGTAATGATGAATATTTTTAACTCTTGAGAGAGTTAAATATGGTTAACAAACTTTACAGTACATCATTTAGCCTGGGGACCACCTGGAACATTCTCAAGGACCACTGGTGGTCCCCGGACCACTGGTTGTAAACCACTCTTCTAGAGGCTTCCATCTCCAGCGCGAGGGACAGGCTGGCAGTGGCTGATAGGTGAGGGGGGATGAGGGAAGGGGACATGTTGTTAGTGTTGGTGATGTGTACTGGGGTTTGGGGGGGGGGGGGCATCGGCATGACGTCAGTCCCTCCTCGGGAGGTGCAAACGTTCCTAAACAAAGGCGAGCCTGTGTGTGTGTGTGTGTGGTGTGTGTGTTTCGGCAGCGAGGTTTTTCTGAAAAACACCTCATTATGGGGGGGTGAGGGGGGGGCTTCTGCAACGCTGAACAACTACTTGGTCGAGCATAATAAAAAAACAACGCCGGAAAGGGGAGGAAAGGTGACACAGCTGTATGTACACGCGTTAGATGTCATGATGTTTCTGCCTGTTTTGTCAGAAACAAGCCAAGCAGGTCATCCCCGAGGGTGTATATGCGGAGGGGTGGGTGGGATCCAGCAATCACAACACGACAGCAGAGGAGCGTGTCATGATGTCACCTTGTGTTTACGACGGCTGTCACACGCCAGGGACGGATCTAGAGCGGGGGGGGGGGGGGGGGGGGGCAGCCCAAACGTGCATCCTGCCGCACCCGATGAAAGGTAATGTCAGTGGTTTTTAACCAGTGAGTGGTCTGGGGACCACCACCAGCGGTCCTTGAGAGGGTTCCAGTTGATCCCTGCAGCTAAATGGTGGAAAGTTGCTTAGCCAGATGTAAGCCTTTGACAGCGTAAAAATGAAACCAAATCGGTCTTTTTATACTCTCAAGAGTTAAAATAGAGAATGTAGAAGATTAATGGTCATTTTGATCTGTATGGTTGACTGTTTTTCCCCCAAATCCAGCCTGGTACAGTATTGTGGACAAAAACCAAAAGAAATCTTTAGTTTTGGGGTCTGTGGGGCTAAAAATGTCACCAAATGTTGGTCCTCTGTGGTTCAAATACTAAATAAATAGTGGGCCCTGTTGTTAAAAAGATTTGATTCATATGTTAAACTGTGAAACTGTGGAGTTGCCCACCCTGCCATTCTTCCAGCCCACCCTAGTGGGCCTGGCTACATCCGGCCATTACATGCGTGCACCAGGTCGTTTTCGGTCTGAGCAGAGCTTTGAGGGATGAGCGGCTCACGCGACGCGACATCCGCAGTGAAGCGGACTTACGCCTCCCTCCAGGTATAAGCGGCGCTGTGCGTGGGGAGAGGCTGGTTCCAGTCTCTGGTGGGACTCTCTCTTCTCTCATCCCCTCCCTCCCTCCCTCCCTCCCTTCCTCGGCCCGCAGGGCCCCCCCTGGGCCCTAATCAGCAGGAAGCAGGGGGTCCCCAGGGAGGACGCAGCAACAGGCGAGACCCAGCTGCCTGCCTGCCTGCCTGACTGGTGACTCCCAGTGCCCTAGATCTCTCTCTCTCTCTACTTCTGTTTCTCTCTTTTCTCTGTATTTGACATGGCTAAACCACCCTACCCCTCCAACACACACACACACGCACACACGCACACACACACACACTTCCTGAGCTGCTTCCTCCCTCCACCCACACGGTCCCCCGTGTTATTTGACTCATTCTCCATGACTGCACCTCCTCACACTAGAACCCAAAAAGCCGTTTGGTCCTACAAAGGAGACACTCGAGACGGCAGCAGCAACGTCCTATTATGCATCCCCACGGAAACAGAATGGGAAGAGAGGGAGAGAGAGAGAGAGAGAGAGAGAGAGAGAGGGAGGGAGAAAGAGAAAGAGAGAGAGGGGGAGAGAGAGAGAATGACAGACAGAAAGAGATTGACAGAGAGAGATATCGGAGAGCGGATGCGCAGAGATTTTGTGGTGCCGCGGAGTGAGGTCGAGATGTTGTGAAATTCTAAACTCTGTACGACTTTGTGTACTTTTTCACTTTTACCGCAAGACGTTGGTTCATTGCTTCATCATCTTCCACTGATTCATGCCTCTGCCAATGGCGAGGACGCCAGGCCCGCGCTCGTCCCAACGCTCTCTGCGGCTTCCAACATAAAACTCTTAAGATAAGCAGGCTCCTGGAGATATGATAGGTATTAAATCATCTCTCAGTAAAAGAGAATGAGTAAAATCGAAGGTATGCAGGCACGTGTGTGTGTGTGTGTGTGTGTGTGTGTGTGTGTGTGTGTGTGTGTGTGTGTGTGTGTGTGTGTGTGTGAGGGGTGATTGTGCGTCACTACAGCAGCTGTCATCGTGTGTTGTCCATGACTACAGCTTCCTAATCATAGGTTAACATGATCACACAGTGTATATGCACGGGACATAAAACTTTGACAACTTCCTGTCAAGAGTTGCTGCCAATACTTTTATTTTATTACGCCGCGGCTCATGATAGCACGCATGTCAGGCCTGTAAACAAACATGTACATCGGCCAAAAACTAGCAAAATACTGGCAGTGCGTGCACGCAACACACTAACACAGATACATACAGGATGCAAAGTCATCGACCCTGGCTTAGTCAGACCCCCTTCGAAGTGCAGTGTGTGTAAGAGTGTGGTCTAAACTGAATAAATGTTCGTGTCATTGACTATGAAATCCATAGTATCAGGGGTGGATCTAGGCATGGGCAGTGGGGGGGGAGCTCTAAACGCCCAGTCTGCCCCACCAAACATGATGGCATGCAAAACAACCCAAGATATTTTGGTATTTTAAACACTACTATACTGCTACTAACTAACTACATTCGTCTCACCACTAAACCAACAGCATTTCATCATCGAAAACAGAAAACTCTCTGAGTCAGACCTTTAGTTTTATTCATGCTGTGTGCCTGTTGCAACTTCAACAACAACTGATGTTATTATTGATGCTTACTTGCCTGATACTTGTAACTGAAAATGGAAAATGGTATCGGGCATCTGTGACAAAGATCAAGTGCAATTTATATAATGCCACAGCGATCAAGGTAGATAGATGCCAAATGTGTTTTGGTGTGGAATTCTCCTTTAAATAAAGAATGAGGCTCTCTGATTGGTAGAGGAAAAGTGTAAAAAAAATGCAAAAAAGAAAAAAGAAAATGCAAAAAGAAAAAGAAGTAAAAAAGAAAAACTGACCTATGATGATGTCAGTGGTAGGTGGGTTTCTGAAGCGTGCCTCAGAGACACTTACGGTAGATTTTTTTTGTTACATTTTATAGGTTGAAAACGGGGCGAAGTCCTCCTTTAAGTACACAGCATGCAGGGCCCCAACAGGGAAGGTGCATAAAAAGCATAACGACGCTGTTTGCACATCGGCAGCGACGATGATATAATAATAACGAAGGAGGAGGGCGATTGGTTGATGATTATACCCGTGTTTACAGAGAAAACCTGAAAAGTTGACAGAGCTGTGTTTATAACACCATGCACCTGAGGGGGGTGGGGGGGGCTTTGACGTTGAGCAGGGGTCAGGGTGACGCTGACAGCATCTATTTAGAAAACAGCTGTGGCTTCTAACGACGCGTAATGCTAAGCGTGTGGGAGGGGAGGGACGGACGGACGGACAGACAGACCACCATGGCTGGCTGCAGGGGCGGATGTAACATTTCCCAATTGGGGAGGCAGGAGAAAATGGTATGGTGGCGACTTCATGTCGCACCCATACCATTTTTTGTTACAGAACTTATATTAGTCAAGTCTAAGCATCAATAATAACCAGGGGTGTAGTGGAGGAGGGACGCGGGGGGACGGCCTCCCCCCACTTCTCTCACTATCTAAAATATTTTTGGGGCAAAAATATGTTTTTTGACTTGTCATTTACTTTTATTATTAATATTAGATTACAATTAGCATTCTAAGCCATCTTTCTCAATATGCTATATGTGTCTTAATTGTGTTGCAGGTACACGCAAATGCACATGCATGTGTGCGTGCACGTGTCTTAAGAAGCGTCCCCCCACTTCTAAAAGTCCCACTACAACACTGATGATAAAATCAGTTGTTGTTGAAGCAACACAGCATGCATAAAGCTAAAGGTCTGACTAAGTGAGTTTTCTGTTTTCAATGATGAAATGCTGTTGGTTTAATGGCGGCACAACTGTAGTTTAGTTAGTAGCAGTAGTCGTGTTTCAAATCATTTTAAATATAAGTACTTTAATTTGAAATATCTTCGGTTGTTTTGCACGCCATCGTGTTTGGCGGGGCAGTCATGCCCATGCCTAGATCCGCCCCTGGACGGCTGGAAGCTAGACTGGACTTTAGAGAGGTTTAGTAGTGGTGATGGTGGAGGGCGTGGGCGTGTTTGTTGAGGACCAAACACACACTAGAAAATGTGGTTTTGTTATGACTGCGAGCACAAGTAAGGTCAAGCACTGTATGTGTGAGTAGTACACGTGATGGGCAAGTTACTGGGAAAATGTAGTAAGCTACACTACTTGCTACTCTTGATAAAATGTAGCTAAGCTACACTACAAGCTATCCCCAGAAATTTGTAGCAAGCCTCACTACAAGCTACACGGCAAAAGTAGCTTGATGTAGCTTGCTACATCAACACTACATATATAAAAATATATATCTCAACTTAATGTACAACTTTCTAAATAATACTCATAATAATAAAATAATATCAATAAATGTGTATTATGTACATTAGAGGGATGTATATTTGAGGTTTTCTACCCATTAAAAGTGGGCGGAATTTGAAAATGTGTGTGGGAAAATGTAGTAAGCTACAATCTTTGTTACTCAAAATAAGTAGTGTAGCTTCACTACAAGCTACTCGAAACAAGTAGTGTAGCTTCACTACAAGCTATTCCCAGAACAAATGTAGTAAGCTACACTACAAGTTACGGGAAAATGTAGTTAAGCTATGTAGCTTAGCTACTTGTAACAAGCTACTGCCCATCACTGTATGTGTGAGTAGTACACGTGTGCACTGTACATGCCATGTTGATTAGCTTCAGGCCACATGCCCTGCAAAATAACTCTTTCATTCAATCTGTGAACAAATCTTTGAGAAGATACTTTGAGATGGATTCATTTATGTGTTTTTTGGCCTTTAATTGATAGTTAGTGAAGGCAGACAGGAAAGAGGGAGAGAGACAGGGGCGGATCTAGGCATGGGCATGGGGGTGCAATGCCCCCCTAAATGTCCAGTCTGCCCCACCAAACATGATGCCATGCAAAACAACCCAAGATATTTCAAATTAAAGTGCTTATATTTAAAATGATTTGAAACACTACTACTGCTACTAACTAACTACAGCTGTGGCACCACTAAACCAACAGCATTTCATCATTGAAAACTTATTTAGCTTAATGCATGCTGCGTGTCTGTTGCAACATCAACAACAACTGATGTTATTATTGATGCTTAAAAGTCCTGTAACAAAAAATGGTATGGGTACGGCTTCATTGCCCGTGGCGTGAAGCGACGCGCGTGATGAAGCCGCCCCCATACCATTTTTCTCCTGCCCCCCCCCCCCCCCCCCAATAGGGAAATGTTACATCCGCCCTTGGAGAGAGAGAGTTAGAGAGAGAGAGAGAGAGAGAGAGAGAGAGAGAGAGAGAGAGATGCGGTAAAAGTCGTCATGAATGGGACTCTTAACACGCAACACGCGACAGAAGGAGTGCAAGGAAGGTGGCTTGATGCGTCTTTCTGTCTGTCTGCCTGTCTATCACACACACACACACACACAAACACACAAACATACACCCACCCACACACACTCACACACTCACACACACACACACACACACACACACACACACACACACACACACACACACACACACAGTCTGCTAGCTCCCCTCCTCCTTCCCCGCATGCAGCACCTTTTCTGAGTAAACCAAGATGTTAAGAGTAGCGTGATGACAGGCCGGCCGGCAGAGAAAAGGAGCTCTGTGCTGTTGGCCCGCTGGCGCGACTGACGTATGCTCTTTATATGCAGCGCCAAGCACAATACCGAGAGGTGATGGTCCCCGCCGCCGGACTAATTGAGTCAATATGCATGGCTGCTGGTCAGATTGACCTTTTTCGCTGCAGTAGATTGACTCTCAGCTTTCGGGGGCCATTAATAACACACGCACGCGCACGCGCACGCACACAAACGCACACCTGCTGCAATGCATTAAATGGAAGTCCTCCCCCCAAGGATTGGGTTGGCAAGACGGCGGTCTAGACAAGTTTGTAATGACGTTAGTGATAAGCGACAATATACGCTGATGGTAAGCTAAACAACGCCACTGGAAATTGCGTCGTAATAGAACAGGAACTCAGGAAGCAATCAACCAATCGATCGATCAATTGCATGACAAACTTTTGTTTATCTTTCTGATTCAGTGGTTTTCAACCAGTGGTCCGGGGACCACCAGTGGTCCCTGAGAGGATTCCAGGTGGTCCGCAGCTAAATGATGGAGAGTTTCAAGTTTCAAGAGTTACGGTACCAATTTGCGCTCAAGAGTTAAATTATATTTAAACATCTGGAATTACTTCATTCCTCAAGAATCTACACATTTCGAAAATGTAGAAGAATTGCTATTTTGACCAATGCCAGTTATCTTTCCTAAATTGTGGACACAAACTTGAAAATCGTTAGTGTTGGGTCCGAGAGACTAAACTCAACTCAAATGGTGGTCTGTGGCGAAAATTCAGACTAAATAGTGGATCCTGTTATGAGGTTGAAAGGTTGAAAACCACTGTTCTGAGTCATAGACGGAGTAGCCTCTACACCCAGGTTTTCATTTTTTCGTCGAAAATGGAAAGGCTGGACTAATTTGTTAGCTGCCTAGAAGTGGGAGTCAACCCTTCGGGATGGGCGTCACTCCAAATGATGTGACGTAGCACAGCAGTAGAGGGGCGGTAGGAGGAGGGGTCGGGGATGACAACACGTTGGTGAGATCAAATCAGATCAGTCATCTGCCGTCCAAAAACAGACGGCACCCTGCCACCCCTAGGCCAAAATCGTTTCAGGTTAGGCCAGGCTACAGACGGAGTGACGTACCTGTACTACGGGGTGTCCTCCGGACAGGGCCTTCACGGCTCCGCGGCTGCCCTCCGTCTCGTAGTGAGCTCGGTGGTGAGACTTGGGCTGCACCTCGATGTTCAGCGTGTACGGACCGGAGCACGACGGCAGCTGCCAGTCCAGGGCTGGCAGGGATGGGCTGAGAGAGAGGAGAAACCAAGGCAGACAATGTGTAATACGGTTAGATCAACCCTATGTTAACCTGCTGGAGGTTTGCCTGTTCTGGCCACAAAGTAATTCTGCACTAGGCATGGGCATGGGGGGGGGGGGGGATTGCCTGTGGCGCAAAGCGCATTTTCTCTTGCCCCTCCAACATGTTATCTTGCTCCCCCCCCCTCCGCCCCTGATTTTGCAGCAAAAAAAAAAAAAAAAAAACAGCAGATCAACAGCTCAGGACGCAATGCGTTGGGAACTTGTAGATTGCCATTTTCACAGTTTAATTGTGAATTAAGTATGGGGATTACTAGTTATAACATTGAACTACAGGTAAGTGAGTACACAAACAATGCAAACATGAAGTGTGGATGAAATAATTTGATTCTAAATTTATTTTAAATTATATTGTAAACTGTTCTACTATTAGCTATTCTAAACCATAGCGATATTTGACATTTTTATTATTATTTTTCGCTGTCAAATGTTGAGCAATGCCATAAACAATCGATTTCATTGCATTATTTTGTTTATCACGTTGCTCACCACGTGCGTGAAGAGCAAAGAACTTAAACAGGAGAGATGACAACAGTGCAGACCCAAGTTCACACGAACCAGCCAGCTAATTACAATGATTGCAATTTATTTTTCTTTTATTTTCGTTCTGTCAAGGTTGAAAGCATTATTTGATTTGATTTAGTTCTCCAAAGCGAGGAGTGTTTCCACATTATTGGTCTCTGACAACAATTAAATGAAAATACCTCGACGACTTGACCAGAATGATCAGCCTCAACTCGGGGCACTTCTGTTCCTTTTTTCCATTTCATCATCGCCTCTAATCTAATGAATTGAAGTCATTCTCTGACGCACGTAATTCCTCAAGTCTGGGCAGTAATTAGCGTCGCTTAATATGAAGAAAACCAAATGAGAGAAGCATGTGGTCTGCTTGGACTTCAGAGGGTTTCAGGAGCGTGGCTGGAAAGTCAAGTAAAATGATACTGAATTTGTAAATCGGCCAAGATCAGGTTTCCTGAAGACGTTTTGAATGGCACAGTAGCCGATATGACACCTGCAGGTATTAAAAAGGGACATTCCACTGTTTTTGCAGCATTTAGAAGATTTATAACACTTTCCCAGGGGTCTTTGTGTGTGGATTTAGATATTTTAGATTTTAGCATTGAGTCCAGTGTCTCTGAGGCAACAATAATAATTCCTGGACTACAATTCTCACAATTCTTTGATGCACAGATAACCCCTTAGCTGGTGTCGGATTGGTGGATAGACTGGCATATTTTTCCAATACCGATATGACAAATAAGGGCCGATACTGGTACTTCACCGAAAGCGATAATTTTCAGATACCGATATGACAAAAAAGGGCTGATCCGATACTTTCTCCCATACTGATACAGTATCGGATTCAGGATGTCTGTGAAATGTCCCTTTAAAGATGGGCTCTTGCATTTGGTATGACTTATTGTAACAACGAAGATCAACGTCAATTTCAAATCGGTGACGATAAAACCCACAAAAACGCGCTAAAACACTGGGTCGACCCGCCCCATCTTGGAGCATGGTGGTGGTGGTGGTATCTGTTTCTCAGAGCCACCGCCGGCCTCCCATAATATTGTTCTGAGACGGGAGGCGGGCGGGGGGCAGGGGGGCAGGGAACTTCCCATGCGAAGAAGACTACACGAGAGATTATCTAAACCAAAACAAACACGTTGCGGGGATACAATATTTCGCCTGCAGCCGGATGCCTGTTAAGTGCGGAGCCCGTGACCTCAGAAGAGGGGAGGTGGGGGGGGCGGGAGGGGGTGCATGAAAACCAATCTCTGGGCATCTCCTTGTTGGAACTTTTTCGGGGGGTGTTTGTTGACCCAGATCGAACCGGTTTCCCCCCCATGAGGCGTTATCTGCCCAGTCAGTGCATGACATCACATTGTAGGGGAGGGTAGATGAGCAATGGAGTGCCGGGGGGGCGGATGTAACATTTCCCTATTTGGGGGGGGGGGGGGGGGGGGGGGGGGGGGGGGGGCAGGAGAAAATGGTATGGGTGCGGCTTCATCGCCCGTGGCGCGAAGCGACACGGGCGATGAAGCCGCACCCATACCATTTTTGGTTACAGGACGTTTATTAGGCAAGTAAAGCATCAATAACAACATCAGTTGTTGTTGAAGTTGCAACAGACACGCAGCATACATAAAGCCAAAGGTCTGAATCAGAGAGTGCCCATGCCTAGATCCGCCCCTGGACGGAGCCACGGGGGCCAGCGGCAGCGGCAGGCTGGCTGATTAACCCTCAGCCACGCAGGCTTCCCCTTCAGCCAGGCACCTCTGTCACCATCACTTCCTGTCGCTCGCTATCTTAATCAAACACTTGATTTCCGACAGGAAAGTGTGCTTATTCGCGAGGAAGAAAGCAAAAAAAAAGTTGAAAAGGTACTTCAGAATGACCATGACGAGTGTGTGTGTGCGTGAATGTGAGTATGTGAGTGTGTGTGTGTGTGTGTGTGTGTGTGTGTGTGTGTGTGTGTGTGTGTGTGTGTGTGTGTGTGTGTGTGTGTGTGTGTGTGTTCCTGTTTGTGTGAGAGTTGTTATGGCGACCGGGCGCGCGCCCCACACACATGCTACGCTACACTCGTGCGAAATATGATTTATGAAATGTTTTTAATCTTCAAAGAAAAAGGGGAAAGGGAAAAGGGCCTATACGCGGCGAACGTGGCGCTTTTTACGATTTCTGCCCGTTCGGACGCGGCCTTTTGAAGACGAGAGGGAGGCAAAAAAGAGAATACAAAAATAACGCATTGTTTTCTTTGCGAGAATTAAACAAGCTTAAATTTGGAAAAAGAAAAGAAAACAGCAGCAGCACGGCTGGCAGATTAATGGTTTTCCTTTTCGCACGCCCGGAGCAAACTTGAAAGCGGGCCCTCGAGCTGGACGCCGCGGCACCATCAATCTGTCTAAAACGTGTAAACACCTTCATTGTATTCCTCGAGGACTGTTTAGAAACCGGGGGCCGCTGTGGTCGCTTTCAAAGTGCCACGGTTTGAACCGCAGCTAGAAAATTGCATAGTTTATAACATTGCTTATCCCTAGCGTGTTTAAACTTTGTATGCGATGGAAGTGTCACTTCTAACGCTGGCTATACACTGTACAGTTGAACGTGTCACTCTAGTGGTGCCTCTCTGGCGCCTCCCTGGTACCACGGCTTTGGTGGTACCACTACCAGCCATCGTTGGCCACGCCTACCTGAGGTACGTCTTGGGCTTGGACCAGGAGTACGGGTGCTGGGGCACGTCCAGGAACCCTCCGCAGTAGCTCTCCTTCTTGAAGGAGGGCAGGCGGGCGGCGGTGGAGGAGGAGTTGGTGTTGGTGGTGTAGTCCTCCTGGCAGAGCTCGCCGTCGGGGCCCCCCAGCTCGTCTCCGCCGCCGGGCTCCACCTTCAGGCTCATGGTGCCGGCGACGGGGCAGTGGTCCAGCATGGTCTTGCGGGCCTTGACCGGGTGGATGCCCTCGCCCATGATGTCCACCACGCCGTCGGTGGTCAGCGCGTTGATGGCCGCCACGATGGCCGAGTTGGTGTACTGGTTGGTGTTGGCCAGCCAGCCGTCTCCACCGCCGTCGGTGGCGGAGATGCTGACGCGTGGGGAGCCTCCGCCGCGCGGGGACGGGACGGGCGACTGGTGGGGCGAGCACGAGGACTGGCGGTACGTGCCGTTGAAGCTGTACTTGCGTTTTCCCATGCCCCCGCCGCCGCCACCGCCGCCCCCACCACCTCCACCCACCACCATTAACACCAGCGGGGGAGTTGGGTCTGGACGCGGAGCTGCCGCGGGGCTGCCCGGCCGCCCAGCCCTCCTCGGCCACGGTGCCCATCTGCGGGGAGGTGGAGGGGGAATTCTGGCGGGGGGAGGAGGCGGCAGGGCCGCCGCCGCCACCACCACCGCCGCCGCCGCCGTGCGGGCAGGACAGGAGCGAGATGCTGGGCGTGCCGCCCTTCGGGGAGACGCAGGGCGACTGCCAGGGTGAGTTCTGCGGCGAGACGTCGTAGTTGTAGAAGCCCGACTCGTAGGAGGACGCCTCCGAGTTGCAGCTGCGCGAGGACACGCTGCTGGCCGGGCTGAGGCAGCTGGGGTCGCGGTAGCCGCCGTCGGCGTTGGGCAGCGTCAGCGTCACCACGGAGTTGACGCCGCGGTGCTTGGCGATGTGGTGCTCCACGCCGCTCTCCTCCACCTCCTCCTCCTCCGGGAACTGGCCGTGGTAGGCTGTGATCTCGATGCGGGGGCTCTCCAGGGCCGGGGCCCCGTTGGGCCCCCCCCTCAGGCCCCCGTGGGGCAGGTAGTAGCCGCCGCCGGAGGCCGGGAGGATGGTGTTGTTGTCGTTGTTCTGGAGGTTGTACTGGTGGTGGTGGCTGGACTGGAGGGTGTGGTACTGGGTGGCCAGGCAGGGGTTGCCCATGCCCAGCGGCAGGGACAGGCTGACGTTTGGCGTGTAGCTGTATGCATCTGGAAGACACAAAGAAGATAGGAAAAAGTGTTGAGTACCTAAATTATATATGCTCTGTAAAAACAGTATCTGTGTGTGTGTGTGTGTGGGGGGGGGGGGGGGGGGGGGGGGGGGGGGGGGTCATCAGAACGTATACTGGGCGCCCATGTACAATCATTATTAATCAAGATATTGCCAATTATTATTTTTAAAAAATGATTTGCATACAAATTATAAACATATAATTTCCTCTAATTTATACCAAGTAGTAATGAGGTTGAAATCACTTCTTTTTTTGTTTTTTCAAGATTTTTCTGTCAGGGTACTGCAGAGTTAATGATGTTTATGTTCAAAACTCTCTAAAATGTTAGATTCTTTGCTATGCTGGAGTGATACCATGAGATGGCTTGTGCTTGCACATGGGAGCCCTGTGAGCCAATGGGTGCCTTTGGATTAAGAAATGTCATTGGAGTCTTACTTCTTAGATTTGAACTAAACAGATTTTACTTTCTGTTCCAGAAATCATTCCCAAAATACGTCAGGTTTTTGGCCATTTTAAAATCACAGTGGGGGTGTTGCCAGATTTGTGCACGTGGCCTGTTTTCATTTTAATCTGTCCCTAAAATTCAAAACTAAAAGAATCACACCTCTGTGTAGTGAAGGGCTCTCATCATCATCATCATGACAAAGTAGACGCTGTTAATTTGCTCATGCAGACACTATATGACGTAAAATTCTCCATTCACTATCAATGGGAATTTAAATGTTTATGTAGGACAAAAGTTTGTGAACAGAAACCAAAAGTTGGATATAAAAGGGGCTATAGCGCCCCACGTAAAATGAAATGACAGGTTGTTATGAAAACAATTCTCACAGCCCTAGTACTATACACATACAGTACAACAGTACCAAAATTGAAATTCAATGACTTTAACCTTCGTGTGTCAAAGGTTCTGAAGGAAACTAGATTCCGGCAAGCAATCAAGAGATTCAAGCGTGTTCAAGCACAAGTCGAATAGCAGGTCTATTTGTTTCATATCGGGATCATCCCTCCAGATCTATTTTGCAGTCTCTCTCTCTCTCTCTCTCTCTCTCTCTCTCTCTTCGCCGTCTGTGAGAGTTCCTCGCAGTCGCGGGAGTTTCTCCAGCAGCGCTGATGGATGCTTTATTTGATTGATTGCTTCACTCACTGAGTGAATTAGGCCCTCCCCTGTGGAAAACCCACAGCACTTTGCAGCGCTCTGAGCTTGTGATTAAGTCAAAGTGAGTTTACAGCTGCTGTGCAATCGCACACAGACACACACACACACACACCCACACACGCAACGAGGTGAACACACAAACACACAGACACTGACACTCAGACACTGACAGCGTCACAGCACCACACACACACACAACACACCACACACACACACACGCGTTGCCTTAAAAATTTTGACAAGCCTGCAGACAGCGTCAAAGTCACACTGTGTCTGCCGTCGTGGCTTTCCGTGGCTTTCTAAAAATTCCAAATTTGTCATATATAAAAATGACCATCAATCTCAGTCTGCACGACAACGGCAGCTAGGGCATTCCCCCCCCTCGATTCTGTTGCAACGTGCAAGATGTGAGCTATATCCGTTCAACCGCAACGCTCTCTCTGTTCATCACATGAAATGATGAACCTGTCATGCACCGCAGAATACGTGGGTAGACTGGCTAAAATTAGTGCAGTGACAAACAAGAGTTCTATTTCCAGAAGTGGTTTTGGCTCGTGGTTGCAACGTTGTGTGCAGCACATAGGACACAACTAGTACAAGGGATGACGTCCATGGAGGTGCACCGTTGTAGCCTTAAAATAATAGGAAATGGCCAATATGGCAGCATTATTGTTGGGCAGAATACCTCTAAAATCTCCATATTTTAACTTTTTTTGCAATTGCTCATAAATGGTTGCCTGGATCATATGACAGCATCACGCAAAGCATCAAAAAGTAGCAAATACACATGCTTGCAATGAGTTGTTGATCTGCTAATGTTTGAATTTGAATAACAAAAAATAGCAGTTTTGGACATACTGAGCAGAAAACCCAATTAAAAATTCTGAAAGAATTAGCTAGTAGCTATGAGTGGAAACAAAAATAAAATCATGGTCAGTTAAAGGAATGAATAAGTTATTTTTCCCTATAGGGTTGGACATGAATTCTTCACAGATGCAGCAGCCTACACATGCAGTTTGACACAAATCATACAAATGCCCTGCAGGAACAACAGGCATGAGCTGACATCAGCGCAACCAGAGGAGAGAGCATACACTGCAGTTTATTGCCAGTTTCACTAAAATACGTTCATTATACTTTAGTTCCATCCTGGCGTCTCACTTCAAAAATAGCAAAAGTTCACAACATGTCGCATCACAACATTGTGCGGTTGTGGATTGGTTTATATTTGGTTGCTCCATTTTACGTGACAACATCATGCACACGCATGCACACACTTTACGCGCACACGCACACACACACACGCACACATACCACACACCACACACACACACACACACACACACACACACACACACACACACACACACACACAGTCAGACAAGGACAGCCAGGGCCTGTCACCTCTTTGCAAAGATACTTCAACTTTTTTTTTGATTTCACACTTTTAGCCAGAAAGATAAATAATAAACAAATTGTATAAGTTGCACGAAACCAAGACCGCAGAAATCATATAAGACATAATAAAGAAAATTCTGGTCATCACTCACAGTCGCTCATGGTACAGTCTCTATGAACGTACTCCATCCTGCGCCCCGCGCCTTGCTGGTACTCAAACAGATAGTTGAAATCAAACTCTGGCTCTTGGGGCTGGAAGCTCATCCTCGAGTCTCTGGCGAATACATGTATACACACTGTATGATACGTCCTCTCTATAGCTCCTCTCTGCTGGATGTCCCTCTCTCTTCTATAGCCGTGAAAAAGATGACATCCTGCCTACTCCTCCCGGTGTGACACACCTCCCGTCTACACAGGCCTGACTTGCGCGTACACACACAGACACACACTTGCGCACGCGCGTGTGGGTGTCTGGGTGAGCGCGTGCACTCGCTGCACTGTGAGGCTTTCCAAGAACACACCCTGTGCATCGTTCTAACACCCTCCCACACACACACACATCTTTTTTTCTTCCTTTGTTGTTGTTGTTTTCAACTAATCCTCTACTCATTTTCTCAATGAGATGCACGGTATTAAAGCCAGAAAGCTGCACTTTTGCCTTGGCAGGGTCAAACAACGATATTCCTAGGATGAAAACCAACAAAGCGACAACAACACCAGTTTGTCCCACAGATCAAAAAAGAGAAAAAGCTGCATCATGAGCAAATGAGTTCAATTTAGAGGCATCAACTGTCACGCAGATTATAGCGTGCATGCCGTTTTTCGCCCCCTCCGCAATCTTTCCCCAATTACTCTATCGCCATCAAAACGCGGCCTCTCTCTCCCCGCTGCAGACCCAAACCAGCGTGACTAACGTATTGGAAGGGCTTTAGCCATGGGGATTGCGGTCTGGACGGGGCTCAGTCAGAGCGGCTTCTCTCTGGGGAGAGGTGTGTACCCGCCTGGTGGTCGCCCATGTATACGAGTTGTCTGGGGCCCCTGGGCCACGTATTGCAGATGGCTAAGGACACCAGAACAGCGCCTGTTTGTGTGTGCGTGTGCATGTGTGTGTGTGTGTGTGTGTGGGGGGGGGGGGGGGGGGGGGGGGGGGGGGGGAGTGTTGTGTTGTTTGTGACAATAACGCAGCCGTCAGCAGATTGATGAAGCCGTGTGGTTAAGCACTTCTCGTCGAGAGAGCTACCAGTGTCCCTGAATTTCACAAACTGTAGGCACGCATGCACATTACGCACACGTACGCACACGTACACACACGTACACACACACCACACACACACACACACACACACACACACAGGGTCTGTTACCAATTATGAGGCTTAAGAAAGCAGGACTCAGATGAATAATAATACAGCCCGCACCCGTCCATCTGAAACCTCAAAGACAAAATGAAAAACCCAAAGCCACAAAAAGATCATGACATCAGCACTGGGAGCCTTTATGAATTAAGTGAAACAATGTCATTGTGCGGATGAGCCCCGATCCCACATCCACGCTGCATGTTGTGGATAATACAGAATGCTCTCTGTGCCACTCTCTGTACATTATACTGGTACATACATTGTACATAACATAAATACTACAAGTGCTACATCTATCTATCTATCTATCTATCTATCTAGTAGAATCAGACACACTCAAACAAACACACAACACACACACGCACGCACGCACGAGAGCAGTAAGGCACCTTGGCTTCAGCAGTCAAGTTCATTGCGCGCGCACACGCACAGCCACACACACACACACACACACACGCACACACACGCACACACACGCACACACACGCACACACGCACACACGCGCACACACACACACACACACACACACACACACACACACACACACACACACACACACACACACACACACACACAAACACACACACACACACAACACACGCAGCACAGCACAGCTCTTGGAGACACCTAATGGTTGTTTTATTAATTCACCCAATGAGGCAGCCTGCCTGCTGCTGCCTGCTGTTGTATTGCCAGCCAGGCTATATTATGAACCAAATACCCGTATATGCGTGCATTAACTCCTCGCAGTAGCCTAACGATCACTTTGAATCGGGGGCTGCTTTAATTGAAGACAATGCTCACAGACCGGATCGATTATTATTAATTACCTTCTTCTGCTGACTTCATATCGGCGGCGAGCAGAGAGGAGGTGAGAAAGTGAACTCCTCGGTCCTTCCCTGCAGCAGCAGCAGCAGCAGCAGGTCCAAAGATGAACTTGGAGGAGTTGACGCTCAGACAGCCGCTCTCCTGCATTCAACAAGCGACACGCGTGGACTCTCGTGGGTTAAATGAAAGGGGGACTAAAAAAAAAACAAAAACAAAACAAGCGTCGGTCTGACGTCCCTGACGACAACTTCGATAGCGTAGTTCACGTTCAACTGCAAAATGAAGGAGGCATGCCTTCTTTTTCACACCGCAAACATAGCGTTTAAAAACTCCGCCGGCAAGAGTCAGTGACTCTGTGTGGTATATCCATGCGCGGGTTCGTTGCACAGCAAAAACGAGGGAGCGAGAAGCATAGATCTAACTTAAAATATCGAGAGCGCAGCAGCAGACGCGAACCCGCTACGATATACCTAGGTGACAACACTACTACGGGACAGGCAGGGATGAGGGATGATGGATGGAGGGTTTTAGGTGAGCTTTGGGTCTCTTTGGTTGGAGGCTGGAGTCCTAATTAAGATTTCCAAGAGACTCCCCCGTCCGTGCGTTGTGACGCAGCGCGCTTGTCATTAAAGAGGGGCTGGCTGGCTGGCTGGCTGGATGGCTCCCTCCATCGTTTTTAAAGCTGGAAAACACCCCGTCCGCAGGGCCGGATCTAGGCATGGGTATGGGGGGGGGGTCCGGGCATTTAGGGGGGGCAATGCCCAGACTGCCCCACCAAACTTGATGTCACGCAAAACGACACACAGTGACAAGATATTTCAAAAGTGCTTCTATTTAAAATGATTTGAAACACTAGCCTACACTAACACTACTACTGGCACCACTAAACCGACACCATTTCATCATTCAAAACAGAAAACTCTGAGTCAGACCTTTAGCTTTATGCATTGCATTCTGTGTGTCTGTTGCAACTTTAACAACACCCCCATACCATTTCCACCCCCCCCCCCCCCCCCAATTGGCAAATGTTATATCCGGGCCTGCCTCTCTCTCTCTCTTTGAGCCCGCCCCCATCCATCCATCCATCCATCCTGGGGATGACGTGATCGCGGCTCCTGCCATGCATGCAGCTCCTTGTGCTGGAGAGCTGTCAAAAAGGGCTGATTCTTTTCTTCTAGATCCGCCGAGAGGCTCTCTCTCGGGGACGTGCGCGCATAGACATCAAAGGGGGCGTCCTTCAGCCCCTTGCCCCTTTTGCCAAGTCTGTAAAACGACTGCCCTGCCCCTTTCCAGACCGCGAATGAGCGACTATTGGTGTTGTCAGAATATAGTGATTTATAACTTATTACTCTAAAAAGTTATTTATTAGGCCTACTCCCCGAGAAAAGTAGTCTAAATGTTTTTCCCCAAAACATTTTTAGAGTTTAGATCTAGACCAGCTCTCCAGCCAAGGCACCTTGACCCAACCGAGTCACCATTATGCACAAACACAAAGGGGGGCCGGGTATACATTACGCTACTCCAAATGTGAAATAATATTATTACTTTACTGATTACTGTAAAAAAGCAGGCTAATTATATGACAACACTGGCTAGCCAGACATGCACATGGCACTCCTTTCCATGTCGTCCTGGAAGGAGCATTCTGGAGAATTGAGAATTTTGCTTTCAACAAACTTGTTTAGAAATCCATGTCGCATAGCCTAGTCTAATATCTCCATTAGGCCCTATAGTTCCGGGTTGTGCCCCGAAAATAGTTGATCTACAAGCTCTCAACGAACGTGACGCATTTTGAGCTTGTAGATCTGCTATTTTCGCCATTTTGGTCCAAAAGTGCCCACTTACGGGCTGTTGGCCCGTGCCCCTCTACTGAAACAGTCTCTGCACGTCCCTGCGCCGAGCCGAGTGCTGCCGAGGGATTCCATCTGTGGCGCGTGGGAGTGGGGGGCGGGGGGAGGAGGAGGTTGTTTTGGAGATCCCAGACTGTTTACAATGTTGCTCACTCACTCTGGCATTCCATTCCATTCCTCGGATTTGTCAAGAATTAAAGACGTCGTTGAGCTAATTGACTTGCACTTGTGTTCCTGTCAGTGTCGTGTATAACTAGCCATGATCTGATAGGAGGGGTGTCCCCCTCCTCTAGTTTCAACCCCTTTATTCCAAGTTTTTTTGTTGTTTTCCTTGCCCAAGTAAGGTTTAAATTAAAACTATTATAGCCTACTAGTATATTATACATTTATTTATGTCTGTTTTTATATTTATTAATTTATTTATTTATTTATTTATTTATTTGTAGTAGTATTATATTCAAGGTTCAAGGTTCAAGTTACTTTATTTAGTCTCGTTCGAGAAATTTGTCTTGGACATACAGACTTGCAGCAACAAGTAAGACAATACAGGACAATACAGTACAGTACATACAGTACAATAGTAGTGACTGGTACACCTCATCAGGCTTACATACCACCTCCCAAAGTAGTGCTTAGTTAAGTAGTCATAGAAAGAATATAAATATAAATAGAACTAGAAACAAAATTTCTAAGAAATTTTACTGTGTGCCTGCCACTCGCCAAGTGTGTGCAAACTTTCGCGGGAGTTGACATGCTAACATGCTAATGTCGGCCATCAGCAGCCGCCAGAGGCAGGACTGTTTGTGATGCTACAAGGAAGCATGGCTTTGTTTGTAGTTCTGTAGGGTGGGTAGGTAAATTAGCTAATGTTTTGAAGTTGCGCCCATAAACGCAACCAAACAGGACTAAAATAAGTTTATATTATATTTAGCACATAGTCCAATGATACCACCCATATGTCTCTATGACATAGCATTGAGGAGTTATGGCAGGAAATAGTATCGACCAATCAGAAGAGGGGCGGGGCTAGGTTACACCAATCAACGTCAGGGACTCCATACCGAGTCCAGAGATACCTCCATTATGTCTCTATGACATAGCATTGAGGAGTTATGGCAGAAATAGTATCGACCAATCAGAAGAGGGGGCGGGGCTAAGTTACACCAATCAATGTCAGGGACGGGTCAGGGACGCCATACCGAGTCTAATGCTACCACCCATATGTCTCTATGACATAGCATTGAGGAGTTATGGCAGGAAATAGTATCGACCAATCAGAATAGGGGGCGGGGCTAAGTTACACCAATCAACGTCAGGGACTCATTATCCGAGTCCAATGATGTCACCCATATGTCTCTATGACATAGCATTGAGGAGTTATGGCAGGAAATAGATGATACAGGAAGAGAGGATGTTTTGCCAACTGACTTGCCAATGTGTGTGTGCGTGAGTGTGCATGTGTGCTTGCGTGTTGTGTATATGTGTGTGCGCGTGTTGCTGCATGCATGAATAACGAGTCGTGGCACATCACGTGACCTCAGAGAGGACCCGGACTGTGTGTGTGCATGCGTATGCGTGCGTGTGCGCGCGCGCGCGTGTGTGTGTGTGTGTGTGTGTGTGTGTGTGTGTGTGTGTGTGTGTGTGTGTGTGTGTGTGTGCGCGCGCATGCGTGCGTGTGTGTGTGTGTGTATGTTTGTGCGCGCGTGTGTGCGTCACACACTCCATATTTGGGCATGTCTAACCCCATGGAGAACTCCATGAGCAAGTACACTATGCAGCAAAGCATAGACTGGAGAGGAGAGCATGTGTGTGCGTGTCTCTGCGCGCGTGTGGCTAGTGGCAGCCATCTAATTAGGGCCTAATGTGTTACACCTGTGTTCAGTGCGTCAGTATACAGATACTATTGTCCATTAGTTTAAACAGGGAGTCAGCACTCTCTTGGAACGAAGGCCTCTCACGCGAAAATTAAAACTCGTAAGCGTTTACTTTTTTCGATGTGAGCGTTACGACTTCGCAAGCTATGTTGTGTGCGATCGTGGTATTGGTACGATAAAAGACGTGGTCGTGAGAGCGATTTAAGAATTTGCGTTTCAAAAGAAACGTCAAACACCAAAATGCAGCACATTACAATGTAATTAATATGGAGACGGGAGGTTACGTCATCTCGCTCTGAGGCCCGTAGCACCGGTTCTGTACCTGACTGGGCTTTAGTGGTCACATTGGGTGAAAGGCGAGAAGTTTGTCTACAAAATGTCCGAAAACCACGCGTGTAAAGCGAATATTGTGGCCGTGAGGACGATTTGTTCGGTCATGACCCGAACCTCGAGACACTGCATCTCGCACTCTGTTTCACTCGCTCACTGGTCGTGCGAGCCTCTAAGCTCCGCTAAATTCTCGAACCATGCACACTTTGAACTGCGATAGCGGACAAACCGTGCAACATATTCGAATACCGTCTGAACCGTGACGAAGTCGAGAGCCGCGCCTGCTGTTTAAAGTTAAAATCGTGTTTCTACGCCACAGTGTGCCAGAGTAATGTGGCTCCAAATAAGCGCTTCTTTTTCTGATGTTTTCGGTGTGCCCCCATTCATTTCGAATGGGGATTTTTTGCGTCGTTTATTGCGAATTACGTTGGCACGGTAACGCGTATCGGAAAGAAAAGCACAAGCACATCTTCCCGGCCGAGCCGCACGTTTCGATGTATATATTGCGGGGATTGTGCAAACCGTGCGGCCGGCCATAGCGGTCAAAATTTCGGATATAAATACGAGTGTCTGATGATTATGGATTAAGTTGACGAATCACAACCTGTGTGCTTCTGCCATACTGGCAGGCACACAGAATAAATACAACAGTACCAAAACTAGTGCAGTTCTAGCAGCATCATACGACAATCACAGTCTTCTCCTCCCTCCCCTTGCCCCCTCAGCAAGAGAGTTATTGAGGAGTGAAATGGACATTGGTACAAAGGAGTATTTAAATCTATTATATCTCCATTTTGGAGCCTCGTACCTCCTACCTGACGGCAGTAACCTAAACTCAGGGTACAGTATATGAGAGGGATCAGACACAGTTTTCTTTGCCTGCCCTAGTGTGGCTTGCTCAAAGATGGTCTGTGGGGTGTTGGGAGGTGTTGCCATCCCCATAATCTTCCCGGCCATCTTTACCAGTCTCAGGATTTCTGATTTAAACTTAACCGTCAGGTTTCCAAACCAATTGGCGATACCATATCTCACTATTGACTCAATACTAGCTCTGTAGAATATCAGCATTATATTCGATATGGTGCCGGCGTACTGTAGGTTTTGCTCAAATAAATAACATAGGCCTAAATATCATTGATGGCAGGCAATCTGTCATTGCCTGCCATATGTTTATAAATAATAATAATGAACAACTAGAAATGCACTCTGTCGAGGTGCCAACTTGTGCTATAATGTATGGCCTACTTGTGCGCAAGCATCATGAGGTGTGCTCACCCCTGCTGTACGACTATAGCCCAAATTCCCTTTTCTGTAGCTCCAAGATGAACGTCACACAAGGCACCCATCGTGGTTTTCTGCACATTGAATCCGAAGAGTGAAGGTTGCCTAATGCGCTATAAACTAAATTAAATTAAACTAAACCTAGGAATGGCCAAGAAAAATCAGGGCTTAAACAGCCAAACAAGCGTTTAAATCAGTTGTTTAGTCAGCCGCTTCCATGTTTTTCAAGGAAGTTGTGTGTGTTCATGTTGACTGAACTGAAGTCAGTTGGAAAATGTCAATTCCACATTCGTCCATGGGATGCCATCCAGGTTTTCTTCTTAATAAAAATGGATGGATCAAAAGGAAGCTTTATGAAAACTCATGAATTGTGAGTGGTGGTGATGCTATATTGTCTGAATCAACTTTCATTTTGATTACATACTAAAAGAGTGACTTTGAGACCTACGCTGTCCCTAATTTGGGATGACCCAACAATACCTTCCTATTTTCTACTTAAGATTGTACTTATGTAAAGTGCCTTGGATAAAGGCCCTATATCAGGGCTGCCCAAAAGGTAGATCGTGATCTACCAGTAGATCACACAGACTGTGCAGGTAGATCACATGACAGTCCCCATAGATCTGTAACTCTTGAGAGTGTAAAATGAAACCTTGAGTGTGAAATGAAAAAGTGTTAAAACAAAACCAAATGGACCCTTACGGGTCCATTTGGTTTCGTTTTAACACTCTCAGTTACACTCTCAAGAGTCCACGCAATCAGAAAATGTAGAAGGATTGTTATTTTGACCAATGTTTTGCCAGTTCTCTTTCTCATTTGTGGACAAAAGCGTGAAAGTTCTTAGTTTTGGGTGCAAGAGACTAAACTCAACATTACAAACTGTCAACTCAAACTCCAGATACTGTTTTCAAAGGTCAGTAGTAGCATATTGTACAAGAAAACCTTCCAATTCTCCCCATCTATTTTTCATTATAAGTGCATTATTCTTAAACACTAACAGTAAGTAACACCATCACCACTATTTCAAAGCTCAAACTTTCTAGGGATCCTTGAATTTCAGTTATGGAACAATCACATTGTTGATGTATAGATCTTGTTGAGCCGCTCATTTTGAAAGTAGCTCTCAAGCCAAAAAAGTGTGGGCACCCCTGCCCTATATGAAATGCACCATTTTATTTGCCATGCTCCCTGCATGCCGCTATAGCACGACATGCTACAGTACTGTATATGCAATCCAGTTCAGGAGTTGCAGTTCAGGAGACGATAGAAAAACTGAAAAGGACTCTAATATCCCCCTTCAACTCTGCAGCTGCAGTTAGAAATACAGCTACCTGCGCCGGCGCAGCCCCCGGGGACAGCGCAGCAATTAGTGACAGTTTGAATAATCTACACAGTAATTCATTTTGAACGGGCTCCAGATTGATGAAAAAAAACCTCTCCTATGAACCTGAAATGTAGCTGGCAAGTTTAAGCACCGAGGATCATCACACATAATCAGGAGCAGACGGCTGCTTGAGCCTTTTTTTAGGGGAGTAGTGGGCCGCAGGGGCAAGAGACGTACGCAGACTGCTAGGGGGGGATAGTAATAGTACGCCGTGTTTTCCTTGCCTACAGTAGCTCTCCGGCAGTCGGCTGCGGCTTGGCCGATGCACGTCTGTGAGCTTAGAGATGAAGAAGCCACATCACATACTAACAGAAGATGAATTATGGTCCAAAACCAGCAGTAGGAAAAAAGAAAAGAAATGTACTTGTAGTTGCACAACTGATGCACAACCCCCGATTGGGGGGGGGGGTCTTTAAGACCTTGTTTACCACTGTATTGCATGCAATGCGGCATGATACTGGATGTGCATACTAGATGTTTTTTGGTCTTAATCAGTGTTGTCATGGACAATAACATTATTTCACGCCCCCCTTCTCTGTGATGCGTGATTATCGCATTTATTTAGCGGTCCATGTTATATGAATGGAGTCAGTGGCCTTTCTAAGCAATTTGGAGCCCTAGGCAAGATTTTCCCTGGAACTCCAGGGAAAATCTCCTGTAAAATGGCACCCCCCAAAGGATAAAACAATGACCTATTTTTAAACTAAAGAACATGTGTTTTAAAAGGATCCCTGGCTAATAAGACAAATATGCCTTAAAACACTATACTTGCCTTCTATAACTAAATATGCAGATAAAAACACCTTCAATACTTTATTTCTTTCATAAATAGAGAATCTTTCACTCAATAGGAGGTGCTCCGGTCGCAGGATGATGATGTCACAGAGCATGCTCATCCATGTATTCCATAGAGCTAGACCACACGTGACATCATCATCCTGCGCCAGGAGCAGTTCCTGTTGAGTGAAATATTCTCTATTTATGAAAGAAATAAGATGCCAATGGTGGTTTTATTTGTTTATTTTAGTTATATAGGGAACGTATAATGTTTTAAGCAATGTTTATGTTATTAGACAGGGATCCTTTTAAATGTTCAATTCTAATAATAGAGAATAAATATAATGTATTCATCCATATTAGGCTTATTAACCAGGTATCCTTTTAAAGCATATCTGGTAGTCACCCCCTCCCCTCACCCCCCTCCCTTTACGGTCGCCCCCCCTCCCCTCATGGCGCCCTAGGCAACTGCCTAGTCTGCCTAATGGCAAAAACGCCCCATGAATGGAGAAGATCGTTGCCTGAACTCAAAACCAGTGACGTTGACTTGACTGCTTGTGTTTGTCAGTTGGATGCAACAGCGGGGCGGCAGCGCCGTTTGGCATTACATTGGCACATGCATGTGATGCACATGCATATATTCAGCCTTTTACCTTGCCGTGTTAGGGGCTGTATTGTTACCTTTTGAACAGACCAATATCACCCCCCACACTGATAATGTCACCACGTAGCTACCCAGAGCTAGATCAGGGGCGGATGTAACGTTTCCCAATGGGGGGTAAGAGAAAATGGTAGGGGGGGCGGCTACATCGCCCGTGGGCGATGAAGCCGCACCCATACCACTTTCAGTTACAGGACTTTTATTGGGCAAGTAAAGCATCAACAATAACCTTTGTTGAAGATGCAACAGACACGCAGCATGCATAAAGCTAAAGGTCTGACTCAGAGAGTTTTCTGTTTTCAATGATGAAATGCTGTTGGTTTAGTGGTGACACAGCTGTAGTTAGTTAGTAGCAGTAGTAGTGTTCAAAGCATTTAAATGTAAGCACTTTAATTTGAAATATCATTGGTTGTTTTTTCAATGCCATCGTGTTTGGTGGGGCAGTCTGGGCATATAGGGGGGCATTGCCCCCACCATGCCAATGACTAGTTTCACCCCTGGGCCGGATTAATACCTGTGAGGGCACCTGAACACTGAAGCTGTTAGGTTAGGGTTGGGGATAGTGTTAGTAATGGTCGGTCTAAAGGGACGTCGGATCACTGCTCCCGGCTATCTGCTCCCGGTTCGGTAAGTGCAATGAATTCTTAACGTTCTTCTTAACATGTGCAGTCTCAAGATGTACAATACTGGGCCTGCTGCGTCTGCAGTGCAAACTCAGGGGTATAGACGCCTTTATTCCCCCGTTTAATGATACATTTCCAGGGAAGATGTAATTTATGGCGCTACTAGAGTACATCTGGTCCAATGGCACATGCTGAGCAGCCACAACATGTCTGCGGAGAGCATTAGAGACACGGCCTGTCTCGCGCGCAGATTTACGAGCGGCCTGCTCCTCGCTCGTGTTTTTCGTAGAAAACGATTATTGGTTGTGTCTTGTAAACAGACACTCACGGCACTCCGCCGTAGTACAGACACATTCGCTCTCATTTGCTCCCTCTCTCTCTCTTTCGAATGGGTCATTCCTGGGAGGGAGGTATAATCACAGTGATATGTACACTAAGGCGCACACGTGGCACATGACACCGAAAAACCACAAATATAGACATTCAAACTCAATCAAATCTTCTGGAACGCATGCAAACCCATATAGAGATAGTGTTCACGCAATAACATAGCAAGCACGTGTGGTGTGCACACACACACACGCACGCGCATACACACACACACACCATTAAGTGCCACTTTAAGTGGCAAACCTCTACATCAGTGTCTGGTGTAGAGTTCCACACTTACGCTCCTCTCGTCTAAAACTAAAACAGCTTTTCTGCTCGGAGGCGACCGCTCCGCCGCGGATCATTGCTGTCGAGGGATTAAACGTCTTTTTCCGAGGGTGCTGATGGTATGATATATGATAAGGGAGCTTATTGAATTATAAGTACTGCAGCTAATACCGCAAGTTTCTATCATGTTTACTACTCGTGGTTTTGGGCCCCGGGCCGGGCTGAGACAGGCCCACATCTGGGGCCGGTCGAGCTGCAGCACCAAAGACGGAATTCTTAGAACTCCCCGTGAAAAAATATATAATAATAATGATCTACTCATAAAACATGGAAACAACTAGAGATGTATAAATAATCGCGTCTAAGGTTATCCAGGGAGATGGGGCCGAGAGTCCTGTCCCATTTGTTTGGCTAGACGTCGCTGAATGCAACAAAATCAGGGGAGGCAAAGGAGAGAGACTCATATTTATATGGACAGGGACTCTCTAACAAGAGAGGTAAACCCAGAGAAGTGTGGAACTAACTCTGAGCCATTGAGCGCGATGCATAAAAATCCAAGGCTGCAACCTCAGGCACTCCTTTTCAATGCCGTACACTTAATCCCTTCCTTTTACAACGTATAATTTGTCTTTCGTATATCCGGGGAAATGTATACTTGCACTGTTATGTCTGCACTATTATAAGCCAGTTTTCTTCGTAAGAGGTATAGAGTACTTGTTATGCGCCATAACTCAAATCAGACAACCTTTTATGACAGCCGTAAACACTCGGCAATGTATACACCGTTGCTATGAGTGGCGGTTTATTACCCAACTCTACTGTAGTGCAGTGCTTTAAACCTACTAAGAAGGCCATCGCCGGCCAAAAACCGCAGTTGCAGAGATCGCTGTAAAAAAACACCCTGATTTATGCATGGTCGCGCAGCAGCGCCGTGCGCTGAAAATAGCCGATGTGCAAGCTCGCGACGTATCGTCGATGCAACATAGCATGAGCTGGTATATCGGCTTTTTTCAGAGCGCGACGCCAGCTCGTGACGGCGCGTGCATTAGGAAAACGTTTGCTCTGGATTGGTGTTTGATAGAGGCCATTCATGGTTTCAGTCTGGAGAAGTCTGCGGTCAAAGCGACCGCTGTGCATGAATGACCGTGATCAATTCCGACTCGGGTGACTGTTAACACCCACTCACAGCCAACGATGTTGCCTACCAATCGTCCCACTTCTCCTTTTTCCCGCCTCTGCCAATATCCGAGCCATACTTGAAGTCAGGGTCGGACTGGCTATAGACCTGCGCAGTGACGCCACCGCCCCTGTTCCAGAAATGGATTCCTCATTCATTTTTCTCATAGACTTTTCGAAAATAATTTATATAAAGACGATTACGCCGCGGACAAAGCCAACTCGAGTCGTGACGAATCATGATGACACACACAAACTTTTGGGACAATCAAATCATTTCTAAGATGAAAAACGAAACAAAAAGTCTTGTATCATGCCGTTTTCTACTTCTTCCTAATTATATATTATATGACGATATTGTGCTTGTTGTCATGATTTGTCACGACCCGAGTTGGCTTTGGCCGCGGCGCAAGTGTGTTTTTATTAACAGTCTATGAGGAAAATGAATGAGGAATCCACTAGTGGAACAGGGCTGGAGACGTCACTGCGCAGGTCTATAGGGTGCACCAGGAGATCTCCCGGTGGGCCGCGGCCATAGGGGGCCGCTTTGTGACATTTTAGCCCCACGGACCCCAAAAACCAAAGATTTCTTATGTTTTATCTACAATTTCAGGATGGATTTCAGAAACATACCAGGCAAACCTAGATCTCTAGTTGTGTGGATTTGGGATAATTCCGATGAATATTTTAACTCTTGAGCGTAAAAATGAAACCAAATGGACCCGCAAGGGTCCATTTGGTTTCATTTTTACGCTCTCAAAGAGTTACATCTGGTTACCAACTGTCCATCATTTACCTGGGCACCACTTGGAACCCTCTCGAGGACCACTGGTTGAAAACCATTGCTTATATTATTTATGTTGTGGTGCAAAAGTGGTAGTGTTAGGGATTGTTTGTTTGTGTTTGAGTTAGCAGAGTTTGTGCTACACCCGCAGGCTGGTTGTGGTGGGCCGGTCTGGGCCAATTTCACGCAAAAAAAAAAAAAAGACCGGGCCAAATTTTTGTCCCAATCCAGCCGTGCTTGAAGTGCATACTTCGCGCACAGAAGCCTGGCAGATGAATGGAGAACTGCTGGGAGCTATCTTAGGCATGTCTGGACGCCGCCGTATGTTTAGCCGTGGGCTTTTTTTGAGATTCCTCTTCTGAATAGGAAGTTGTGCACACGTCTGGCCCTCCGCGCTCTGTAAACAACACACTGTCAGCCTCACACGTCCATTGACTAACACAAATAGGGAAGGAACACTGTCAAATCCAGTGTATTATGAGTCCATGCGGTTACAGTTGTACACTCTGACTTATTCATGAATAAATGAAGACTAGACATATTACTGGGGTGATATCAATATTACACACCATTAGGTACATTTAATGTACTTCCATCTTCATTGTTGCACAAATAAACTAAAACCTGCATTCTGCAGGATATACTCAAGAAGACGTTGGGATTATTAAAGAGGGATTCAAAAAACGTAGTACAGCATACATTGAATTATTGATAGCGGCCTATTCTGGGCATGTATTAATATCCAAAAATAGCAAAACATCTGGCGAAAACAGATGAATATTTGCCAGAAATAGGTGAACATTCAATGAAAGTAGCGTGTTGAACTGCTATTTTTCTAAATAAGCCTTAAAGGTATTAGAGGCAACAATGATACTGCAGCTGTTTCCCTGCAGAGAGACACTGCTTTGCCCTGTAGACAGTACAGAACCTTTGTTGTTGTTTTCGTTGGGGCTCATGACAAGGCGGAGCCAGTGCGTGTGTGTGTGTGTGTGTGTGGGGGGGGGGTGTATGCGCCGTTTTAGCCAATCACAGCGCAGCAGTCCCCAGCAGTGTCATAAGGAGCCATACATGTACAGTAGTGGAGGTGAGGTGGAGTTGGATTCAAATCTGTTTACAAACACATATTTTGTACACACCAAAGTCGCCTATATTACCTTTAACATGGTACTTTTTTAAATGCATTTTAATAGATGTACTGGGTACTGTTTGAGGTATCAACGTGAGTCATAACGTCCTGAATGGGTGAAGAAACGCCAACATATGTATCTACTTCCCGAGTGCATCTAATCCAAACCTGGTGGCCAGTTTAACCATCGCTTAGGTCAGAGACACACGACCTATGAGCCAATTTTCCGACATCACTTCTAACACGAACAATTATTTAGGCGAGCCATCCGAGGAAGGCCATAATGTCAGTTTCAGACAAGTTGATATTATACAAGCGTTAGTTTTTCCCTCTCCTCCTCCTCCGCTGCAATCCGTATGCTTTCAGGTTTGTTGCAAATCCTAGTAATGGTATGGGATTACGAGAGTGGATGGTTTCATTTTTCTGGCCCTATGACTGTCACATCAAGGGTCCATTACAATGATTTAAACCTAGGCATATATGCCAAGGCCGTTTTTTATTGCAGGGCTCTCCAAGCCCTTGGCTGCAGTACATTAAAATGCCTTTATATAGTCTCTAACACAGTCAGGGATCCCTGGTTAAGCAGGATGTAAATGGGTCACTCGCAAATTTCGAGTTCAATCTCCGCCGCGTCGCGGACGCACAGGGGGGGACCTAAATGGGTGAATGATGGGGTCCTACCTTTGACATTTGGCTCCGTTCATTACGGCCGGACGGGTTTCCCTCGCTATTTCTGATCCCCTCTAAGCAGGGGATGACAGGTGAGGAGATGTACGGTGCATGTACTGTATGGCCAGAATAACACAGCAGGTTGCAGCTGGAAAGCTAATTGTGTGGATATTAATGTCGATTTAGATGTCGCGTTGAGGTTTTACCACTTAGAGCAGGGGTTTTCAACAGGTGGTCCGGGGGACCACCAGTGATCCTTGAGAGGGTTCCAGGGGGTCCCCAGGCTAAATGATGGAAAGTTGGTTAACCAGATTTAACACTTGAGAATGTGGAAATGAAACCAAATGGACCCTTGCGGGTCCATTTGGTTTACAAGTCTGCAAAATCCAGCCTGGAACTGTGAACAAAACCAAAAGAATTCTTTAGTTTTAGATCTTTGGAGCTGAAATGTCCTCAAATGGTGGTCCGTTGCTCAAATGCTGAATAAATGGTGGTCCCTGGTGTCAAAAAGGTTGAAAACCACTGACTTAGAGTATGTCATTGCTTTCATACAGCAGCTAGCAGGGTACTGCAAAGAAAAAACAATGCTAAGTTGCTATACATTGTACTAACTAGAATACAAACTGAGGCCTATATACAGTTGTATGTGCAACACAGTGATTTCAGGGGACAAGTCGAAACAGGATCTCATCTGTCAAGTTATTGTTATTGTGCGGCATTCTTCTCCGCTATAGAGCGAAGCCAACGTGAGCAGGATAAGCGTGCGATTCGTGGAATCTATAAGGTAAGCCCCGGTGACAACTGACAGTCGGTCGGGGTAAATGTCAATTCACGTGTAGACTTTACACTGACACGGGTGCGTCTTCCAATAGGCTACAATAAATACCAAAAAACAGCTGCTCTGCGAGATCGCGTTGTTGTCACGATCTGTCAAGAAAATCGACAACTCTTTAAAAATCTTGAACGTTTGCCCAAAACACGGACGGTGGGATTAATGCGGTTGTCGAAGAGAATGAGGCCACTGCAGAGCTTTTAAGCCACGATGCAAACATTTATTAAAAGGAATACGGTGTTTTGACAAGATGACAATATAGTCTTACTCAGGGTTTAGCAGAGACTGAATGCATACATCACTTATATATTAGGGACTGGGACAAAGGTGAGTGTCCTCAGTCTACCCTCCAGCGTGGGCGGGGTGGATACCCCTCCGTGTTCAACGATATTTCGGTATATGCCACAGTGAATATGTGCATGCCTTTTGAGCGGTGCATATAGGGCCACTCGAAGGCATGGCTTTGTAAGTACGTACGTCTGTCCATTTGAGTCCAGAATGGTCTGTTACGATATTGTAGCATGATATAGATTGATCTCTCAAAGTGCAAAGGGAAGTCTGAGTGTTTATTAGTGCCCGAGGCGGTGTATTTACATTATGCCATTGTTGTGGCTGCGATTCTCTGTGGCTTGCCCTTGTGTTGGTATTGACCCATCATATAAATGGCTTAAAATTGCTCGGTCCTGCTTTAGGGCAGCATGCAGGCTCTGAGGTTTGACGGACCTATAGTGTATCCAAACACCGTACTTTAGAGCCGCAATGTCATCTCAAAACAACACATTTTCACTCTCAGAATGTATAAGGCAACGTTTATCCCCTTTAAGCAGTGATTCGACATTATTAGCATTATTATTATCATCATCATCATCATCATCATCATCAGTAGTAGTAGTAGTAGTAGTAGTAGTAGCTGTATTATTATTATAACAGCAACGCAAATTGTGTTGCAATCCGTGTTGCTATTATTGGGAGAGTTGGCCAAATGGTATGGCTGACCACTTGTTTTTTGAGTCCGTCTGCCTTTCCTGTGTCTAGTCAATGCTTTCAGTTTTACTGCCCCTGTGACGGAATCCCCTGGTCTGTTTCCTGCTGTTTGAGTGGGGTTGCCCCGGCAACCGTGGCAACCGTGGCAGCTGTCCAGTTGTGGAGAATTTTTTTCTATCTGGAGTGACGACGGAGGGGGTCCGCGGGGTTACGGGGTCAGGACATGGGTGGGCTGCTTTTATGCTTTCATGTTTTCACTATATATACACACCATACACACACACACACACACACACACACACACACACACACACACACACACACACACACACACACACACACACACACACACACACACACACACACACACACACACACACACACACACACACACACTAATTTAATCATGATTAAATACCATTTGAACTATGTCCAAAATCTGCCTGTATTCTTTTACAGGCAGATATTTATTTCTTAAATATTTATCAAAATAGGTGATCTACAAGCTCGAGCTATACACTCTGGCTCTGGTTACAGGGAGACACACAACTATACGTCTCCGCAAAACTGTGCTCTACCCTTTTTTTCCCAATGAGAAAATGCTCAGTGGATTGAATCAGTGTGTACATGAGTTAATTGCGTTAAACATTTTAATCAGATTAAATCAAAAAAATTAATTTAAATAATTAACTAGGTATTTTCAACATCCTTAATATATACATACACACTCACAGGTCCGAGTTACAATACTGACTGTATCTTCCGTGTGACTTTGGCTTCGCGGCTGTCTTGGCCTGCGATCGTGCGAAGAAGGAGCTCGATAAACTTGTGGCCTTGTTAAAATAGTGCTGTGATTCACACTGTATTATTAGTCAGCCCCCCCCCCCCCCCCCCCTCGCTCGGCTTGATTCACCCCCCAACCCCCCATCTGGCTCACATATATGACTGGATCCTCCTATGTATCACATCGCACGCAGGCAGGGGGGGGCTGAGGTGTTGGGAGAGACAAAGGCCTGTGTTGTGTGTGTCTCGTTGACCTCGCCTCCTTCCCTTTGCATCCTGCCTCCGACACCTGGGCGACCCGAAAAAAAGCACCGACCCGACGTCGGGTTTACATCAAGCTATGTTCTTGCGTTTTAAGGCCTCGCGGGGTTTATTAGTGTCCACGCAACACATTTAAAACACGTGTAGGCGTGTAAGTACGGCGGACGTTTCGCGCATCACACACTAAAAGCCTGCGGCGTTAAAAAAGGGGAGCATATGTGCATACGTCCACACTTTTCAAGACGTCGGGGTGTACATGCGTACGTCTGTGTCCGGATGAACTCCCCCAGCCGGGTCGCTGTTGACTCACAGGTCGCCGGATTCCATTTACTCACACTCACAAACATGTGTATTACAGATTTGCACACACACGCACAAACACATGTCGCACGCGTGCACACAGGCACACACACACACACACACACGCACAGAAACAGACACACACACACACACACACACACACACACACACACACACACACACACACACACACACACACACACACACACACACACACACACACACACACACACACACACACACACACGCACACATGCACACACACACACACACACACGCACAGAAACAGACACAGACAAACTCAAAGCTGTTTTCTCTTTCTCTTGGTTCAATCTACGTGATTTAAACACTTGGGCTTCACTTTCAAAATCTGACCAGACATAATCAAGTGCTGCTGAAAGATATCCCTCCTCAGGGAGATCCTGGTCTACCCCACCGTTGCATCCATCTGAAGTCATTCCCTTCCACCATCCAACCAACCCCCCCCCCCTCCCCCCCCCCAGTGCCCTCGGGCAAGCCGTGAGCTTTCTATAGAATCCCGCGGCCGGCAACCCGATCTTTCCCCGTGTTTTTGCGCTTGGACGTGAATGTGGTGGTTCCCTAAATCCCAGACAGTGATCCCAATCAGACGGAATAGGCCTGATGCAGCAGTTTGGGAGCCCTCCGCAGCTGAAACCCAATAGCATAATCGCGTAATGAGGGACCTCTCTCCAGGAAAACATGCCCGAAGTGGGAAAAATTGCCCCGCTGCCTGTGCTGATAACTTATATAGCGCTTATTCTCAGCTCCGTTTGTCTCCCCATGTTAAGCAGCGCGGTGTAGTAACTCCAGCTGTGCTGTGGGATTTTGTAACAGTCATACAGTATGAACAATACCTTATTTTACTTTTTCTTGCCCCATGGACCTTGAATGCCTGACAAGGAATTCCATATATAGGCATAAAAGTGACATAAGACGTATTCTACCACAGGTCGTTTTGAGGAACTAACCTGATCGGTTGAAACAGGTCACATGCAGTTACTTTAACCACCACGCAGTCACGGATAATCAATAGGCCTACAAAGATTTCAGATTGGGTTTTTTTCTCAGAGCGCAGCAGACTCGGTGGCTAGGCTAGCTAGTTTCTCGGCACATTTGTGGTCGTAGTGACTACGTCGCGTTCCTGACCACATCACTGTCGTGCCCAATAATCACGTTAATCCACACCCTCGAGCGTAATATTGCTTAAATAACTGTGCGGGGCATGCATTTCCAACTTGCATCATTCCAAGTAGGCCAGAGCCCAATATGAACCACTCTGGTTATTTTAAAATGTGCTACATCAGTACCTCCTTATATTAAATTTGTTACTAATTTATATTAGTACTGTTTTACCAACACAGATATTTTGACCACTTCCATGCGGGCATCTCTACTGATTACGTGATTACGTTATTGATTTCTTTTTTTTGGAATTTAAACACAGTATGTGTTGTCGCACTTACAACACAATTGCGACACACTGTGAGTCTGTACATTTGGTTACCTTGACATTTGGACTCGTCCGCTCATGGGGTTCCCAGGGGAACCAAAGTGTCGAAACCCACTGGCCCTATTGCAACAGAACCGTTTCAGTAAGTAATATGGCATCAACTTTCCTCCCCGTTTTCAGTAGGGAATGACTACAGGGTTTCCGGGATGAATGGAACTAACAGTCATATTTGCTCCCCACAGCAAATTACCATACACAGTTAAACATTGTCATATTTTCTTTGCAGGGTGAATCATGGCAGAATGAGTCACCGTTCCGACTTCCAGTCCTTCGACCAATAAGTAAATACAGACCCTGTCTGAAGACCAAGCGCATGGTGTGGGTCTGAAACCATTGCATTACTCCTTTTGACCCTGGAAATGCATTTCTCAATGTATGCATTGAATTTTTTGCCAGAAACAAATTGGACTACAAACAGATTGGACTACAAATACATATGAACCCCAAGAAGGGCTGGTATGGCTTTAGCTTGCGCCAATTATTGATCAGCTGCCATGCATATACTCCTACGGACGAAACAAATCGTTTAGCCGGATTTTAACCAAGGGCAAGGGAAACAATAGACCTTTCAGTAAGCCCGTTCCCAAACTCCTATGGTCCAATCACAGCTAAGCATAACATGTGATAGACAAACGTCTCAACCAATAGCTTCCCTATATAATAAAACATAGTTTTATTATTATATAGTTTTATTACATGATGTTCCAAAAAAGATACGGTATTTATCCAGTGTAATGTCCACTATATTTACATTGGAATGAATGAGCCTGGCCGAAAATGTCCTACCCTTTGGTGGACACTGGTGAGGGGGTGGGGCTTACTGCAACGTCTATTCAGTGGCCATGTGTTTCAGTGTCCTCCCTAAGATTGGGAGCCTGGTGTTCAAATCATCAGCAAAGTGTAAACATACTCAAAAACAAAAAAAAATCACACCCGTGTGAAATGAAGTGCTGCGCCGTGCCTGTGTCTGTGCCTGTGTCTGTCCCTGCCTGCATGGAGTCTGAATGGGAACGTCCCATTGTGCTTGTTTCTCTGGACGTGGCAACATGCCGCCTGACTCCACGCACGCAGCCAGACAGGCAGGGACGGACACACGGCAGCTTGTAAACCGTCTAAGGGAAGTGCTTTGCAGCACTTCAAAAACTTTACACTCTCAAGAGTTAAAAATATTCATCATGTGAATTATCCCAAGTCTACACACCTTCCAGGCAAGCATCTAGCGCATTCTAGTGCATTTTGGAAGTGCCACTAGTGCATTTTGGATTTTGGCAGTTGGCAACAGCGGTCACACCAAAGACCCCATGCTTGGCAAACATTACTACACCAGGGTGGTAGAGACACATCATGCCGTCTCAAGCTATAGAAACAGGAGGTAGGACCTGATCTAAAGAGTAAAACAAGGCCCAAGAGGGAGGCAAGCTTGTACAGTACAGAGTGATCAAGTGCGAGATAAAGTACTGCCTTTGCGGGTGAAAACAACTCAAAACGTCAAGCATGGGCGAAAGTCCCATAAATATGTTGGGATAACTTAGATCAGGGCTGCCCAAAAGGTAGATGGTGATCTACCAGTAGATCACACAGGCCGTGCAGGTAGATCACATGACAGTTCTCCCAGCCCTTGGACCCTTATAGATCTGTAACTCTTGAGAGTGTTAAAAATGAAACCAAATGGACCCTTACGGGTACATTTGGTTTCATTTTACACTCTCAAGAGTTAAATTATATTTAAACATCTGAATTACATAATTTTCAAGAGTCCACGCAATTAGAAAATGGAGAATAATTGTTATTTTGACCAACGTTTTGCCAGTTCCCTTTCCCAATTGTGGACAAAAAGTGAAAGTTATTAGTTTTGGGTGCCATAGACTAAACTCAACATCACAAACTGTCAACTCAAACTATACTGTTTTCAAACATCAGTAGTAAAATTTACAAGAAAACCTTCCAATTCTCCCCCTCCATTTTTCATTATAAGTGCATTATTCTTAAACACTATAACAGTAAGTAACACCATCAGAGCTCAAAGCTCAAACTTTCCAGGGGCCTTGAAATGGATTTTCAGTAATGTAATGATCACATTTTTGTGTAGATCTTGTTGATCCGCTGATTTTAAAAGTAGCTCTCACGTCAAAAAATTGTGGGCACCCCTGACTTTGATCCATTTGTTGCACAACCACTTTGGAGTACCCTTGGATGTGTGTGGGTCTGAATTTTCATACTTGTATCTTTACTGCCGTGTGTAGATGATGTGGTCGAATCCATGGCCGGAGGATCGAGGAGACCGTGGAGTTTTTGTCTAGGTGCAGCACAGGAGCCAAAACAAAGAGAGGAAAACAGAAGTGCTGGGTATGCTGGCGGCGATGGAGGCCGGAAGCCAGCAACACCTGCTGTGTTTTCAACCAACTCCCTCCACCACTGGGCTGCCAGGAAATCCCAACTGGACTGCCATCACAGAGGCAGGTCGTTATTGACACTAATGTGTTTTCCTTCTTCTTTTAGTAGGCAAAACAGTTACCGCGTCATGCCAAGAATTAACTCTCCCCACACACATTTGGGTGGCTACTGCTATTGTAGTCTAATGTTATGTTACTCACCTGCAAGTGAATTTCCTGCACGCCTCCATCCTACTCCACCCGTTGAACAGTTACCCCCTGCTGTCTGATGTTACACACTGCAATGGATGAGTCCATGGTAGTATGGCTTGATCTGTAGGCCTACAGTTCACTGGACTTTCTGCAACAAGACAGTTAAACACAAACAATCAGGGGTGAACTTCTCTCACATTCTAAGTGCACGTAAATGTGCATGTGTGCGTACGTGCGTGCGTGCGTGCGTGTGTATGCACATGTGTCTTATGTGAGCGTGCATGTATTCCCCCACTTCAAAAAGTAGCACTACAATACTGCAAACAATCATTCACACCATCATTCAAAATACAGGATGCAATTCTCTTTCTCATCGACTAGCAAATGCTATAACTGGTCAGAATAATAGCCTACACAACAGATATATCACAAATTAGGTTTAACACAAAATAATTACGATTATAGTTGTCTGAAAGAATTGCATTACTACCAACGTCACACGGTATAGCAGCTTAAGGGCCTCTGTTTCTAAGCTAAGCTCAACTGCTATAGACTAAACGGCTAAGCCGGATATCATGGAGACACAAGGTTAACTTTTCAAAGACAGTATAATGCAAAAAACAAATATCCTACACTGACAGGTGCTGCTCCAGACCATAGGAGTCAGTAGTCCCAATAATTCACACGTTTGCATTTATATGCAATTATTATTGTACTGTTGACTTTGTGAGAAAATTAAGACTACAGGTTATAGAGTAGACTCCAGAGTAAACACATTATCACCTGCCATTCATACTGTAGTTGTCTTTGTGCATCGGCACATGCCGTGTGACAATCTATACATGTAAATACTGTATACTGTAGCATTACTGGGTGTGGAGGTGGTGTATTTTTAAGGAAAGCCCGACCATGGGAAGTGTTAAAGAGGGATTGTTCCGGAGCAGAGGGTAAACAGGATACTCTCCCTCTAGCATGGTACTAAACGAGTGTATCCAGGATTACGACCAGCACGTACAGTACAGTATGTATGTCTGGCACTGGGTGGATTTTATTGACACGACATACAGTACAGGGCTTGTGTGCTTTAGCGACGCCACGACCTCACTGACACAAAGCATCCAACAGCTAGTGTTTCCCATCAGGGCATGGCTGAAGGTATTCCACGTGCACGTGTGCTATTTACATACAGTACCGTACATCAGGGGCTTTCAACCTTTTTCATCCCAGGGACCACCATTTATTCAGGTCTTGAGCCACGGACCACCATCTGAGGATATTTTAGCCCCCACAGACCCCAAATCTAAAGATTTATTTTTGCTTTTGTCCACAATTCCAGGCTGGATTTGGGAAAGAAAACAAGCAAAACATACATTCCAAAATGGCTAATTCAGATGATGAATATTTTAACTCTTGAGGGTGTAAAAATGAAACCAAATGGACCCGCAAGGGTCCATTTGGTTTCATTTTTACGTTCTCAAGAGTTACATCTGGTTAACCAACTTAGCTGGGGACCACCTAGGACCCTCTCAGGGACCACTGGTGGTCCCCGGACCACCTGTTGAAAACCCCTGCCGTACATCCATTAAAAGGGATATTTCACTATAAAACAAACTTTTGGTCATTTTATCATCTACTCCGGCTCATTTGAACACCCCAGACGGTTTTTACACTACTTGATTCGGTGTTTAGATATTTGATATTCATTCTAGCTGCCCTGCCCCCTTCCTATACAAACTCACTATAACTTCACACTTCATTTTCGGCATATTACATTCATCCAAAACACCTGTTTTTTTGTTTTTTTCCCTAGTGACGGACATTGTCCCTCCTAATACGTGCTTTCTCATTTACTGTTTTCATTCATTTTTAAAATATTGTTTTATTATAGCCCCCCACCAGTGTGGCGCGGAGGCCGCTACATTTTCCAAAAAAAAATATTTTAAAAATAAATGAAAACGGCAAATGAAATTTCATTGCAGAATACTGTAATACATGGCACCAGAGATGATGATTTTCAAATTTATGGAAAACATAATCTTTTTTTTGTTTGTTTGTTTTTTGTTTGTTTGTTTTGCATTTTTCAGTGTGGGCGAAAGCACAGCACGTGCAATGTAATACTGCATTACGCAACACAGCAATAAGTACAGTTACAGTTATAGTAACATAATGCCAAATGATACATTTTTTACAGGAACATCTGTTGCTCTAGATCTCGACCAAACAACACATAGATACCGGTAGATCTAAATGCCCCGTCTGTAATAATGGCATGTTCCCCCTCCCCCCTTAATACATCTATTCCAGGTTGGGTAATCGGTTGTAAAAAAAAAAAAAAAAAAAAAAAAAGAAGAAGTGGGCTGCGTGCCTTTATGGTTTGTTATAGCTTGTCATTTCTGGCTGCAGGAGGCTGTGTTACTCAGCGGCTCCCATGTGTCACAACCCTGCCACTATCTACGTAACTGCTATGGGGCTTCTGGGAAGCCGTCTGGGCCCTTAATCATCCTCCTGTAAAAGGGGGATCAGGGGCCGCAACGGTGCCAAAGAAAAATACACAGGCATGCACACATGTGTGGCTTCGCAAGTCTCGCTCTCTCACACTCTCGCTCTCACAAACACACACACACACACACAAAATTGTAGCCTCCGACGCGACACATGCCAGAAGTGCGTATATGTACACGTGGCCACACACGAACACTCACACACATGTCAAGCGTGCCGCACACGCCAACGTCAGTGTCAACACGGCATTATTGGAGCGCTTATGGTTCTCTCTGCTCCTGCAGGTTCGTTCATATGTGCATGTGTACACGCCTGTGCAGTATAGTTCCACACGTCCTCACCTTCACCCGCACCTCCCTCGTCTCTCTCTCTCTCTAAACAGGCATGCTCCCATTTAGAAAATATATAAGGCTGGGGTCTTGTCAAAGGGAATCCCTGATAGCCAGACTGAGAATAGACATGCTCCAGTCCACACACACACACACACACACACACTGGCCTCGACGACATCGCTCTCTTCCAGCACAGCTCTCCGACCGACCGACCGACCGCTCTGACCCCGTCAGAACGTCTCGGGTGACTCAGCGCGTCGTCGGCTTTCCGCACTTCCCAGAAAGCCCATGCCATGCCGGCGTACGCAAGAGAGCGAGGGGTAGTAGACCCTCCGCCTCCTCCTCCACGCAAAATGAGATTTCCCTTTTTTTTCGTCCTGCAGTTAGTTGGGCTCTGGGTAGCTCCTCTGTCAAGACACATTAGAACCCATGATGTGTGTGTGCGCGTGTGTGTGTGTGTGCGCGTGTGTGTGTGTGTGTGTGTGTGTGTGTGTGTGTGTGTGAGGCCTTCCCTCCCAGACCCCGTAAGGTGGAAAATTGCCCCTGGAAGCCATTACGTCTCACGAAAACCCCAAAAGTTACGTCCTTGTGTGTGTCTCGTATTCGGGGGGTTCAAGAAGTTGGAGCTTTGCGACTGGCATGGCATCCAGAGTGTCCAGACGGTTATGAAACTCAGTCACCAAATGGGTTATTATAACCCAGTTATGTCTCCGTGATGTGGTTTCAGAGAGAGAGAGAGACCTCACGGTTCTCATATTGGAGAGGGAGTTCCTCGGTGTCACTCTCTCTGCTGCTCTCTATTCCAGACTGAGGCATGCTGTCTGGCCTGTGTCAGGGGCGGATCTAGGCATGGGGGGGGCAATGCCCCCAAAATGCTCTGACTGCCCCACCAAACATAATGGCATGCAAAACAACCCAAGATATTTCAAATTGCTTATATTTAAAATTAGTTGAAACACTACTGCTGCGACTAACTGACTACAACTGTGGCACCACTAAATCAACAGCATTTCATCATTGAAGACAGAAAACTCTCTTAGAGTCATACCTTTAGCTTTATGCATGCTGCGTGTCTGTTGCAACTTCATCAACGACTGATGTTATTATTGATAATTTACTTGTTTAATAAAAGTCTTTTAACCGAAAATGGTATGGGTGCGAATTCATCGGCCGTGGCGCGAAGCGACACAGGCAATGAAGTCGCCCTCATACCATTTTCTATTGTCCCCCCCAATTGGGAAATGTTACATCCGCCCCTGGCCAGTCTGTGACCGACTGACTGGATAGTAATATGACTGTTATGGATCGGTTGTCTCAGTGGCATCTACGGTACGAGCCTGAGCGATGCCAGATTACTTCAAAGTCTGCCCAATTCGGGAGAGTCCTGGACCACGGATTAGCTTACATAATGTCGACCTATGTATATGCAATTATAGGCCTAAAATGTCATTTTTCGGAAGGAAAAGGAATTCAAATAGAAACAATGAATCTGATTAGGTTGTATGTGGAAACATTTAACATATGCTGCGGTTCACGTCCCACATGGAAATATAAGAAAATATACGTACAACGTACATATTTGCATAATTGCATCATATATGTTGCATATATGCAATATTCATGTTCATATACGCACATATGTGCATATTTAGGACATACACATATATGTGTCATATATATCCATATATGCCACGGTCAGGTTCATATATTTGCATATACATGTCATACATAATGCCCTATATATTACTTCATATATGTGACTTCGTGCATACTGTATATGCCATGCATAATGCCTCATATGTCTGATCTAATGCATATATATATCATACATAATGCCCTATATATTACCTCATACTGTATATGTGACTTTTAGCATATAGGCAATACATATTGCCTATATCCAGGGCTTATGACATAAGCAAAATAAACATTTTGGGCTGACGAAACACTTAGTTGTGGATTAAGCGACTTTTCCTGTCATAACATTTTCACCACTCTATGAATCGGACAGGTGACTTTTACGACTCATAACAATAATTTCTTACATTTACATCATCTTCACTGGAGTAGACTACTTTCACTGTGGCGTTGTGTCTGTATTTTCTCTTAAGGCAGGCATATTTATACATCACCGTTAATAATAGGTGAGTCATTCTCTAGTGTGCAGCTCCAGGTAATAAGCTCATGCTGTGCCTGACATATTATTATTATTATTATTATTATTCTACAATCTCTGAAAGATACAGACAGCTTGCATAGCGTGATCGACTTCACAGCATCCGTGCTACCACAGCGTATGATGGACGCATCTGGAAACGGGAGGCGACAGTCCATGTATACACAGCTCCACAGGTGTGTAGGAGACACGCAGCCAGTCCGTGTTTGTCTCTGTTGGTTCTAATAGGTGAACTGATATGGCTTCTGATTGGTCTTCGGCTCGACCCGTCACTGCTCTCACCTGCATAAACTTTCCTCAAAATATTTTTTGTCACCAGGTGTCTTGCCTGCACAGTGCACAGTGTAGGCCAGCTGGGAAATTGACAGTGATGGGCAGTAGCTTGTTACAAGTAGCTAAGCTACATAGCTTAACTACATTTTCTAACTATAACTTGTAGTGTAGCTTACTACATTTGTTCTGGGAATAGCTTGTAGTGAAGCTACACTATTTGTTTCGAGTAGCTTGTAGTGAAGCTACACTATTTGTTTCGAGTAAAGAGTAAAGTACCTTACTACATTTTCCCACACAGATTTAAGTTGAGATATATATTTATATTATGTAGTCCTGATGTAGCAAGCTACATCAAGCTACTTGTGTCGTGTAGCTTGTAGTGTAGCTTGCTACATTTTTCTGGGGATAGCTTGTAGTGTAGCTTAGCTACATTTTATCGAGAGAAGCAAGTAGTGTAGCTTACTGCACTTTCCCAGTAATTTGCCCATCACTGGAAATGGATGACTGTCACTGTCGCTTTGACCGCAGGACGGCATACATGGCGGCTTGGTCTATATCCGTCTAGTGTCCAACACTTGGATCTACTCCCTTCTCAAAACCCCACCTTTTGTGGACGGGTTTAGTCACAGTCCAATGGCAATCCAAGTAGCTTAACAACTGTTGCTATGCAGGTCAACCTTTCCTGGTCAAGCTTTCCTCTTCGAATGTGCGGATTGGACCAGGACAGATTGGGGGAGGGACTTAGTGAAGAGCTAATTGCTGAATATCTTGGAGCTCCAGTGCAGATAGCGATTTCAATTGTCGTGCAAACTGTCCCTTTGACAAGATCCTGCAGTACATATAGCCTTACTTGAACACAAGGTATCTCAAAACACCATGGGACATGACCATGCCAGCTTGAGGTGGGAACATTATGGGGGCACCCACTGGCCAAGTGGTCCAGGAACATACCGTACAGGCTTTGACCCGTGCGTTGTGTGTTCAAGTCCCGATCATGACGCCCTTTGCTGCATGTCTCTCCAATTCTCTTTCTTTCACTTTTCTATCAGTAATCAACAATAAAACAAATATTTAAAAAATAATAGCATTATAATGGGATTAAACCATTTCTCTGTGTACAAACATATTGATGAGCCCTGCCTTGCCAGGGTGAACCCTAACCTTTCAAGTGACCAGATAACCCTAACCCTGTTTGTTTACTTCAGCCCAAAAGGTCACATTGTCACACAAGATATCTCGTAATCTAACCCACAGATTGCAGCATGGTAACCCTACTGATCGTGGTGACCTCATGGCCGTTCCTTAGAGCTGCCCTTTTTTAGGCCACAATTTTCACTTGCACACAAGATATCTCAGAACCAAAATGGACGGTTTGCCACAAGCCTTTTTTCGTCCAACACATTGGTCCATATCAAGGGGACTCCTGATTGTCTCAAATGACTGCAAGGTTCAACCGTAGCATCTCTGGGGCAAAGATATTCCAAAAGTAAAGGGTTTAGAGGGGAACAATGTGGATCTACTGTACATGTTCTGCATGTGACCTCACAGGCTGTGACATCAGTTGTCTATAACAGTGGTTTTCGAACCTTTTTCAGACCAGGGCCCACTATTTACTCAGCAATGGACCACCATTTGATGACATTTTAGTAGACCCACATACCCCAAAACTAAAGATTTCTTTTGCTTTTGTCCATAATTTCAGGCTGGATTTCGGAGAAAACAAAACAGGCAAACAGATCATACAGATCAAAATGACCATTAATCTTCTACATGCTCTAGTTGTGTAGACTTGGGCTAATTCAGATGATGAATATTTTAACTCTTAAGAGTGTAAAAATGAAACCAAATGAACCCGCAAGGGTCCATTTGGTTTCAGTTTCACGCTCTCAAAGAGTTACTGGTTAACTGGTTAAGTTATCTGGTTAAGCCTTCTGTTATTTAGCCTGGGGACCACCTGCAACACTCTCAAAGACCACTGATGGTCCCCAGACCACCTGTTGAAAACCCCTGGTCTATAAGACTTCCATTATAATACATTAAATATGTGCATGGCATGCTTACGAATTTCGGTCCTAATTTTGTCCTGATGTCATAGTTTCGGAGAGGCAGGCAGGCAGGCATGCACATTGCACGCACCCTATATAACTTTGTGTAAGCCTACAAATCCAAAGGATCTATCGCAATAGCCCGGATCAAAGAGGCAATATAATAACTCCTAAAATAGATGATCGTAAGGAAGGATCAAGATGTGCTATAACATCAGCAACAAGAGTATCACCTTCCCGTAGCGGAGGTCACGCTGTACACCAGGTTTCAATCGCCGGATCATTCCAGAGCACCATCGCCCCGCGTTGGCCGAGCTGCGTGAAGCAATCAGAAGCGAAAAGAGGATATATGTGTGAGATGATGGAAAGTGAATTCAGGGTCTGGGTGGATATGGGATGACTGGAATTAAACGAGACCAATTAAAATGCCATCAGTCAGGTTGGCGCTCCGTTTGATATTGCTCACCCTGATGCGTGTGTGTGTGTGTGTGTGTGTGTGTGTGTGTGCGCGCGTGTGTGCGTGTGTGCGTGCGTCTGAGGGGTGCAGGGACCGGATGGGGTAATGACGGGGAGACATGATGTCTCCGCTCAGCTGCAAACCACATGGACCCGAGTGCTTTGACATTCAACATACCAGTCATAGGAGAGAAAGGTACAGAACACTGAGTTGGTCATACAGTACAGGGGTTTTCAACCTTTTTCATCCCAGGGCCCACTATTTATTTAGCATTTGAGCCATGGACCACCAATTGAGGATATTTTTAGACCCACTGACCCAAAAACTAACTTTGCTTCTGTCCATGACCATTAATCTTCTAGTTGTGTAGATTTAGGACTAATTCACATGATGAATATTTTAACCAAAATGAAACCAAATGGACCCGCAAGGGTCCATTTGGTTTCATTTTTACACTCTCAAGAGTTACTTTTGGTTAAACAACTTAGCCTGGGACCACCTGGAACCCTCTCAAGGACCACTGGTGGTCCCCGGACCACCTGTTGAAAACCCCTGATACAGTATATAATATTGACTGCAGAGCCCAGAAACCTTATAGTTTCCAAATGATGTGAGATGAAGAAAATGTGAATTACTTTTTCATTGACTATCAGTAAGGAAATACGGAATATGGAATGCCATACAGAGGAAACATCTATACTTTTTAAAGTTATGAATTACTTTTTTATGATTTTCTGTGTGTGTAATTAACTAATTCTAGAGTCTATACTGTTTGTGATGTCCAAAAGTGTCATCATAGGCATCATGCTGTGATTTAAATTATTATTTTGTTAGAGATTGTAGATCTGTGTGCAATGAATAGAGCTGTGCCTTGAGGTTCATAGTTATAGCCTTGCCTTGGGCACAACAACTCTGAAAAGCACTGGCAATAGATTGAGATCATCAGCACAGAATGTTAATGTTCAGAGTCAGACCTAATATTGAAGTTGCACTCTGTGAAAGTGCCTGTGGTCCATGTGTTCTTGCTGCCATCTGCTGGTATACAAATACATTACATCTAGATAGTGAACTTCATGACTAAGATAAGTAAAATGTGGGCACATTTTACAACAACAAAACCAAAACACCAACACCACCAATTACTACTATAGAGTGTGTGTTAACTGTAGAGTCCGTGCATGTGCATATCTTGCCCCCCCCCCCCCCCCCCCCCCCCCCACACACACACACACACACAAAAAAAAATCACTGAATGCTCCTTTAATATTGCAGGACAACAGTCCTGAAGGATCCGTAAAGGTCAGTTTCATGTACAGTATATTTACACTTTCATGTTCAGTTCAGACATATGCTGAAAGGAAGCTCACAGTTTTTATAAACATGTAAAGGCAAGCATCAAAATAGACATATCTACAACGTAGAAATCATGGCCCCCCCTGGGTCACCCCCAACCAAAGGACCCCCCCTACACCATGCAGAGCATTTTTCTTCCCATTGCGGTGAATGCTGTCTGCACACACGCATATCAATTATGACATATAGGCCTGCAATATTCATCTGCATTTCAGCAGGAAAATAAACCAAAATTTGGTTTAGTTATTTTTGCTGTTTGTTTATTTTATTTTTTTAATATATGCAACCTGTTTAAACACTTACAGTAACGTACGATATTATGATGGTTGATGACTTATGAGGTTATTTTATTGACACAAAATGAAAAAGGACATTGTTAATAACAGTAACAGGGACTGCGTGCGCTACGGTTATTCACTATTACCCCTATTTTGAGGGGGCCCTGAGCTTGACCCTGTGCCCAGGCACAACATGCCCAGGGCTTGACACTAACACTTGCCCGCTTGCCCGGGGCAAGTAAAAAAAAAAAATGGTGGGGCAAGTGAAGACTGCTACCTGGTTGCCCGATCGGGCAAGTGTGCAACATAGTGCACTATAACACAACACAAGATAAATTTGTCTTGAAGGCAGTCATTGCACTCTGCCTCTGTGTCTTTCCCTGCTTTCTAGCTATCCACAATTCCAGGCTGGATTTGGGAAACAAAACAGGCAAATGAACACATCAAAATGACCATTAATCTTCTACAGTGTAGACCTGGGGTAATTAAGATGATGAATTTTAACTCTTGAGAGCGTAAAAATGAAACCAAATGGACCCGCAAGGGTCCATTTGGTTTCATTTTTACGTTCTCAAGAGTTACATCTGGTTAACCAACTTAACTGGGGACCACCTGGAACCTGGGGGGCAAGTGACCATGACCTGAGGGCAAGTAGAACCTGACTTGCACTTGCCCGATGGGCAAGTGCCTCGGAGACCTTAGTGTCAACCCCTGAATTGCCTGTTGGACAATTTTCCCCTGAGAATCAAACATGTCTAAAACTAAGCATGGCCAAAATGAGCCTACATTGAAGAACTGAATATCACTGGGGAGACAGCACCATCTGGTGGACAACACACCACTGCATGTCACTGACATGGATTAATGCAGCAACAACTGTATACTGTTTAGCAAGGCAAGAGCAGTGGTTGACACTAAGGTCTCCGAGGCACTTGCCCATCGGGCAAGTGCAAGTCAGGTTCTACTTGCCCTCAGGTCATGGTCACTTGCCCCCCAAAAATATATTGTAAGTTTTGCATTTAAGTTTACTTCCTACTTGGGTGCTTTAAACCAGGGGTTTTCAACAGGCGGTCCGGGGACCACCAGTGGTCCCTGAGAGGGTTCCAGGTGGTCCCCAGCTAAGTTGGTTAACCGGATGTAACTCTTGAGAACGTAAAAATGAAACCAAATGGACCCTTGCGGGTCCATTTGGTTTCATTTTTACGCTCTCAAGAGATAGCTAGAGATAGATAGAGATAGCTAGAAAGCAGGCAAAGACACAGAGGCAGAGTGCAATGACTGCCTTCAAGACAAATATATCTTGTGTTGTGTTATAGTGCACACTTGCCCGATCGGGCAACCAGGTATCAGTCTTCACTTGCCCCACCATTTTTTTTTACTTGCCCCGGAAAAGCGGGCAAGTGTTAGTGTCAAGCCCTGCAAGAGTCTTCAACCTTCTGGCTCAGTACCCCCATAGTCAGAGTGACAGAGAAGGATCAGGGCCCTCTACTGCAGTATTGTAAAGAATTGTGCTATGGTTGTGCACACTGTGTTGGATTCATGTCGATGTGTATTCTCAGACAGTTAAAAGGCTTTAACCTAAAGTAGCATAGCTCACCTGCCCAAAATACCCACTTTCCCTATCAACTACACACCCCAGCTTAGAATTCATGGAGTTGTTTTTGCTTTCGTCACATTCCCGAGTCAGACCAGAGAGTCCATTGGCATTGCGTTCACTTAATACTTATGATTATACTACTGTATACAGTATGTGCTTGGTCTGCGCTTTTCCCCCAAGACACCAAAACTCCTATACCAAACCTGAGGCTGCGAGGCATTATACAGACAAGGGTTCACATAAAGAAAAAAGGTTCCTATGACATGAAGACTTGCAGGCCGCCTTGCCTGTAGTAACTCTAGACCAGCTGTCATCATATAGAACCTTAAACTGAGTGGTTTTAACTTTTTGTTGGCAAGATACCTCATGGCACACCTTTAGACGTTTTTTTTTTTTTTTTTTCCTTCACAAAATAGCCAATCAACGAAGTGATGAGATGTGCTGTGAAATTGTAAATCTGTGTAAATTGTAAATTTTCTACTTTTCTCATAGATGCGTTAGGTTTAAAATTGTTAAACTCTGATTTCTTTTCAGGAAATTGAACGTGCCACTGAATGTATTGTGAAATGTATTACATGGATATAGCAATTACAAATAATTCACAAGTTTGTATAACTGTAAAATCAAAAACCACAGCCCTAAACCTCACCTTAACCCTAAACAATAAACCTCACCCGTGCATAAAGAGGAACACACACATGCTATGTGTGAACGGCCCGACGTCTGCAAGGGATCAATAGGTCATACTCTAAACTAGGGGTCAGCAACCTGTGGCTCAGGAGCCGCATGCGGCTCTAGAACACAGCCCTGGGTCCCCAGCTGTAGTGTATACACACTGGGGTGATCCGCCAACTTAATATAAACATTACAGTCACTGACAGCACCAAACACGCCATGCACTGTCTGACAGTTACGTCACAGTTAAAGTAGCGCTTGTTGGTCATGACACAAAAGCCCAGCACGTATCAGAGATCAAGCTTTTTCAACAGTTTACTATATCATTAATACAGTATATCTTTGAGATGTTGTGTGGACATGATAAAAAAAATGTGTTTCCTAGAAAAGGAGGTCTGAAAAAACATTATGGTGACTTGATGACATCATCAAGTTGTGTTGTGTTTCACCATGTTAATGATTTTTCTTTTAGGACCTTTTTTCTGAGAGAGTACAAATGGAACCAAATGGACCCGCCAGGGTCCATTTGGTTCACATTTGTACACTCTCAGAAAAAAAACAATGAAAATGTGTGGAATTCCCTGTTAAGGGCTTATTAGGCTTACATTTTTTGCGGCTCCAGATAGATTTTGATTTTTGGTCGAAAATGTCTCTTTCAACATCTTGGATTGCCGACCCCTGCTCTAAACACAGACATAAACACAGTCACAGACATACGGGACATATGACATAGCCATTTAAGGGAGCGGTGTGCACTGCTCAAAAAACGAAAACAAAAAAGAAAAACGCCCGCACCACCAGACAGAGTACGCCGATCCATCTTTATATAAAACCCACCTGGCACGGGGCAGCCATGGACGGATCTAGGCATGGAGGGGGGGGCAATGCCCTGACTACTCCATCAAACATGATGGCATGCAAAACAACCCAAGACATTTCACATTAAAGTCTATATATATAAAGCCTATATTAAAGCTCATATTATATTTTAAAGTGCTAAATGATTTGAAACACTACTACTGCTACTAACTAACTACAGCTGTGTCACCACCAAACCAACCGCATTTCATCATTGAAAACAGAAAACTCTCTGAGTCAGACCTTTAGCTTTATGCATGCTCCGTGTTGCACCGTCAACAACAACTGATGTTAGTATTGATACTTAAATAACTTGCCTAATAAAATAACTTGCCCGCACCCTTACCGTTTTCTCCTGCCCCCCCCCCCCCCCCCCCCCTCCAATTGGGAAATGTTACATCCGCCCCTGGCAGACACCTCATTCCCTCCACAGTGTGTGCATATACTGTATATCCACAGGTCCCTTTCTGCTCTGCCCTGCTGCTTAATGCTCACTGACTGATCCCAGCATCGGATATGCAGCGGCGTGGCAGCATTCCGAGGGCGCCGTCTGCCGTGAAATAAGGACGTAACGTGATAGTGATTGAAATTCAAATATTTCGCTTCATATTTCCTTTCCATACGTGCCGGTGGGGGTGCGGATTGGGGGGGGGGGGGGGGGGGGGGGCGTTTATTTTATTTTATTTTAATTAAAAACATAGGCCTGTCTATACAGTGATGTCATGCGTGGAAGGTGACCAGCAGGTGTGTGCGTGTGTGTGTGTGTGTGTGTGTGTGTGTGTGTGTGTGTGTGTGTGTGTGTGTGTGTGTGTGTGTGTGTGTGTGTGTGTGTGTCATTGCAAAATTGCCAAAAAAATATCAGATAACTCAATAAGGGGAGGAGGGCGGAGGAGGGAGGGGGAGAAGAAAAGATGCATGGTTCCTTATGCAGACATGGAGTAACCTAACCCACAGAGTGAACTTTTCTGTAGAGAGAGAGAGAGAGAGAGAGAGAGAGAGAGAGAGAGAGAGAGAGAGAGAGAGAGAGAGAGAGAGAGAGAGAGAAGAGAAAGAGAGAGAGAGAGAAAGAGAGAGAGAGACAGAGAGAGACAGAGACAGACAGACAGAGAGAGACAGAGAGAGACAGAGAGACACAGAGAGACACAGAGAGAGATACAGAGAGAGATACAGAGAGAGAGAGAGAGAGAGAGAGAGAGAGAGAGAGAGAGAGAGAGAGAGAGAGAGAGAGAGAGAGAGAGAGAGAGAGAGAGAGAGGGGGTGATGGAGTGGAGACAGCACCAGTCCCCTGACATTGTGAAACAGTTAAAATTCTCAAGGGAACATTCTGTACTATATAAGCACACAATATACCTATTACACCGCGTTCCAAATTATTATGCAAATCATGTTTTTGTTTGATTTTCCAACATATTTGATGCAAATGATGATCAGCATAATTTTCAAGTCATTAGCTGTCAATTTTTATTTCAAATGTTATTGAACAAACCTCCTAATGAAAACAGAATTTAGATAATAAATTAAAAACTTGGAAAAGTGCGTTTCGCACTGTTCCAGATTATTATGCACATTATAGTTTCAAGACATTTTCTAGTTTGTAAAGAACTGAAAATAGTAATTTATTGAATTCATAGCAATAATGAGGTCATATGTACTGGGAAAAAAGCTATTTCAATCCATAACATCTTAACAGGTCAAGTTACATGCTAACATAGGACCCCTTGTTTGATAGCAGCTTGCGTCCATCAAACTTGTGAGTTTATGGAGAGTTTCTGCTTGAATGTCTTTGCAGGATGTCAGAACAGCCTCCCAGAGTTGCTGTTTGGATGTGAACTGCCTCCCACTCTCATACTGTACATTTTTCAGTACAGTCTTGTTCAGTGATGAGTGCCGTGCAACCCTGGATGGTCCAGATGGATGGAGTAGTGGATGGTTGGTGCATGGCCAGTTTGGCCACCAAGTCCCAACAAGGCTGCAACGTCAGCAAGGAGGTGGCGGAGTCATATTTTGGGCCGGAGTCCTAGGGAAAGACCTGGTCGGCCCCTTTAGATCTTTCGCTCGAGGATGCTCCAGACATTCTCAATAGGATTGAGGTTAGGGGGAGGGGGGGATGGGGGCCACACCATGATTTTTTTCCCCTTTTATGCCCATAGCATGCCAATGAAGCTGAGGTATTCCTTGCAGCATGAGATGGTGCATTGTCGTGCTTGAAGATGATTTTGTTTCAGAAAGCATGATTCTTCGCTTTTGTACAGTGGAAGAACGTGGTCAGTCAGAAACTCAACATACTCTGCAGAAGTCATTTTCACACCTTCAGGGACCCTAAAGGGGCCAACCAGATCTTTCCCTAGGATTCCGGCCCAGAACATGACTCCGCCACCTACTTGCTGACGTCGCAGCCTTATTGGACGGCACTCATCAGTGAACAAGACTGTTTGAAAATTGGTCTTCATGTACAGTATGAGGGTGGAAGGCAGTTCACATCCAAGCAGCAACTCTGGGAGGCTGTTCTGACATCCTGCAAAGACATTCAAGCAGAAACTCTCCATAAACTCACAAGTTTGATGGACGCAAGCTGCTATCAAACCAGGGGTCCCATGTTAACATGTAACTGGACCTGTTAACATGTTTTGGATTGAAATAGCTTTTTTTCCCCAGTACATATGACCTCATTATTGCTATGAATTCAACAAATTACTATTTTCAGTTCTTTACAAACTAGAAAATGTCTTGAAACTATGATGTGCATAATAATTTGGAACAGAGCTTTTTAAGTGTTTAATTTATTTTCTAAATTCTGTTTTCATTAGGAGGTTTGTTCAATAACATTTGAAATAAGAATTGACAGCTAATGACTTGAAAATTATGCTGATCATCATTTGCATCAAATATGTTGGAAAATCAAACAAAAACATGATTTGCATAATAATTTGGAACGCGGTGTATATGCTGAACGCACAGACATTGCCATCAGACGGTGAACATAACATTTTGCAGGGGGGAAAAAAAAGGTGCTCTTCTGTTAATATCCTGGGCATGACTGGTAATATTATATACTGTGTATATGGTGGGACATGTTGTTATTAAACCCATTTATTCCAGAAAAAAAATAGTAGAAGTATCCAATCACCAAGCTCAGAAAATATTGTAAGACTATAGACCTGTGCAGTGACGTCACCAACCCTGTTCCACTAGTGGATTCCTCATTCATTTTCCTCAGACTTTTCGAAAATGGTTAATAAAAACACGATTGCGGTGATCGGGTTGTGACAAATCATGACAACAAACACAATATCGTCATATAATATCTAATTATCAAGAAGTAGAAAACGGCATGATACAAGACTTTTTGTTTCATTTTCATCTTAGAAATTATTTGATTGTCCCAAAAGTTTCTGTGTGTCATCATGATTCGTCACGACCCTTTGGCGAGTTGGCTTTGTACGCGGCGTAATCATCTTCATATAAATTATTTTCGAAAAGTCTATGAGAAAAATGAATGGGGAATCCGTTTCTGGAACAGGAGCGGTGATGCCACTGCGCAGGTCTATGTGATGGGAGATTAATTGGCAGACACATCGGTATCATCATTTTATATTAATTGGTTTTTGCAGATAAGCAAGACCAAAAATAACAGCTTGAATAGATCACACACTATTAAATAAATTGATTATAAATTGATTAAAAGTTAAATCTGACTTGCCTATAAGCTTGCAGTGTAGAACCCAGAATGGACAAAATAAGTATGTTTCAATACAGAATGAGATCATATCGACATTGTTAATAACGGTTATCGGCCATGCTGGAATTATTTATATCGGATATCGATGATATTGGCCTCATCATCCGCTCAACCCAAATCAAGAAGTGTTGTGTGGCCTTGTTGGCTGCATTTGCCATTTCCACTATTCTTGCACAGAAAATAGTGACACCTGGGCTAACGCGCCGCTGCATCCGCGATGAGTTCATGTCATCCAATTTGGAACTTTGGAAGCGACACCCCGGGGGAGACAAAACATAAATCTATCGCCCACCTGCCATGAAAATGAACCAATGGGTTTGTGTGTGTGTGTGTGTGTGTGTGTGTGTGTGTGTGTGTGTGTGTGTGTGTGTGTGTGTGTGTGTGTGTGTGTGTGTGTCTCTCTCTCTCTCTCAGGGGCGGATGTAACATGTCCCATTTTGGTGGAGCAAGAGAAAATGGTATGGATGCGGCTTCATCGCCCGTGTCGCTTTGCGCCACGGGTGATGAAGTCGCACCCATACCATTTTCGGTTACTGGACTTATATTAGTCAAGTAAAGCAGCAAAAACACCAACAGTTGTTATTGAAGTTGCAACAGACACGCAGCATGCATAAAGCTCGAAATCTGACTCAGAGAGTTTTCTGTTTTCAATGATGAAATGCTATTGGTTTAGTGGTGCCAAAATTGTAGTTAGTAGCAGCAGTAGTAGTGTTTCAAATAATTTTAATTATAAGCACTTTAATTTGATATATCTTGGGTTGTTTTGCATGGCATCGTGTTTGGAGGAGGGGGGGGCAGACTGGGTATTTAGGGGGGCAGACAGCATTGCCCCCCCCCATGCCCATGCCTAGATCCGCCCCTGTGTGTGTCTCTCTCTGTGAGTGACGACCCTCACAGGGTCTACACAGTTCCGTCTCTTCTGAAGCAACACTAACTGGTAATGAGCATGCGTGTCCATCAGGCCCTGGTTTGATGCATGTCTAATAAACATGCATGTCTATTTCAAGGCCATACGCGGAGGCGTTGGGAGCCAAAGAGGGTCTTTTTCCTGTCCTTCCTCGGTGTCATCATGTCACAGCCTGGTTGGCAGGAGACTGCCATGGGCTGCCTGCGCTTTATTAGCATGTGTGTGATCAACACTGTCAAACAAGTGAGCAGTACAGTACGCCTGCTGAGAGACAGGGCCGGATCTACAGTGGGGCCAGGGAGGGCAGGGCCCACCCAAATGTGCATCCTGCCCACCCAATGAAAGGTAATATCAGTGGTTTTCATCAGAGATGTCCGATATTGACTTTTTTGCCGATATCCGATATCCCGATATTATCCAACTTCTAATTCCCGATACCGATATCAACCGATACCGATATATGCGGCCTCCAGTGGTGGAAAAATAACAGAAACTATTACTATACAAATATTTAATATAAATAAACATTTAGTATAAATACGAATTCATGTTATAGCCTAGAAATACTCCATACAACTATAAATTCAACATGTAGTCTACTTGAGTAAAGTACAAAAGTAATGGTATAAACATGACCGTAGCGCTGAGTCTACATCTCTGTAAATAGTCATAATTTCCAGTTTGTAAATACCGATACCGATATTTTCCGATATGAAATTTGAAAGCCTTTATCGGCCGATAATATCGGAGGGCCGATAATATCTGCCATCTCTAGTTTTCATCAGTGGTTTGATGTGGTGGAGAGAGTTGTGGAAAGTTGGTTAACCAGATGTAACTCTTTGAGAGCGTAAAAAATGAAACCAAATGGACCCTATTCATCAGCTGAATTACCCCAAGTCTACACAACTAGAGAATGTAGAAGATTAATGGTCATTTTGATCTGTATGTTTGACTGTTTTGTTTCCCCATATCCAGCCTGGAATTGTGGACAAAAGCCAAAGAAATGTTTAGTTTCGGGGGTCTGTGGGGCTAAAATGTCATCAAATGGTGGTCCGTGGCAGAAATGCCGAATAAATAGTGGGCCCTGGTATCAAATAGGTGGAAAACCACTGCGTCATATGAAAAACTTTGGAGTTGCCCACCCTGCCATTCTTCCAGCCCACCCTATAAGGGCTGGCTGAATCCGGCCCTGGCCTGTATGTGCGCCTACATGCACACAGTACACAAGTCCCTGTGCAGTCTAATACAGGGGTTTTCAACAGGTGGTCCGGGGACCACCAGTGGTCCCTGAGAGGGTTCCAGGTGGTCCCCAGCTAAGTTGGTTAACCAGATGTAACTCTTGAGAACGTAAAAATGAAACCAAATGGACCCTTGCGGGTCCATTTGGTTTCATTTTTACACTCTCAAGAGTTAAAATATTCATCATCTGAATTAGCCCAAGTCTACACAAGTCTACACTGTCTAGAAGATGGACAAAAGCAAAATAAATCTTTAGTTTTGGGGTCTGTGGGGCTAAAATGTTCTCAAGTGGTGGTCCGTGGCTCAAATTCTGGTGTTCCCTGGCATCAAAAAGGTTGAAAACCCCTGGTCTAATATGTCGCATCGCTGCCACCGTGTGGACAAGAGGCGTTATAGCCGTTATTCATGTTTGCAATGACATATAGTGATGGATGTGGTCACCCCTCTGTAAGCCAGGCAGGCAGTGGACCATTATGAAAGGTCACATCACGGTTAGTGGTTACACATCATAACGCTTTGAACGGATTATTATTCACCGTTTGGGCAGGCGGTGAAAACAGATCGTAGGTCTTAAAATGAAAACAAATCCTATATTTATTATCATGGGATTTTGGAACAATATATACGAAAGCAAAACATGGGTATAAAGATAGCCAAATCTTAGTACAAGAACATAATTTATTCGTAAACATACGTTGCCAAAAGGCTCCGAGAGCTTGAAAGGTCAAGAGGAGAGTGTTCTTGAATGTAATCTGCATGGTAAAACACTTTAATTGTAAATTGTAGTCTTGAGGGTGTCGGTTAAGGGACAACAGAAAAAAGAAAGAAATCTTATCTCACCACAGAACACATTTATATGTAAATTATATCTAAATAATTATGCGACTCAAATTAATTATGTTCCTTTATAATACAGGCTATTATTTGGGGGGGGGGGGGTGTGATTTCCAAATTTGAAGAAATCTAACCTTTATTTGTTTTTGTTTTTTGGTAAAAGTAAAAGACAAAAACGTCGAGTTACCTTAGATGTAGCTCTTTGGGAGTGTAAACATGAAACCAAATGGACCCTTGCAGGTCCATTTGGGTTCATGTTTACACTCTCAAGAGTTAAAATATTCATCATGTGAATTAGCCCAAGTCCACACAACTAGAGAATGTAGAAGATTAATAGTCATTTTAATCTGTATGTTCGACTGTTTTGTTTTCTCCAAAAAACAGCCTGGAACTGTGGACAAAAGCAAAATAAATTTATAGTTTTTTGGGGTCTGTGAGGCTAAAATGTCCACAAAAGGTGGTCCGTGGCTCAAATGCTGAATAAATAGTGGGCCCTGGTGTCAAAAAGGTTGAAAAACCCTGCTGTATAATAAAGGCTATTATTTGGAGGGGGTGTAATTTCCAAATCTGAAGAAATCTAACCTTTATTTGTTATTTTCTGGGGTAAAAGTACAGTAAAGGACTAAAACGTCAAGTTACCTTAGATTGGGTTGTTTCATGAAGTCCGTGATTACATGATATCCCCCCTTTCTTTTTCTCTTTTTTTGCATGCTCACTGCTGAACCCGATAAGAAGCCCCGGGCTTCTATTAGCCATGCATCTGCTGCCCTCATGTCGGTAACCTGTGAACACACCACATCTATTCCATTCATCTTTTACATCAGGGGTTTTTAACCTTTTTGACTCCAGGGACCACCATTTATTCAGCATTTGAGCCACGGACCACCATTTTCACACAACGGACCGAAAAGTGAAGAACTCTTTTGGTTTTGTCCACAATTCCAGGCCGGATTTTGCAAACAAAACAGTGTAAACCTCTTAATTGAGTGGTGCTAGTTCAGATATTCGAATATTTTAACTCTTGAGAGTGTAAAAATGAAACCAAATGGACCCGCAGGGGTCCATTTGGTTTCATTTTTACGTTCTCAAGAGTTACATCTGGTTAACCAACTTTCCATCATTTAGCCTGGGGACCACCTGGAACCCTCTCAAGGACCACTGGTGGTCTCCAGACCACTGGTTGAAAACCCCTGATTTACATGAAAAGCAAAAGCTGCCAGTTGTTGTTTTCTCTTTGCTTCACACTATGGAAAACAGAATTACAAAAGAATTAAATAATAACATGTATATGCTGTCCAATCTGTAGGACACACACACACACACACACACACACACACACACACACACACACACACACACACACACACACACACACACACACACACACACACACACACACACACACACACACACACACACACACACACACAGCGTCTTTTCCCAAGGACACTTAAAGGGTAATTCCACCCATTTTCTTGAGAGGATACAAATCCTCTCAGGAAGCATAGACATGTGAACGAAATTGATTCCATTTGTCCCCTCTCAGGAAAAAGGGGTCTGAAAGAAAAAAACATTAACACACCCAGTGCCAGCCCTTTTTCATATTTTTTGAGGTAGCCAGTGCCAGCGATTTTCATCTAAAAGTCATACTTCATATTTCGGTCCATGTTTCCCGACAGACAAGTTAGTTGGCGACACACACTTCCGGCTTCCGGTTTGGTCCGTCCCTTATTATGCTCCCTGCTGTTAGCATGGGGATCGTATCAAACCAGCGACGGTAAGCAACGTAGAGAGACGTAGCTCAACGTAAGAGGCATCAGTCGTAACTATATTTCATAATGATAACGGGAGACGTAGATCTATTTCAACGGCACGAAATCTGTTAACATGGTGAAATATATCTTGATGATGTCATCAGATGTATTTCACCATGTTGATGATTTTTTCAGACCTCCATTTTTTAGGAAATACAGAATTGGGGGATTTTTTTTCTATCATGTCCACACAACATCTCTAAGGTATATTAATGACGTATTATTAAAAGGTAGAAGACGGGTGGAGTGGGATTCAAACCACCAACACACAGATCATTGTACACAACCTGCTCTACCTCCTGAGCCACAACTGGGGAGCTTGTATTGCTGTCTCCCTGATCTTCTAGTGAGACATTTAGGTCGTGTCAAAGGTCATCATGTCTCCCCTTGACCTTCCTGGAAGCTCATGTCCAGGTTCTTGTTCTCGTATAATTGCATATTGTGATCATAATCAGGTTTCGGGGGCAGGCTACACGTTTGATTTCTTTAGTAAAGATTTTCATGAGCACTTTGCTTTTTGAGTGGTGCAGAGCCACTCCAAGGAACAGCAATGTGTGTCCCTTCGTTCTTCTGTCTCTTCCTCACCTGTTGGTCACTTTGTCACCAACAGGTGATAAAGAAATGAGGCCCTATCATAGTATTGGAAGATATTCACAGAATGTAGTTATGGTAGCCTACAAACAGATCATTTTTCTCTGCTTCATTTTTCTATTTGGTCTTCGCTCTCACTTCATGTTTCCTGTTTCTCCGCTGCTGAGCTTCATTCTATGCACAGGTGCAAGATGGGAGGCTGAGTTTTTAGGCTCAAGTCATCATCAAGGGTGAAGTGGCTCGGAGTGAAAGGATTTCACTGTGTTTTTTAAGTCCTCACCCTGGAGTATGCATAATACAAGTAAAAGACTACATCACGGTGAAACTCTTTCACCACGAGTCACTTCACCCTGGAGTATGACTGAGCCTTTTAGCAGCCATTACGTGACTTTGGGTGCAAAACAGTGACAGAACAGTGACAGAATTGAAGAGGTTAACACCACTCTCAGTGCCAGCACTTTTTCATATTTTTTTAGGTAGCTAGTGCCAGCGATTTTCATCTAAAAGTCATACTTCATAATTCGGTCCATGTTTCCCGACGGACAAGTTAGTTTGGGCGACACACTTCCGGTTCCGGGTTGATCAGTCTCTTGTTTTGGTCCGTTCTGAATGGAATATGCGATCGCTGCTCGCTGCTGTTGTCATTGGGATCGTATCAAACCAGCGGTGGTAGGCAACGTAGAGAGACGTAGATCAACATAAGCGGCATCGGTCATAACTATTATTTGATAATGATAAGCCTGACGTAGCTCTACTTCAAGGGCACAAAAACTGTTAATGATGACTTTTTTTCTCTTTCATGGTTTCAAACTTGAATGTTATTAATATCTTAAGTGTTATAGTTGGGGGCCCACTCGCAATATCCTCACGCCACTCCAGCGGGCCCTGGCCCCACAGCTTTATGAGGATCGCTGACCTGTAATAGCACTACACCATTAACACCTCAGCTATGATTATGACATGTGGCCTAGCTGTATTTACTGCTGGGAGAAGGCCTTGCTAATCACAGAGTAATTAAATCAAGTGGCCCGAGGCGCGTATTGACTGAAGAATATGACCAATACAATATGACCATGCGTGTAATACATCTGCCCTGTTCAATAACCGCATGGGCTGAATTAGGCCATAATGTATTGAGCGCATGCCTAATAATAATATGGTAATAATAATAATGTAGCAGTGAGATTGCCCATTAGAAGAGAGTGGGGGAATTAACGCTCGCACATTGATATGGCACAAGCAAACGTGCACACACACGCATGCACGCACACACACACACGCACACGCACACACACACACACACACACACACACACACACACGCACGCACGCACGCACGCACGCACGCACGCACGCACGCACGCACAACACACACACACACACACACGTACTGTACACATATTTTACTTGATATGGATTTAATTTACCTTAATTAATAATTCCTCGCTTTGTTTTGAATAATTACATATGGTGTGTACAGGCTGATTAACATAATGCCAATACATTCATTCTCTCACTCACACACACACACGCACACGCACACGCACACACACACGCACACGCACGCACACACACACACGCACACGCGCACACACACACAGTGCCGTTGTGTGTGAGCCGTTTGGCTGGTTTGTTGGCTGAGACAATAGTGTTCTGCTGTTCTCCAGCAGTATAATCAGACAGAGGAGTGTGTTGTCCTACAGAGGTCAACAGCTGCTCTACAAGCTGACAGTATAGCCTACTACACCAACACCAACTCAACAACGTGCAGTGCACTGAGAGTGCACTTAGTGGAACCAAAAGGGAGCAGTTAGTTCAGGGGCGTTTTTGCCATTGGCGAGACTAGACTGGGGCGACCACCAGACATGCTTTAGAAGGATCCCAGGCTCATAAGCCTCATATGGATAAATACAGTAGCCTATACTTGTCCTCTATAACTAGAATTAAACATTTAAAAACACATATAATGTTGTTTAGTTAAAAATAGTTCATATTTTTATCCCTTGGAGCTCGACATTTTTACTGTTGCTTAGAAACACCACTGAGTTAGTTTGCACCGGCGTTGAACCACTGCCTAATATTGAACCGAATCAGTCGGGAGTGTTTCCAGTGAAAATGGAGTCAGGACCCTCAAGGTTGGTTTGGAACTGGAACCAAACAAATTGTCGCTGTTCCAACTATCTAGAGTTGAACCTGTTCTAGAATCAAAGTTCTTTTAGTGGACAGCTGGATGAATGAATGAATAATTTTCTTAGGAGATTTACAGAACATTTTAACTACAACAGAGCAGATAACTGTGAACCGACACACTAGTTACGAATTCACTTGTCTACGTTAGTGGCCATATTATACATTTCAACAAATGAGGATTTACAAAATATAGAGATTGGAGTCCCAGAGGTAATACCCATATGGGACATTGTCAGAGTTATGCAGATCCATTACAGGTCCCCTTGGTGGTCCCTGGACCCAATGTTGAAAAGCAGCCCGGCCAACAGGCAACGACATATCGACAAAAATCACGTACCCTAGCACACACAACCGCCTGAGGGCTGAAGATCAGTGACACAAACACATGCATGCACGTACACACCCACACACCCACACACACACACACAAATGTGCACAGCGTTGCTAAACCTGTCATGAAGTGAACTTATATGGGACGTCTATAGGCTACCTCATCGATACAACAATACCATCTCACAACTGTAAAATGCTCCCTTTATGTGGAAGATAGCGCGCTTTACATACCTCAGCACTCTGAGACAATGTGTAAATGTGCATGTGTGTGTGTGTGCTAGAGAGAGAGAGAGATTGGCCTATTCTCTAAATAACGTGAGATAGCGTGTGCAGCCTGCGCATGCTGGCTCATATACAGTACAGCGCATTATTCATGTATTTAATACTAATCCCCAAATCCCCAAATCTGTAACATGATTAACCGCATGGGCCAATTTAGAAATAAATACTAAATACTCCGCATTCAGAAATAACAACACATGCCTCGGTCATTACAGGCAGAGCTGTGTGTGTGTGTGTGTGTGGGAGTGTGTGTGTCAGGGGCAGATGTAACATTTCCCAATTGGGGGGGCGGGGGGTAGGAGAAACGGCTTCATCGCCCATGTCGCTTCGCACCACGGCGATGAAGTCGCACCCACACCATTTTCGGTTACAGGGCTTTTATTAGAGAATTAAGCATCAATAATAACTTCAGTTGTTGTTGAAGTTGCAACAGACACGCAGCATGCATAAAGCTAAAGGTCTGACTCAGAGAGTTTTCTGTTGTCAATGATGAAATGCTGTTGGTTTAGTGGTGCCACAACTGTAGTTAGTTAGTTAGTTAGTAGCAGGAGGAGTGTTTCCAATCATAAATATAAGCAGTTTAATTTGAAATATCTTGGGTTGTTTTGCATGCCATTGTGTTTGGTGGGGCAGACTGGGCATTAAGGGGGGCACTGCCCCCCCATGCCCATGCCTAGATCCGCCCCTGGTGTGTTGTGTGTGTGTGTGTGTGTGTGTGGGGGGGGGGGGGGGGGGGGGGGGGGGGGTATTGTGCTTTACTACAGCGATGACGTCTGTTCTCTCTCTTTTCTAGACCTCCGTGTGACAGGAACTCTGACAGGCCACAGCAGCAGCCCCCCTGCATGTACACACAGGGGTCAAATGTCAAACTGCAATTGATGTCAGTCCGCTGGCAGGCCGATCACTGCTTCATGATGGGGTAGATATGTACATTTAGGTAATGTGTTTGTCCCCTAATCTATCAGGGAGTGCTCCGCTCCTTTGCCCCGAGGACCCCACCCCCACCCCCACCCCCCTCCCTAATGCACTCCAACGCATTTATGGCCAATAATTAAAAGGGAAAAGCATGCATTAAAACCGGTCTCTACTTAACAGATCTTAACTAATGAGATTAGGATAATGAATAGGCCACTTTAACCAGCTTTTGGCCCCGTGCACCGCCCGGCCCCTTTTCGCTGACAGCTGCTGAATATGACAAGGTTAGCATTATTATAAGCCTTCCGCGCATGCAGCAGTGGGTTTTACAGAATGGAATAATTGCCCAAGCCTGTTTCATAAACACTGTGGGGCCTTGACTGATTTCTCTGGGAAATCATAATTCTAAGAAAAAAAATGAATGGCATTTTGAAGAGCCATGCATACGGCAGGATGTGCACATGTTTCTACTAGTGGTTGCCAAAACTGTCGTGGGAATGTGGACGCCTTTACAGCCAGTATTATTATTATTGTTATTACTTATATTATATTATATATATGCTAACATGATGATTTTAAACCGATGAGTTTAAACCGAGTAATACGCTGTCTGGATGCCAGAATGGGATTAAATGTATTTCTGACTGAAATCTGAGTGTAATCAAGCGCCCGTGTTTGTGGGGGACAATTCAGAAATGGGATGAAACAGGTCAGCTTGATTTGGCTTTTATTGATGTGATAGTGGATGTGGCCTCACGCGGCACATTTCCAAAAAAAAAAAAAAAACAATTTTAATGGAGTTTGGATATAAAATACAAAAAGTGAAAACATATTTTTCAATTGACTGGTACTTGGAGGACCATAGAATAAACCTCGTTAGAAACAGAGCGGACATGGCACGAGAAAGACACTGTGATGCGGACGTTCGTTTGTGCTTTGACTCAATTACATGTCGAATTTTAGGCTCTTCGGAACTACATCGCAGTATTGATACTTTTACTTGAATAAAAAAAAAGATGGAGTCCTTTTTTTTGCTCCACCATGGTGTGATTTACAGTCGGGTGGAGTGGAGAACAGAGTGCTCCAGCTTAATCTTATTGCAGTGGATAGATAGATAGATGTGAGAACTGAGAACAGAAAAGCTAGCGGAGAGAGAACTCGAGAGGCTGCTGCGACGCTCCTCACTCTCTCTCACTCTCTCTCACCACTCCACTCAGGGGTGGATCTAGCCATGGGCATGGGGGGGGTGCAATGCCCTCCTAAATGCCCAATCTGACCCACCAAACACGATGGCATGCAAAACAACCCAAGATATTTCAAATTAAAGTGCTTCTACTCAAGTTTATTTGAAACACTACTGCTGCTATAACTAACTACAATTGTCTCACCACTAAACCAACAGCATTTCAATCATCATCATTGAAAACAGAGAACTCTCTGAGTCAGACATTTAGCTTTATGCGTGCTGCGTGTCTGATGCAACTTCAACAACAACTGATGTTATTATCGATGCTTATACTTGCCTAATATCCTGTAAGTCCTGTAACCGAAAATGGTATGGGGGCAGCTTCATGAAGCGCCCGCATGAAACAAGCCGCCCATTTTCTCCTGCCCCCCCAATTGGGAAATGTTACATCTGCCCCTGACTCCACTCTGTCTCATGCCTGATTTTCTTGGCCGCGACCGACCGCTCTGTGAGCGGGGCAGACAAACCAGCCAAAAAAAAACCCTCAAGAGTCATAAATATGATCCTCCTTCGTCACCCACTTGCTGCCGCTCTCCCTCGACGTTCACTTTTTTTCGTTTTGGTTTCTGCCGAACAGAAGATTGCCCGCTATGCATCGCCATGCAACATGCGCGAAAGACGTCAGCTGTGAATGATTCCCATACACCCCCCCCCCCCCCCCCCCCCCCAAAAAAAGGTTAATTTTCAATTTGCAAAGTGAAAGGTTACCATTACATTTTTGACCTGCAAATTGTATCTCCTAATACCCTATCATTTCATTTCGGGGTGTGGGTATGTGCCTTTGTAGTTTTTTGGACCGGGGCTTTCTTTTTTTTTTCCTGGCTAAATTTGGTGGCAGCCATCTGTTTATTATTTAGCCGCCATGGCTTTGGGATAATGCAGCCTGTCTGCATTAAGACGGACGGACAGACGGGGGAGTGAGTGAGTGAACGGGGGGGCGGGCTACCTGGCCACGGTAGGGTCTTTATCCGTCTCCCCGGGCCCATTAAAATCCTGTTCACTTTGATAATGCTTGGCAAGGACCGCTGGCCTCTATGGACCACTGAGCAACGTCGAGCGAGGAGGAGGAGGAGGAGGAGGAGAAGGAGCTACTTAAAGTGCCACTGTTTAATAAGAGGTCATAACATCTTATAAAGCTGTGTGTGGCAGCTGCCGGTGAGGGCGGGGGTGGGGCTTACATAATGACACCTGAGACCGAGAGAGAGAGAGAGAGAGAGGAGAGAGAGAGAGAGAGCGGAGAGAGAGAGAGAGAGAGAGAGAGAGAGAGAGAGAGAGAGGAGAGAGAGAGAGAGAGAGAGAGAGAGAGAGGCAAGGTGGCTGCGCTGTCTCCTCAAGCCCTTGAATATCAATGTGCTCAGGGATTTGTTTTTTGGTCTTTCTTGTCTTTTATTTTCCAGACAGAGTGGAGCAAGCCTTCCTCTCTTTACTGGAGGGAAACAGGGTTGGACTGCCCATATAGGGCGTAAAGGGCATGCTGAAAAAGGCCTATATTGCACCTGTATCAGTGAGTGACGAATAAACACTCTTCTATCTTGGATCCTGCCCAGCACCACAGCCAAGGCTCATGTGTATAGGTGTCTGTTGGTTTGTATCATTTATGTTGTTGTGGAAAAGTGTTGGTATTACATGAAACAAGATGATGTAATCAGATTTAAAAAAAAAAAAAAAAAAAAAAAAACTAACATACAACAGTACAATTTAAAACCGTGGCTTGCGAGATTACAGATTCTCCTCATACCCTCATCCAGTTTAGGGCTACATAAAACACAAACAGTAAAGTAATCAGTCCAACTAAAGCATGCAGGATGAGCCTTCCTTTTTCATAGGCTCAATATTAAAAAAGTAACTGAAAGTAACTTTTTTTTTAAATAACCTGTAACCTGGATTACCTGGAGACTGTAGGAGATTACTTTTAAAAAGTAAGCCTCCCAAACCTGAAAATGGGGCCGGTATGGGCCAAATGTGCGTGAAAATGAACCAGGAACCACGAATTTTTGTCCCAGTCCAGCCCTGGAAGGAAATTAAACCATTTGTTGATCATCATTATGACAGATTAAAGATATTACCATTCAAGACCCCCCCCCACCCCCCCCCCCCCCCCCCCCCCCCCCCCCCCCCCCCCCCCCCGCTTTGATGCTGCAGCTTTTTCCTGCAGACAGTCCAGAACTTTATTGTTGCCAAAAAAATCATGGCGTCAAAAACATGTCAGGCCCAGGACAAGGCGGTGCTAGTGTATGCGGCAAGGGGGGTTGAGGCGGCCTTTTAGCCAATCACAGCGCAGCGGTTTCCGGCAGTTTCATAACGAGCCAATAGTGGAGGTGAGGGGAAGTTGGATTCAAATCTGTTTACAAACACAGATTTTGTACACACTAAAATTGCATATATTACCTTTAAAAAAACAGCGCACTAAAAACACTATACTTCCTTCTGCCTTTGCCACTGCCCAGTGGCGTTTCTAAGCAATTTGGAAAAATCTCCTGTAAAATGGCGCCCCCCAAGGGATAGATTTATAAACTACAGTATATTTTAACTAAAGGACATATTATGCGTTTTAAACGTTCAATTCTAGTTATAGAAGATACAGTAAGTATAATTTATTTATCCATATTAGACGGGTATCCTTTTAAAGCATGTCTGGTGGTCCCCCCCCTCCCCTCATGGCGCCCTATAGCCAATTGCCTAGTCTGCCTAATGGCAAAAACGCCCCTGCCACTGCAGTATAGGACTAGTCGCGTGCAGCGCCTGATGCTCCGTTCCGCTCAGCGTGGCCCTAACAGGTGCTCTGGAGGGCTCTGGGCATTAACACCAACACCTGGACCCACAAAGCCCCCGCGGGAGGGAGGGAGACTCTCTAAACCAGCCCATCAGTCAGCTATGTGGATCACAGATACACACAGAGCTGGGCTGGCTGCTGCCACTTCACAGCACAGCCATAAAAAGAATACTTTTCTCTCTTTTAGTTTTTTTTTTTTTTTCCCGAGATAACATTTTATCACCGTGATTTCAAAGTCTTTCTTTCTTTTTCAAGGGGGAGGGGGGGTATCAAAGAGAAAGTGGCTGAGACGCTGCAGACAGGGCGAAATCACCAGAGTTAAAGGGGAATTCCACCCATTTTCAACATTCTAATATGTCATTAGTATACCCTAGAGGTGCTGGGTGGACATGATAAAATCGTTTCCCCATGCTGTGTTCCCAAGAAGTGGAGGTCTGAAGAAAACCACTAACATGGTGAAACATCTTGATGACATCATCAAGATGTATTTTCATAATGGATTTCTTTAGATGTTTCTTTTTTTCTGAGAGCGTACAAAAGTTGCACTTTTACACTCTCAGGAAAAAATGTTGAAAATGGGTGGAATTCCCCTTTAACTACTCATCGCTGTGTATGAAATTTAAATTCCTCTCTCTCTCTCCTCAATGGGAAGCATGGGGTTGAAACGAGCCAGAAAAACCGCCAGCATGTGGTGGTGGAGGAGAAATTCCTGCTTTCCTTCTGGTGGTGATTATCTGGAAAAGGGGGGTATAATGGGAGAACGCGGTGGCACTGCCCTCTATCACAGGGAGAGAGAGAGAGAGAGAGAGAGAGAGAGAGAGAGAGAGAGAGAGAGAGAGAGAGAGAGAGAGAGAGAGAGAGAGAGAGAGAGACAGACAGAGAGAGAGAGAGAGAGAGGCTGGATGGCCCGCAGTCAAAACCATCAGCGTTTCTCCTTTCATCATTATCTACTGTACAACGCCGCTGATAAAGACGGCAGACAAGGCTTCATCTTTTTTCCTTTTTCCTTTATTTTCTGTTTTTAGTAACTGCGACCGTATGCGAGCCACGGTTCGTTAATGGCTTGTTAACATTCCTGTAAAGAAATGACATTGGAAAAAAAAAGTCTAAATAAAAAGGAGTGGATTTTTCTTTTCTTCCGTTAACGCCTGCAGCCTATAAAAATCTGTTTCATTCCGAGAGTGTTCCAAAAACGGACCCAGAGCTGAGCCGACCCGGCCCCCTTTCATGACATTGACCCGCGGCCCGGAAGTAAATTCCACATTCAAGTACTGCTTTCCATTCAGGGGCAGATCTTGGCATAGGCATGGGGGGGCAATGCCCCCCTAAATGCCCAGTCTGCCCCACCAAACACGATGGCATGCAAAATAACCCAAGATATTTCAGTGCTTATATTTAAAAGTATTTGAAACACTACTGAAAATGGCTTCGCGCCACGGGCGATGAAGCTGCCCCCTTACCATTTTCTTCTGCCACCCCAATTGGGAAATGTTACATCCGCCCCTGTTTCCATTGAAAAAAAAAACTGTCTTATATACAGGCCATTATGATGATTACGCCGCAAACAAAAGCCAACTCCAGTCGTGACAAATCATGACAACAAGCACAATATTTTGGACCAAACAAATAATTAGTAAGTAAGTAGAAAAAATGTCCGGATACATCACGACCCGAGTTGGCTTTGTCCATGCTGCAGTCGTCTTTATACAAACCACGTGCTATTTATAAACCATATAAACCAAGCCTAGGAGGAAAATGAAGGAGAATATCTGGTCCATTTGGTTTAATTTTAAACTCTCAAGAGTTAAACTACATTTAAACTTCTGAATCACTTCATTTTCGAATTATAAAATGTAGAAGAATTTCTATTTTGACCATTTTGTCAGTTTCTCTCTCCTAAATTGTGGACGAAAACTTGAAAATCAAAGATCAAACGATGGTCCTCCGTGGTTGAAATGCAGAATAAATAGTGGGCCCTGGTATGAAAATGGTTGGAAAACACTGGTTTAGAACATAAAGTGGGGGGAAAAAAGAGAGAATCTGTCGTACGAAAGCTTGTCAATTTTAAATGAAATCTATGGGTTATTTATCCTGCCGAGGGCCCCAGGGTCAGGACAGTAATGGCTTATGTCATTGACAACGATTCGCCTCGTCTCAAATACATTGACAAAGGGACATGATTAGTTGGACCTGACTAAGCAGTTGTCTCAGGGCTTTATCGGCAAGACCGGGCAGCATCTTTGCTCATTTTCATCCACACGGCAATGCAGTATTTTTTTTTCTCTCTCTCCCTCTCTTTTCTCCCCCGCTTACGGCCATCCTTTATTTTGACCGATAGAGCTTCGACTTTAAGGGTTATGCAGAGTGGTTTTAACACTTGGAGGTGTCAGCATCCTTTAAGACTGGCGGTAGATTAGACACACGCACACATGCACACACAGTGTGGGAGGACAATTTCACATGCATGGAGTGTTGTAGTGGGACTTTTAGAAGTGGGGGGACGCCTCTTAAGGGGAATTACCCATTTTATTTTATTTTTTCTGAGTGTACAAATTGAGTGTACATTTGTACACTCTCAGAAAAAAGGAAGCTCATTAACATGGTGAAACACTCATTAACATGGTGAAACACATCTTGATGATGTCATCTTGATGATGTCATCAAGATGTGTTTCACCCTGCTAATGATTTTTTTCAGACCTCCATTTCTAGGAAACACAGAATGGGGGAACTTCTTTACCATGTCCACACAACATCTCTAATAGTAAAATATTGAAAATGAGTGGAATTCCCCTTTAAGACACGTGCATGCACACTTGCATTTGCAACACACACAGACACTCTTTCAAAACAAGTGTAGCATATTCAGAAAGATTGTTTACAATGCCTAATTGTATCCATAAAAGTAAATGACAGGACAAAAAAAACATAGGCCTACTTTTGTCCCAAAAATATTTTAGAGCGTCCCCCTCCACTACACCCCTGCATGCACATGCTTCCACACATATGCTCACACACAAATAAATGTTCCTTTCTATATGGCTGCTCTCTCCCCATCCCCCGGCCTTTCTCTCTCCTTGTCAGTGTCACTGATCCTGTCCTCGTGGTCTCCAGGGTGAAAGATGACCCAGGCACCAGCCTTCTTTTGGTCAGGGAGGGCCATGGTCCATGAACATACGGGGGTCTTATAGGTCACCAAAGGAATCTTGTTCATCAGGCCAAGACTGACTGCATGTGTGCAGGGGCGGATCTAGGCATGGGCATAGGGGGGGCAATGCCCCCTAAATGCCCTGACTGCCCCACCAAACATGATGGCATGCAAAAAAACAAACAAACAAACATGATATTTCAAAGTGCTTATATTTGAAATGATTTGAAACACTACTACTGCTACTAGCTAACGACAGTTGTGTCACCACTAAACCAACAGCATTTCAAACAGAAAACTCTCGAGTCAGACCTTTAGCTTTATGCATGCTGCGTGTCTGTTGCAACTTCAACAACAACTGATGTTATTATTGACTGATGCTTTACTTGACTTATGAAAGTCCTGTAACCGAAAATGGTATGGGTGCGACTTCATGATGAAGTCGCCCCCATACCATTTTCTCCTGCCCCCCCAATTAGGAAATGTTACATCCACCCCTGCATGTGTGTGAGTTTGTTTAGACTTAGAGCGATCCTCGTGATGCAATTCGTTTGCAGGCCAATTGTATGGTCTTAGATTTGTATTAAGGTTTTGTTTGTCACTAAAAGACAAAGCAAGACATCATGTGGCCGATATACACGCCCCTCCCTTCTTTTGTGCACATGCACAAACTTTTTTCTGTTGAGTGCCATAGCCTACTTGTGCATGAGCAGAGCACACAATTAAGTACTCCCGACCCCTAATATGAACTTTTATTCAGCCCCTATACAAAAATGAACCCTGAAACAATAAATGCCAGACTCCTATTCTAATGTACATACAGTAGGTACTGTATATAAATGAAACTGAATAGTGCAAGCTTTTACATTTAGTACCTGTCTGAATAGCCCTGACTTTTGTATTGATTTAGACATCCCAATGTCTACTTCCAATAAACAGTACAATTTGGCAGGGACTTGTCAGACTGAGGTGTTTGGTGGATAACCCCGTTTGTTCTTTTTTTAATGTCCTTCTTTCGGATCTTCTTTACTTTTTCCTGTATTTCTGCAAGTAACTTTTCGTTTTAAACACAACTGCTCTTTCACACAAATCTCTTGAATGCCAGACATAAGTTATTTCTGTCTGATCCCAGAATGTACTCCTCTGTTCTTAGAAACAACTTAAAGATCTTGAAGCCCATTCTCCAACATGCCTTGGGAGGAGGTTATCACCCAGAATTGTCTCTGTAGAGATCCGAGACTCTACTCAAGGCCTAAAGACTGCTCGAGACTTTACTTGTCAGTTACTGTAGATCGCTTTCCTGTTGCTCTCCCTATATCTTCCTTTTCTACTCTTCTTCCAAGTATTCCACCTCTTCTGTCTCACCCACAATCTGACACAACTGTCTGTCCTTCCCTACAGTCCTCTGTCCTCCTTCTGTTGTTTCTGTAGCAAAGAATAATTGTCTTGTTATTGCATCCGTTTTAAAGCGCAAATAACACAGATTCTCAAATGTTTTTTTTAATACTTAAAGGGGAATTCCACCCATTTTCAAAATTTTCCTGAAAGGATACAAATGTGAACCAAATGGACCCGCTAGGTCCATTTGGGGTCGGAAAGAAAAATAATTAACTTGATGATGTCATCAAGATGTATTTCACCATGTTAATGAGTTTTTTCAGACCTCCATTTTTAGGAAATACAGAATTGGGGGAACTTTATCATGTCCACACAACATCTCTAAAGTTCCCCTTTAATATCATATTGTACATGCCCCTCAAGCTTATTTTAATGGTTTGAGCCTCAATCTGATATAACCAGTCTTGCCATTTCTTTATGGCAGTTTAGCTGCAGTGCCACAATGTCCTGAGGTGGAGGGGGCGCTGATATGCACATTATTTTATAGTTGAGTCATTACTATAGTGATGCTAGATAAAACCAGGCTTGCTTAAAGTCCATGTCAACGTGTTAAATCAACAATGGTGGACATTATAAACAAAATGAACTGAAGGCCACAGCTGTAGTTACATAGTAGCAGTAGTAGTGTTTCATATCATTTTAATTATAAGCACTTTAATTTGAAATATATTTGAAGTTTGGGTCGTTTGCATGCCATCATGTTTGGCAGGGCAGTCAGGGCATTGCCCCCCCATGCCTAGATCCGCCCCCGTTTCTCTCCCTCCTTCTAATAACCTTCTCGTTGTTTTTCACTCAGGAGGAGAGGAGAGGAGAGGAGAGGAGAGGAGAGGAGAGGAGAGGAGAGGAGAGGAGAGGAGAGGAGAGGAGAGGAGAGGAGAGGAGAGGAGAGGAGAGGAGAGGAGAGGAGAGGAGAGGAGAGGAGAGGAGAGGAGAGGAGAGGAGAGGAGAGGTTTCCCGACTGTCACAGCCGCACCGATTCCTCCTCCACTCCCTCTCCCAGAAAATTAAATATTGATCAATCTCTGCAAGCCTGCAAACAATGAGGCAGATAAAGAAGAGTATTAAAGGAAATAAATAAATATACACTTATACCACCTGTCCAGGCTGGACATAGCAGCGCGGGGAAAATGGAATAACCATTCCTATAAGCTCGGGAAGAGCAGATCTATCCATCAGCGGCACCCCCTTGATCCATGGAAGCTGGTTGGGAGTTGCACGCCGGGGCCAAACCGTGGCATAGGGGTCTCCTTTATCACTTTTCTCTAGCCTCCCTCCCCGACAGTGAGCAAAACAGAGCCTCATCTCCGATCCGTTTTATCGGGTAAAGCTTCTGAGGCTGCGCGGGGGCTTTTAAATAATTAACAAGGCGTACATTTCTATAGCTCTCCTGGTGTTGCTGTACCATCAGAGCTGCCCCATCTCCCCAGAGGAGTCTGCAGGGACCTGGACAACAGGCTCTAATAATCAGCTTGTCTTCAAGCTGATTGTTGCTTCGGCTACGACATTCTGAGGTTTTGATGTGGAATATTAACATGAAAGGCTATCATTATTACTAGATCAATTAACAATGCCTTGCATTTCAGTTTCAATCTAATATATAGGCCTACATTCATTGATTCATTTTCAATCTGATCCCGGTACCACAATTTCTGTGTTAGCAGATACTGATACCAAAATACCAAATAATAAAAAATGTGCACTTGGGCAACTCCAAAGCAAGTTCCACGTGTATTTAACTGCTATAGCATCAAGCCCTTACTCCTGTGTCAGATCTGTGTTAGACTGGCATATTTGCCAATGTCAATATGACACGATAATGACAAATAAGGGCCGTACCTTTCCGATGCCGATATATTAAAAAAAAAGGCCTGATTCAATACTTTCTTTCCGATACCATTGGTCACTATTAACACTTTGATTGTTAAAAGTGCCCAAGTTAGGAATTGTGACTTTGAGGGCTGGCTTTTGGCACCAGAAACTACTGTATGCCATGGATGGAACTATAGTAGTTCCTGAGTTCAAAAGGAGATGATTCCTGTGTTCGACAGGACTATTCGTAATTACCTCGAGAAGACATTATCTCCCGGCGACCGTGCTGTGTTGCTTTAGAGCGCCTATTTATTAGTTACAATCCAATTAAAAACTACAAAACCTGTACTTTCCATTACACAATTGCACCCTATATGCTAGTGTATAATTATAGGAGGCCTGCTAGCGGAGTGCACTGTGAAGTGCACACTCACTGTGAAGTGCACACTAAGCGTACCGATACCTTAGCATGCTCCAGTTAGTTTTTTTTTTTTTTTTTGCAGCGCATGCAAACAATACTAATCATTATGACAGCGGTGTGTCCCCACAGTACGGCTCTCCTAACCCCACTTTGACAGGCATATACACCGGGAGCTCCATGCAGGCGGCCATGCATGCATGCATGCAGGAACTATATCTGAGCCGCAGGAGCAGCAGCACCGTTTCAACCGCATTGAATAATGAACTGTTTGCATTACATCCTCCCCCTGATGGCCATTGAAAATGATCCAAACAGCTATTGAATATAGCTCCTTAAACAAATTATGACAGGGGATCTTCCTCACCGATTGACCTTTGCTGACCCCCTATATCGCTGATATTTATTACCGTCCTTCCACCGCTCTCTCTCTCTCTCTCCCCCGATAACGCTGTGCTTACATTAAGAGAGGAGGAGAGTAGTAAATCCTGGAGCGGAGCAGCCGGTCATAAACGCCAACGCTATAGGATTTCCACATAAAGAAAAGCTATGCAACAGACTCTCCATTCCCTCTCTCTCTCTCTCTCGTCTCCCCCCTCCTCCCCCAAGCCTCATCCCTTCACTCCCACTCCTCTCCCACACACACACACACACACACCCTCCTGCTCCCCTCAGTCGTGATCCGGAGAGATGTTATCTCTCCACTTAAGAAAGGAACAAACAAGATTATACTGTAAGTTATCCTCGATTACCGCTACAAATCTGCAGGGGTGAAAGATGATAAAGTAAACTGGACCGCTTTCTTTTTTCCTGCTCTGCTGGTCCGTCCCGCTTTTATCCTCCACACAAACAGATTTATGGGATAAAGAAGAAGCCCTTTTTTCCCTCCCTCCCCCCTCCCTCCCCTCCCCGCCCGGCCCTCCCCTCTTTTGTAACCGGCGGTATATCTCTCAAAAACAGTCAGGCCTTCTGGGAGAAGAAGTGTGACACTGACATATGTTCGCCATGGCATGCTCCTTTCCCCCTGTCTTATTTTCTGTGTGTGTCTGTACTGTATGTGCGTAACCTGCACGTGTGTATAGATGCGTGTGTAGTGTGCGTGCAAGGCAGAGACTTAATGTGTGCATGGGGACCGCAATGATAGTTAAAAAAATAAAATGATGAACACACACACAGGGACATGAGGTCCCCATGAGAAATATAGGCTCCATTCCGATTTGATTGTTGGGGGAGACCATTTTTAGCGTTAGGGTTAGTTCAATTTACAATTGCAGGGGAAACTTGTAGGAGTGATGTGCCATCCCCGTAGTTGGATTGTGCTAGTTTAACAGGTCATCCCATAGCTGCAGCGAACCAAAGTAGGAGATGCATTTGATCTTGCACCAGCCTGTAAGGTTATTAGACTGAATCCCAATAGCCTGGAGGGATGGCATATCCCATAACCTGGAGGGATGGCATATCCCATAGCCTGGAGGGATGGCAGGCATATCCCATAGCCTGGAGGGATGGAATGTGCCATAGTCTGCCTGGAGGGGCACTTTGGCCATACAGGTCACAAGGTCGACCACAGTTCAGCGAGTCAGACATATTTGCGGTATTACAGGTCCAACCAAAAGAATAATTTAAAAAAATGTGTTAATATGGATCTTTAGATCATATATTTTGATTGGTATTGATTAAATACCATCAGTCAGAAATCTAAAAGACTTTGGGACAAAAGGATAACAAAAAGTCCTGCATCCGAGATAGTTTCCATTGTGGTCCTGTATAATGATTGATTGATTGATTAATTGATTGACTAGTTTATTGGCAGAAAAGTAATTGGTAATTAAATCAGTACAGGGTACAGGGAAGGCTATGGTTATGAGGTTTGGGGAAGTCTCTTTCCCTTTGGCATGCTGAAAGGTGCACATTCAGTCCTTTTCAGAGGATGCCAGGGATGTACACTTTTTTGAGGTAGGGAGTCCGGGCATTCAACACTTAGCAGTAGCAGTGCTGATTAGAAGGAGAGTTTGCCCATGTTTATTCAAGTCTGCTGCTTCGTGACAGGCGTTTCTGTCGTGCTGCTTTTTGGCTGGATTACAAGAAAACCGAAAGCTCAGTGAAAGTGATCTCTCGTCCGACATAAAAAAAAAAGCAGCCACCTGCTATCATTTCAGACGACAGCCCATGTGCCCCATGGTTGTCGCATCGGCACGCCACACCACACACTTTACATCTGTGCCGCCACCGGCCTGACGATCTCCCTCTACGGACTACTGCGACTCATCGCAGAGAGAGAGAGAGAGAGGCGGCAGAAGAGTGGGAAAAAAAAAAAAAACGCGACACCTAGAAGTCTATTCATGTCATACAATAGCAGCGAGAGGGGGGCCGTTCCCCCCCCGCCGTCTCCTCTCGCGCTGCAACCATCAATTTAGCTCGGTGGTGGCCAGTCAGCCCCTCTCCGTCCCAGCTGTGTTTGACACTATTTATCTGCTCTACTGAAGCAGATCATTTTTGATTATTAACCTCCCACCCAAAAAAGAGGAAGAAGGAAAAAAAAAAAGAAAAGCTCCCCCCACCCCCCGAAAAAAGGGGGTTAAGGCGCAAAATGACAACCTCGCGGCAGCGCATCCCCACACCCGGAGCAATCAAACACTTGACTGTTACAGCTGCAGAGCCACTCCATCAAACCTCCCCTTTATTTTTTCCCCCCTTCAGAGCAAAGCACTCCACACACTCTCGATCCTACACGCACACACGCACACACACACACACCCGCCACCCCTCCCCGACAGGGGCGGATCTAGGCATGGGCATGGGGGGGGGGGGGGGGGGGGGGCAATGCCCCCCTAAATACCCAGTCTGCCCCCCCAAACACGATGCCATGCAAAACAACCCAAGATATTTCTAATTAAAGTGCTTATATTTAGAATGATTTGAAACACTACTACTGCTATACTAATTACAAGACCTTCAGACCTTTAGCTTTATGCATGCTGCGTGTCTGTTGCAACTTCAACAACAACTGATGTTATTTTTGATGCTTTACTTGACTAACAAAAGTCCTGTAACCGAAAATGGTATGGGTGCGACTTCATCGATGAATCCACCCCCATACCATTTTCTCTTGCCCCTCCAACATGTTCTCTTGCCCCCCCAAATGGGACATGTTACATCCGCCCCTGTTCCCCGACCTTCTCTCATCCCTCACCAGTACGTTTTCACACCCACTCGGCCTAGTAGACTCCCCAGTCCGTCTCCATCTCTTTCTCTCCTTGTCATCTTTTCACTCGGCGTCTCAATTTAATCTTTGTTGTATTTACAACTCTCTCTCTTCCCCCTCTTCCCCTGTCTGTCTAAGTATCTCTCCACCTTCTCTCTACTCTTGTCTCCCCTGGCATTCATCATCTGTGTGTGTGTGTGTGTGTGTGTGTGTGTGTGTGTGTGTGTGTGTGTGTGTGTGTGTGTGTGTGTGTGTGTGTGTGTGTGTGTGTGTGTGTGTGTGTGTGTGTGTGTGTGTGTCGTGTGTGTGCGTGCGTGTGTACACACGCGCCCTGCCCATTAAATTACAGTCTTCTCTAATAAAAGGTTCAACTTTCTTTGCCCACTCAAGTGGATGAGGAATCTGCCAGTCTCCCGCTGGTCCAAATTCCTCCTGCCTCAGAATATTGAACACACACATGTACGTGCCTCACGCTCACACACACACACCCCTTATCTATAGACACACGTGCGCACGCCAGCCAGCCAGCGCGCCGCATACACACGGATGATCTATCTGCTATTGCCCCCTGACTGTCCTCACACTGTTTCCGAAGCTCTCTCTCTCTCTCCCTCTACCGCCTGTCTGACATCTTCATTCCACACACACACACACACACACACACACACACACACACACACACACACACACACACACACACACAACACACACAACACACACACACACACACGCACGTGCCATTTCGCTCTGCCCATCCAATAAATTAAGCCCATTTACTCTTCTGAATTATGTTATGTTTATTGATGCTCGTATAATTTGATTTCACACGAATTCCATTAAAGATTATGCTTTCTGTCACAGAGCGGTGCTTCCAGGAGAGAGAGGGGAATCTAATCGGGTTATAATGGATTTGAGACGAGCATTACAGTTGGGACACACACACGCACACACATGCATGTGCGTGCGCCACGCGGCACACACACACTATTGTCATCTTAATAATGCAGAGGCAAGCAAACAGATCAATGTTTGGTCTTGACGATGCTGTCAAACTGCACTAAGTGACAGGAAGCTTTCATAGCTCACTATCTAGGAGGAAGTGGGCTCTGGGGGTGTTCTAGTGTACTCTAGGGGTCTGGAGAGCAGCGTACTGTGTGTGTGTGTGTGTGTGTGTGTGTGTGTGTGTGTGTGTGTGTGTGTGTGTGTGTGTGTGTGTGTGTGTGTGTGTGTGTGTGTGTGTGTGTGTGTGTGTGTGTGTGTGTGCGTGCGTGCGTGTCAACAATGTCAAGTCCCCAAGCAATGAAGGTCAATAATGAAATACCTTTTAAATTAATTCAACAATGGTGAAAATAGTGTATTGTTGATCCCCAAACGCATGTGAACAATGAAAAGCTGCTGTGAGATTGTGGGCGATCTAGTTTAACACATTGAAGTACGATGAAGTGAACAGAGCATCCCCCTGTGTTTGATCTAAAGTGTTCAGATTGTGCTATAGAGGTTGCTGGATTGCATGTTAAATCAGTGGTTCTCAAACTTTTTTTTTGTTGTTGTTGATAAAAGCATATTTGGAAATCAGAGGGGGGGTCTTTTTTTAATAAGGACCTATTACAGGGGTGGCCAACCGGTCACAGACTAAGAGCCACGTTTTTCATTGTGTTACTGCAAAGAGCCACATCAAAGAGGATTCCAGGTGGTCCCCAGGCTAAATGATGGAAAGTTGGTTAGCCAGATGTAACTCTTTGAGAGCGTAAACATGAAACCAAATGGACCCTTGGGGTCCATTTGGTTTCATGTTTACACTCTCAAGAGTTAAAATATCCATTATGTGAATTAGCCAAGTTACACAATAGAGAATGTAGAAGATTAATGGTCATTTTGATCTGTATGTTTGACTGTTTTGTTTTCTCTGAAATCCAGCCTGGAATTGTTGACAAAAGTAAACAAATCTTTAGCTTTGGGGTCTGTGGAGCTAAAATGTCATCAAATGGTAGTCCATGGCTCAAATTCTGAATAAATGCTGGGCCCTGGTATAAAAAAAAAAGGTTTTTTGATGGTTTCATGTGGAAGCCCCTTAAGAGCCACATGTAACCAGCTGAAGAGCCGCATGTGGCTCGCGAGCCACAGGTTGGCCACCCCTGACCTATTAGATAATAATAAAAAAAAACCTTTTCAATTCCTTTTGTGTTTTTGGGTGGTCTCATTGGGTGTTTTCTATCCACAAGTACACAATTTTGAACCAGCGAGCTTTCACATCTAAGGTGCTTTACTAGAAATTGCTCTCAGGAACAGCTCAAACCGATAATTCCTCAGTCTTCCGTCTTCTGTTTTAAATTTGCACTTCGAATTTGTTGACAGTGTCCACCAATGTTGATTTTCCAAGCTGGCATGGAGTGGAAACAAGCCTGGTTTTATCTAGCATCAGTATTACAAATTCAAATTATAACAATGTACATATCAGTGCCGCCACCACCTCAGGACATTGTGGTACTGCAGCTCAACTTCTTTCAAATGCCCAGAAGGAAATGACAAGGACTGGTTATATCAGAGTGGTGACTGAGGCTCAAAACTATTAGAAATAACTTAGCTGACTCACGCCAAGGAAACTGAGATATTGGCTCTATGGGCCTCAGGGGTTCGGCAAGGCTTTCTTACTTACTGCTTGATAAGACTTCTCCCCAGATAGCCAGAACCTTATACCTATAAATATCTCTGCCGCCTGCAGAAGTTTTCACTCCTGTGAGTGTGCCTGTACGTGAATCTGTCGCTGAATCTCAGGCACCGTTGTGACCGATCGGTGTGCCTCTGACTGGCCCGGGGACCACCAGTGGTCCTTGAGAGAGTTCCAGTTAAATATGGAAAGTTGGTTAACCAGATGTAACTCTTTGAGAGCGTAAAAATGAAACCAAATGGACCCTTGCGGGTCCATTTGGTTTCATGTTTACACTCTCAAGAGTTAAAATATTCATCATCTGAATTAGTCGAAAGTCTACACAATCAGAGAATGTAAAAGAATGGTCAGTTCTGATCTATGTTATCCTGTTTTGTTTGTAACCCAAACCCAACCTGGTATTGTGGACAAAAAACAAAATGAATCTTTAGTTTTGGGGTCTGTGGGGCTAAAATGTCATCAAATGGTGATCCGTGGCTCAAATACTGAATAAATAGTGAGCCCTGGTGTTAAAATGGTTGGGCTTACCCTTACTTGTATCTTGAAATTAAATTAAAATTAAAATATCTCAGCCGCCTGCAGAAGTTTCCAATCCTGTGAGTCTGCCTGTACGTGAATCTGTCGCTGAATCTCAGGCACCGTTGTGACCGATCGGTGTGACATATGCACAGAAGGGTGCCAGAAGGCAAAGTGGTCTTACACCCGCCTGCAGGTGCCTTGGGGGGGTTCCAAATGGCGACTTGCTGGACGCAAACGTGACTGGTTCCATTTGTACTCTGTCTTTGAAAAGTATGTTTGAGAACTCTAATCTACAAGATCACAACGGTTTGCTAGATGCTGCGATGTGGGTTTGTAGAACTGCTAATTTCACACCACACGCACTCGCACGCACACACGCACACACGCACACACACACACACGCAAACACGCACACACGCACACGATAATGGCATTCAATCCTAATAATTGCCCTCTCTGTTATTATGACAAAAACAAAAGCTATATTCACCAGGGTCGTGAAACCTACCACTACCGTGAGTGGGTGTTGAGAGAATGCAGATCAGATGCTTTCTCCTTTTGTTCATGTTTTTTTTTTTTCTTCTCCCCTTTCTTCTCCCTGTCATTGGTGAACGGTGACATCATCATGTGTTGTTTTTTTGCTTGTGTCTCGATCAGATGGCAACTGTATAAACTTGACCGCACGCACGGAGAGAGAGAGCTCCTCATCACGCAACAGCTGAAGCCGAGAATAATAACTGGAATTAGGAGTCGCATACAGATGATTCTGACATCCTGGCACTAAATGTCAGCCAATCCTGACTCACTTGCGCCGAAACCATAATCTTCCCGCGAACGTGGTTGTGTCGTGTCAGGGCCGTTCGTTCCTCTTCATCACGACAACGAGCGTGCATGCCATGCGCTTAGTCACAATGGCACATATAACGAGCGAGAAATTATAGAGATTTGCGGCCCTGCATGGTCAAAACAGGATATTATTGGTGTCCATTATATTTCCTGGCAGCGACACCAAGACGTGAGCAGACCTACTTGCTCTGTGTATTTTGCTCTTACACCCTGTACTTTGTCGGTGACAAAATAAACGGCAGCGTGACGTACATTATCCTATTCTTGACGTTCGGTGTAAAACAAAAAAAAATGAGTCATTAGCGTTGCTCCGGCATCTGACACCGTACCATAACAGCTAACAGGTTGGCACGCGGGGACACTAAAGTATACACCAAAGTGTCTCTTGTTATATCCCAGCCCAACCATTTTTCTCTTGCTTACACTTTGCCGCCCCGCGTCCAAGTGACAGGCTTATTAAGAATAACTTTCTCCCCCAACACCTCCCAATAAGCCACCATTTGTAATGCTCGGGGTGGGAGTTTATCAAGGGGAGTCCTTCTCTTCCCCGTAATAAGAGAACATGTTGTGTAGCCTGGGTCCCTCTGTGGCTTTGTCTTCATTTACCTGCCTGTACATGCGCTGGCGTTATACCAGGATTAATCTGCTGCTTTGATGCATTAAACCGAGTGCGAGTAGTAGTGGACTTCCAGTGGCACCGCTCCCCAAGGTGGACCGCTCTAAAAGGAGCTTTTTCTTCATTCCCGGCACTTAAGTTTATTACGGGGTCCACCCGGACTGTCCAATTTTAAAGAAATATGCCTCCGAAATGAGAGAATAATTGTTGTCGTTTTTTTCTTTTTCTTTTACCGGGGAGGAAGATATCAGGCTTGCGTGTAGACGTTTTTTTGCCCGCAACGTTATGGGTGGGTAAATCGACGTGTGTATTATTCTTTTTTTTTATTCAATCTGTCACAGTCAGCTGTTGCGTCTCACCAGCAAGCAGTCAGAGAGAGAGAGAGAGAGAGAGGGATGGAGGATTTACAAGGACCTCCACTTGAGCAATTCCACCGCTCGAGTCTTATGTATTGCGTGTCAGCCTCCACTCTGTTTAGCCCCGACGATGAAAATAATATTCCTTGTGCTATTATTGTTTGTCATTATAGCTGCAATAACAAGACGGCCGGGATCGGGGCTAAACAAGCGGGTTCAAATCCAAACATTCACTTATCTGTGTACATCTCTGGCGAAGGTTTACACCATCTCAAAACAAAAACAAGGGGGTGGGGGGGGGGGGGGTAGAAATATCCATAAACCGAGTGTGATGACACATCAAACCCCGTACACCAAACAGAGCGTTCTGTCATACACTTCCTGTTGTTTTATTTGCCGGGCCGTGTGTTTACAGCGAGCAGACACAAAGGCTGGGAGGTTCGCAGCGTTGTAGATGATAGCATTGTGATGGAGCGATAGAACCTTTTGAATGGTGGGGGGCAGGGCCGGATTTAGCCAGCCCTACTAGGGTGGGCTGCATGGAAGAATGGCAGGGTGTATGGGCACCTCCAAAGCTTTTCATATGAAGCAGTGGTTTTCAACCTTTTTGACACCAGGGCCCACTATTTATTCAGCATTTGAGCCACGGACCACCATTTGAGGACATTTTAGCCCCACACAACCCCAAAACTATTGATTTATTTTGCTTTGTCCACAATTCCAGCATGTATCATCAATCATCAATACTATAACTAAGCAAATGTGTGTCTGAATGTCTGTCTGTCTGAATGTCTGAAACGAGCATAACTCATCACTGGCTGCACCGATCACTATGATTTTTCACACAGTCATTGGCCATAACATTAGGAAGAGACTGATGAAGCCCTTTTTTCAAATTAACAAATTGTTGATTAATAATGATTTATTGGTGAATTAAATTTCCCCGTTCGCTTAACATTGGCAATTCCCTTTTCGGCCACAGGGGGCAATGCAAATAGCAGCGCACGCACGCGCGCACACACACACACACACACACACACACACACACACACACACACACACACACACACACACACACACACACACACACACACACACACACACACACACACACACACACACACTTTATGACTGGCAATTGCAGTGTCTGTGCATGTGCATTAAAGCATTAAAGCAATCATTCATCAAATCCTTCATCACATTACCCACACAGTGAATACATCATTTGGTGTTCATATATTCACAACGGGTAAGGTCCTAGTTTGGAAAACAAAGCAGTCAAAAATACAGATCAAAATGACCATTAATCTTCTACATTCTCTAGTTGTGTAGACTTGGGCTAATTCGCATGATGAATATTTTATGTTTAACTCTTGAGAGTGTAAACATGAAACAGTTACATCTGGTTAACCAACTTTCCACCATTTAGCTGGGGACCACCTGGACGTCTCTCAACCACTGGTGGTCCCCGGACCACTGATGAAAACCACTGATATTACCTTTCATTGGGGGGGGCACGGTGCACATTTGGGTGGACACTGCCCACCCCTGCCCCGCCCTCTAGATCCGGCCTTGGTGTGTGTGTGTGTCATGTGTGTGTGTGTGTGTGTGTGTGGGGGGGGGGGGGGGGGGGGGGGGGGGGGGAGTCAGAAATGTCTGGTTTGGGGCCTGTTTTGGCATAGCTTTCCTTTTAATCTTTCCCCCTGAAAGACCAATTCCATCCAATGTCACTTTGAAGCGCTGTGGACACAGACTTGGACACCTTGAGGTTCATACTCTCCTGTGGGCACTACAAGTTGAAATATTCCATCTCAGTAATGCAGTTCCCTGTCGGTTATACTTCCCAAAGGGAGCTCAAGTAACAATTAGAGAAGTCCTTAGAACTAACTGGCTGTCGTAGAGCGGTCCTAAAAAACGCTGCACCACGGACAGTGTGCTCACATAATTAAAGGACCACTTCACCACAGACACTCAACGTATCTTCATATAATAGGTCCTCACTAATGTAAAATACCACTATTTTTTCAGGGTGGGCAATGAAAATTGATATGCCAATATATCGTGATTCTAAATGCCACGATAACAATATCGTATTGCCAGATTCAAAATCAATTTCTTTGATATTTATGCATTTATTAATTTGCTCATGTCAAAGACTGACTGACGGTTGGCTGGCTACACTGAAGTGTATGATTGAACTTTTCATGGTGTGTATATTGTTTCGAATTGCTTCAAAATGTTGTAGTTGATTGAACTTTTCATTGCCCATATTGTTTAGAATGTTTTAAAATGATCTAGTATGATCAATGCAAAGTAATTTGTGGGAGAATATCGCAATATATGTTGGATGTGCATGGAAGACGGGTTTCCAAACTGCCCACAGCCCTCTTGTGAGACACAGAGTATTTTCATCATGTACTGTATACAGTTGTGTTCAAAATAATAGCAGTCCGTTTAAAAAATTGAGTAAAGCCCAAAATCCTTATAGTGGTTTTTATTTCCATGCATTGGGACATTATATTCACATTATATTCTAAATCAAAACATGAAGAAAAAAGCAGAAATTATTTAATTACTTTACAGAAAATGAAGAAAAATGAACATTGGGCTGTCCAAAAAAATAGCTGTGTCTGCATTTTACTTTACAAACTCAAATATTTACTGTATTAACTAAAAAATAGCCAGGATTCAGCATTCCTGTAAATCAGTAAACTAATATTTAGTTGTATAGCCACTGTTTTTGAGAACCGCTTCACATCTGTGTTGCATGGAGTCGACCAACTTCTGGCATCTGTGAACAGGTATTCCAGCCCAGGATGATTTGACAACGTTCCATAATTCCTCTGCATTTCTTGGTTTTGCCTCAGAAACAGCATTTTTAATGTCGGATTAAGGTCCATGACTTTAATTTTGTTCGTCTGGAACCAAGAAGCTGCTCACTTACTGGTGTGTTTGGGGTCGTTGTCTTGCTGAAACACCCATTTCAAGGGCATTTCCTCTTCAGCATAAGGCAACATGACCTCCTCATGTATTTTGATGTATCCAAACTGATCCATGATCCCGGGTAGGAGATAAATAGACCCGACACCATAGTAAGAGAAACATCCCCATAAGATGATGCTTGCACCACCATGGGATATTTAACATTTTTAATGTGGGGTGACATTAAAAATGCTGTTTCTGAGGCAAAACCAAGAAATGCAGAGGAATTATGGAACGTTGTCAAATCATCCTGGGCTGGAATACCTGTTCACAGATGCCAGAAGTTGGTCGACTCCATGCAACACAGATGTGAAGCGGTTCTCAAAAACAGTGGCTATACAACTAAATATTAGTTTAGTGATTTACAGGAATGCTGAATCCTGGATATTTTTCAGTTAATACAGTAAATATTTGAGTTTGTAAAGCAAAATGCAGACACTGTTATTTTTTGAACAGCCCAATGTTCATTTTTCTTCATTTTCTGTAAAGTAATTAAATAATTTCTGCTTTTTTCTTCATGTTTTGATTTAGAGTATAATGTGCAGTGTTGTGCAGTGTCCAATGCATGGAAATAAAAAACACTATAAGGATTTTGGGCTTTACTCAATTTTTTAAACAGACTGCTATTATTTTGAACACAACTGTACACTGTGTTCCAACTTATTATGCAAATCATGTTTTTGTTTGATTTTCCAACATATTTGATGCAAATGATGATCAGCATAATTTTCAAGTCATTAGCTGTCAAATTATATTTCAAATGTTATTGAACAAACCTCCTAATGAAAACAGAATTTAGAAAATAAATTAAAAACTTGGAACAGTGCGTTTCGCACTGTTCCAGATTATTATGCACATCATAGTTTCAAGACATTTTCTAGTTTGTAAAGAACTGAAAATAGTAATTTGTTGAATTCATAGCAATAAGGAGGTCATATGTACTGGGAAACAAAAGCTATTTCAATCCAAAACATGTTAACAGGTCCAATTACATGTTAACATGGGACCCCTTGTTTGATAGCAGCTTGCGTCCATAAAACTTGTGAGTTTATGAAGAGTTTCTGCTTGAATGTCTTTGCAAGATGTCAGAACACCCTCCCAGAGTTGCTGTTTGGATGTAAACTGCCTCCCAACCTCATACTGTACACGAAGACCAATTTTCAAACAGTCTTGTTCACTGATGAGTGCCGTCCAACAAGGCTGCGACATCAGCAAGGAGGTGGCAGAGTCATGTTTTGGGCCGGAATCCTAGGGAAAGATCTGGTTGGCCCCTTTAGGGTCCCTGAAGGTGTGAAAATGACTTCTGCAAAGTATGATGAGTTTCTGACTGACCACTTTCTTCCACGGTACAAAATGGAAGAATCATGCTTTCTGAAACAAAATCATCTTCAAGCACGACAATGCACCATCTCATGCTGCAAGGAATACCTCAGCTTCATTGGCTGCTATGGGCATAAAAGGGGGAAAAAAATCATGGTGTGGCCCCCACCCCACCCCCCTGACCTCAATTCTATTGAGAATGTCTGGAGCATCATCGAGCGAAAGATCTAAAGGGGCCGACCAGGTCTTTCCCTAGGACTCCGGCCCAAAATATGACTCCGTCACCTCCTTGCTGACGTCGCAGCCTTGTTGGGACATGGTGGCCCAACTGGACATGCACCAACCATCCACTACTCCATCCATCTGGACCATCCAGGGTTGCACGGCACTCATCACTGAACAAGACTGTTTAGAAAAATTTGCAGTATGATGGTGGGAGGCAGTTTACATCCAAACAGCAACTCTGGGAGGCTGTTCTGACATCCTGCAAAGACATTCAAGCAGAAACTCTCCATAAACTCACAAGTTTTATGGACGCAAGCTGCTATCAAACAAGGGGTCCCATGTTAACATGTAACTGGACCTGTTAACATGTTTTGGATTGAAATAGCTTTTTTTCCCAGTACATATGACTCCATATTGCTATGAATTCAACAAATTACTATTTTCAGTTCTTTACAAACAAGAAAATGTCTTGAAACTATGATGTGCATAATAATTTGGAACACTGCGAAACGCACTGTTCCAAGTTTTTAATTATTTTTTAAATTCTGTTTTCATTAGGAGGTTTGTTCAATAACATTTGAAATATAAATTGACAGCTAATGACTTGAAAATTATGCTGATATTATTTGCATCAATTATGTTGGAAAATGAAACAAAAACATGATTTGCATAATAAGTTGGAACACAGTGTATTAGTCAGGGCTTGACACTAACACTTGCCCGGGTCTAGCTATCTCTCCTAAGTCCATTTGGTTCCAAACTATCATTTTGCGGGGGTCACGGACCCCTGAATCCGTGCCAGTGATTTACAAGTTGAATATTTACTGTAGCTGATTGTGACTTAAGCAAAAAAGTCTTCGACTGTGAAAAGAAATGCTTAAAGCACCCAAGTAGAAAGTAAACTTAAATGCAAAAGTAACAATATATTTTGGGGGGCAAGTGACCATGACCTGAGGGCAAGTAGAATCTGACTAGCACTTGTCCGATGGGCAAGTGCCTCGGAGACCTTAATGTCAACCCCTGTTAGTGATGACCTGTTATGTGACCTGTTAAGTGAAAAGAGGTGAAGTGGTAAAAAGTGCTCGCAAAGATGGATTATTTTTCTGTTTGACAACAAGCCATGGGACTGTTTTTTAAAAGGGGAATTTCATGTACTTGGGCGTATGCTCCAAACGTAAACCGACGATCCAACCGGGCCTCGCCACAGATCGTAACACGCATCGTCCCGTAAACACAGGACACTTAATAAAGACGAGATTAAGGAACCCCCATGCATGCGAAGAGATCGCAACACGTACGCCGTGTGTGCAAACCGCACCTGCATTTATGCACCATTAGTGCATTGTATTGCAAGCGGCAGGGTCAGTGTCAATACGTCTGGCACGTCCTCTCACTTAACAGATGCCTTCTATTGTCCAACGAACGCACATCCCCTCGCTTTATGTTTCACGCACCGGTGGACACAGATGCACGTCGCTATGGTAACGTTCCTTCATCTGCGGGATCTCTACCGGAAACCCCCCTCCCCTCCCTCCCACCCCACCCCAATCAAACCTAATTATACCATATTGCTTTTCTTGTCCGACAATAAAGGAAGGTTGCTGGGGGTGGGAAGAGAGGCAGAGATTTAATGTAATTATTGGGACACTTCTCTACCTCGTTCGCGTTTCGCGGTGTGTGTACGCGGAGGAGCGAGATGCGCGGTGCTCCGGCGTAGCGCCGTGATGGACGCCGCTTGTCAAAAGGCCTATTGATGAAGCGCGGGGGAGAAAAAAAACCCAATTTGCAGTCATAAGGCAACTACCTTCCAATTATGTTAGTGCCAGAGCATTCCTCAAGCCCCGGCAACTCCAATCCTTCTCTCTTTTCTGAGCGGCCAGACCATTGCCCTTGGCAGACAGGTACCAAATGGGACGCTGTCTGCATGCTGCCTTTAATGTTTTATTGATTCGCTTTAGCATACCGCGCCCTCCGATGCAACTCGCGCACTCCTACACTATTGCCCTTTGTACTGGCGGCGTGACCTGCCCCACATGAAAATTACGTTATTGAAATATGTTAAATGTGTCACCCCCCACCTTCTCTCTCTCTCTCTCTCTCTCTCTGCTAGAGAAAATATCTCACCTATTGATGGATCTTTCGGGTTGGGGGGTGGTGGAGGGGGGGGTATAGCCAGATTGGTAATACTAGGTCCCCGGCAAGCTTAATGACTTCTATTACTAGCCTTCCATCAGCGCACTCGACCAATCAATCATATGAGCCAAGTGACACGCCAAAGTCATGAATGAAATGAAAAGAGGATTAGACGATATCTTCTTCTTTTTTTTCCATTTTGATGCCAGACACACAATATAGAGACAAGAGTGCACCTCTATAACAAAGCTAAATTAAACCTAAACACTATATATGGCGGAAGGTCCATGAATGCGGTTCTTTTATAATGACCAGTGAGCATGCATTGTTGCATTATTATAAAGAACACGCAACTGAACCGTAACAATAGAGGAGGCATATTCTGCCCCGTAGTAACATTTCATAATAAGAGCGTTCGCGCCGTCATCGCCAGTCGGTGGACAATACAGGAGAGCCAATTATTAGCCAATTATTAGTGTTGGGCAATAATACTTAGAGAGCAGTATTACTTTTTACGCATTACCCCTGCAGAAAAGTGTAAAACGGACATTGAATGTCAAATAATATATTCCCCAAATATAAGACGACTCAAGTTTTTTTTTTTGAATATTTCCATTGGAAATATACAGTATACATATTCAGGCCAGCCAATACGTTATTACTCGTTACCAGTTACACCCGACACTGATTATAGCTCCATCTAAAGATGGTTATCTGCAAATTGAAGAGAGGCAACGAATGATGGAATATTTCAGGGTCGCCTTTTTCCGTAAAATCCCGAATTCCAAACGACAGCAACAAATTAAATCTTGATCTAGCTTGACCTGTAAAGCTCAAGTGTTGCGACACGTGAAGGGGAGACTTTGTATGCATGTTCAGGAAGCATGTACAACATACTATATAAGCGTGTGTGCACGTGTGTGCGAGTGTGGCCGCGGATGCGGAGCGTCGCTAATGATGAATATGCGTCGTCCGCCATGTCCTCAGACTCCCTGTCTCTGGGCTGGGCGGATGTAACATGTCCCGTTTTGGGGGGGGGGGGGGGGGGGGGGGGGGGGGGGGGGGGCAAGAGAACATGTTGGAGGGGCAAGAGAAAATGGTATGGGGGCGGCTTCATCGCCCGTGACGCTGAAGTCGCACCCATACCATTTTTGGTTACATGACTTTTATTAGTGAAGTAAAGCATCGATAATAACATCAGTTGTTGTTGAAGTTGCAACAGACTCACAGCATGCATAAAGCTAAAGGTCTGACTCAGAGAGTTTTCTGTTTTCGATGATGAAATGCTGTTGGTTTAGTGGTGCCAAAATTGTAGTTAGTAGCAGTAGTAGTGTTTCAAATCATTTTAAATATAAGCACTTTAATTTGAAATATCTTGGGTTGTTTTGCATGGCATCGTGTTTGGGGGGGCATACTGGGTATTTAGGGGGGCATTGCCCCCCCATACCCATGCCTAGATCCGCCCCTGTCTCTGGGCTGCTACTGAGCAAGGGGAGGTGGAACCCGCAGACAGAATACACAGCAGGGACACACGCAGGCTTATTCCCAGACAATGTCAATAGCTCAAGGGTAAAATCATTTGTCACCGGGGCGAAATCACTCTAAATGTATACATTTATTATTGTCGCTCTTTAATTGATCGCAGGGGCACCGAGAGAAATACCAAGGGTGTGTGTAAAGGCTGGCCTATCTCATTTACAAATCACACTCAGGCACAAAGAGCTTCAAGGGCATCGAGAGAGAGAGAGAGAGAGAGAGAGAGAGAGAGAGAGAGAGAGAGAGAGAGAGAGAGAGAGAGAGGAAGAAATATCAGTTTCCAATGCTCACCATTGTCAAGATGTTCACTAATCTATTTGTCTTGCAGTATATCAAAGAGAAAGATGCATTGCAGACCAACTGAGCGAGTAGAAAAGGGACCCAACATGCCAATTTTTCATTTGCCTGACCTGTAATGCCGTCTGTTAAGCAACCGAAGATCACTGTCGAGTGGACATTCAGTCATTCAATGGAAATTCACATTGTTAAAGTTGCAGTCTCCACGCAAATAATAATAGTTATTGCATTTAAAGGTGACAATCATTTAAGTCGAAAATGCTTATAGTTAAATGTGCCATTATGTAAAAAAAATATCCTTTTAATGATGATGTTTTTTTTTCTTCTTAGACCTTCACCTCCTGAAAATATCTAGTATGTATCCCATAGGGGCCACAGTGGCCCTCCAAAGATGTCCCTATAACCTTTGTGATTGGTGGAGGGACAGCGGATGTTCTCTTGCCACCATATTTGTACATGTCTCAAATTCGTTGTCTGCATTTACCCATTCTATAGCAACCATAGGAGCATTGAATGCCATTAACATGGTGCTTGGGGAACAGTTACTGGGGAATCGAACCCGGGACCTTGGGCTTCTCAGTTGGGGTCTCTAACCATTCATCTAAGATCATCTGAGATTTTCTCACATATCTACTTTATTTTTTATTTTATTTTTTGATACACAGTCTTACATGAAGAGTAACTGTAATGATTAATTATAATTATGATTATTTGGTCACTTTGGCTTGGGATGTTCTCTTGCCACCATATTTGTACATGTCTCAAATTCGTTGTCTGCATTTACCCATTCTATAGCAACCATAGGAGCATTGAATGCCATTAACATGGTGCTTGGGGAACAGTTACTGGGGAATCGAACCCGGGACCTTTGGCTTCTCAGTCGGGGTCTCTAACCATTCATCTATGAGCAAGCTATAGCCCACCCTTGCTCCAAAAACCTGAAGGATGTAAACAAAAATATTCACGAGCAGCAGAAATTTCAATCCAATTACAGTTTAATTCACATTGAAAAGGAAAGGCCTTCAATGTTTTTTCAGCTTTTCAGGACGGCTATTAGCGGGACACCTACATGTACACACACAAAAAAAGATGCATTGCAGCGGGAGGGGAAACGATGAGCCTCTCTAATAACACAGTAGCTCATCACTCATTCCTGGTTCTCACCGTCAACACCACCGCCACCAACCACCATCACTTCCTGCCCCCCCCCCCCCCCCCCCCCCCCCCCCCCCCCCCCCCCCCCCCCCCCCCCCCCCCCCTAATAAGGACCCCATTGTGAGGGGCTTCCATCAATCTGGCCCCCGGCACTGCAGGGGTTAACAGCTCTAATTTAATATCATCAAGACATCTGCACCGCTTTTTTGCGTTATTATATCTTTCTGCATAGGAAGCTATCAATCGCGCAAACGGGACGCCCCTCCCCTCCCCTCCCGCGCTGCTAACAACAGCCAGCCACATGTGCATGCATGCATGCATGCACGCACACACGCGCAGTTGCACGCAACATGACATACATGACTCTATTCTCACTGGGACCACCCAGGTACAAGGAGTAATTACTTCAACAACTTTGTGTTACATCAACAATCTCAGCCCCCCTCCCGCCGTACATCATCTCCGCGGCTAGGCTTCCCCTACAGCCCCCTCATGGCCGTCATATGGCGCGATTCTCCTCCTCTGGCTACCATATTTCATTCGCCTTTTCATTCGACGTGTTGATTTCTGATTGGCCGACGCAGGCCCTGGGAACATGACCTCCCACCACCACCATCGGCGGCGGTGGTGGTGGTGGTGGAGGTGGTCACCATCTATCCACCTGTCAATCTGTAATTCATCCTAAGAAAAAAAAGAAAGGTTTCGTGATGTTCGTTTTCTTTTAGGTGGTATGATCTCAAACACACCTGGAAAATCTGAACTTTGAACTTTCTGTGGTCTGGAGTTTTCTGTGAAGTTTGGAAGGCTTTTGAGTTGCAGTGAAACTCTTTTTAGACCATGCCCTTGTAAACAGAGCTGCAACGTTTAAACAGACCTTAAATCTGATTTTATTTTTCTGCATAAACTTGAGGAACTTGGGGAAAAATATCACCATTTGTCCTGAAGAGGCAAAACAGTGACGCTATGTGTTAAAAAAACAATAGGGGAGGGGTCTCTTTTCCCTGTTTTAACATGTATAAAACAATCCAATGTGACATAACTGAATTAATAATACCCCCTCCAACTGTATACAGTATACAGTACTTTCCACATTTTCGACTGCTTTTATTGCATTGTATTTGTGACATTTGCTAAGGCAATGTAAATGTTTGTTTTCTCGTGCCAATACAGTTTCTTTGAATTGAGTTGACATCTGCTGGCGAATCCCTTTGACATACTGTATATAGGATTTACAAACAGCAGGAAAATCAGATCACTTGTCTGAGCTAGAAAACCCTAGACCACATCTATTTTTTTAATGTCCCAATCCCTTTAAGCTTACACCCCCCACCCCACTCCTTTCTCTCCCATTCCAAGAAATGGTTGTCATATCTTGCTATTACAGCTGCCATTTGGCTCGGGCTCTAATGTTCGGTATCAAGCGATAATGTGCGCCTGACACTCGGGTGTGCGTGTGCGACTCCGACATCTGTTCGCGAGCGATGCCGCTAGCAGCGCGTACCCCCTCTGATAATGCACTTCCTATTGTGATCATTTTCAATTGATTCTTTATGAGTCATTTCAAAGCTAATGACTTGTAAGAGATACTGCGAGGAGGGGGCCTCTGGGAAAAGTTAACCCAGATTGACAAGCGCGATCGTCTCGAGGACCGTTTAGACGGCGACGAGGGAGACAGCGCGGCGAACGAACGAACGCCGAGCTGTAAAAACGATCGCCACTCCAGCAGTAATCTGTACATAAAGGGGCCGCAATCACGCCGCGCTCCCGTCCGTGATTATATTCCGAAAACTACCAATTACAGCCCCGCGTCAGAAAACTGCCTAGCGGAGCGCCCGGTGCCCGACCGACACTCTGCAATAAAGCAAATAATTTCCAGTTGGAGAGACAGAAAATGTTAATATGAGGGGTTGGAGGAAGATGGGGGGACGAGGAGGATCTCTGGTTTAAAAGGAAGTAGCTAATAAGGTTTAATGGTGCATGTCAGGAAGCCACAGTATGCTGGGGAAACACAGCTGGCTTCATTTTGTAAACTATTTGATATACACATCTATCCCGCTCACAATTATCAGCTGCTCAGGCCACTGGGGACAGTTTAGGAGCTCCAATCAGAGGGGGGGGGCATTTTCTAAACCCCCCTCTCTCCCTCCCTCACCCCAACACGCTCCAAATTACAAGGGAAAATACATTAATATAATACCAACGGACTGTGGTCACACAGTGCCCCAAAAGTGCCTGCTAGAGCAGATGGGGTGTTGTGAAAGTCTCCCTGGGTTCATCACACATTAAGAGCGAGGAACAGGACAGGGAAGTCTGTGAAGAATACTGGTAGGAGGAGGAGGGGAAAAATGGATTTCAAGATGAGGTGGAACTTACTTGGCAGCACATTGAGAAAACAGAGGGCAGAGAGGGGGTAATGGTGTGCGACACAGGTCTCCAAGCTGGAGTCTCCATGTGGCGAGGGTGTAGTCGACGCCCAAAAACGCTCTCCGCTGTTGGTGTGCATCCAACGCTGGGGCCTGTGATAATAATATGAAGGTTTGTCATAGCTCTGCTGTCGTCAAGAATCCAACTATAAGTAATGACAAATATGCGGTACATACACACAGAATTAAAGGTTTTGTGACATTTAATTTTTCTTTTAGTTTTTTCATCATCTCAATTACACCCAGAAAAAACTGAACTTCGCACATTCAGTGGATTTCTATGGTCTATGTTTTCAGTGGGGTTTGGGAGGCTTTTGAGCTGCAAAACAGCAAGCAAAACAGTGGCATCTCCTGGCAAACCCCTTTGATATACAATAGATGGGATTTACATGGATTGTGACATCAAACTGCAGGAAAATCAGAGCTCTTGTTTGAGCCAGAAAACTCCAGACCACAGAAAATTGACTAAATTTTAAAAGTTTATTTTTTTCCACATGCATTTGAGCTCATAAAATGTAAAAAAAAAAAAAAAAAAAAAAAAAAAGTAAGAAAAATTACCAAAATATGTTGAATGTCACAACGCCTCTAAGATTCATGTCTGACTAAAAATTTATCATAATGGTAATTGGTAACTAAATAGATCCAAAGCACTTTAAATACATAGATTTAAATAGATGCATTGTGGTCCCATTGTGGAGGAAACCATGCAAGGCACCAACCCGCATATTGGGAGCAATTCAGGGGTTCAGCAACTCCTGCTGGAGATGAGACTGGGGATCGAACTACCGGTTGCCAGACGCCCACTCTACCCCTGAGCCAATGTTGTCCCAATCATGTGCAGCTAATGTATGGGGCTATCGGGCTAGGGCAAAAAATGCATGTTAGGTTTTTAAGTGATGATACATGTATACTGTATGATTAATGATGGTTCACGAGAGCAAAGATATAAGACTGATGATTCACAAGCGGTGAAGTAAGTGTTGCATCTTGTGTGGGGATCCCTGGGGGATTCCCTGAACTTCCAGGCCCACAATACCCCACAAGTTATCCCAGACCCCACAAGTTACCCCAGAGACCCCACAAGTTTCATATAGACCCCACAAGTTACCTCAGATCTCACAAGTCTCAAGCATAGACACAGCAACAGTTGTTGTGCGGACTTTACTGTACCATTTGTACTGTACCATACTGTGCTGTAACACAAGGTACTGATGTTCTCTATTATCTGTGCCCACTCCTGACAAGCTGCCCCACGTCCGCAATGGTCGAAAAAGGTCTCTCCACCATGTCAGTAGTGTGTTGACACTCACACTTTCACTTTTGGGTCAGCAGTGGTTCAGCTGTCTCAAAAGGCGGGGGTGGTGTACAGTATATGGCTGAACCACTGCTGAAGCAAAAGTGAAAGTGTGAGTGTTAACACACTATTGACATAGTGGAGAGACAACATCTAGCAAAAATGCATTTTTGAGTGAAATAACTGGACCACTGTTTTGGAAACAAATCAACTGCAAATAAAGGTAAGAAAGCCTTCTGGGGTGCATTGCTATACTTTAATGTTTCATTTTGTGTGTTTTGTGTGTGCGCGCGCGTGTGTGCACGGTATGGTGTGTGTACTGTATTTAAACATCCCATACTGAGCCATTAGCAAACAGGCCGAGCAGTGAGCACTGTTAAATCATTATGATCGCAAACCATGCCTTTGGGGAGGTTTATTACCCCTACCGCCGTGTGAGAAACGCGGACGCAAAATAGCCACGCGGCACCAACAAGCACTCGCATTTCGATGGCTCTAATTTAAACTATTATGTTCTTGCGGTTTCCTGATCCCATTATAAATATTTGAGGGGGGAAGTATTTATCATTGAGATACTGTATATGAGCCCAGAAGGATTTCCTGTGCAAGCAAAGGTCAGCGATTCGGAAGTGTAAACATGTGAGTGGCAGGGGCGGATCTAGGCATGGGCATGGGGGGGCAATGCCCCCCCCCCAAAATGCCCAGACTGCCTCACCAAACATGATGGCATGCAAAACAACCCAAGATATTTCAAATTAAAGTGCTTATATTTAAAATGAGTCAGAGTCAGACCTTTAGCTTTATGCATGCATGCATGTCTGTTGCAACTTCAACAACAACTGATGTTATTATTGATGCTTTACTTGCCTAATAAAAGTCCTGCAACTGAAAATGGTATGGCAATGGTATGGTTGATGAAGCCGCCCCCATACCATCCCCCCCCCCCCCCCCCCCTTCAATTGGGAAATGTTACATCCGCCCCTGGTGAGTGGGAATCCCGCTGCGCTGTTTAGCTGCCGGGACATGGCAGCGATGAGGAACAAACAGGGGATTTGTGGCAACATGTCATGGTCCCCCATGAGACGTGTCTCTGCTCACGTCGCCTTTTGACGTTTCACTGCGAATGAAGTGCACTACACTGAACCCTGCGTGGTCTTTGCGCGTCGGTGACTCCAAAGTTGGGCCGAAAAAGAGGAAGACAGAAGAAGCCCGCGGAATCTAACTGTCTCGCCCCAAATGTTTGGCAGAGAGCAGTGAGCACAGCCAGCTGTGGCGACGGGATGCGTCCTCTTCAGAGCAGACATGTTGGGGAGGCTTGACTTTTTGCAAGGCGTCGGACTGGTGCAGAGCCACATAATTAGGCCCCAGTCCGCCCATTACATGCTTATACTCGGAAACACAGTCTTTCTCTATGTCTCTTTCTCCGTCTCTCTACCTACTGGCCTAAGCTGCCATATCCCACCAGGTCTGGGGGTGGGGAGGGAGGAGGGGGGGGGCTGTCTAAACAAGCATGGCCGGCGCACCCTGCTAACCGCCGCTATAACGCACAGAGTGTTTATCGCACCGCGCAATGTGCAGGTGACACTAATTATCAGCAGATGACAGTGGCAGTCCCCAGCGCGGAGCAGATGGCGATACGGAGGGGTCACGTGTGTGTGCGCGTCGCACAGCCGCGAGCAGGCAGACAGACAGACAGACAGACAGACAGCGGAGGGTTGTTGCGAGGAAAGAGAAGGAGGAGGAGGAAAGGAAGATATAGAGGGCATGCAGTGGTGTTTCAAAGCAATTTGGAGCCCTATAGGCAAGATTTTCCCTGGAGCCCCCCTTTACCAAGGACCCTTACGGGTCTGTTTGGTAACGGACCCGTAAGGTAACGGACCCCCTTACCAAAACGGACCCTTACGGGGTCCGTTTGGTAACGGACCCGTAAGGTAACGGGCCCCTCCGGGGCTCCAGGGAAAATCTCCTGTAAAATGGTGCCCCACAAGGGATAAAATGATGGAATATTTTTATATGGGTTTTAAATGTTCAACTCTAGTTATAGACTAGGATAAGTATAATGTATGTATCAATATTAGGCTTATTAGCCTGGTATCCTTTTAAAGCATGTCTGGTTCAAGGTTCTTTATTTGTCACTCCAGTGTATGTCAGGACATATACAGGAAAAGAAATAACGTTTCCATTGTTCCCCAGTGACAATAGACAGTGCAATAAGAAAAAGGACAAATACAAACAATACAAGAAACAGTAAGTGACGTAGTGCGGCCAGTGGTGGTCGCCCCCTCCCGTCGCGGTGCCCCCCCCCCCTCCCCTCATGGCACCCTAGGCAACTGCCTAGTCTGCCTAACGGCAAAAATGCCCCTGAGGGCCTGCCCTGCAGGAAAGGAGAGGAGGAGAAGAACATGAAAGAGAGTAGCGCGTTCGAGGCGGAGGTCTGCAGATGACATGCTCCCCCGCATGGCGGGGTAAAAGAAAAAAAAACACTAATGACAGACTTGTTTTTTAGCCCGTCGTGAGGAAGTCAAAAGAGGGGGTGGGGTGCATGGGTGGGGGAGGAGGGGAGGGGAGGGGAGGCCCGGCGGGCGACGGCCGCCGTCGCACCAGCAGCAGCAGCGTGTGATCCGGATGGGAACGAAGGAACGGCCGCTCTGGGAGAGTTTTTTTGGTGATGTAAATTGGCATCCCCTGCATGCGCCATTGAGGACATGTGCCCTGCCACGCCACGTTAGCTCTCAAAGCCTCGCCCAGCACACCCAGTGTAAACTCCCCCGTTTCCAGGGCTAAATTGCTTGCATACATATATATACAGTACACACACACAATCTGGATGATATAACAGCAGGAGTTTTCAACCTTTTTGACTCCAGGGACCACCTTTTATTCAGCCACGGACCATTTGATTACATTTTCACACCAAACACCTAAAATTAAAGAATTCGTTTGGTTTTGTCCACAATTCCAGGCTGGATTTTGCCAACAAAACAGTGTAAACTTCTTAATTAAGTGGTGCTAATTCAGATGATGAATATATTTTAACTCTTGAAAGTTAAAATATTCTTCTCAAGAGTTACATCGGCTTAACCAACTTTCCATCATTTAGCCTGGGGACCACCTGGAACCTTCTCAAGGACCACTGGTGGTCCCCTGGTATACAGTAATTTAAAAAAAGAGAGGAAAGATGAAAAACAGGCATGGGTATTCAGGCGGATACTACAAGTGTGTGTGCGCGCGTGTGTGTGCGTGCGCGTGCGCATGCACATGCGAGTGTGTGCGAGCGTGTCATGTACACGCCCGAACAAACACACATGTTTTCGGGAGAGCAGGATTGGCTAAAATGTTAGCATAGCGCACAACCATATGAAACTTCACTTCAGTGAGATTTTGATTGGGGACGACAGGTGTCCCTAATTGTGATCTACGAACGGAACACACTATGACTAAGTGCCAAAAACTTCATTCCGACTCAACAGGTTTCTATTCAAACCAGTGTTGATTTTGTCACGCCTGGCTATAAATAAAATTACTTCGCCAGCGCATCCAGGGGCGGATTGGCACATATTTTCCCACCGGGACAATTTTGCCTTTGCCAGGCCACCCTGTGGGGGGCAGCTGGTTAACCAGATGTAACTCTTTGAGAGCGTAAAAATGAAACCAAATGGACCCTTGCGGGTCCATTTGGTTTCATTTTTACACCCTCAAGAGTTAAAATATTCATCATGTGAATTAGGCCAACTTAGTCTACACAACTAGAGAATGTAGAAGATTAATGGTCATTTTGATCTGTATGTTCCAGGCGAGCATCTAGCACATTCTAGTGCATTTTGGAAGTGCCACTAGTGCATTTTGGATCTTGTCCAGGCCACTAGGTGGCGCAGGCCACCGGGAAAACTCCCTGTACTCCAGATGGCCAATCCGCCCCTGAGCGCATCTATACTATGATGTTGACAAGCTAAAAATTGCCTCCTCGGGATGTAAACTGAAACAGACGAAAACTGTCTTGCATAGAAATGACTCAAATGTGACTAAAATTAAAAGAACACTGGTGATGCTTTTGTGAGGAGAAATAAGCAACCAGTTCTAACCTTAGAACTCTTAACTGAACAATATTATATACTGTACCTATAACCTATAGTTATTATACTCTGACTTAAAGGGGAACTCCACCCATTTTCAACATGTGATATTATTATAGCTTAGAGATGTTGTGTGGACATGATAAAAAAAAAGTTCCCCCAATTCTGTATGTCCTAAAAATGGAGGTCTGAAAAAACATCAACATGGTGAAATACATCTGATGACATCATCAAGATGCATCTCACCATGTTAATGATTTTTCTTTCAGACCCCTTTTTCCTGAGAGGGGACAAATGTGAACATTTTAAAATTTTGAAATTGAAAATGGTGGAATTCCCCTTTAAATAGATGTTTTCAGACAGACAGACGGACAGACAGACACAGAGACAGAGAACTCCGATAAGACATTCAGTGTTTTTAGTGGGCCCAGGACAGGCTGGACTACGTCATGTACGTGCTGTGTAAGGAACATTAGCAGCTGCTGATTACACACGGAGGAAACTCTCTATGAAGAAAGCCAAATGGCCGACAATGAATTTTGCCGTGAAAGTTAGGGAAGAGATTAACCCCCGGGATCCTTTATGTACGCAGCATGACGTGCCCTTAACATATCTTGATTAAGTCATCATGATGTATTTCACCATGCTAATTTTTTTCCCGACCTCCATTTCCAGGAAACACAGAATGGGGGAACCTGTCCACACAACATCTCTAAGGTATATTAAAGGTAGGGTAAGTGATTTGAAATTCATGGTGGTAGTACCAGCCTATTGCACTAGGGGCGTCCAACAGTAGCTACACTATGTGAACCTGCTGCTCGATCCTGATTGGAGGAGAATTCGCCACCACCTGGGGAACTTTTATTAGCTCCTCTGCTAACATGGGGGAGGGGGAAACTCCATATAGGTTTCCACCCTTATAATAGAGCATTTTAACAGAAAAAAAAAAATTGTGGGTGATATTGACAAAAGTGAAATCACTTCCCCTACTTTTAAGGACATAGCAAAATATTGAAAATGAGTGGAATTCCCTCAATACACATGCATGCACACTTGCATTTGCATGACCATTTGCGCACACCTGTGCAACCACACACAGACGCGCTATTAAAACAAGTATAGCATATTGAGAAGATTGTTTACAATGCCTAATTGTATCCATATACAAGTAAATGACAAGACAAAAACACAGGCCTACTTTTGCCCCAAAATATTTTCTAGATGTGAGAAGTGGGGGGACCCCTGTTTCGGGGTACTGTTGAGCAGACAGTCCTGCCACTGGGCATAGATGTTTCCCAATCTAAAGGCTTTAATGATTTTAATTCAATTGTCAGTGGCAGCTAGTGTATTCCACATTTTTTGTATATATTTTTTAATTGAAGAGCTACTACAGGTGCAAAGTGTTCAAGATGAAAAACAAAAAAACACATGCGAGGGAGTCAGGCAAAGGAATGTGTCTTTTTCACATCAAGAGACACAGGAAGTACAACCAGAGAATAACGGTGGCAACAAGACGTTGGTGACAAGAAAGGCGAGTCACAAACTGCCACAGTGTGGTGGCGAGTAAAGTTCTCATTGTTCATTTAACTCCGAGTACAGTATGGGAGTGCATTCTAGTGGTAAGAGATGTCAGACTCATACATTGATGAAATGTGTAACCCACCTGAAAACACAGACCCTTGACACAAAATGACAAATCGCTCTATAGCAATCACAATATAATAATATCTACAAAATATCACTTAATACTAGCCCTGAAACCAGACAAGTCTGCCATTGCAAAACATTAAAAGAAAATTGCCCTATCTATGCCGTGATATTTCTCTGGCAAGAACCCCAAACAATATCTATCTAACATGTTAAAATATAGCAAAGAGGCGATCTACAAGCTTACGCATTACGCCACGTTGTGAACTTGTAGATCTGCTACTTTCGCTAGTTTCATGGGCACTGTTTGACTCTCATGTGATGAAGTAGGGCATCATTTACGTCAGTGGTTTTCAACAGGTGGTCTGGGGACCACCAGTGGTCCTTGAGAGGGTTCCAGGTGGTCCCCAGCTAAGTTGGTTAACCAGATGTAACTCTTTGAGAGTGTACAAATGAAAGCAAATGGACCCTTGCGGGTCCATTTGGTTTCATTTTTGCACTCTCAAGAGTTAGAATATGCATCATCTTAACACAGCTAAAAGGGTCATTTTGGTCTGTATGTCTGCCTGTTTTGTTTCCCAAATCCAGCCAAAATCAAAATAAATCTCCAGTTTTTTGGGGTCTGTGCTGGGGCTAAAATGTCCCCAGATGGTGGTCCGTGGCTCAAATGCTGAATAAATGGTGGGCCCTGGTATCAAAAAGGTTGAAAACCCCTGATTTACGTACAAAAAAAATACACACTGGAACATATAGAGACAAGGTTTCTGACAGAAGCAAGGCTATAATCAAATCTCAGTCTGAGGTGATCCGAGACAAAGCCAGATCATATGGCTGTATTCGTTACGCCCCGACAGAAAGCATGTTTAACCAGGACAAAACGTCGCATATAAAAAATCCGTAGCCTATATGGAACCTTGCTTGGCACCGCGGAACTGTATATGCTGAATAAAAAATGCGATACGGTGGCTGCTGCTAGTTTCCATGGGATTAGGTGTCCCGTTAAATGCCACTCTAAAACCCACGTTAGTTCATTTCCCTCTTGGTTAATTAACATCTGGCTCTGACCTTTTCAATTGATAGGTGCAACTTTATCTCCGAAGTCAAGGTTAGGAAACTATGTATCCAAGCGTATTGATTACTGATTACTGGTCAGCGGGACGAAGAGGGACAGAGGCGTTTGGCTAACTGTTGTCACTCCTGCACCGATCCGACGGAGCGACGCTCTTATTAAAAGGTTTCGTAACATTCGTTTTAATTTATTTTTCTTTTAGGTTTCATGATCTCAATTACACCCAGAAAACATGAAGTTTGAACATGCATCGGATGTCCTGTGGTCTGGAGTTTTCTGTGGTGTTTGTAAGGCTTTTGAGCTGCAATGAAAACACGCAAAAACATGGAAACGGTGACATCTGCTGGCAAATCCTAATAACACGGGCAGAATGTGACATCACATTCGGCAGGAAAAATCAGAATACTTGTTTGAGCCAGAAAACCTCCAGACCACAGAAAATATACTATACTAGATAAAATATACTATACTATTGAGCGGTGCGCTTGTCACAGACATGCGCATAGCAAGTTCAGTCTGTAAACCTCAGTGCAGTCGCTGCCGGCACTTTAAAGGGCCGCCTCAGCATCACATTCACATGATTGACTTCATCCAATCACAGGCTCTCACAGGCTATTTAAACTGTAAGTTTGTATTGCTCTTCCTGCTTGCTTGCTGCTGCTGCTGCTGCTGCTCACTCTGATACTGCTGCTCTGCTTTATGCTTAATCATTTTGCTGCTAACCCTCCTCCACCCCAGCTACCACCTGTAGATTTGGATCTGCCGTTTGGGTACGGGGATTCGGAGTCCTTACGGTCAGGACTGTTGCGCTTGATCTGAGTACCCAAAAGGCAGATCCAATTCATCCGCCAAACCATGATAAATATATTGCTTATTTTATATTCAATAAATGAATATTAAACCCTTCTTGAGTTGTCCTGACTGAACTGTAGATAAAACGTTCAGTTTTTTGTGTGAAATTGAGATCTGAAAAATCAAAAATTTACATTTTTTTTAATGTCACAAACCCTGTAAGAAGGCATAAACTCTGCAAGACTGTGACTTTTACAGTTACAAAAATCCAGACGTATGAAGAGGAGTAGATGACATACTTTTACAATTTGTAAGAACTTGTCACATTGCAGGTTTCCAGGTGAAATTTTGTTTGTTGTACTACCGCAAATATTCTGGTTTTAAGAAAGAAACCAGAAAATAGGCAGCATGAAATATTTCTCATGGTATGCTATACATTAGCAGAGGACACTTATTTCTCTTCGCTTCAACTACGGTATGTGTTTGCAGTTGCTTCAAAGGGTGAAGAGAATACATCCAGAAAGGACATCCAGGTCTCCTGAGCACCAAACTACCTCTGTCTCTCAGCCATCTGACCTGGAATACCCCCCTTCCCTCTCACTC
>CM076967.1:42082746-42227605 GCA_039105355.1 Benthosema pterotum
CTCTTAAAATATATATAAAAAAAAAGAAACGGCGCTGCATGCACCCTGGGACCGGGGATCCTCCTCATTCATTACGTCAAGCGGCCCTGGACGAGACGTTTCTATTACGGCACCAGATGTCCAAATCAGCCGTGTTATTGCAGCGCTTACCGCGCCCCACCTCCCCCGGTCCCACCGTTTATTTACGTAGGGGAGCGCGCTGGCGAGCCAAGGGGGGGTGTGGAGGGGGTCCTGGCTAATTGTGAGCAGCTGTAATATCACAGGGCCCTCATTAAGAGGGCAACGGCTTTGCACACGCATTCATAATCCGCCCTGAAATGGAGCCGCGGCAGGCGACCCCCCCCCCCCCCCCCCCCCCCCCCCCCCCCCCCTCGGCGGACCGCTACTGAATTACCAGATTGTTAGCGTGGCCTAATTTTTACACTTTGTTTATGAAAGGCTAAACCGCTCAACATGATTAGCACCCACAACACTGTGATATTTTCTCTCTCTCGGCCGGATCGCCTCGCCTCTCTCTCGGCGGAGCGACACTCTAGGGAACCGAAGGGGCTGGGGTTTGGCGGGGAAGGGGCTTGGGGAAGTGTGGGGGGGGGGTTCGTAGATACCACTACTTCAGTAGGGATGCTACGTTTGTTTGAGAGGGATGAAGGACAGCATGAGGACTGTGCAATGGCTACACGGAGTGGAGAATAGGACAATGACTTTATTCAGAGATTTATGTCCCATGCAGTCATGGACACACATACTACCAGAAGCTACAGCGTCCAAATTGGGCCACTCAAGCTCAGGCCTGGTCAATCTTGTTTAGCCTATAGCTTGTGAGACGTTAAGACGTGGGTGAAAAACCAAAACAAACCACGAAAGATACATTGGCATTCCACACCCCTCGTGAACGCTCAAGATTGGCCCAGTCAAATTTGAGTCCACACTACACGCCTGGCACGTACAGCTAGTGCTACTTGTTGAATATTGGTATACGTCCAAATGCCTTTGCTATGTTTCACCGGTGAGTGGCCATGCCACTGGGTGCATGCTTTTTGTCCGACGTATAATTGGTCCATATAGCGCCAGTTATACCACAGGTTGTTTTGAGGAACTATGGCAGGGTTTTTCAACCTTTTTGACTCCAGGGACCACCATTTATTCAGTATTTGAGCCACGGACCACCATTTGATTACAGTTTCACACCAAAGACCTAAAATTAAAGAATTCCTTTGGTTTTGTCCACAATTCCAGGCTGTATTTTGCCAACAAAACAGCGTAAACTTCTGAATGAAGTGGTGCTAATTCAGATGATTAATATTATTATTAATATTTTAACTCTTGAGGGTGTGAAAATGAAACCAAATGGACCCGCAAGGGTCCATTTGGTTTCATTTTTACGTTCTCAAGAGTTACATCTGGTTAACCAGCTTTCCATCATTTAGCCTGGGGACCACCTGGAATCCTCTCAGGGACCACTGGTGGTCCCCGGACCACCTGTTGAAAACCCCTGAACTAAGGTGATTGGTTGAAAATGTCACGTGCAATGATTTCTGCTTGTGTTTTCTCTCAGAGCGCAGGTGTGATCAAATCACGTTTAAACCACAGCCTCTCGTGTAATATTGCTCAACTCAACCAGAAAGAAACCCAACCTCCCGTGGGGCAGTGCACCTAAACCTAACCCTAATCCCTCACCAACCTTAATCCGGTCTGACCGATGCCATGTCAAACCAACCGGTGCTTTCCCCAGTCTGCCACCAACCTTGTCTCTCTCTCTGTCAAACGCTGCCTTGCTCTCTCCTATGATTTAATATTAAACATCCATACTATAACTAAGGAAATGTCTGACTGAATGTCTGAATGAATGTCTGAAACCGGCTTAACTCCTGGCTGCTGCACCAATCGCTGTGAAATTTCGCACGGCCGTTCACCATAATATTACAAAGAAAGTGACAAAGCCCTTTTTTTCAAATTAACACATCGTTCATTAATAATGCATTTATTGCTGCATTAAATTTTCCCCATCCGCTTAACATTGTAGAGCCTTGGATTTCCAATTCCCTTTTCAGCCGAAGGCCACGTGGTTACAGCAGCGTGCACTGTGCAAAACAGCTCATCTACCAGCTCACAACTGGAACCATCATACACATCTTCCACTTTGAACGGATCTTCCATGCACAGTAAAAATATTGCCACTGTACATTTTTTGGTGTTTATATATTAAAACGGGTAAGGTCCTAGTAAACCTAAACCAGATGCGGCTCTTTCCTGTTAATTACCTCAGTAAGATGTGCGGCATTGGGAGGTAAAAGCTAGTCACTTTATTGTGAAGCGACAACGGAATGAGTAGCTGTTGCTGCTGCCTAACTGTTGATAGCAATGGCTGTGTGCGATATTGAAGAGTCAAAACTATTTTCATAAATGCACCTGTTTGGACAGAATAATTATGTCCTGTATGTCCTCATGTTTGGTCTTGAAATGGGCCTCCAGATTAATAGCATACATCAGTATTTTACATTCACCTCGTTGGTTATGTGAAAGAATTGAATTATAACCATTGCTGAAATATACTGCATGTGATTAATACAAATACTGTAGATGAATGCAATGTAACTATTGGTATTGATAGAATTGGTATCATTTGACTGGGATCTTTTAAAAATCTGCATCAGAATCGGCCCAAAAACATCCATACAGGTGCATCCCTATAACAGTTAACAGTTACATGTTTGACGCAAGTTGACCTGACTGAGACAGATTCTGAAAATGCCTTTAAAATACTGAATGGAGGAACTTATAAACTGTCTGGTGTGTTCACATGAGAGTGAATAGACCATAACATGACCAAAAGTGGAATAACCCTTTAAATATGCTCTTTGAAAAAGTGTAGGTTTCTGCCTATAATGGGTTCAAATCTTGCACTGCAATATCAATAGTTCTTAATAATGATTATTTTATGATATGCACTTTAATTGACTTCTAGAATTACCACGGATCAGTGATCAATGGGATAGCTTTATTTTTATTTAAAGATGCAAGAGCCATTGATGTTCTCGGTAACGCCGCACACAGATTGAAACAACCTGAACAAAACCACCTCGGTCCGCGCTCTACGGAATTCCCACGTTTATATAACAAACCTGAAAATAGAATGACAAAGCATAGACAAACATCGTCACAATAAAAGCTCCGTTTCATTTACTAATGCTGTTTACGCCAGCCATTGGCAGGGAGCGGCGGGTGCCCTTTTGTGTCATATCTCCCACTGTTGATGTTTGAATTTGTCATTGCACGTCAGTACTCCCAAATGTTTTCATAATCTGGTTTTATTATAAGCAACACTGGCCCGTGTTGAAAAATGAAGTCAAAAAAGACAACAAGGCGGGCCACCGTGGACCATCCGCTCAGCTGGCCAGAGAGAGAAGTGGGACCACACACAGAGCTGCTGCAACGCTCCGGCATAAAGGCAGATATTAAGATGGATTTATATTTAGCGTCCGTGCCGGGTGTCACGCGACGAGGAACAGCAGATCTGCAAGCCGGTGTCTTGGTCGCCGCGCGATCTTCGCACGCTTGTAGATCGGTCCCTTCTTCAGCGCGTGACGCAGCGCCACGAGTAGATCAAACTCTTTAGAATACAAGCAAAGTGCAAACAAGTCTCCGTCAGCCTCTCTCTCGGCGCGCGTTCTGTATACGTTACTGTTTTTTTCTAAACAACGCTGCCTCTGCGTTAGATTTTCCCTCTCGTTGGCGCGCTGCGATCTGAGCGAACGCGTGTCTTGTTGTTATTATACTGTATATCTGCTGCTTATTAACCAACTCATTCAGACTTTCCTTAAACTGGGCAACTTACAGTATGTGCTTATCGGTTTGTAAATTACCTCTGCAATTTTTGTGCTACATATTGCATGGGTTTTCAACCAATAGGGCCCACTATTTATTCTGCATTTTTTTGCCACAATTGATTGACTCATGATGTTGCGTTTAGTCTCTCGAAACCCAAAAATCAAAACATGATTTTCAAGTTTGTTTCCACAATTTTAGGAGATAACTAGCCAAATGTTCAAAATAACATTTTCTAATTGTGTAGATTCTTGAAAATTAAGTAATTCAGTTGTTTAACAATATATTTAACTCGTGTCCCCTAGGGTAGATACCCTCACAAAAACATGCTGTAATCCCGGACTCTGCCTCCCCCTGGCCAGCCGGGGCGCCTGATGGAGGGGACAGGAACTGGTTGGAATAACGCGTTCCTTCAACGCGCTACGTCCAACCAGGGAAACTCCCCCCTGTCAGGTGAAAAGAAGGCAGCTTGGACTCCTCATGCATTGAAGGAAGCATGGGGCCAGTCCGCTGCCTCCTCGGGTTGGTGGAGGGTGTGTAGAGCCCAGGATCACATTAGGAATTGGCACTGGGTGAAAAAATGGGTTTAAAAAAAAAAGAACCATAGTGCATACTGCCTCCTAATGCAGAGAGGGCATTACAGGTGCGTGAACTGGGAAGCCTTTTGCGCTGACTGAGTCTTGCCTCAGTATAGAGCAGGGGTTTTCAACCAGTGGTCCGGGGACCACCAGTGGTCCCTGAGAGGATTCCAGGTGGTCCCCAGGCTAAATGATGGAAAGCTGGTTAACCAGATGTAACTCTTGAGAACGTAAAAATGAAACCAAATGGACCCTTGCGGGTCCATTTGGTTTCATTTTCACACCCTCAAGAGTTAAAATATTAATAATAATATTAATCATCTGAATTAGCACCACTTCATTCAGAAGTTTACACTGTTTTGTTGGCAAAATACAGCCTGGAATTGTGGACAAAACCAAAAGAATTCTTTAATTTTGGGTCCTTGGTGTGAAAATGTAATCAAATGGTGGTCCGTGGCTCAAATACTGAATAAACGGTGGTCCCTGGAGTCAAAAAGGTTGAAAACCCCTGGTATAGAGTATAGAAGAGTGGCCTCAGGTAGCTCTCGAGTAACACTAGAGATGTCTGTGTGTTGTCTGTTTAAACTGAGGACCTTTATGCACTCAGACGTTAAGGACACGGGTGGGGGGGGGGGGGGGGGTACTTTGAGACGGGGCCATCTCCGTTTTCATGAGAGCATAATGCCGACGATATGGTCGCTTATCAGCCGGGGCCGATCTTAAATCAGCCCTTGATTACCTGGGGCTTAGCTAAAGAAGACGCGGGGAGCCATCAATATTGGATGACAGTGATGAGAAGATGTGGAGAGCCACTCATAAGCTTAAAGACGTAACGTTGGTTCCCCCCCCCCCTCATCCCTTTCCTTTCACGCATAGCACGCGCCGTCCGTTCGGCGAACGGGGCCAAAGGGATCGCAACACGAGACGCCCATGACTCACGTCATGACACATGCTGCCGGCCTCTTCTTCTTCTTATACGTCGTGACAATGGAGACGCCGCTCCATCCCATTCACGTTAAAAATAACGATCATAAATAAATCATGCCTACATTATCTGATTATTTAAAAGTAATACACCATGCCGTTTGCAGTTTTCAGGTCGTGGTCTTGTCTGATCTTGTCGTCATGTAGCTCAGGTGTATGGATAAGCGAAAAAAGTGTCTCTTGGAATTTAGCAGATGCGCTAACCCAGAGTGACTGAAACGTGGGTTATGGGCCGCAAAAAAAACAATTACAGGGCAAGTAGCCTTGGGAAGAGAGCTCTATGAGGAGAAAAGAAAAGAAATTATACAGGGCTTGACACTAACACTTGCCCACTTGGCAAGTAAAAAAAAATGGTGGGGCAAGTGAAGACTGCTACCTGGTTGTCCGAACGGGCAAGTGTCTTTCCCTGCTTTCTAGCTATCCACAATTCCAGGCTTGATTTGGGAAACAAAACAGGGAAATTAACATATACATCAAAATAACCTAATCTTCTACATTCTCTAGTTGTGTAGACCTGGGCTAATTAAGATGATGAATTTTAACTCTTGAGAGCGTAAAAATGAAACCAAATGGACCCGCAAGGGTCCATTTGGTCCACTTAACTGGGGACCACCTGGAATCCTCTCAGGGACCACTGGTGGTCCCCAGACCACCTGTTGAAAACCCTTGGTTTAAAGCACCGAAGTAGAAAATAAAATAAAATGCAAAATTTCCAATATATTTTTGGGGGGCAAGTGACCATGACCTGAGGGCAAGTAGAACCTGACTTGCACTTGCCCGATGGGCAAGTGCCTCGAAGACCTTAGTGTCAACCCCTGTTATATCTGACAGTAGCTCAGGTGATCCAGCAATCAACATCACCAGCAGACAATGAAAGCAAATGTAGATGCAAAGAGCGACGCAGAGGCGACATTCAGGGGACAAACTGTTCCTGTTATCCAACAGTACATTTTCACTCAGTTATGTTGCAGTATTCACCTTCTACAATGCTCGAATGGACTCCAGGACAGTATACCTCAAGACTCTGTAGTTAGTTTTGGCTGCACCCTAAGCACACACACACACTTCGACCCAAAAAGTTATATTCTTTGTCTCGGCGCACACACAAAAACACTATCACAACAAAGTGTTACTCCTGCATGGGGCTTCTCCAGCAGGCAGATAGATCAAGGTCAGGTCAGGAGCGTGGATGCATGAGGTGGAATGTGTGCCCGTGTGTGTGTGTGTGTGTGTGTATATCTGGAAGGTGGTAGACTGCGAGGGAGGGAGGGGTGGTGGTGGGGAGACACCTCAGGGCCGCCCGACGGCTCCGGTTGCCTGAGTCTCTCACGACCGCCAAGGGGTAGAGAGGAGGGCTAGCCGCAGATCGATGGCCGCGTTGGCTGGATCCCCGCGATCAAGCCGGGGTGGGGGGGGGGGTGTAGGTTTGCGATCAGGTGCGGTGCACTGGGACCGAATGACATAAGCCTGCAGACGTCTAAGTGTCCCATTAGTGAGACAGCGTGTGCCGGCGGTGTCACGGGGTTGTTGGGTGGGATTTTTTTTTTCTCCTTCTTTTTCTTCGACGTGGAAAACGGCTCAGGTGTTCCTCTCGATCGCTCGGTGGATGGAGGAGGAGGAGGAACGGGGCGTCGCGCACGCAAAGGAGAAATAAGTGCGTTCATCATGGCTCCCACCCTACTGGAGGGGTCCCCCACCGGGACTCCCATGCTCTTACAGACTTATGCGACACTAAAAACGTTCTGATCTTTCCATATGTAACCAAAGCCATTATACCATTATGGCCTCGTAAATCAGCCCCGCGAAGAAGAAGCTGCAGCAGTGTCTGTGTGTGTGTGCGCGTGCGTCGGGCGTGCACGTCTTATATCTATACAGCGTGCATATGTTTGCAGCTAAACAGCAAGCTGCGGGGATCTCCCTCCCCAGCCGTGTGCGTGCGTGCGTGCGTGCGTGTGTGCGTGTGCGCGTGTGTGCGTGTGCGTGTGCGTGTGTGTGTGTGTGTGGATGTTCCCTCCTGCCCTCAGCTCACCAGACGACATACTGCGGTCAGATTGTTGCGGACGATGCCTAAACACATAGAAAAAGATGACAACACAGGAGGGCCACACACAGTGAGGCCGCTGTGACACACAGCGAGCTGAGTGAGCGAGCGAGCGCTGGAAAAAATGATTTTGTTTTACTTTAAGTAAAAGCGCTGTAAAAGTGCTGCAATCGGACTGGATTCAAACTCAGGTCTCCCACGTGAGAAGTCCGATATCTTAACCGCTAGACCAAAGGTATATACTGTACTTGATCAACATATTAGATTTTTGAAAATAATTAATGCTCAGGCTCTGAGTTACTCTGATAAAAGTCCAGAATTCAAAATTGACTTTTGAGAAAATTGAGAAAGTACTAAAGTATTGTATTGCTATCAAAATATACTTAAAAGTACAAATGTAAAAGCACTTGTTATGCAGAATGTCAAGGGTTTTAAATGCATGAAATTCATGACAAACCACAACTGTTTCATAATAACCAAAGTAACTAGAAGGCATAACTGAAGTTTTTACACAATCGTAGTGGATGTAAAAGTACAAGATTTCCCTCTGACACCTCCGGAGCAGAGGTAAGACGTTTACGAACTTGGAAATACTCCAGTAAAGTACAAATAAACGCCTCAAAATTGTACTTGGGAGTACAGTACTTGGCCTAAATGTACTTAGTTACTTCACACCACAGCACTCAGCTCCCTCTATATCTGGACGCCGGCTTCAGCGAGGCTCCAGGCAGGGGCGGATGTAACATTTCCCAATTGGGGAGGGCAGGAGAAAATGTTAATGGTTGCGAGAAAAGTTTTATCGCCCGTGTCGCTTCGCGCCACAGGCTGCACCCATTACCATTTTCGGTTACAGGACTTTTTTAGGCAAGTAAAGCATCAATAAAAGCATAAGTTGAAGTTGCAACAGACACGCAGCATGCATAAAGCTAAAGGTCTGACTCAGAGAGTTTTCTGTTTTCAATTATGAAATGCTGTTGGCTTAGTGGTGCCACAACTGTAGTTAGTTAGTAGCAGTAGTAGTGTTTCAAATCATTTTAAATGTAAGAATTTTAATTCGAAATATCTTGGGTTGTTTTGCATGCCATCATGGTGGGGCAGACTGGGCATTTAGGGGGGCATTGCCCCCCCATGCCCATGCCTAGATCCACCCCTGGCTCCAGGGACGGATGGTGTGCACGTGTCAACTCTCTCTCCCTCTCTCTCTCCCTCTCTCTCTCTCTGAAGCAGATGATCATATTTACATCTCCTGCGGGCTGCGACTCCACAGCCCACAGTTGTCCATCAAATCCCCCTGATTATTATGTCATCATCACCCGCCGTATATAGCTGGGAGCGAAACAACACGACAAAACTGTTCAAGACGCCACACACGCAACACACAAAAAAAATAATCCTCGTCACGACTTGATGAAGATGTACCATAAAAAACTGTTGAGGGATCACTTTACTGGGGTTGGGAGGGAAATCACTTTGGCTTGCTGAGTGCTGCTTGTGAGCACAGAGTGCAACAGTTACAGCGCTTGGACTAGTCCAGGGGTTTTCAACCAGTGGTCCGGGGACCACCAGTGGTCCCTGAGAGGGTTCCTGGTGGCCCCCAGCTAAGTTGGTTAACCAGATGTAACTCTTGATAGCGTAAAAATGAAAAAAAAAAGTCGATGGAGTCAATTATGGTGCAAAACATTCATTCAATTTAACAAAGTTTAAAAACAAAAGCAACAGAAAATGCTGATATGTTCTGATATGTTGCAGAACATATATAAACTATTATGTTCAGTATAAGCTCAGTACAAGTATCAAACCATTTTAATATAGATCTTAAGTACAACTTTGTTGTTGTTTTTCAAGCAAGGTTCACGTTTAGGTTATTAGAGAAAGTAAAACATGATAATTATTTTTCGTTTGATGCTTTCTTTAGCTTTAGGGAGTTTAGCTGTTTATGACCGAGTGGCAGTGTTGCCAACTGCCAAAATCCAAAATGCACTAGTGGCACTTCCAAAATGCACTAGAATGCGCTAGATGCTCGACTGGAACATACAGATCAAAATGAGCATTAATCTTCTACATTCTCTAGTTGTGTAGACTAAGTTGGGCAAATTCACATGATGAATATTTTAACTCTTGAGGGTGTAAAAATGAAACCAAATGGACCTGCAAGGGTCCATTTGGTTTCATTTTTACGCTCTCAAAGAGTTACATCTGGTTAACCAGCTGTCCATCATTTAGCCTGGGGACCACTGGTTGAAACCCACTATCATAGGAGGAAAAATGGTGAAAAATGAGGGTTTTATCTCTGGCGCCTGTCAATCAATTTCACCCCAACTCACCAATAAAAAAAAACACTAGATTTTCCGCCAGGAGTTTTTCACTAATTTTGGCGCTATAAGGGTCTGAAAAAAAAAGATAAATATAGTGACAAATGCGCCAAGTTGGCAACACTGCCGAGTGGCAGAGGCATTCAAACATGGGGCTAATTATTTTTCATTTATTCATCCATCCATTTGTTATTATTATTTATTTTCAAAATATTAAAGTGATTTTTCATGATTATTATCTACTATAGTCCTAATGAACCCCAGGAAATTACATCTGGCCACATTCAGTACTGAATGCACTGAATGTTGCAAACTGCCATATTGAGACTATATGACACATGGCCTGTGTATAAGGCTCTCACATTCACAGTCAGTAGATGGGGTGATCTTTTGATGCAATTTCCTGGGGTCTAGTAGGACTATATAGTAGATCATAAAAAATGAATCACTTTAATATTTTGTATCAAACAAACATAAATATACATGGTGCTATTTAGCCCCATGTTCGAACGCTTTCTCTCCTGCAGGTATCAGAAACAGCTAAAATCCCTTTACTTTCTCAACATACAGTAAAACATGAACCTTGGTTGAAAAAAAAGTTGTCAGAAGTCCTTTAAAAGGGGAATTCCACCCATTTTCAAGTCTTTTTTGAAGAAGAAGCGTCTAAAGAAATCCATTAACATGGTGATTGTTAGTGGCTTTCTTCACGCTTCTTCTTGCGGGTCCATTTGGTTTCATTTTTAACACCCTCAAGAGTTAAATATTCATCATGTGAATTAGTCCAACTTAGTCTACACTAGGGATGGCCAAATGGAAAGATTTTCTTAACCGATCGTCGTCAGACCTCTGCCGGATAATAACCGTTAACGATAAGGAAAATGTGCTATTTTAATCCATTAAAAAGGGCCAATTATAAGCGGCTACAACCGCCTTTCCCCCCCCCCGAGTCCCTTTTCCATCTCAAGCACTAAGCAATAACAATGGCTGCATTAGTTCTATGGACATCGCGTCTTAGTTGTATAAGCTATGGACACGCTCTGTTACTGTATCAGAAACAAATCAAATTTCGGGGACGGAAATGAGCAACCAATTATCAAATGCGTGCGTGCGTTACAGCACAAACACTGTGTGTTCGCTGCTCGGCGAGATCACTTCGCTGCTCAGCGAGCGCCCTGTGCATGTGTTCTGAGAAAATCTATAGATTAGGCTACTGTTACTGTGTACCTTTTGCAGTATTTTATCAATTATATCCATCGTGCGCAGCGATGGTCGAGGGAGAGGAAAGAGTCCGTGATCGCCGCCTTTGCTTCTTTTCTTTTTCGTGTTTGCAGCGCCGGCTATAAAGCACAGGGGCCAGGGGGGGAATGCCCCCCTAAACGCCCTTACTATAATGACGCTAAAATGACGCTGCCTCATAAAGCCCCCCCAATTGTGAAATGTTAGATCCGGGCAAAAAAAACATCTTCAAGTATGAACGCACGCGCCACTCCAAGGCTCTTACTTTCGCATTACTTTCACATTAGAACGGTCAGTCCCAGTGCAAGATTTACGCACACGCAGGCGCAGCCGTGCGTGCACGGACACAATTCCATTCATTCAGTCGCGGTCTCTCACCGAATGAGTTTTCATCCGACACACGACGTTCTCCAAACATATAACACAGACGCGGGGCCCGTCTTGCTGCAGAACAAATCCATAGTCAGAGACAGGAACATTTGTGCCCTTTTAGCCATGTTTATAATGTTCTCTCACACAGAGCTAAGCAATAACGTGTGTACTAGTCCCACACTCGGCACCCTGCGTATAGGCTACTGTATGATGCAATTTTAACAACTGTGCGCTGCGCGATAAATGTAGGCTACAATCTACAAGCTCACAGAGCATAAGTGAGCTGCAGCACCTTCTAAAACTAGGTGAATTATACCGCGCGAATACTGCAGTGTAATATTTATTTTACAACGTAGACATCTAAATGACCAAAGCTCTGTGGTGAGCCACGTGCGTAATCTCCATATAGCCATGCATATGCGCAGTGTGTGCCGTGATGCAGACAGACAGATAAAGCAATGGCTTTACTGACATCCATAAAATAAAACTATAGGCTTAAATACATACAAAGATAGTTATTACCAAAGTTTAGTGAAAGCTCAGTGGCTGCTGGCTGCAGCGCACACACTCTGCTCCCCTGGCTATTGGGTAATAACGTGGATGAAATTGGAATAGTCCAGCGTGCCCCGACAGTCACGTGCGCTTTTATTTTTTATTTTATCAGTTAATCATTAGCCGTTAATGTTGTCGATAACCGAAATTCTTAACGATTAACGGTTAACTGTTGGACATCCCTAGTCTACACAACTAGAGAATGTAGAAGATTAATGGTCATTTGAAAAAAACAAAAACAAAAAAAACTGTCCAGGCCACTAGGTGGCGCAGGCCACCGGGAAAACTCCCTGTACTCCAGATGGCCAATCCGCCCCTGCCTCTATATTAATGACATATTAGAATGTTGAAAATGGCTGGACTTCCCCTCTAAGTGTGAGACGGAGTGGGTCAACCAACCGAACCGTCGACAAATATGGAACAAAACTATACCGTCTGCAGGCCTATAAATTATGAAGAGCGAGATGAGTCGAGATGAGTCAGTCGTAAGAGTCACCACTAAAGTCCTTGTTAAGATAATGGACAGTCGCAGTGCTACACTTTGGGGTAGTCACTCGATATCGCCACGCACACACACACACACACTCACGCACGCAAGCACGCAGGGCGGATGTAACATTTCCCAATTGGGGGGCAGGAGAAAATGGTATGGGGTCGCACCCGTACCATTTTCGGTTACAGGACTGTTATTAGGCAAGTAAAGCATCAATAATAACATCAGTTGTTGTTGAAGTTGCAATAGACATGCAGCATGCATAAAGCTAAAGGTCTGACACAGAGAGTTTTCTGTTTTCAATGATGAAATGGTGTTGGTTTAGTGGTAGTGGTTTAGTGTTTCAAATCATCTTAAATATAAGCACTTTAATTTGAAATATTTTGGGTTGTTTTGCATGCCATCATGTTTGGTGGGGCAGACTGGGTATTTAGGGGGAACCCCACCCCCCCCCCCTCCTCCTGCCCATGCCTAGATCCGCCCCTGACACACACACACACACACACACACACACACACACACACACACACACACACACACACACACACACACACACACACACACACACACACACACACACACACACACACACACACACACACACACACACACACACACACACACACACACACACGGAGAGGAGTCATCCTCATCCTTAGCCTGGTAGTCCTGAATGGACGCTGCTTCACTTCATAACTTCTAGGCTGACATTTAAACAGGGCCAGCGCGCTCACCCTGCAACACGAGAAGGTCACTGGAGAGAAGAGGGGGGGGGGAGCACGCAGGTAAATGTAACTGCTAAACCACAGCAGCGGCAGCAACCGACCCCCCCTCAACCCCACTTCTTTTTTTTTTTTTGTTAATAGAGACATAAGTTACGCAAATAATTTGGGGAGGGGGATGGGGGGGGGGGGGGGGGGGGGGGGGGGGGTGGGGGCTGTGGGAAGGAGGGAGGGTGGGGGGGGTTGGGGGATGAATCAGTACAGGAAATGCTCTCTTGCTAAGCCCTGTGTGTGGCCAAGAGAGAACACTATAAACAAAGCTCCCTTTGTGACTCGGCTCGACTCTCTGGTGCTCTCTCTCCCTCTCTCTCCCTCTCTCTCTCTCTCTCTCACTCTCTCTCTCTCTCCTGTCTCTCTCTCTCCCTCTCTCCCCTCTCTCTCTCTCCCCGTCTCTCTCTCTCTCTCCCTCTGCCTCTCTCTCTCCAGTCTCTCTCCTCTCTCTCTCCCTGTCTCTCTCTCCCTCTCTCCCCGTCTCTCTCTCTCTTTCTCCCTCTGCCTCTCTCTCTCCAGTCTCTCTCTCTAACAGATTTCAACTGACTACTTGTTGATACAGTATGACGTTAATTAGATCATCACTGACACAGAGCAGCGTGACAGCGTTGGGAGGGAGACGACTCCATCACGCTCCCCCTCTCCCCCTCTCTCTCTCCCTCTCTCCCTCCCTCTCTCCCTCTCTCTGTCTCCCTCTTTCCCTCTCTCTCTCCGTCTCCCTCTCTCTCTTCTCTCCCTTCACTCCAGCAGCCAGTACAGCGAGGTGACGTTTATAACGCCACTGTAATTGAACCGTGCTGTGACACAGCCAGCCAGCCAGTGCAGTCTGTAGTACAGGCGAGCCCCAGATGGGACGTGGATGGATAGATGCATGATGTGGGAGGAGGAGGAAGGGAGGGGAGGGGAGGTGGGGGGAGGGCAGGATTGGGATGACATGTTTGAGAGTACAAAGCAAAAAAATAAATCATGTACGTAATCGGAATTATGTAAACAATAAATACACCAGCGGAGCATGTTGCCGGGGTCATCATTTTTTTTGTTGCTGTGAGTGACCAATGCGACCAGAAATAGCACCGCGGGATGCTCTTGATCTTGAGAGCAGATGTTCAGGAAGCGATGCTTAACCTTTGAGTCACTCCTCTGGACGTTCCACCACACACACGAAGAAGAGCATAGGAGGAGGAGGAGGAGGAGGAGGAGCGGACTTGGAATGCTGCCAGGCCATTACAGTATAGTGTATACGGTTTACAGTATGAAGAACGCTTCATACACACATGGCAGAGTATAACCGTCAGCGGGTCGTTGCACTCTGGTGCCTACTTATCCTTTGGTCACACGGCGGATCTACCAGCACGGGAGATCACCGGAGGATCATTACAAAACGATAATAATCTATATAAAAGGCTCCACTGATTAACACATTTGAATAATCGTAATATATCCCAGGGTAAGAATGCAATAAGTGATCTCAGTGGCGTTTCTATGCAATTTGGCGCCCTAGGCAAGATTTTCCCTGGAGCCTCCGCTTACCAAATGGACCCGTAAATGGCACCCCTAAGGGATAAAATTATGAACTATTTTTAACCTAAAGAGCACATTATGTGTTTTAAATGTTATAGAGGACAAGTACATTCATGTATATACTGTATGTATTCATGTGTATGATATGGTCGCCCCCCTCCACTCATGGCACTCTAGGCAACTGCCCAGTCTGCCTAATGGCAAAAACACCCCTAAGTGATGTACAGTACAGATGCACGTCTGTGATGCAAATAAAGACTCCATGAGAACAGAGTGGGGGGAAAAAAATAATTCTGCTGATTATCCGTTATGAAATTGTGCTGTTCCTGTCAGTCACCCACCCACCCACCAGGCATGACCTACATGCCTTGTGTCATCATGTGACATCATCAGGGATGAAGATCCCCGCCCTGCCCATTGTGCCGCTGCTCGCCCAGCAGTCTGCTGTCACCTGTTGGATTGCATCAGTGATGGGCAGTAACTTGTTGCAAGTAGCTAAGCTACATAGCTTAGCTACATTTGCCAGTAACTTGTAGTGTAGCTTACTACATTTGTTCTGGGAATAGCTTGTAGTGAAGCTACACTACTTGTTTCAAGTAACAAGAAATGTACATTTTCCCAAACACACATTTTTAATTCCGCCCATTTTTAATGAGTAGAAAACTAGGTAGGTTCAAACCCACCTATAGATTATTGTTATTATTATGACTTTTATTTATATTATTTTATTATTTTGATAAATATTTAGAAAGTTGTACATTAAGTTGAGATATACATTTATAATGTATGTAGTGTTGATGTAGCAAGCCACATCAAGCTACTTTTTTGTGTAGCTTGCTACAATTTTCTGGGGATAGCTTGTAGTGTAGCTTAGCTATATTTTTTCGAGTGTAACAAGTAGTGTAGCTTACTACATTTTCCCTGTAACTTGCCCATCACTGGATTGCATGCATGCAACCTCCTTAGGCGTCGTACTGGTTTCATGTAACTATAATGGCACGATGCAGGCAGGATTGATACATGGCATGGGTGTCCATTATAATCAAAGGGAACTGAGACACACATACATGCACACACATACATGCACACACAGCGCCAGAGAACATTAGCCCAATACGTTGACCACAGAGGTTTTGCCTTCTTAATGCGTTCACTCTCTGTAATTGCAATGCAATGATGTCAGCCTGACAGGTGGAACTCTTGAACGCGAGACAGCGTTGAATAAGCTGCCACCGCCGTATCAAGAGCACAAAAACGTATCCGAGACACTCTATGGGGTGTCAATTTAATCATGCTTAAACCAGGTATCACATTCCTGCATCATGATTCCGACCATTGACAAAGAATCCTCCACCGACTATGTTGCAGCCGCGCAAAGAAGAGGGGCCCTCCGCCCTCCCTCCCTCCCTCCCTCCCTCCCCGCTCGATATGGCATATCAGAGTACCTGTGATGGATGGATGGATGGATGGATGGACATGCACACACACTGACATGCACACGCATGACTGTACTGCACCACACTGCGACAACTTATATCTGAAATGTTCTTCATCAATGCACCCTGCTTTGTATAATTTCTCGCCTTATTCAGTTTTCCGTTCCAAATTTTGGATTTTCACTTTGTTTACACTAATGATTTTCCAAGCTGAAATGGAAACAAGCCTGTTTTTTATCTAACATGAGTATTATAATGACTCAAATAATAAATAATCTGCATATCAGCGCCCCCACCACCTCTGTACATTGTGGTACTGCAGCTAAACTGTCCATGAAGAAATGGCAAGGACTTGTTATACCAGTGGTGACTGAGGCTCAAACCATTAAAAATAAGCTTGAGGGACATATACAATAGTGATGTATTCATGAAGTATTCATGTTATGCATGTGAAAGATAACAGCTGTTCTGTGTGGAGTTTGCATGTTCGACTCACCAAGGTCAGGTACCCTCACAAAAACATGCAGTCATCCTGGTCTCTAGACTGCCTCCCCCTGGCCAGCCTGGGCGACTGGTGCATTCCCGTCAGGTGAAAGGAAGTGGTTTGGACTCCTCATGCACTGTCAAGTCAGAATGAAGTCAGTCAGTGTAGCGCCCAGGAATGCCTTTAGACCAGGGGTGTTCAACCTTAGACCAAAAACTAAAGAATTATTTTGGTTTTGTCCACAATTCAGGGCTGGATTTTGCAAACACACAGTGTAGGTCTTCTTGATTAGGTGGTGCTAATTCATATGATGGATATTTTAACTCTTGAGAGTGTAAAAATGAAACCAAATGGACCCGCCAGGGTCCATTTGGTTTCATTTTTTACATTCTCAAGAGTTACATCTGGTTAATCAGCTTCACATCATTTAGCCTGGGGACCACCTGGAACCCTCTCAGGGACCACTGGTGGTCCCCGGACCACCTGTTGAAAACCCCTGCTTTAGACTATAGACAGCTGTGTGAACTGGGTAAGAATCACATGAGGTTTGGTTGGGGCTTTTTATCCTCACATTCCATGCTATGTATCAGGCGTTTTCAACAGGTGGTCCGGCGATCACCAGTGGTCCCTGAGAGGATTCCAGGTGGTCCCCAGGCTAGATGAGGGAAACTTAACCAGATCTAACTCTTTGGTCCATTTGGTTTCATCTTTATGCTCTCAAGAGTTAACATATTCATCATCTGAATTAGCCCAATTCTACTAGAGAAGATTTATGGTCATTTTGATCTGTATGTTTAGTTTTGGGATCTGTGAGGCTAAAATGTCATGAAATGGTGGTCCGTGGCTCAAAATCTGAATAAATAGTGGAACCTGGTATGAAAAAGGTTGAAAACCACTGCTATGCATGAAAGAGGCTAGCACCCCTCAACAGATCTGCTAACTGGAAAAATCACTAACTAATCATTCTTTGATTCCCTGTGATACACACACATACTCACACACACGCACACAACACACACACACACACACACACACACACATGCATAAGCCAAAGGCAAACGCTTCTTCTGGCCACCGACTTCTCGCCCCCACCCCGAGCCCCCCCCCCATCATCTCTGTGGGCAGCATAGCAGTCAGCGGGGCAAACAAGAAATAATTCATACGGCTTCCCACACAGGAGTGGGTGTCCTGTATCGGCCTGTCCGCTCCACTGCCTGTCTGTTATCACCTGCAATTGAGGTAATCCACTGGACTATTATGCCGCAGCTTATTGTACAGGAGAATATAGCGGCCTCCTGTCCCCCAACGAATCATACCTCTGGAAAGCTGACACCCCCCTGAGCCTGAAAACACTGTGTGACACACACACACACACACACAGCATAGAGAGAGAGAGAGAGAGAGAGAGAGAGAGAGAGAGAGAGAGAGAGAGAGAGACACAGAGACAGAGACAGAGAGAGACAGAGACAGAGAGAGAGAGAGAGAGACTGAAGGTGTTAGGTATAGCCATATGTTTTTTTTGTCTTCGATAGATTTTTCTGTCCTGTGTCATAAGCATCGATATCAAACACCTGTATGGCAAAACAAAAAGTGACAAGTTCCATTTTATTTTCAGTGTTAAAGGCCACACAGAATGTGACTACAGGACAGGTGCTTATGAGTTATGGATGCCATTTTCATTGTTTTAATTTGGGTAGTTTTAAAGTATTTTTTTTTTTTACATTCATTAATTTCCATTATTTTTTTCTTTTAGATTTTACGATCTCAATGACACCCAGAAAAGCTGAACTTTGAACACTCAACGGATTTTTTTGGTATGGAGTTTTCTGTGGGGTTTGGAAGGTTTTTGAGCTGCCTGCAAAAAAAACAGTGGAAACAGTGACATCTGCTGGTAAATTAAATTTGACGTACAGTATATGGGACTTTCTGACTTGCTGGGAAATCAGAGCACATGTTTGAGCCAGAAAACCCCAGACCACAGAAAATCTACTGAATGTTACAAGTTTTTGTTGCAATTAAGCTCCAAAAACCTAAAGAAAATAAGAAAAAATACAAAAGCCTTCATCCAGGGGTCACAATGACACTAAGGTCTCGGAGGCACTTGCCCATCGGGCAAGTGCAAGTCAGGTTCTACTTGCCCTCAGGTCATGGTCACTTGCCCCCCAAAAATATATTGTAAATTTTGCAGATGTAACTCTTGAGAACGTAAAAATGAAACCAAATGGACCCTTGCGGGTCCATTTGGTTTCATTTTTACACTCTCAAGAGTTAAAATTCATCATCTTAATTAGCCCAGGTCTACACAACTAGAGAATGTAGAAGATTAATGGTCATTTTGATGACCTGTATGTTAATTGTTAATTTGCCTGTTTTGTTTCCCAAATCCAGCCTGGAATTGTGGATATCTAGAAAGCAGGGAAAGACACAGAGGCAGAGTGCAATGACTGCCTTCAAGACAAATTTATCTTGTGTTGTGTTATAGTGCACTAAGTTGCACACTTGCCCGATCGGGCAACCAGGTAGCAGTCTTCACTTGCCCCACCATTTTTTTACTTGCCCCGGGCAAGCGGCAAGTGTTAGTGTCAAGCCCTGCTTCATCCTAATATCCTAATATCCTAATATAATCCTGTATGCCTTTATTGATAGATAAACAGGAATTGCATGTTGAGGGAGATGGGGGAGGGGCAAAGGTCGTCTGGGTCGGGACTCGAACTCGCGACACACTCCCATGCTGGACTGCAGCCTAGGCGTCTGGAATGCTATAGGCCCTAGGTCCTAATTTACATAGTTTTTTTGTTGAGACCAGAACATGACATCTTTTTGAAAGAAGGGGAATCTTTTTTAGATTGATTTAGTTTTGAGTCAAAATAATAGTGCCCTTCCAGGGCTTGACACTAACACTTGCCCGGGGCAAGTAAAAAAAATGGTCGGGCAAGTGAAGACTGCTACCTGGTTGCCCAATCGGGCAAGTGTGCAACTTAGTGCACTATAACACAACACAAGATAAATTTGTCTTGAAGGCAGTCATTGCACTCTGCCTCTGTGTCTTTCCCTGCTTTCTAGATATCCACAATTCCAGGCTGGATTTGGGAAACAAAACAGGCAAATTAACATTACACATCAAAATGACCTAATCTTCTACATTCTCTAGTTGTGTAGATCTGGGCTAATTAAGATGATGAATTTTAACTCTTGAGAGTGTAAAAATGAAACCAAATGGACCCGCAAGGGTCCATTTGGTTTCATTTTTACGTTCTCAAGAGTTACATCTGCAAAATTTAAAATATATTTTTGGGGGGCAAGTGACCATGAGCTGAGGGCAAGTAGAACCTGACTTGCACTTGCCCGATGGGCAAGTGCCTCTGAGACCTTAGTGTCAACCCCTGCCCTTCCCTCAATACTGCCATGTGACATCTGTCAAGCCTGTTTGCCAGCAACAATACTCACTCTTATGACTGCCGTTAACTTATATGGAATAAATGGCAAATTTGCACTGTAGAATCCCATGAGCTAAATTTCCGTTGTGAAAAAAAAAACACACACTAATAGGCATTCGAAGCATGTTGCGCGTCAGCCTATTGTACCATTGAGAGCCCCCATGACACAAAAAAGGGCCGCAGTCGATTCCATCTCCGAGGGGTCAGCAAAAATTTGGCTTTTTGAGCTCTGGCAGAGAAATGTTGATACTGTATTGCTCTCAATATGCCGCAAAAGCGCATTTTTCGGAAGGTTTAACCCTTATGTGTACTGCGTTCAGTTTTGGTGTTTTAGCTGTTAAAAAATAGCAGATCTACAAGCTCATATCGCGCCACCGAGTGGTGCGATATAAGCTTGTAGTTCTGCCATTTTTGAAAAAATGTGAAAATGTGGTGCAAATCTTTGAATACATTATTTCAGAAGCAAACATTTTTAACTCAAATCTTTGCTTCTGGGGGATCGCTAGAACAACATGTTTTTAGATGAGGTTCTGCAGCTAAATAGAAGATATTTCTGGGGGTCCTTCCTATGAAATATGTCAAGCATCACTGACACAGGAAGAGATTTTTCCAGAAAAACTAGAATCTCGCGCCAGAGACTATAATTTAGTGTCACAAAATAGAATCTAGTGTCAGGAACTAGAATCTAGTGTCAGGAATTAGAATCTAGTGTCAGAAACTACAGTCTGAGAGGAACTAGAATCTACCGTGGGGGACTAGAATCTAGCATCAAAAACTAGAATCTGATCAGGACACAATGGATTAATATATTATTCAGTAGCGCCAACTTGCAAACTCACACAAATATCGCGCTCTCACAAGCCTCTCATGTTGCCACGGCGCGAGGGCTGCTGCCCTGCGCGGGGAATTGTCGACATTCCCATGATGAGCCGGCAGGCCTTGTGGTGGTCCGGGTGCGGTGGGGGGGTGGGGGGGGGGGGGCATAGAGATGAGGTGGTTGGGGGTTGGTGGGGATATAGAGATGAGGTGGTGGTGGCGGATGGGGGGTTGGCGAACGAAAATTGATTGTAAACGCTGAATTATTCAACCAAGGCCCATACGCCATTTGAGTGAGTTTCTTCGGTTACGTTCAGAAGAGCTTTCATAGCAAAACAGGGGAAGATTATCTTCCACAGGCCCCAGTGGAGGCCTGAACGCCACCTCGTTAATGAGACAAAGCATCTACAGTCCAGACACACACATACAGACTGACACACAGACACCATTCACACAGACAGACGGATGGACGCACTGTCTGAATATTTATTTATATATCCACTCCCCTCTCTCTCTCATATACTCATCAAGTGTGTCACTGACTATGAATTAGAGAAATTAAAAATGTTTTTCACACTTTTAGAGGACTGCTTCAATCAATGCCAATGACAAAATGAAGCTCGCCTGTTTTTAGTCCCAATAGACCTTGCAGTAAGCCCTGCCCTCTCCTCAGCCCAACCATGGTTGGACACTTTCCATATCGGCTCATTCATTCCAATGTAAATATAATGGACATTACACATTAAAAACAGACAACAAAGACATCCAAACAGTCTGTCAAGTACAGTGGGAAAAATGTATTATTATTATTTATGTCTTTTTTTTTTATCATATAGGGAAATGATTTGTGGGGAGGTTTGTCCATCACATGTTATGCTTAGCTGTGATTGGACCATAACAGTTTGGGGAGGGGTTTACTGCAAGGTCTATTGTTTGAATCGTCCTCCAAGCACAGCTGGTTTTGATTAAGGAACTACTACGTTTTTAATGTCATTAAACATGACCTCCAGGCAGCGTATTATTCAGTTTAACTTAATCATCATGCTAAAATGTCTATATACAGGTTGTGTATGTATAGGTTGCTGCATGTCTCCGCTGTCACTTTGTTCACAAACTGAAAGCACTGTGGGTTCCAAGAGGATCATAAGGACCCATAGCCTGGAGGGATGCAGCCCTCTGATTGGTCCAAAAATGTCAGAATCAGTGTTTCAGGCTGAAACTTTAAAGATGAAGTGCCATGATTTTTTACACCATAAAACATGATCATCAGGCATTATTGTAATATGAGGATTAAACAAATTTTAACAGTATATGTTAAAATGAGGTTTTTATGTGGGCAGCCTCACCAGCTCATTGAGTATGCCTGGTTTGCCTGGTATGGTGGGTGGTGATGGGTGGAGATATACCTATAAACTGAAGCCACACCACACCCACAACTGTAGTTGTAGGATAAAGGGGGAGGAGTTAGGAGAGGGGCTGATGATGTGATGTCACTATATTACAGTTTTTTTCATTGGTACGTTTGACTGGAAAGGTTCAGCCCTCAGGAAGAAACCCTAAATACAAAGTGAACACATCATTGCACTACACCAATGGGTCTAATCAAGTACTGTCACCTTTTAAACAGGAACAAAATTGGGGGGGAAAAAATACAAAAATCATGACACTCCATCTTTAATATAAGCTATAACCAGAGTGTTAATTCACAGTGTAGACTGGCTAAATACAGTCCGCATAAAAACACACACAACAAAAAGAGTGTGTGAACTAGAGTTATTAAAAATGCATGCTTCTGAGCTTTTGAGCAGCGTTAAGTCTCTCGATATTAATCCTCCTCAAACAAAGAATAAATAAAACTAAAGCTCCTCTAAGAGCTATACGTACGTCGTTGCTCTGGTCTGTTCATTCCAGTGAAATGGAGAAGCCCTGCATGCTCACTGGAGAGAGAGAAAGAGAGAGAACTGACTAATCCTTGGCCTCAAGCTGTTAAATACATTCTTGACAAATGTCCTCATCATTTCTCTTTATTCAGTAACAAGATGTCCCGCGCCTTCACGTTATTAATATGCATGAAAACAAAAACCAGATATGATCACGAACCCCACCGTCTGTCCGTCTCTCAGTTCAAGGGCAACAATTTGCTCGTCTCGTTTGAAGATCATTAAAACGATGCCCTCAATCATAACGCAGGCTTTGTAGCGAATAAAAACGGAACGGGAGCTCAATAAAACTAATTAAATGTAAAACGCTGTATGGTGCTTCAACGGAACCTGTTAATACCATTCAGTCGGGGTCCGTCCTCCTCCAATTACAGAACATCTCAATGACCTCACAGTCCACAATAAATCTACCTGATCACGTTAAAACGCTCTGGACGGGAATTACATCTTGGTGTTAAAGGGGAATTCCACCCATTTTCAACATTTTTTTTCTGAAAGCGACAAATGGGGCCAAACGGTCCATAGCGGTTCCACTTGGTCCAAAAGTTTGGTCCTAAAAATAGCACAGCACCAGGTGTCACACTAAGACTGTGTAGAACTGTTATTTTTAAAAGATCCTTAAAGGGGAAGAGGTGCAGGGTGGGCATGATAAAAAAGTTCCCCCATTCTGTGTTCTCAAGAAATGGAGGTCTGAAGAAAGCCACTAACATGGTACTGTAAAACATCTTGATGACATCATCAAGATGTATTTTCACCATGTTAATGGATTTCTTAGACGCTTCTTTTTTCTGAGAGCGTACAAATGGAACCAAATGAACCCATTAGGGTTCATTTGGTTGCATTTGTACGCTCTCAGAAAAAAATGTTGAAAATGGGTGGAATTCCCCTTTAAACTGTGGCAAAGTGAACTTTGCTTCTGGGAGGTCAATGGGACAACATATTTAAAGGCCAACAATGACATACTTTTTTACAATTCTTGACATGAAATATTTGATAACCTCTGATATAGAATCATACTTTTTTTTAGAAAACAGATCTAAAAGTATTTTTTTATAACGGGCCTCGGCACTAAATGGATTAAACAGGAAAGGTGGGGATGAGGTAGCGAGGGGGGGGGGTAGAAATGCGGAGGAGGAGGACAGGGTATATGGGTATACTCGCCGCTTATTTTACGCCTCGTCGTATGTCCGCGTCACTTGCCGTAAATGACTTGATTTACCAAGTGAGAATCGGAGGCACATTCAGCGAGTGCCGCGGGTCGCATGCGGCGCCCAGGGGTGTAGTTGAGGGGGGTAGGTGTTTCCTAGAAATGGAGGTCTGGAAAAAATCATTAGCATGGTGAAATACATCAAGATGTGTTTCACCATGTTAATGAGTTTCCTTTTTTCTCAGAAAAAAACTGAAAATGGGTGGAATTCCCCTTTAAGAGGCGTCCCCCCACTTCTAAAAGTCCCACTACAACACAGGCGGCGCCGGAACATGAATTAGGCCATAGCAGTGAAATGAGACAGGTGTAGGAATGCCAGAGATATGACTATGCGGTGCCAGAGGGGAAACCCTAGCTCAGCTCGGTGTCACACACACGCACGGCTCCGTTCGCCGCGTGTCATTAAATGACTCGCTGAAATTTTAATTCTCTGATCACATTAAGTGCTCCCTTTGTGTACAGAGAGCGCATTTTGGTGTTCTGCTTATTACTATGCTTTAGCTATTGAAAAATATCAGACCCACAAATCTCAATAGCGCGCCACCGAGTGGCGCGCTATGAGCTTGTAGCTCTGCTATTTTTGAGAAATCGTGACAATGTGGCACAAATCTTTGAATATATTATTTCAGAATCAAACATTTTTAACTCACATCTTTGCTTCTGGGGGATCCTAGAACATTTTTTTAGATGTGGGTCAGCAGCCAAACATAGATAATTCCGCTGGTCCTTGGTATGATATGTTGAGCACTGACACAAAAACGTAGATTTTTTTTTTCAGGAAAACTACGTAGAATATAATGTCAGAATTAGAAGGTAGCATCAGAAACTAGACCAGCTCAGTGGCCTTGGGGTTAGAGTGTCCGCCCTGAGACTGGGAGGTCGGGGTTCGATTCCCGGCCGGGGTCATACCAAAGACTCTCATAAAAAAATGGGACCCAATGCCTCCCTGCTTGGCACTCACATCAAGGGATGGATTGGGGGTAAGTCCCTGCGATATACTAGCGTCATGTCCAGGGGGTGTACTTGTACATCAGCTGCCTCACGCTACAGAAACAGGAGATAGGCTCCTGACCTATATGGGCCTCAATGGCTCAGCCCGGCCTCCTGACATCATGCCTGGCAAGGCTACCCCCCCCCCCTTATCAGAAACTAGAATTTAGTCTCATAACCTAACTCTAGTGTAAGAATGTAGTACTGTCCAAAAGCCGTAAAACTAGAATCTAATGTCAGAAAGTATGTCGTAGGAACTCCGTGTCAAAAACTAGAATGTATCATCAAAATTAGAATCTCATGTCAGAAACCAGAATCGAGTGAGGACACAATGGGTTTTTAAGTGCTTCCAAAGAAGACAAGAAGAAGACCAAGAAAATCTGGAGCGACGATCTCCGCAAACAGCGGCGGTTGTCACTCTATTATTCTCGAGAGGAGAAGCCTTCTTAAGGCCCTTCAGATCGGACATGGAGGAGAGGGGCGTAAGGAAGGAGGATCTTCCACTTTGTTTTTTAATTTTTTATCTTATTCCTTTCCACGCCGGCGTCTCGCAGAGAGTCTTGGGTTACGGCGGTCGAGATGATGTGACAGCTCATCTCACCACCCGCACATCCTTTTACTGTCCCACTCCCTCCCTCCCCCTCCTCCTCTCATCTCTTAGCGGCATCAAATCAAACAGGTGACAGGTCACCACCGCGGCGGGGGCCCGGGGGACACCACGGTGACACACACACACGCACACGTGCACATGCACACGCACACACACACACACACAGGCACAGGCATGGGAGGAGGGGCAATGGCCCCTAAATGCCCTGACTGCCCCACCAAACATGGTGGCATGGAAACAACCCAAATTTAGACATTTGATATATTTGAAAGATATTTCAAATTAAAGTGATTTGAAACACTACTACTACTAACTAACTAACTACAGTTATCGCACCACTAAACCAACAGCATTTCATCATTGAAAACAGAAAACTCTCTGAGTCAGACCTTTAGCTTTATGCATGCTGCGTGTCTGTTGCAACTTCAACAACAACTGATATTATTGATGCTTTACTTGCCTAATAAAAGTCCTGTAACCTAAAATGTTATGGGTGCGACTTTTCGCGGCACCATTTTTTCCTGCCACCCCCCCCCCCCCCCCCCCCAATCGGGAAATGTTATATCCGCCCCTGGCAACACACACACACACACATTGCCAAGGAGAAATAGAGAGAGAGAGACGGAGAGATGACAAAGATATCGGGGCATGTATACGTATGACTCTGCGGTCACACTAGATCCAACATGGTGTTTCTCATGTAAATCACGCAATATAGATTTGGCAATATAGATTTGGCAAACGAGAAATCAAAATGATCATTTCCTTGTTTTTGCAATACAGCCGATTAGCCAGCGGGGTCACGCCGATACACGGGGCCTTTTAACATCCGCCCTGACCCCATCAGTAATTAAAGGTCGTACATTATGGAAATTGGTTTTTGTGCGTGTTTGACAGGGTCCAGTTCCCTGTCAATATTTTTTGATCTTTTATATCCTTCAGGGGGGAAGAGAGAGAGAGAGAGAGGGTTGTGGTGGGCAGGGGCGGATCTAACATTTCCCAATTGGGGGGGGGGGGCAGCAGAAAATGGTAGGGGGGCGGCGATGAAGCCACACCCATACCATTTTCAGTTACAGGACTTTTATTAGGCAAGCAAAGCATAAATACTGAGTCATCAGAGAGTATTGATAGTTGTTGAGTACATCAGTTGTTGTTGAAGACAGACACGCAGCATGCATAAAGCTAAAGGTCTGACTCAGAGAGTTTTCTGTTTTCAATGATGAAATGCTGTTGGTTTAGTGGTGACACAGCTGTAGTTAGTTAGTAGCAGTATAGTAGAGTTTCAAATACTTACATAAATGTAAGCACTGAAATATCTTTGGTTGTTTTACATGCCATCATGTTTGATGGGGCAGACTGGGCATTTAGGGGGGCATTGCCCCCCATGCCCATGCCTAGATCCGCCCCTGGTGGTGGGTGGACGCGGTCATTACTGCGACTCCCTCTTGGAGTTGTCATATCTACACAGGGACAGTAAGCTTAACATCAAACAGCATAGTCGAAAGAAAGGGAAGATAAACCTGCCATTGTCCCCCGCATGCATTCGTCTGACCAACAAAACAAAAACCTTAGCCGCTTTCTTTGGTCGGGTTACACTGCCAAACCAAACATAAACTACGGCGGAGACCTCCCTGCCCTCTCTGGCAACGCGATGAAAGGGACGCGCGCTGGAGGGCCTAATAACGTTTTTGGATATGTCGCTTTTTTTTTCCTCCAGCGCCTAATTGATACTGGTTTTTGTCCCCGTTTAAACCCCCTTTCTGGGGCGAAAGCCAGAGGTGATGTTTTCCTAAGAAGATAACGTAAATAAAGCTATACGCGAGGAGGAGAAGTCAACCCTACCGGGACAACGGGACGGGACGGAGCCCACACAAGAAGCCAGAGAGAGAGGGTGACACCAGAGGTTAACATGAACATGATGGCTGGGGTATATATTTCTCTCCAGATCTGACCCCCATCCCCCCACCGCCGGCACCGGCTTGATTATACAATGTCGTGAACATGTGGCCCCGTCAAGGGTTTTGTCAGATGAAGAATGTTAACTAAATCACCTGAAACCTGATTGGTGTAACGCTGAACAAACAATCACAGCTTTCCGTTTTCTTTTATCGTATTATGCCTCGGATAACATACAGTGTGGCGCGGCGATGATGGATGCCTTTGTTGTCCAAAGACGGCGTGAAAAAAAAGAAAGAAATGGGCATCATATGGACTGATTGGGAACTTATGTAGCATTCCTGGCAAGCAGGACAACACAGAGACATCGCATGTGTGCCATTGTGCATAGAGAGAAGAAGCCGTCAAGACGGGGTGCCGAGTTTTTTTGTTTTTGTTTTTTTTTCCCCCCAACCACAAAACACGATCACCAGGTATTACTGTTATATGAGAATGATGTCCCCCCCCCCCCCCCCAAAAAAAAAGACTACAGCTTTAGTTGTATGGTATAGGGGGGAGTCAAGGGAGGGGCTGTTGTGTGATGTCACTATATTATACATTTTTTCATTGGCACGTTTGACCGGAAGGGTTTCAGCCCCCAACCCTAAATACAAAAAGAGGACATCCTTGCACACACCACGCCAAGGGGTCTAATTAAGTAAACAAATTAAGTACAATTAAGTACAAAATTGCAAAAAAAAAAAAAAAAAATAAATCACAGCACTCGCCCATCTTTAACCCAGAGCTTCATCCGTCATCAGGCAGGTTGTATGATTGTTCAACAAGGTCTGTGTAATGGACCATAAAGTGGGTGAAAAGGTGTCGAGAGCTCCGCCTACAACCATTAAGAGATGCATCGGCTCTCAGAAAATAATCTTTTTTATCTACATATGTATATGGTATATTTGAGCTATAATCGAAAGGTTTTTCATCATGTGAAGACTTTTTCCATTCCACGCATGCTGAGGATGGTAAACATAGAGTAGCACATTATGGAGCTGGATTCATTCAATCTCATCATAAGGTTCATTATGTCAATATGTGAGAAATCTTACAACGGTTGACAGTAGTGCCACTGAGCAGTGGGGGGATTTCTCAGAGAAAACAGTTCTATGAAAGGAGTTATGAAAAAAGGCTTTCAGTCCATATCCTCTGATTAAATAAAGAGAGCTGGCCCCAAACCTGGTTAAACCTTTTAAAGTGTGCATTTGCTTTAACTTAAAACGTAAGTAAGGAGGCATGATCACGCTCGTGCTCGCTGAATACCTCTTGATCGTCTGGCGTTTGAAGGGAGAAAAAGGCAAAAGGTTCAAAGTGACACACACGGGCTCCATTCAGCATTCAGCCTACAGTGGATCTAATACAGTTTGAAATAGTTCTCCCCGGTTGTTGTTCCTTTTTTTTGTGAAAGGTGACAGAAATCTGAAGCTAAACCTTGCAGTGCTTTTCACCTCTCAGTGGTATTATCTGATTACAACCGCTGGCAGCCGAACAATACTATGCCACAGAGGAGCCGGGGGTTGGGAGGGATAGACCTCGCTGTGCAGCGCTACCATTTACTGAGGTATGCTGCTAAATGCTTCCTCCGTTCTGGAGTGTGACATCATTTAAAAACACCAGCATACACAAATTCATGAATAATAATTTGATATAACAATTATTTCCCAGCCTGCCATGATACAGTATATTTGTAAGTGGCCGTTTGGCCCGGAAATAAAATACGCCGATATTAGATATATGCAAAGAAATATCTTACTCTCAACTACTGTACCTTGTAAACATAATAAATTTGACCGGACAACAAGTGTTACTAAGTGTCCCGGCGAGCTGATATAAATCAGGAGGAAATTCATTTAGCGGCCCCCAAATGTGAAAACCAGGGACGAGAAATGCTTACATTCCCTCCAAAGTTTCCTTAAACAACTCTTATAAACTTGAATTATACTCAGCCATAGCTTGATAAAAGTAGACCATCCATTCCCAAAACCGCTAGCACGAGACAAGTCCAGGTGTGCATTGGGCTTTTTGTGAAAATCACACACATTGCTATTCTAACTAGACGAAAATGGATTAAAGGAGAATTTCACCCCAAAAGGCTTTTCTACCTTTATTTGCAGTTGATTTATTTCCAAAAAAAAGTTATTATTTTGTGGAAAAAAAGGTCCTTATTTGGCCGTTACACCTACCCCACCATAAGCTCAACTGGGGCTATGGGGGTGTTGTTCAAATTGGTCCAAAATGCATTTCTTATACTCTCTCCACCATGTCAATAGTGTGTTAACAGTCACACTTTCACTTTTACTTGTGGTTCGCCCCCTCAAGGGGAGTGCACAAAGGAGGGAGTCAACATAATATTGACATAGTGGAGAGACAATATATAACAAAAACCTTTATTTTGGAGAGATGGGACTGGGTCAACAGCTCCAGCTTAAGCTTATGGTGGGATAGGGAAACCCAATAAAGAGTTTTCTTCGCAAACTGGATCACTTTTTTTTTTCTTTTTCGAAATAAATTAACTGCAATAAAGGGCGAGTAAGCCTTCTGGGATGGAATTCTCCTTCAAATACATCAAATAAGAAAATACAATTCCAGTGTACTACTTTCTCTCCTTTTTCTCAACCTGGTGTCAAAAACTTGGTGATAGCGTCATAGCTGGCGTTTGTCATTTATTTATCTTTAGTTATTCTCATAAATAAATGAGCGTGACAGGATATTTTCTCTACAAATGCAGGTGTGCATTCATAGAGATCTGGACTTGCCCCCTGTGCAGGACAATGTGTGAACGTCCATCATGCCCATGCCATGTCGAGCTGAATGAACGAACGAAGGCTCTGCAAACGTTGCATTAGTGAGCGGAGCTAATCACGGGGGACGCGGCGGTGGGCCGCGGCCAGGCCGGCACGCGGACGCGCTAGTGCTTAATCTGGCCAGAATGACATGTTGGATCGGTCAGAGCCGGGGGCGGGCATGAGCCCTCTCTCTCCTGTGGCAGCGGAGAACAGGCATAAATCTTCTTCAACAATCTATTTTCCATCATACTTATTCACAGGGGACATCTCAAAGTGGTCTTTACCCTTTCTGTCAATGGCTGCCCTCATCCATCAATTTCATAGAGAATTATACCCCGGATCGATGTAGTTCACGACCGCGGAGCATTTGTCGGAGGAGCGCGGGGGCCGGGGCGCGGACGCACGCCTGTTCAGACCCACGTCTTACAGCACTTCACGTTGACCAGTGACCACCCACTCGTGGCTGGATAATTCACACCCGCGTAGTGCAAACAGTTCAGACACATTGGCCTGGATTTTCATCACCGCTAAACCCCTTATCCCTTAGCTTCCTTGCCTATTTAAACTAATTTAGAAAACATTTTTTCAATAGTTAAAATGGCAAGAGAGAGAGAGGAGGGGGGGGGCAGTCTACAAGCTCACAATGTGTCAGTAGATTGGCATCTTGAGCTATTCTAAAAGGTTTATCAAAATAGTAAAAGGGGGATAAGGATAAGGGGTTTCGCGTGTGATGACGCCTATTTAAAGAGGAATTACACCCATTTTCAACATGTTTTTCTGAGAGCGTACAAATGGAACCAAATGAACCCTAACCCTAAAGAAGCATCTAAAGAAATCATGGTGAAAATACATCTTGATGATGTCATCAAGATGTTTCACCATGTTAGTGGTTTTCTTCAGACCTCCATTTCTTGGGAACACAGAATGGGGGAACTTTTTTATCATGTCCACCCAACACCTCTAGGGTATACTAATGACATATTAGAATATTGAAAATAGGTGGACTTCCCCTTTAAAGCAAGGAAAAGACAAACAAAAAAGAATCACACAGATGACTCAGATGACTTGGAAAAAAAACAGAGCTATGATGGCATGAGTCTAGTTTAGTCATGTCATGATGCTGTGAGTGACTGGGTGACTTAGCCCTGATAAATAGTTTAGCGGGGTCCCCAGGGCTGTATAGATCTGCCCCTCGTTTCCCCTCAACACAATAAACAACACCGCACCACCCCAGACAAGGCACACTAGGGATAACACGGCTAATAATACTCCAAATAAGGAGATGACGACTAATGTCATTGTCGCGAAATGCATCCAAAAGTCTAACCCTTTCAGCCAGAGGACACACACGATCGCCAAACAACAAGTACTTCAGTTCATCATGACGGCAAATTAGTTATGTCCACAAAACCAAACATCAGCGCTTTGATAGAAAGTGACCTGTCAAAGTCACAGAGTCAATTCCATCATTCTCGGAGCAGCTTAGAAGAACCCCGGCGGTGTCCCCCGCCCTTGTCATCTGCCGGGGATGTCAAAAGGCATCACTCAACCACAAAAAAAAAACGACGGGTTCAATTTGAGGAGAAGGACACACTATTAATGGGCATAATGGGTTGTAAGGGACAAGGTCCTGGCTGTTCCCAGCGCCATTATGGAATATTTAGCAATACCATTACACACCCTCTGACAAAGATATTGGGGCCCGGCTAATGGGAGTATGAAGAGCTCCGGCACAATGCATAATTGCTCCTTGTGAAACATTGATGAATGAAAATGAAGGGGGTGCGGGGGTGGGATCAAATTCATAAATCAAATTACAGTACCTTTGCTTGCTTGCTTGTGTGCGTGCTTAAACGGCCAAGGACTCTTTAGGGAACTCGCGCTTTTCAAATTGCGAGGGAGGAGGAAACTAAAGTAAATTGAAGTAGGCACAATTATGTGTATCTTCTCACACGAGCATTGTCTCGAATGAATTTTTTAACAAAAGCCCGACCATTAGCTACAAACTAATGCCGGTTAAGCCTCAGCAAAACTGAATTATTAAATCTGTCAGCCAATATCCCATTACAGGCTACTTATGAATACTTGATTTTATTTTGTATAATTGACAAGGCTTATCGCGCCGCGGGAAGAGGCTTCGATGGCAAAGCCGGGAGGTTCGGTGAGATCTTAGCGATATGTATAGGTCAGCGTGGCGACACAAAAGGAAGGCTCATTCAACACGCTTGGAGGGCTGCCATTAATGGCCGGATATCACATGACCTGTCATAACCGCAGCGCTTCATATGCAGGCCCTGCGCGTGTAATGTTAGTCAACCCGAAGGCTGAGCTATAGTATACACTGCACACCACATTGAAATAGACAAAAGGTGCAGCGGAACAAAGGGTTAATGCCCGTTGTTGCCATCTTAATCTTAGGATGTTATGTAAGAAGGCTGGTTTCACAGTTTGTGACATTATACAGTACGTCACATAGGAACACATAAGGGAGATAAGATACTGTATAAAAGGGACATTGTAGTAGTAGGCAAAGACAGCTTAAACATCTTGTAGTTAAATTACGTTTAGTGGAACTAACTTTAGTTAGGTCGTTTCAGGTCAATACATAACCCAACACACACACACACACACACACACACACACACACACACACACACACACACACACACACACACACACACACACACACACACACACACACACACACACACACACACACACACACACACACACACACACACAAAAGTATTACATAACTGTAGTTAAAATGACAAAAGTTACAGCTTAAGAAAAGTTCGGTGATTTTGAGTTACAGGGCAATCAATCAAAATGACTGCTTTTCTGACTTCTATGCCTTTTATCCTAACATGCAAATGCCTCCGTGCCTGACACCACTCACTTGCGCGCACGCACGCACGCACAGTAGTTGAGAAAGGGAGAGAGTGCATGCACACATGTACGCATGCACTCTCTCTTACTCTCTCTCACACACACATGCAGGCACGGAATGCACCAACACACATACACACACACCCATCCACACACAGACACGCACGCCGAACGCACGCACACTTAAGACATTAAGTCCTCAACCTGGCCCGGGCTTGTGAGTGGTATTGGCATGTACACGAGATTGATGAAAATTACTTCCAAAGCATTTATTTCTACTAATACCACTGAAAGAAGAGTGTGCACTCAGGAGATATTTGATCTGAATTAGGGAAACTGATGAAGCAATTGATTAATTGGAATTTAAGCCATCAGTCACCGGAGCCATCAGCAGCATCATTTACATTCCAAACAATCAGCTGATGGCCAATAGGACACTGCGTATTAATACGCACGAGTCAATATGATACCCGCCGAGCCGCCCGCCACGTCCCTTATTGACAAGCACAATGACACTTTTAATCCGCGCTTGATCAAATTGCATATGTTTTGGGATTTCCGCACGGATTCGATATATCTTATGAATTTTTTATCTGAGAGAAGAATTAAGCAGCAGCGACGGGGGCTTTAAGATTTATCTCTCTGCAGGCATGTCGAAGACAGAGGGGAAGAAAACATCCATTTAAATGAGTTCTCTCTTCAAACTTTACTTTGACTAGGCCAGGTATTTTGTATTATTGCGAAAACTACAAAGCCTGTCGATCCATGCTTGGCCGTCAGCCCCTCAAAACCCTGGATGGCCATACATGGAGAAGACAACAACACTGGATGATCACCTAGATTTGCAACTATGGCGCCAGCCAGGGGCGTTTTGCCATTAGGCAGACTAGGCAGTTGCCTAGGGCGCCATGAGGGGAGGGGCGCGACGAGGAGGGGAGCGATCACCAAACATGCTTTAAATTATAATTATTCTCAAGAACTAGATTTGAATATTTAAAACACATAGAGTAGCCTATGTCATTTAGTTTAAAAATAGTTCATAGCCTAATTTTTTTTCCCTTTGGGAGCGGCATTGTACAGGAGATTTTCCCTGGAGCCCCCCCCCCCACCCCCCCACCCCTATTCAAATGGACCCGTTAGGGTCCATTTGGTAAGGGGGGGCCAGCCAGCAACTCTACCCCTCCATGTATAGATATGGAGCTGAACTGTTTTGACAAACCATATGTTGATCCTTCTCCACCCCTATTTTGCTCTTTGATTTCTGTCTCCCTTTTGAATGACACCAACCAGTCCATTAGAAAAAAAAAGTCCAACCGGCAGCCGGTGAAATCTAGAGTTCTCAAAAGGCCCACACAGCGTTAATTAACCACTGTATACTCAAGAAAACAATGCCCCGGCTGGCACTCATAGATCTCCAAATATGGAGCGGACCTGTTCTGACATTCCGCATGTTGATCTGACCTCATAAAACCCTGTACACTCAAGTCATGCTCCATATATGGCCTGTGCATAATTCATTCCATATGTTCCATGCCAAACAGCCAGCGGATGCATATGATGAGGTTGCACCTCTCCCTCAGTGACACTTTGTATTTGTGACAATTGCTTTGGAAATGTAAACATTTGTTTTCTCAAGCAAATAAAGCTTCTTTGAATTGCCAATGAAAAACAGTGATATAGTGACATCGCACTATCAATCAATCCACCATTATCATCCATTATCATCATACTACACAGGGCTTGACACTAACACTTGCCCGCTTGCCCGGGGCAAGTTAAAAAAAAAATGGTGGGGCAAGTGAAGCCTGCTACCTGGTTGCCCGATCGGGCAAGTGTGCAACATAGTGCACTATAACACAACACAAGATAAATGTGTCTTGAAGGCAGTCATTGCACTCTGCCTCTGTGTCTTTCCCTGCTTTCTAGCTATCCACAATTCCAGGCTGGATTTGGGAAACAAAACAGGCAAATTAACACATCAAAATGACCATTAATCTTCTACATTCTCTAGTTGTGTAGACCTGGGCTAATTAAGATGATGAATTTTAACTCTTGAGAGTGTAAAAATGAAACCAAATGGACCCGTAAGGGTCCATTTGGTTTCATTTTTACGTTCTCAAGAGTTACATCTGGTTAACCAACTTAACTGGGGACCACCTGGAACATGGGGGGCAAGTGACCATGACCTGAGGGCAAGTAGAACCTGACTTGCACTTGCCCGATGGGCAAATGCCTCAGAGACCTTAGTGTCAACCCCTGCTACAACAACAACTGTGGTGTGTGGGTTCAGTTAGGGTAGCTCCGATGGACCCCCACTCTTTGCTCCTTCCGTCCCTCCCTCCGCTCCGAGATGGGGTTCCGTAGCATTACCCGGCTAAATCTCCTGGGCGAGGCGCCCGGTCGGTACCAATGCGAGTCGCATGTACTCACCTTAGGTCCTGTGGAACAACCAACGCGCTTGTCCGGAGCTCTCTGGTGTTTATGTTTTTTCGGCCGCATAAAATCCAACCGATGATTTCGGGAAAGTGTTTTAATCCGCCAATTCTGTCACACATTTAGGTGGTTTTTGCAATGTTTTTTTTACACATTTTGGCCAGAGGGGGTAGTAATGTGGCTAATGTTGATATTGACGATGACGTCATATTAAACATGGCGACATTGCAAAAACCACCTAAATGTGTGACAGAATTGGCGGATTAAAACACTTTCCCGAAATCATCGGTTGGATTTTATGCGGCCGAAAAAACATAAACACCAGAGAGCTCCGGACAAGCGCGTTGGTTGTTCCACAGGACCTAAGGTGAGTACATGCGACTCGCATTGGTACCAACCGGGCGCCTCGCCCAGGAGATTTAGCCGGGTAATGCTACGGAACCCCATCTCGGAGCGGAGGGAGGGACGGAAGGAGCAAAGAGTGGGGGTCCATCGGAGCTATAGTTCAGGTGAATCACCGCCCACCAGGCAAATCATGGCACTCCATCTTTAATTTTGAATATATATTATGCCCCACAAATGCGTTCTTTCTGGCCTCGGAAGCTGTTTTATGTGCAGTACCACAGTGGCCTGAAGTGGTGGGGCCATGGCCTTAAAGGAGAATTCCCCCCATTTTGAAAAAAATCCTGAGAGGATACAAATGTTCCATTTGTATTTTGTATTTCACCATGTTAATGATTTTTTCAGAACTCCATTTTTAGGAAATACAGACTTGGGTGAACTTTTTTTTATCATGTCCACACAACATCTAAGGTATATTAATGACATATTAAAATGTTGAAAATGGGTGGAGTTCCCCTTTAAGCGGTCAGCCATGGGCACATTGTAAACAAAAGTGGAAATGGGAAGAAACATACAAAGCAGGACATTACACATGCTGTTCAACGAGAGCAATTACGATAAAAGCCCCTATGTGATGAGAAAGATAGTTTTGATAGCCACACGCACACACACACACACACACACACACACACACACACACACACACACACACACACACACACACACACACACACACACACGCTAATATACAGTACATTGCACCCAGGACAGCCTGTGTGTATTTTGTCATCTACCTCCCCAGGCCAACTTTATGACTATACAGTTGTACCAACTGGGATTAGAAGTTGCTAAAAGGACCAAATTAAACTGAAAATGTTTGCCAAGTTGTTGCTACTCCATGATGCTGCTTGGCATGGCTACTCTCTCTGAGTTAGTTGGCAAACAACACCACATGGATCCAAAGAAGACAGCAGCTACAGTAGTGATAGCTAGGCCTACCTGAAGTGACCATTATCTTCTTGTGTTCATGATGTCCGTCCTGTGTTTCAGTTTGGCTCCAGCTGGGGGGTCTATGAGTGGAATGCACTTGATTTTAGGGGGCAAAGGGGAGGAAGAAAACCTGCTAGGCTAAAGTAGCCACAACAATACGTCCTTGTGTGTGTTGCCCTTTTAAGACAAGCACAGCTATTTCTTGACATTATAGTCTCTCAGGTGCAGTGAAGAGAGAGGGCGCTGTTTGACCCTTTGTTTTACCAAATGCTTCCCAGATTCCTTCACATTAAATACATTATCATGTGCATGTATCGTATTTACTATCCACAATTTTCCCCGCCAAGGCACCTGACCGGAGGGGACCGGAAACAGAGCACACACGTATCCATGCAGTGTTGCCATGTCTGCTTATTATAAGCAACCTTTGACTCGTTTTTTTTTTTCATGTAGCCTATAGGGCAGTGGTTTTCAACCTTTTTCATACCAGAGCCTACTATTTATTCAGAATTTGAGCCACGGACCACCATTTGATGACATTTGATGACCAAAACTAAAGATTTATTTTGCTTTTGTCCACAATACATACCAAAATGACCACCATCTTCCACATTCAACTCTTGAGAGCGTAAACATGAAACCAAATGGACCCGCAGGGGTCCATTTGGTTTCATGTTTACGCTCTCAAAGAATTACATCTGGCTGACCAACTGTCCATCATTTAGCCTGGGGATCACCTGGAATCCTCTCGTGTTGAAAACCCTTGATGTTGGGAATCACTTACAGATAAATTATTGGTAGTTGCTGTTTGAAATTTTGGGGGCTTATTTCTAAAGTGTACAGTAGGCCTAGCTGTTTATTTAAGCGTACATTCTAAAGCTTAAACCAATGTTTTCCCCCATTTATTCGCGTCAAGGAACCCCAGATTAATATGTAATTGTCCACAGACAACCACCAGAAAATACTCTCTGCCTTTATTATTCAAATGTTTAAAATATACTCAGAATATTTAGTTTTATTCTCGAAGTGTTTTTAAATGACAGATGTCCAACCTCATTATGTCGCTGTGAGGTTGTAGATCGGCTATGTTGGTTTGTGCTGGTCTATATAGTCCTGTCCACTTGCTTCTGTCGCAAACCTGGCAACACAGAGGAACTTCTGCACACACAAACACAAAGACTTATGGGAAAGTTGTGGATTCTTATTTGGATGTTTTGGATATAGCCATGTCATTTTTAGAATAAACAATTGAAATGAAGTGGTTTAATATTAAAATAAGTGGTTTAATATTAATATTAAAATAGTTAAAAGTGCTTGCTATTGCTTGCTCATTTAATACACTGTGTGTACATATCATACAGTTGTGGCCTTTTAGTTTGATCAGGGGTTGACACTAAGGTCTCCGAGGCACTTGCCCATCGGGCAAGTGCAAGTCAGGTTCTACTTGCCCTCAGGTCATGGTCACTTGCCCCCCAAAAATATATTGTAAATTTTGCATTAAAAGCTTACTTCCTACTTGGGTGCAATAAAACCAGGGGTTTTCAACAGGTGGTCCGGGGACCACCAGTGGTCCCTGAGAGGGTTCCAGGTGGTCCCCAGCTAAGTTGGTTAACCAGATGTAACTCTTGAGAACGTAAAAATGAAACCAAATGGACCCTTGCGGGTCCATTTGGTTTCATTTTTACACTCTCAAGAGTTAAAATTCATCATCTTAATTAGCCCATAGTGGTCACAGACCCAGTGGTCCCTGACCCCAGCAAAATGATAGTTTGGAACCAAATGAACCTGGGAGAGAGATAGGAGAGCTAGCTAGAAAGCAGGGAAAGACACAGTGGCAGAGTGCAATGACTGCCTTCAAGACAAATTTATCTTGTGTTGTGTTATAGTGCACTAAGTTGCACACTTGCCCGATCGGGCAACCAGGTAGCAGTCTTCACTTGCCCCACCATTTTTTTTACTTGCCCCGGGCAAGCGGGCAAGTGTTAGTGTCAAGCCCTGTTGATGTTGGACATTTGGACCACCTCAACATGCCGGAATAGCTGCAGCTGCAAAAAATAAAAAATAAATAAAAAAAATCTGAAGAAAAAACATCCTTACACATGGATGGACAAAAACATCCTTACACATTACACATATTTTAGAGCTTAGATGAGATACTTGTTTTAAATTTAGAGGAGGGGAGGGAACTATCGTCTCAGGATGTGCGTTGAGATCTAGGTGGTGACTATGTAGCAGGTGGCTACAGCCTCTGTCGTGATGGCCTCGAAAAACCAATATCTGCCCCAGGACCAAGGGGATGTCCTCTTGGTCTAGTGGTTAAGATGTTGGACTTTCACGCGGGAGACCCGGGTTTGAATCCCGGGCGTTACATTGGTGCCGTGACCCGGATCGGGTTTCCCCGTGGAAGGAGGTCAAAAGGGAGGTGAGTGTAGCAAGTGGCTACAGCCTCTGTCGTGATGGCCTCGAAAAACCAATATCTGCCCCAGGACCAAGGGGATGTCCTCTTGGTCTAGTGGTTAAGATGTTGGACTTTCACGCGGGAGACCCGGGTTTGAATCCCGGGCGTTACAACTACAGTGCATTTCAAATGTCATATGTCATATGTCATACTTGTGACACCATTCAGTGAGCCATCATGCCCTGTGGATGGAGGCATTGTCATCCTGGAAGAGAACCTATACATCTCCATCAGGATAGAAGTGTTTTGTCAGGATAAAGGTGATGACTCATAACACTGTATTGATTCACACAGTCAGTGACCCTTCCCTCTTCTAAATGGACAACTGGACCCAAACCATGCATAACAGAGCCCCCTCTCCAGTGCTGGACTGGGGAAAACATCGGCCCGGGCATTTTTTTTTTTTTTTTGCTGCTCTGCTCTACCTGGTATAAAGTCGGTTAACCAGATGTACTGTAAGTCTTTGAGAGCGTAAACATGAAACCAAATCGACCCTTGCGGCTCCATTTGGTTTCATGTTAACACTTAAAATATTCATCTAAATTGGCCCAAGTCTAGTTGGAAAATGTAACCAACATTTAACAATTCCCCAAATCCCTCCTGGAATTGTGGATCAAAAAACAAAATAAATCTTTAGTTTTGGAATCTGTGGGGCTAAAATGTCATCAAATGGTGGTCCGTGGCTCAAAATTCTGAATGAATACTGATCCCTGGGATCAAAAAGGTTGAAAACTGTGATACCGTGATACCAGCACTCCCCTACGGGTCGTGGCCCACCGGGAGACCTCCCTGTATGCCCAATGGTCAATCCAACCTGCCCCTCTCTACCGCCTTACTGCCATGAGCTGAAGAATGATTCTCGGTGCACACACGCACTCACCCACTCACCCACTTGTGCAATAATAGGATGAAGGATGTCATATAACCGTGTTTTTCCACATCTCTGTAGAATATGCTTGTGATTTTTTTGCATGAATTATCTCTCAAATATGCAGGTTTATATCCTACCCATATGGCACAATCTTAACATCCCTGTTCTTGCATGCAGACACAAGATTACATCTTACATTGACATTCTCAGTCATCTGAGAAAGGGTCGCTCTTCTGTTTTTACACACAACGCAATAAAGTATGAGCATCCTAGTCATTCAAAGTATATGCTTTCAACCACAATTTCTGAATCCCAGTTCCACAATGTCTTCACCATTTCAAAATGAAGATGCTACTTTAATCACTGTTTCTTTTGAAACACATACATAGGTTATTGATTGAGCCATTGAACAATATCAGGGGCCCCAATAATGTCATCTCTTTCATAGTCACTTTGTTTTCTCTTGAATTGCAGCAGTGATCCAAAATCAAGATCAACTGCTCCTGATCGGTATTTCATACACACAAATCACAAAAGGATGTTAATTGCATAATTGTAACATGGAAGCATTTGTTGTGTATACGTATATTCAGGTTTTTCCCTTTATTTTCTCACACATAAGTGCCACCACCACTCAAAATATAAGGAGGTACTGTAGCTTTTAGGCCATTAAATCCGGGTGTGTATACAAGCAATGCACATTTTCTCACGCGCTTCTATACAGAAAATTCTCAGAGATAAACATGGTATTACAGGCTGGACTGTATATGATTCACCGAAAGGCACTGATTGTACTTTTAAAGTGCCCATTACAGAGACCTATCATTGTGACATCAAGCCCTCCTACCCATTGACAGTGCTGACGTTTTCCCTCTAAGCCCGAGCCCCCTACTGACATTAATGCCAGTTTTGCTCACCCACCCCTCCCTCCCTCCTCTCTCTCTTTCTCTCTCTCTCTCTCTGTCTCTCCCTCTCTCCCGTCTCGATGTTAGATTTTGCTGAAGAAGTTAGTCATTAGTTGAAAACAGCAGTGTTGTAATGAAATCTGCCGGGGCCCACATCAATAATGTTTACTGTTGCCAGTTTGCTTTGCGCCGCCATGCTTTTTTTTATTTTTATTTATTTGTTCGGCATGCGCAAGCAGTACAGCATCTCCGTAATGAGCTTTCTTTCTTTCTTTCTTTCTTTCTTTCATTCATTCCTTCTTTCTTTCTTTTTCCCCGGGATCACGACTTGTGTGAGTGGCGATCGAGCAACTCGACTCGACTCAAGCCCGGGCGATATTGCCGCCGCATGCAGATCACATATGTGTGACATTTAATAAGCTAACACCCCACCACCACCACCACCACCACCACCACCACTCCATCCCCATTCGCCTTCGCTAAATCCTTTATCATCACCTCATCAGATCCAACGTTGATGGATTTAGCTCAATAGAGGCACCTTTCCTGACTGGCTGAAAGTGCTCTGTATGTAGACTGGGGGGGGTGTTCTTTCCCCCCGCCACCCTCCCCACCCACCCAACGTAAAGCTCTAATTAAGTAGCTGGGGCCCTAAGTTACAGAAAAAACAGACAGCAGAAAGCTTGCAGTCGACAGGGCCGCGGCGCTGCTGCAGCAGCAGCAGAAGCGGCGTGCACAGGGGGGGATGTAACATTTCCCTATTGGGGGGGGGGGGGGGGTGCAGGAGAAAATGGTATGGGGCGGCTTCATCACACCCATACCATTTTCGGTTACAGGACTTTTATTAGTCAAGTAAAGCATCAATAATAACAACAGTTGTTGTTGAAGTTGCAACAGACAGGCAGCATGCATAAAGCTAAAGGTCTGACTAAGAGAGTTTTCTGTTTTCAATGATAAAATGCTGTTGGTTTAGGGAGTAGTGGTTCAAATCATTTTAAAAATAATGACTTTAATTTGAAATATCTTGGGTTGTTTTGCATGCCATCATGTTTGGTGGGGCAGTCTAGGCATTTAGGGAGGCATTGCCCATCCCCCCCCCCCCCCCCCCCCCCCATGCCCATGCCTAGATCCGCCCCTGGGCGTGCATGCAGGCCCGCTGCTCGGTCGCGATCGTTTCCCTCAGACGGGGTGTCAAAACACCCCCGCGGTCTGCCTCGCGTCAAGTCCCCAGCATTGAAATGGGAGGTGAGCTTCTGAAAGGAAAGATTAAAGTTCCCTGGAAACGCTGTTGGCAGCCACACATGCCCCGAAGATAAACTTTCTCCGGGCCCCGCATGTGCGAAACTTGCCGGAGTCATTTGTCATCTTCCGAAGTAATACGTTTCCAAAGTGCCGCCTTTCGGGTTCTTAAGGCAAGAACCAATAAGGCCGCGCTGTGGCCACCACTACCATCGCCACAGTGGTCCGAGGCTTTTTTGTGGCGGTTGGGAAAACTCGAAATCCACATAGAGCATGATCCAGGGCCATAGATCAGTGGTTTTCAACCAGTGGTCGGGGGACCAGCAATGGTGCCCAGGTAATTGAACCGTTGGTAACCCAATGAGCCCTTATAGATCTGTAACTGTAGAGATCGTAAAATGATACCATTTGGTTTGGCTCTCAAGAGTTAAATTACCTTTAAGCATGTGAATTACTTAAAGAGGAGGTGCGAAAAAATCAAAGAAAAAAAATCGTACTTTTCATATAATACCCGATGATCATGTTCTGGGGTAGAAAAAAATCATGGCACTCCATCTTTAGTTTTCAAGAATCTACACAATTAGAACATGTAGAAGAATTGTTAATTTGACAAACATTTTGCCAGTTCTCCTAAATTGTGGAGATAAACTCAAACAATCAAATGGTGGCAGAGTAAACAGTGGGCCCTGGTATTAGTAAGGTTGAAAACCACTGCCATCAGTAAATCAATTCTGCAATTACTGAAAAAACAGGTCGGTCATGTTGGGAATGAACCATGTAAACATTCATTTGCATCCATGCATTGCTAACACGTGCTAACACGTCACTTCATCATATACAAAATGATTATCACCCACTCCCCTGCTTCCGCTACCCGACATCACAGTCACACACGTTCACACACGTTCACCCCCCCCCCCCCCCCCCCCCCCACACACACACACACACACACACACACACACAGGCACACACACACGCACACACACGGCCAGTCCAACCTCCTTCTGCCAGCCAGCCATCTGGCCAGAACATGATCATCATATGCAATCTGCCCACCCAGGTTGGCACTGATTCACCAGACCAACACTCCAATTACCCTCATCATGCCAACAGTACGTTACGTAGGGCAGGAAACCAAACGGCACAATGGCATACCCACCTGTGCGACGGCCCAGACGGTGCCAAATAGAGCCCCCCCCCCCCCCCCCCCCCCCCCCCGGGAGAGAGAGAGAAAGATTTCTTTTTTTCGTCCCCCGAAATGCATATAGCAGAAGATCTGATCTGGCTCTCTCTCTAGCACTGCGCATAGAGCAGGGGCGGATGTAACATTTCCCAATCGGGGGGCAGGAGAAAATGGTATGGGGGGCGGCTTCATCGCCCGTGGCGCGAAGCGACACAGGCGATGAAGCCGCCCCCCATACCAGTTTTGGTTACAGGACTTTTATTAGGCAAGTAACTTCAGGACTTTTATTCGACAACTTCGACAATAACATCAGTTGATGTTGAAGTTGCAACAGATACGCAGCATGCATAAAGCTAAAGGTCTGACTCAGAGAGTTTTTCTGTTTTCAATGATGAAATGCTGTTGGTTTAGTAGTGCCACAACTGTAGTTAGTTAGTAGCAGTGGTAGTGTTTCAAATCATTTTAAATAGAGATGGCAGATATTATCGGCCCTCCGATATTATCGGCCGATAAAAGCTTTCAAATTTCATATCGGAAAATATCGGTATCGGTATTTACAAACTGGAAATTATGACTATTTACAGAGATGTAGACTCAGCGCTACCATTACTTTTGTACTTTACTCAAGTAGGCTACATGTTGAATTTATAGTTGTATGGAGTATTTTTAGGCTATAACATGAATTCGTATTTATACTAAATGTTTATTTATATTAAATATTTGTATAGTAATAGTTTCTGTTATTTTTCCACCACTGGAGGCCGCATATATCGGTATCGGTTGATATCGGTTGATATCGGTATCGGGAATTAGAAGTTGGATAATATCGGGATATCGGATATCGGTAAAAAAGTCAATATCGGGCATCTCTAATTTTAAATATAAGCACTTTACCTTGGGTTGTTTTGCATGCCATCGTGTTTGGTGGGGCAGACTGGGCATCCCCCCCCCCCATGCCTAGATCCGCCCCTGACTGAGCATAGAGAGAGAGAACAGGTTGAGGTCATTTCACTTCCGAATCATCATTCTACATCATCGCGATGGATTAGGGATAGGGGTCACGACCCTCGCCTGATCAATAAGCAAACATGCTCGCTGCGCGGCCTGATCACTAACATTTATTGCGATTAAAAGGCGCAGAGGAGGAGGCTGTATTGCAAACAAACACGTATGGAGAGTCCACATTAAATAAATCATGAACTCTCCGGTGCCTTATGACCACTTAGGCCTGCTTTGTGACCAGCTGTGTGGAACGGTTTGACATAAAATGAAATGTGCGTTGAAATAAGTGTTTTTGAAATGTTATATTAAAGGTTTTATGACATTTGTTTTCATTAGTTTTTCTTTTAGGTTCTATTTGGACACAATAGACCTGCGCAGTGACGTCACCGCCCCAGTTCCAGAAGTGTTTTCCCAATTCATTTTTCTCATAGAATTTTCGAAAATAATTTATATAAAGATGATTACAACGCGGACAAAGCCAACTCGGGTCGTGACAAGTCATGATGACACACACAATATCTTCATATAATATCTAATTAGCAAGAAGTAGAAAACAGCAGGATACTTTTTGTTTCGTTTTTCATCTTAGAAATTATTTATTTGATCGTCCCAAAAGATTGGTTGTGTCATCATGATTTGTCACGACCCAAGTTGGCTTTGTCCGCGTTGTAATCGTCTTTATATAAATTATCTTCTTCTTTGAAAAGGTTTGACCAAAACAGCATGCCTAAAACAGCGACGCCGACTAAATATCAAAGAGCGCAGATGACATTCGAAGAGCAAAAGCTTATATACTTGCTGCTATAGGTCCATGCAGGGTCAGTGGTTGTTCTCTCACCCCGCGCCAGAGAACGTGCACTTTCCCTCGTCGGCGAAGGCTGATCTCGCCTGGCCCCCATCAGCTGATAATCCCTTGATCCGCCTCCGATCGGCCCGCCGTCTTCCCCTTTTCTTAATTTTAATTTTCCCACTCCTCACTCATGTTAATCCGTGCCCTCTCCTGTATGATGCATGGGACCCCGAGTCCCCCCTCCAACCCCAGGCCCGCCGAAGCGCCAGGCGGGGTCACTGTCAATTATATCCATTTAATACCCACTTATGTCTGCGGCGACGTCTCCCCTCCGGGGTCACCGAGACTTCGCCCTGCACTTTATCCAATAATCTCACGGAATATAGGCTGGGATATTCCGAAAGATCAATGTCATTAACAGGGAAACACAGAACGCATTTGATTATGGACATAATTAGTGCCGGCTCCGGGGCTACCGCTGCTATGCACAAAGAGGCCAAAATCCATTTAGGATCAAAATTACCTCAGACGTGGACATCAGGCTCCAGATCATTTTTGCCACTGATGACCACCTTAATGCAATTACTATCACTAATGACGGCCAATTATGCCTAATATGCATAATGTTGACCTTTACCTGTGACAGATGGAAAAAGGGAAAATCATTAACCGTGGCTGTAGGCAAAGCGTGCTCGAAGCGAGACGGTACATTGCACAAACAATCCAGCGCATGCACAAAATATGGTCGAATGGACGCCAAACGCACAGTCTCTCATACACCGACGTCAGTCTACACCTGTCGACAAAACAGCGAAGACAGAAAAGCCGATCCCATTGGACGAGGGACGGAGTGCGTCTGGGGAGCTTGAAAGGCGACACTGTGGATACCGCATTAAGAGGATGAGCTTTTAATAATTCTGTCACAACACGGCCAGGGGAATATGCAAGCGGTGGATCACTTTACTACCTACCTACCTACCGAACACCTAGCCATGTCTCTCCAATGATCGAGAGCCTCATTAAAACGCTGTCCTCCGTTGACTTTTATCTTTGCGTCATCGACGCAGATCGCGTCCCTCCTACGTTTCATTCGCTCCGTTCTGTTGCCATGCAGCTCGACTTTTTTTGGGCTCGGTGCGACTCGACTGGAGGAGACGCGGTGCCGGTCTGTCTGTCGGTGACGCTCATAAACATATACTAAAGTTGACTATATACTTCAGATCCTTTCTTCTTTGTACATCGTTGCTTAAAATAGCACAAGTATAAACATGTTTAACAGCTGCTATTTTGGTGGAACGTTTGAGAACAGGGAGGCGGCGGACACTACGGTTAATTTGGTTAACTGAATCATAATCAAATGCCATATTTTATATATACACTGTACACATTGTGCATGACCCACAGTCACACAGCACACACATCCGCATGCAATACACACACAACACATGTACGCACAAACAAACATACGGTACTACTCTACACACACGTGATACACTTTACCCTTTATTGATTATTGCTGCTCAGTACCCTTGATTTATAGCCTTATTACCGACTCGTATCATACCCTATGGGGCTTATCTTGTTGTTTTCTAGCTGCTCATTGTTAGCACAGTCAGGCAGACCATATCTTACCATAGCATTTCACTTGTAGTATGTTGAATCTTGAATCCAGGTCAAAACCTGTCTTTGAAAGGTGGACCTGCCAACAGGGACAAAGAAAAAAACAGTTAAAATACTATGTCTATCAAGGCGGTTGATTTCTACTGTCGTTATTAATATGCAACTATAACGGCTTGTGTGGTTTGCACGGAAGACTGGAGCACACAATGTCATCACTGAGAGCATACAGTCTCGGCCTACAGCAGCCGCGGTGGAAACCTGTTGCGAGGTACGCTGAAAGGGTAGCAGACAAAATGACATGATTGAGGAGCATTTCTGTGGCTTGTATTGAATTGCATCGCCCTGAAACCGAAGCTCGTGCGGTAACAGGGTACAGCCACTTAAGATGGCCAGATAGCCACGATGATGGACACTTTAATTTTTTATATAATATGATGTATGGGGGTCACCCCACACATGACAGGGGAAAGAGGATAGCAAAGGGGCTATACAGAGTGTTCCACGCATGGTGTGGGATGTTCTATTCAACAAGAGGTGTTGACGAATAATTTCTTGGTTTATTAAGTTAATAATCGTTAACTGAACCACACAAGGACATGTCTGCGTGTCTGTGGAACTGCCTGATAGCATGTACTCAGACAGGCAAAATAAATGATTATGTTTTCACTGTACATTTATCCCCAGACAAACCCAAAACAAACAAGAAAGGTTTCCATGTTTCATCATCAAACCTCCCATGATGCCCTATTACAGGCCTGTGTACCCCGGGTAGATTAAAGGACGTCGCAAACCAATGGAAAAGGGAGCGGGGCAGAGCGCCACTGCATAATGTCTAGCTGATTTGACTTTATAGCAGATTACTAAACCACCGGTAGACGCACACATGCTAAAACCCTTCTCTGTTTTCCATCACGCCGCTGTGTAGTGGCTATGTTAAGTGTAGGTGGTAAGCTCATATATCTAATTATACAATAGCCAAACATTTTTTTGTTAATGAAATGGAAGGAGTGTAATTGAAAACTTGGGCATAATCATTGCTTGGCGGAGTGGCTGGCTTCGGAAAATTGCACGTGTGTAGGAAGAGGTCTCAGCAGGGGACTGACTGCATGACTTATGGATCAGCCGTGTCAAAGATCTGCACGCGCTTGTGCGCTTGTACGCCACATGCCTGTACGTGCAAACACGTGCATACACAGACCCAGAGCTTTTATATGATTTTGACATTTTTTTATTTAACCATTTCGGGCAAAGCAATCTCTTTTTCAAGAGATTTCAAAAACATTTCTCAAGGCTTAACGGTATACTAAGTGATTTCACTTAATTCAAATACTGTTATTTCTTCCCCGTCTTTTTTTGGTTAATCCTCCCTTCCATAGAGTGTGATGACCAACAGTAGTTCCTCCCTGTCCCCAGTGAGCTGGGGCCAAAAAATCATAGTTTCAGTTTGTCCCCAGTGAGTCCCTGGGGCCAAGAAATCCTTGTTTCAGTTTGGCCTTTGGGAGAAAAGCCTTTCGTCCAATCAGGATGAGAGGGGCCTTCCTCCAATTAGGATCGGGGGGGGGGGGGGGGGGGGGGGGGGGGGGCGGCCTTGGTGTATCTGCTGTTTGCCTGTTGCACTGTAAATGTCATTTAGAACACTTTCCTGGTGGACTTCATGTGTCTAATATGTGGTTTTAGATATTTTAGCAGTGAGCCCAGTGTCTAGTCAGTGAAGACACTACTTCCTGGACTGCAATTCCCATAATGCATCACCTATGCTTGCGGATAATGACATCGTAAAATATTGAAAATGGGTGGAATTCCCCTTTAACAAATATTTTAGCAAAAAATGGTGAAATGCTTTTAATGACTATTCATTTGTATTGCTGTCGTAAAAGTGAAAGTCGAGTGCTCTGATTGTATTCCTCGCCATGCATCCTGTGCTATGAGTATGTAGCCCTATATAGCAGACAAGGAGTTAAAATAGGTAAAGGGGGTATTGATAGCTTGCGACATCCTCCCCCGAGTCCCTGGGCAGGGGAAACTGGAGCAGCCAAAGACACACAGAGCCAGGTCAGAGCCCCGCTAACAATGTTTGTCACAACTGCCCTCCTTCCAGCCCCAGTCCAAATGAGAGGAGTCAGAGAAATATGGGATTACCATGAGTTATTTATGACGGCGAAACCCAAGAGCCCTCTCTTATGAAATCATCTCGCGCTGATTGGGTGTTCCCGCGTCGCCCAGCATCTGATATGATTTCAAATAGGTTAACATCAAAGTCACCCCGATGTAAAGTATGAGCGGGTTCGCACACACGTTCAATCAAAATACTGATCTTTATCGGCATCAGGCTGATTGACACGAGCACACTGTTGTGTAATAGATACAGGGGGCTGTCATATGCATTATGGACCCCCTTCCACCCTGTTTTTTTTTTTTATGATGGAGCTGCTTAGGAAAGAAAGAAAGAAAGAAAGAAAGAAAGAAAGAAAGAAAGAAAGAAAGAAAGAAAGAAAGAAAGAAAGAAAGAAAGAGTGTGTGTGTGTATATATATATATATATATATATATATATATATATATATATATATATATATATATATATATATATATATATATATATATATATATATATATATATATAGTATCTTGCCGAAAATAAGCATTTTCAGCTTGACATCGCTATGACTGACCAATCTTCCTGCTGCAGTTAGTTATACAGTATATGGCCAATGATCAGAGTGGGGAAAAAAACCCAGGGACATTACACAGGAACACAATCAATGGCACTCCATTGTTAATGAACTTTTCTGACCTTTAGGAAAATGTACACTTAACCAGATTCTGTGTATTTAATAATTCAGTTAGAGAGAGAACGGGGAGGTAGATAGAGGACAGCTATACCAGCTATACCGGTCAAGAATATCCCTTTGTCCAGAGTCAACGCTTCACAGTTTATTGTTTTGACAAAAGAACGGAGGGGGGAGAACTCATTATGGATGCCGCAATTTGTCTGGGCTTTAATAAAAAAAAGAAGACAAAATGGATCTCGGGCATTAGACTAATGGTAAAATCTATGCAGAAAATTAAAGCTTCCAAAGAGGGTCCTTGCCGTTTTTGGTCATTAGCGTGGACTGGATAGCCGCGGTCAGGCCTGAATTTACATGGAAGGACATTAAAGAAGTAAGAGGGTGGAAGGGGGTGGGGTGAGAGAGAGAGAGAGAGAGAGAGAGAGAGAGAGAGAGAGAGAGAGAGAGAGAGAGAGAGAGAGAGAGAGAGAGAGAGAGAGAGAGAGAGAGAGAGAGAGAGAGAGATAGGCACGAGGAGACAAGAGGATCTCAATGGCTTGATCTGCCATTGAGATCTTCTGAATGGGAGATCATAGGTGCATTATTGATGCAGTCTCAGTTTTGAGTTTCAGCTCTAGAGGAAATGATAAGGTGTAATGCCATGGTCTGCTGTGATCACGGACAGCTGTGTCCCACATATATCGCGCTAAGGTGGCGATCCGTTGCTGGGCTGCCAGTACTAATATCGGCTCACATCTGATATCATCGCGTAGATCTGATCGTGTGCGGCTCTTGATTCCTGCATCTCCACCTGCCGCGTATTGGGTTCTACCTGTGTTGTGCATAGTTTGGTTCTAGTGGTTCTAAGGAATGAAGATAGTTTTACTGGAATCTTTTTAGTTGGGTATGTGTAAATGTAGGCGCCCTGATTGAAGGCCAGAAGGCTGGATCTCAGTCCACTTTGATGGGCAGTAGATGTGGCCTTTGGGTTTGGCTTCCAATGCGAAAGGCGTGGGTTCAAATGCAGGTGGTTGCATTTTATGAAAACGGGTGAAATAAATAAGCAAAGTCAGGGTCTTTTCGTCGATTGTGTTTTGCTCTGTGCTTACCACGTTTTTTTTTTTTTTTTTTTTCTGGAGACTCGTGCATGTAATCAATATCCACAGGCAATTTTAAGCGTGATCAGTTTGGATGGATTATTGCTTGGCAGCAAGGCTTTTACATTGATTCTCTCATCATGTCAATCATTGTTAGTGACATCTCCGAACTCTGGAAATTCCGTACATCAGCAGGCGATATTCACCCTCTCTCTCTCTCTCTCTCTTGCTGCCTGCAGAGCTGCAGTATGAAGCGCTGACATCAGTCAAGAACAGAGCACAATGCAGGACATGCTGAGGTTGCTTATAGGTTCCTAGTCTTAACATGTACGCACCATAATGTATTTGAATAGCTAGTGGATTTTCTGCACTGCTCTGGAGTAATGTGCTGTTTTTTCGATCCTTCGTTCATTAACCACCTGAATCAACCATAGAGCTTCCCTATTCTGGGGGCGTTTGACTACTGCTACCAGTAGTAGTGCCTTATTTCAGCTGCTTTGACAGAAACATGGACCTACGACTTGAACATTTTCACCGAAGACTCCCCATTTTGTGTTACTCACTAAACACCTTATCCCTAAACTTCTTTTCCTTTTTTACTATTTTGAAAAAGCATTTTGAATAGTTCAACTATCCGGTCCACTGTGACATGTTGTGAGCTTGTAGAACGGCCATTTTAACTATTGTTGTTGTTTTTGTTTTTGTTTTGTTTTTTGTTTTTTTAAAATAGTAAAAGAGTCAAAGATAGTAGCCTAAGTGATAGTAGTTCTTTGTCATTATCAGCCAATATTACTAAGTTCAAATGGTCTTTAACTTATTCCATATATCCTTCATCCAAACGTAACATTTTTCTCCACTAAGTTGTATTTATTTTTTCAAATAGGATCGCAAATTTCTCCCAACTCAATAATGTTAATATCCAACCAGTGCATCCTTTTTTGTAGCGGAAGGGGAAACCTCAAGCAGAACCATTAGCCTGGAATCAGGCTTGATTCAGGCTTGATTCACTCCATTCTACGCATCTGAAATGTCACTTCACAAATCAGTACGGCCAGAGGCTGCTTGGCTTCCCTGACGTCACCTGTTATGTAGCCATGTTGTTTCTGTTTGGTTGGTGTTGCAACAAACATATAGTCTTTTTTTCTCAAATAAACTACAGTCCAGTCAGGATCCTCGGCTGCATTTCAACCTTCATATGCCCCGCCTACCTGTGGGGATAAACTCCTTGCCAGACTGAGGTACGAAGTGACATTTCCGATCAGGCTGGAACTGCAGGCTACAGAACTTTAGTATGAACCTCCACCTCCAGCCTTGACTGTGCCTGTGTGTAAGAGAGAGAGAGAGACAGAGAGAGAAAGAGAAAGAGCGAAAGAGCGAGAGAGAGAGACAGACAGACAGACAGACAGACAGACAGACAGACAATAAGAAGTATAATCATAGCAGGTACAATGATAATAGCAGTCCCCATGCGGTCATGTGTTCCATGGTCAGCCTTTGATCCGTATACCCAGGGTAGGTGGTTTGCATACGCTGTATCACCACTCATTGTCACAGAGCATGCATATTACTGAAATCCCACACGCAGCTCACGTCGTACAGAGCTAAGCGTTGGTTCAAATCAGTGTTACAAAACTACGGGGGGAGACTGCTGGGAATGATTGTAACATGGGTCGAGTTGTTAACACCCTCAATTTCTCCAAGCTTGGAGTAAGCTAGAATCATGTAATTGATAGTGTCCATGCATATTTTAGATGCGAGGACAGGGTTTAACGTTTCATGGGCTTGTGAGAAACGTACACAGATTTGATACGTACAAGTCACTCACGGCGCACACATTCACATTGCAGGCGAATGCAGCACATGTGCAGCGCATGTACAAACAATATAAAAGGACGCCATTATAGGCCTATATGAAATAATGACTAAATAATTAGCAGTGGCTATACTGACCTGATACCACTAACTGAAGGCAATTAATTGAGTTTCAGTTCACAGAAATATATTTTAACTGTAATAGAACACATTAATTAGCGAAAACATCAATGTATGCACTGTGAAATCCAATGCTTTTCTGACAAAAAAAAAACGTCCATTTACATTCTTTGCTAGCATTAGCAGTGGGTTTGCAAGGCAATGGAGTAAACACAAACTGTACCATAAGCTGCACACATCCACTCCACTCGTAAAGATCCTTTCAAAGGCCTGTATCTGGGATTGCTTTCCCAGATTGCACCCTTGGCCTAGTCAAAACAAGTTTTATAGTACAGCCCACAAGCAAAGAACTGTCTTCTCCAGGTGAAAGACAAGCCTGGACTCACACACAACACATGCATTGTATGGCTACATCCAGTTCCAGTTTCAAAATAAAGGTTTCAGTGAAAGGAGATGGGTTTTAAAATCTTTACCCTTTTGAATTTACTTTTCTGATAAGCTTTGACTAAAGTGATATGCAGTAGGACTTATTTACACAACTGCAAAGACGAAACAGACATTTGGAGGCTGTTCATTTACTTTCAATGCATTTTCATTTCAACGCTTCAGAAGGAAATGTTATTTTGTATTATTGTGTGAGCACATGTTTACAGTACACCCGCGTGCTGAAAACGATTCAAATGAGTTGCGCACACACACACACACAGTGGCCATAAAGTCATTGCAATTACTGGCAACCCTATAGGCCCGTATACCAATAACACAGTTAAACCGGGCAATTAAAGCAGAAATAAGTCAATATTTATCTTTCCGTAATATTTATCTTTCCGTAATATGATTACAAAACTCGATTTTCTCATAATGGCCTCTGATAATGAGGAAGCGTTCCTCGGTCACGTGACAGGATCGGGCTCTAATCATTGGACTGTTACAGTAAATCACGACAGTTTATTGGTGTAAAATTCCATAATGGACCAGATCAATATCAACCCAGGGGGCTTTCCCCTCAACGGTCTGAATTTGACACATTTGAATAAGTACTGCTGAGGAAGAGCACGCTCAAAATGGAGACTGTTCAATCTCTCAGTGGGGGAAACGGGGAAATGCAGAAGTATAGTCGTAATTTGCCGTAGCTAAACCAGCTGCCTCGGGGGCTTCTAGTATATACGGACAAACTCTGCAAGTCCGTGAATAATCTCCTCAGATCTCCCAGATCCCGCATATCTCTCTACATGCTGCAAAACTTTTCCTTTTCCGGTACGTCAGAGGGGCAGGGGCGGATGTAACCTGTCCCGTTTGGGGGGGGGGGGGGGGGGGGGGGGGGGGCAAGAGAACATGTTGGAGGGGTAAAAGAAAATGGTATGGGTGCGGCTTCATCGCCCGTGTCGCTTCGCACACAGGCGATGCAGCCATACCATTTTCAGTTACAGGACTTTTAATAGTCAAGTAAAGCATCAATAATAACATCAGCACACAGCATGCATAAAGCTAAAGGTCTGACTCAGAGAGTTTTCTGTTTTTCAATGATGAAATGCTGTTGTTTAGTGGTGACGCAGCTGTAGTTAGTTAGTTAGTAGCAGTAGTAGTGTTTCAAATCATCTTAAATATAAGCACTTTAATTTGAAATATCTTGCGTTGTTTTGCATGGCATCGTGTTTGGGGGGGGGGCAGACTAGGTATTAAGGGGGGCATTGCCCCCCCCCCCCCCCCCCCCCCATGCCTATGCCTAGATCCGCCCCTGCAGAGGGGGTCATTAACAAAAAGCCAAAAAAAAAAAAAAGCCGACAGTTTTAACCCAAATAACGCCCCATGTCGTTGAGAGAGCACAGAAGATAGAATCTGACTCTGGTGGCCTGTTCGACCCCTTCCTCCTCCGCCTGCGATGCTGTGTGCGTGGGGAATAATGCGGGGCTTCAGTGAGCATGGTCTGGAGATAAAAGGCCACATCAGAATGATGATCTCCATCGATCGGTAAACCTTGGGTGCACAGAGGAGGTCCGGCATTCGTCACGTCAGAGCCCCAGCCCAATACCTGATCCGCCGCGGCGCCGCTGATGAATTGAGCCTGTTCTCCAAGTTTGTTTAATTGATGATGTCTTCCTTTTTGAGGTGGACCACGGGCGCTCATTGATTTTCCAAAATCTTTTCTTTTTTCTTCCGTCCCCCCCCCCCCCTTCCCCACTCTAAAGGGATCTAAGTTCTTCCTCAGATAAAGTCACACCCCCCAACCCCCCCTTTCCCCCCACCATGCACCTCGATCGGTTCATAGCAAACGATGTATCCCTCCTAGTCTAGTTTCTTCTTCTTGCAAGTGCGACCAGATATACCAATGAATATGGCTCTTTGTTAGCACAGAGGCTTGCTGCTGGGTGTATCCATCCAACTCGAACGTGTTATGAGAACTGAGCAAAAGGAAAAGGGGTTTTTCTCGACTCATATTCCTGTTTCAGGGAACATGAGGAGAGACTCAACGGTTAACTGAAGGTTAACCGCACAATCCTATTCCGGGGGAAAGGGGGGATCTCTGGTAGTGCATAACTTTGTCATCTCGGGAGGCCAGCGTGAAAACGAACACTTGGCTCGAGTAGCCGTGAAGCGGCCCGGCCGAGCGCTAGGTAACCTCTTGGCCTTCAAAGGGGATTTCCAGTGTAGTTTCCAGTGTTTCTCCCTGTCGTCCGCGCAAAATGGCAAGTACCTGGTGTGCGGTGCTCCGTTTCCCAACCTTTTTTTTTTGCAATGTGTGCAATCCTGCCCACCCAATGAAAGGTAATATCAGTGGTTTCATCAGTGGTCCGGGGACCACCAGTGGTCCTTGAGAGAGTTGTGGAAAGTTGGTTAACCAGATGTAACTCTTTGAGAACGTAAAAATGAAACCAAATGGACCCTTGCAAGAGTTAAAATATTCATCAACAGAATTAGCCCAAGTCTACACAACTAGAGAATGTGGAAGATTAATGGTCATTTTGATCTGTTTTGTTTCTCCAATCCAGTCTGGTATTGTGGACAAAATCAACATCTTTAGTTTTGGGGCCTGTGGGGCTAAAATGTCATCAAATGGTAGTCCATGGCTCAAATGCCGAATAAATAGGGGGCCCCGGTGTCAAAAAGATTGAAAACCACTGCTACATATGAAAAACTTGAAAAACTGGAGTTGCCTATTGCCTGGGTCCAGCCTTCCAGCCTGCACATTTGAAATGTCACTTTGCGCATCAGTCTGGCCAGAGCCTGCTTGACTTGACGGTGTCACCTATTACGTAGCCACATTGTTTCTGATTGGATGGTGTTCAAATGACCGGGAACTATAGACCTGCGCAGTGACATCACCAGCCCTGTTCCACTAGTGGATTCCTCATTCATTTTCCTCATAGACTTTTCGAAAATGGTTAATAAAAACACGATTGCGCCACGGACAAAGCCAACTCGGGTCGTGACAAATCATGACAACAAACACAATATCGTCATATAATATATAATTAGGAAGAAGTAGAAAACGGCATGATACAAGACTTTTTGTTTCGTTATTCATCTTAGAAATGATTTGATTGTCCCAAAAGTTTGTGTGTGTCATCATGATTCGTCACGACTCGAGTTGGCTTTGTCCGCGGCGTAATCGTCTTTATATAAATTATTTTCGAAAAGTCTATGAGAAAAATGAATGGAGAATCCATTTCTGGAACAGCGGCGGTGACGTCACTGCGCAGGTCTATAGTGCTTTGTTGTTGTTGTTGTTGTTGTTGTTGTTGTCATCAGCAAACCACAGACCAATCAGAATCCAAAGCTACCTGTGCGGATAGGCTCCTGGCCAGACTTGATTTGCGAAGTGACATTTCAGATGAACAGAACACAGCAAATCAGACCCCAGGCTAGGGGGATTTTTGTGGATGTCCCCCCACTTTTGGGGATAACCCCGCACACACTTGTGCGCTGACATGGTGGGGATATTCCCCCACGTATGAGCCATATTACACAGATGTCAAGTTAAAGCACTAAGCCTTCTAACTGTTTCTGCCTGATCGTTTTTTAAAATCTTTTTTCTTCTTCTCAGTTGTGGGGGAATCATCTCCCCACCTCATAAAACTGGGGGTGATTATCCCCAACATGCAAGGACCCCCGCCATGTTTGAGAGTGCATTAAAGGCCACACAGACCCCGACTCATTTGATGCATCTTTTATATCTCCAGGGGCTGGAGCTGCAATCTGCTCTGAAACATCCCCAATGTTGATTTGACTTTGACTGTAGAAATTCCCTAGACCCTCTCCCAGGACCCTTCAAGCTGTCCCCAGATACCACTTTGAGTAGCGCTGGCGCGATACACTTTTGCATGCACTTCAACCAACCTGTGCTGTTTCACTTAGATGATTCCTTTTTACTTTAGATATGAGAAAGTGAGCACGAGGGTGAGTATATGACAGCGGAGAGGAGAGAGCGAGAGCGGCTGTGAAATTGACTGTGTCAATTTCGCTGGGTCTTCTCAGCAACAGTCAGTGGAGCGGCAACCGCTGGATTGATTCCCCCGACTCGAGACGCCGTGTCATTTAAAACAACAGGACCGACAACAACAACAAAGGCCAGAGAAATTGTGCAAAAAAAAAGAAAGAAAGAAAGAAAGAAAAGGCACTCACACACTTTTGGATTTAAAGCACCTATCTAAGATCCCAGGGCCTTGAGAATGGGGATTGGATTACTGTCGGTTAGATTTACTCGCACGGCTCCTCGCCACTACATCATCGTAGGGCCCCCTGCCTCCGGATCAATGGTGGATATTTACTGCGCCCGTTTCAGGGAGACTTTCACAGTAGGCAGGGCATTAAACAAACAGCCCCGACAGCCCCCGTTCCCAATGATGGGGCCTGTCTTGTTCTCACAGTTGTGCCATGCCCAAATGTCACACACATTCACTTAAAAAAGAAGGGGAAAAAAACAGTAGCGCACAAACACAAAGTTGGCGAGTTTGCAGATAAAACAAAGGGGGGACGGCTGCCTATCTCTTGACTGGTAGATGAATAAACTGGGAGGGATGCGGCTGCCGGGGCACAAAATGGAAAGGACGTGTTGGGTTTAATTTTTAAATTTGCCTTTGAGGGAGAAAATATATAACACTCATCCTGAGGTTGTTGTTGTTGTTAAGATTCTTTCACACTTCCTGTAATAAAATTATCTCCTGTCTGACATCCACAAACATATCAACACCCTTACTTGACATTTAACCTGGCTGGGTCTAGACATTGAGTTCACAGGATTCATGGTTTGCAGTTCAAAGTCAGTCAAAGAAAATCCCCCCAAAAGTTATATAAAAAAAACACATCATAGAATTATAGTTAATATCCCCGTTTAACCTCGCATCCAGTTGGAAGGGCATCATAATTGAAATCACTTGAGGTAAAACTACCCTCCTTCACAGAGTTACCTCTATGAAGCCTTTAGTTTTTTAGCTAAGGCATATTAAATTATATTATAAAAAAGGACAGCATGAATTGGTGTTTTAGGAGTCTTCAACAACAGTCTTTACATGTATATGCCGGCTGTCTGCAAAATCATTTGGTAAACGCACAGCACATGATTGAAGAAGAACGAGCGGAATGTATTTTTGTTGCTTCTTTAAAAACAAACAAACAAAAAAAGAACAAAATGAGTGTTCTCGCAGAGGAAAAACACTCGGTATGAAATTTCTCGACTGCCTGACACTCACATATTATTGACTAAGCCTCCAAAACCGTCAGCTGACAGTGCAACGTTTTAGACAATAGTCTGACCAAAACTTGCATTGCATTTAGAGAATCTAGAGAGAGTGCACCTCGGGCCAAATCCAACTTGGGAGTCATAAACAACCCGACTGCAACACATGGGGCAAGAAACTGTAAAATCCCATTAAAAAAAAGACCTGTTGCTCGATACTCATTGGGGGAAAAGCTACTGTAAGCCGTACGGGCTTAACAGATAAACACACATGGCACACACAGTCAGAAAAACGAGCTCCGGCCCCACGTGCAACTGGCACAGACTTGTCAATCATCACTTAGGGAATATTAGCCGCAGTCGCCAGTGGCTGGCCTGAGTCCTGATTCGGCCGACTGTTTTATGCAATAAACCCATTGTGAGGCTCGGCCATGTGTTGCGCTAACTTCTTTTTTGTTTAATTTTTTATATTACATTTTTGCTGCCTTGAGGTTCTCGTGATTGGATCAAGCAATTATCATGTCTAGCAGCCTCAGCTCACCCACTTCAGCTGCTGGGAGCAGATGTCTGTGGAAAAGTGGGGAGGGGAGGGTTGGGGGAGAGAAAAAGAAAAAAAAAAAGGGAAGTGATCGTGTGAGCATTAAAGTTCATTTTCCCCCAAAACACTGTGGGTACTTACATAAGAGGAAAAAACGCTGCAGGGCGACCTAATCATATTTGTCTTTTTGGAGCGGCTTCAGCCCGTTTTATTTTTGCCTTCCCCACACCGTCCCCATGTATAACTTCTTTTCATGTTTTATGGCCCAAAATGGAAATGGGGGTTGAAACAGTCTCTTAATCATCGGCCGTATATCGTGAGATTAAAAATCAAAGGCCGTCGCTGAGTGAATCACATCTGCCGCGTAATTGGAAGTGATAGGTGAAGAGAGAGACGCTTGTTCTCATGAAAACTAGCGGCCATTGACTCTGATTCTCGCAGCTTCCACGGTCCGCGTCCACGCTACGTTTCTGAACGCCGAGAGAAGCGCTTGACGTGATTCTATCGTCTTATTTGCTTCCGCGATTAGCCATGAGCATGTGCAAGCGTGCACTTATTTGCGAGACGCCAGCTTGTGCGATGGCGAATCAAGGCCCGCGAAATGTTAGAATCACAACATTTTACAGTCCATTACACGTTGTGAGAGTAAAACCAGGTCTTATTCCTGGTAGTACTGTGGTAGTAAAGTGCACAAGACATTGCTCATGTGTTAAAGCAACACAGGAGGCTAAATCTCAAACTGCTGGTGCAAATGCTAACCAGATGGGCCTTTTTTCCCCCCCTCCTCTATACAGCTTGTGTGCGCGTGCATGCATGTGTGCACGTGTGTGTGTGTGTTTCAGTGCACCATGTGTGAAGCATTGTGTGACACTCCAGGGGGCGATGCTGGTCGACCACCAGCACTTCAGCTCTCTCTCTCTCTCTCTCTCTCTCTCTCTCTCTCTCTCTCTCTCTCTCTCTCTCTCTCTCTCTCTGCCTCACCCACACATAGGGTGACCAGATGTCCCTCTTTTTGTGGGACAGTCCCTCATTTCCTAGACTTTTCAGGTGTCCCACAAATTGAGCTCTTGTCCCACATTGGGACTGACAGAGTTCAGTGTCCAAATCTGCCTTAATTAACACTTGGCTTTCTGTTGTATTTTTTTCCCCCTGGTGCCACTATAATTCCACTCACTCCAGATGGGCCATGTTGCATGTACTGTCGTATCGAAAATAGCTGATCTACAAGCTCAAAACGCATCGCACTGCGATGCTTTTTGAGCTTGTAGATCAGATTTTTTTTGCTATATTTGAAATGAAATCCTGAATTATTATGATAATTAATCAAGATAATTAACAACTTGCTAACCTCGTTGGCTCAAAGCATTTTCCAACTTATCCCACACATGCAATATTTCTGTCCCTCAAATGAACAGTTTGGATCTGGTCACCCTACCCACACACTCTCTCTCTCTCTCTTGCACACACACACACACACACGCACACACCACATGTCATACCCATATGACGAGGCGATCGGCCTAAATCACAACAGGCATATGTCACACAGACACAATATTCTCCCACAGATACACGCTGTCACAAGTGAATGCGTCTTATTTATGAAAAAGGCTCTCCGCACCGCACACATTACTGTTGTTGCAATGGGATGAGCACCGCCAGTGTGCGACACAGATAGAGCCCATGCAGGAGCGTATAATGGCAAACAGAGAGAGCATCTCAGATACCTATTATCATTTTGACCCCATGACTCCCATGGCGTCACCCGCAACAATGCACTGGTAACGCCATAACCATTAGTATGGTCCAACAATGCGCTTACTTTCATAACTCATAGTAGTCCAACAATGTGATTACTTTCATAACTCATAGTAGTCCAACAATGTGCTTACTTTCATAACTCATAGTAGTCTGACAATGTGCTTACTTTCATAACTCATAGTATAGTCTGACAATGTGCTTACTTTCATAACTCATAGTATAGTGCTTACTTTCATAACTCATAGTATAGTCTGACAATGTGCTTACTTTCATAACTCATAGTAGTCCAACAATGTGCTTACTTTCATAACTCGTATAGACTGTCAATACAATCATGTCAGGGACCTCAACAGTAATATATTATTAACACATACTGTAATGTGTGTGTGTGTGTGTGTGTGTGTGTGTGTGTGTGTGTGTGTGTGTGTGTGTGTGTGTGTGTGTGTGTGTGTGTGTGTGTGTGTGTGTGTGTGTGTGTTTCGTAGATAAAACATATCCCAATGTGTGTGAGTGTGAGTACAGCTCATATACTGTAGATTAGCAGTTGTCAAACAACCAATGTAAGGTTAAAGTGGTTCAACTTAACTTTGAAGTGAATAGATGTTAATGCTAAATCCCCGTCAGCGGCCCCTGTGGGTCCCTGGACCCCACTTTGAGAACCTGCTGGTCTAACAGCGGCCGCTGTGGGTCCCTGGACCCCACTTTGAGAACCTGCTGGTCTAACAGCGGCCGCTGTGGGTCCCTGGACCCCACTTTGAGAACCTGCTGGTCTAACAAAGCCGTTGGTTTGGCAGCGCATGGTGGGACCAGTGATGTAATAATGCGATCGGTCCTGCAGGGTCGTAGAGTAGTGAACGCTTACAGTGGCCACAAACAAAGGTGCTTTCATTATGACAATGAGACACATCTGTTTGCAAGGAGAGATGCTCTGCTAGTTTTTTCAAATGGAGCAGGCCTGCGCCAAGCTTCTCAGGCTCACCACAGCCATTGTCTACACTCACAAGTTACCAATAAAACTATGACTGCCCCCCATGTCCTTGGAATTCTGATTGAAAATCCTGATAAAAACAAAACAAAAACAAAAAATTAAAATAAATAAACTTAGATAGACTTAGACACTTTGGGCTCCATTTTCATTAACATCTAAACCCCTTATCATTGTTTACTACCCTATTGGCCTGAATATAAGACTATGTTTTTTTCCCAATGGAAATATCCCAAAAATTGAGTCGTCTTATATTCATGGGCTATACTATTTGACATTCAATGTTCTTTTTTCTGTAAATGGGTCTTGAATAATGGGGGTTGTCTTATAACCGAGTCGTCTTATATTCGGGACAATACGGTATTTTGAAAAACCTTTTGGAATAGTTCAACTTGCCAATCTATTGACACATTGTGAGCTTGTAGACTGGCCATTTAAACTATTGGAAAATGTTCTTTTTTAATAGTTTAAACGTATTTACGTTTTTCTTTCTTTTTTTCACAAATGCTGTATGTTGTATGGCACCAATATTTAATGTCAATATAAGTGTAACTGCCTTCCGTTCCAGTAGCAGTATCTGTCCTTCACAATATAAAAAGAGATATTTGGGAATAACGCTTCTTCTAGACAATCTTCTTCTCTGCATTGAATGAATTTTGGAACAGCAGCACTCATTCTTAGAAGTGAATTAATATTGGCATCAAGTACATGCCAATGTGTAGTAAACATGTAGACAAATGACTCTGTTATCCTACCTTTTAAACCACATAACTAACCTATTTACATGCAACTAAGATATATCTTTTTGTCTCCCGCTATTTGGTGTAAATTCATCGTAAAATTCCTCACGGTAATACAGCTGAAAATATATTTTCTTTACTACACATTCAAGCATGGTACTTTGTATGATCTCGTTGATATTACGATTGCAGTAACATTTCAAAAAGATGTCATCATCCTGTGTCCTCATGAGATGATTATTAATTGCCATGCAATTTTCAATCTCATCTTATTCTAGCATCTTTAATTGCCATGCAATCTCATCTTAGAGATTAAAAAAAAAAAAAGTAAAACATTGCTAAATGTGGTTTGAATGTTGCAAAGATGTACAGTTAAGAAGACCAAGAAACACGAGTCCCGTTCTCTTTTGTTTTTGATTTTTATTTGAGAAGATTTTTTTTTGATTGAGTGGATGAGGTGTCGCTCTGGAAGAGCAGCACGCATGTCCTAAAACAGAGAGACGACTCTGCCAATCGTAGGAGGAGTGGTACGCTGAAAACAACCAAAAAAACAACACGTGATAGAATAAGCTCAGTCAAAAGGTTAACGGTAACTCACAGACAAAACGTCGTGTTTTTAAAAAGTGCATTCACAAACATGACAAATACTCTCAACTCATGATGTCTATTTTCATGTGATACAAAATATGCATACCTGTTTATTTATTTTTTTGTTCTTTTTTTTTTAGATTTGTCTGTATTTTCTATACATAGATATTTCTTCCAAAGGATATCATTTTTTCCCCCGTTGTCTTTTTCTTTTCTTTATTATTATTTTTTTTACAAAGGTTAAAAGCAGGGTCTGTGGTCATAGCAGCTTCGGATATCTCAGCCTCTTCACTGTACCGTTTTTTATACACATGATCTCCCAGATATCCAAATAAAACTTCACCATTTTTCCTTTGTTGTTCAACAGAAAGGACACATTGTCTTTATTGAAAGAGATAAGTGAAGCCTGCAGTTTTTTAGAAAAAAAAAAAAGAAAGGGATCAATAAAATGCTTGGGGCCATTAAATATATTTCCGTATACCCGCTTTTTTTGTCAATATCATAAATACTAAAGACACAGGACAATATTATTATAAGACAATGCTGGGAGACTAAATGTAAAGATTAAAATAGTTCAAACATTTTTTCTTTCGTTTTTTTTTTCTTTTTCAAGTTTTCTACTTCAAGAGAAAAAAAGAAACCGGGTCGAGCACAGATACACTGCAGTTCAGTCTATCACCCGGCCATTTTGTTTTTGTAAGCCTGTTTTATAGTTGCGCGTCCGGCTCTCGCCGGCCGAAAACAACTGATATACAAGCTCACAATATTGTGAGTTCGTAGGTCGGCTATTTTCAGCTGAGACACAGCCGTGTGCAACAGTAAGTGTGCGGTTTTAAAAGCCCGGTTGGCTTTTTTTTAAGCCGCATTGCCCCGAGGAAGGCTAACCAGTCTTTATGCCTCTGTCCTTTTTCCCGTTTTCAGTCCGTTTCAAAGCATGAGGCTCGCCCATCATCACAAACGAGACAGGCTTCACTTTGTTGTTGTTGTTGTTGTTGTTTTGGAAAAGGAATTCATAAAAGCAGTCAAACGTACTGATAGAAACCCAAATAAGTACCATGCAAATCTTGCAAGACGACGTATTCTCAAACAAGAGACAAAAGTATTCTTCGTATGAGCGAAATATCAAGGTGGGGGCTGGGGTGGTGGTGGATGGTGGTGGAGGGGGAGGGGTAATGGGGTTAAAGGCAAAGGACCTCTAATCAATACTAAATACTATATTTCCAAAAAAAACAAAACAAAAAAAAATATTCATCTGTACATAATATAGTACGTATGAGATCAAACTGAATTAGCAGTTTATTTTTCCTTACCACAAGACTTTTAAGTCTTTGTCAAAGTTCTATTATACCTTCGGCCTTTTTGTCCGTTTTTTTAATTGATCCCAATCTCTTTGTTCTCCTCCATGAACCTGGAGAAGGGGCGTCCGGCGGTAACGTCCAGGCCGGCCTTCTCCAGGCCGGTCATTGGAGGGCTGCCGCCCGTGTGCATGCGCTCCATACCTCCTCCTCCCCCGGGCATGGCGGCTCCTCCCACGCCCAGCGACGTGAGCCCCGCCGGCCCGCCGCCCAGGCCCACGGGCAGCTGGGCGATGCCGCCGTTCTGGATCACCGAGATCTCGTTGTTCTTCATGGCCAGGCCGTTGGTGATGGCGGCCGCGTACTGGTTCCAGAAGCCCTGGTCCACGTTCATGGCGCGCGCCGCCAGGTCCTTCTGGAACATCTCGCTGAACTTCATGGCGTCGCCGCCCAGCAGGGCCATGGGGTTCTCCACCGAGAGGCGGCGGCCGCGGCGCGCCGGGGCGTTGTTCCACATGTGCGTGCCCATGTGGACCTACAGTGAGGCGCGGCATGCAAAGGAGACGAGCAGGAGCCTCAGGTTAGCGTCCGTAATTTACCAGCTATACAACAACAGCGTCACATGGAGCTAGTTTTTGAATACTGAAAGTATTTAAAGGGAATTTCACCTATTACTACAGTACAATAAATAACGTGATGAATCACATCTTGATGTCATTATCAAGATGTGATTTTACCACGTTAATGTGTTTTTGTTTTTTCTCCAGACCTCTATTTCTAGGAAACACAGAATTGTTTTAACTTTTTTTTTTTATTATTATTATTATTATTATTATTGCACAGCATCTCTAAAATGATATTTGGATACCTCTGTGCTTCTGTTTTATTTGTTTAATTAGTTAAGAAAAACTGATATTTACTTTAAAATGTTGCCTTTAGTCAGACATAAACAATACTTTTTTAGCCCCTCGTATGTTCAGCTTCGGTGGTTTGTGTAAACACAAACATTGCCCTAACACAAACATTATATGTAGGATGTATTGCAGGGAGTTTTCAACTGGTTGTGAACCAGCCTGGACCGCCACCCTGACTAAAAATCAATCCAGTGACCACCACCCTGACTAATAATCAACCCATGGAGACCACCAGAGTTACCCTTACTTATTCCATTCTCTATGCTTTATCCGACCTTCCATTAAACTCAGATGAAATGATAAACAGAACTGATACTGACAGCAGACACATGGTGACATGATGGCCACATTTCCTAACAATGATGACTCAACCAGTCAAGCTATCTTGAGATTCTTAACTCCCTCTGCTGTGGAATTTTACTTAACCCCATCAGACTTTCCCAGTAACTGACTACATTGTTACACTCCCATGGCACAATGGGAAACCTTCCGTGAGAAGAAAATATATATAAAATCTTTACTTTGCTAATTACTAAATTACATGTTCACGGACCACATGCAACACCTTCACGGACCACAAAGTGTCCCATGGACCATGTGTTGAAACCCCTGATGTATAGTATGGCGAAGTAAGATGACAAGAGCGTCCCTCACTTCACTTCACTGATTTCCCCTCCCCTTCCCAATCTGTCCTGGTAATACAAATTGCAACATGCAATTTTGAGCATATATGTCAAAATCAAGGCCCAGGGGCCAAATCAGGCCCGTGAGTGAATTATCTTTGGGATGTGGGTTGATGTTCCATCCCTATAATTAGAACTGGCCCTCTGGTATATTGCACAAACCATGATAAGAAATGTATTGCAAACAAATTGTTTTACGTTGTTAACTTACTTTATCATTCTACTATGAAAGCGGTGCTTGGTGAGGATCATAGAACAGGAAACTGAGACCTGTAATAATGTATTTTTAGTCACCTATGCATTTACCTTGCTATTAAAGGACCACTTCACCACTTTTCAACCTACAACATATCTTTATATAATAGGCCCTCACTAATATACAGTGCATGATAAAATACCATTTTTTACATGGCTGTGGGCAGTACAGAAATGTGTTCTCCAAAGACATCAACAATATGTTTTTGAAAAAATATACATATTTTTTATTATCGGCTGCCATTTTCGCATTGCAACTTTGCAGTTTAGCTTGGGTTCCCCATCGATGATGTCATTGGAAGACGTTTCTGAACTGCCCACAGCCCTCCTGTGAGACACGAACTGAGTAGAAAAAATGGTGGTATTTTAACATGTACATTAGTGAGGACCTGTTATATGAAGATACGTTGAAAAGCGGTGAACTGTCCTTTAAGGGACATTGACTTTTGAAGACTTTTTTGCTGTTTGCAAAACTCTGGCCCTCGACTTTTACCACTTAATTCCCTATTTTTGGGCCGCTGTGTTTGTGAGTTTGACACCCCTGTATTACAGCATCATTAGCACAACATACACATCCTTTCCAGCTTACCTTCAGGTTGCCTTTCGTGGTGAAGGCCCTGCCACAGATGGAGCATCCGAAGGGTTTCTCCCCCGTGTGCGTGCGCTCGTGGATCTGCAGCGCGCTGGCCGAGGAGAAGTTCTTCCCACAGTTGTGGCAGTTGTGCTGCTTGGGCGTGCGGCGCGGAGGGGGCGGGGCCAGCATGGGCGTGATGCTGGCACTCATGGCGGTCTGCGGGGCGGCGGCGGCGGGCACCTGGACCCCCGTGGGCAGGTGCTGGGGCTGGTGGTGGTGGTGGTGGTGGTGGTTGTGGTGGTTGTTGTTGTGGTTGTTGTGGCCGTCGCTCAGGGACATGGACTTGCCATGTCCGTTCATCTCCATCTTGATCATGTTGGAGGCGGTGCTGGCCAGACTGGGAGTGTTCAGTCCTGGAGGGAGGAGAGGGTGGTGGAGGTGAGGCAGTGTGAAGTGTCAGTTGTTGGAGGTATGACGGACACAACTTTAAAAGGGAATTCCACCCATTTTCAACATTTTACTATGCCATTAATAACTTATTGTGTGTACATGACCACTCTGGGCCCTATTTTGATCTATTTTGTCTTAAGTATCAGGTCTTAAGTCTTAAGTCAAAACTTGGAGGTGTGGCAAAGCTGTTTGTCTATTTTAAGTGGCCAAACAGCTTTGCTACACTTAAGACTTAAGACCTGATACTTAAGATAATCAAAATAGGGCCCCTTGTGTTTCCTAGAAATGGAGGTCTGAAAAAAAAAAAAATCATCAACACGAAACACAACTTGATGACATCATCAGGTTGTGAGTTTTCTTTCAGGACGTTTTTTCTGAGGATGTACAAATGACATTTCACATTTGTACACTCTCAGAAAAATCTTGAAAATGGGTGGAATTCCTCTTTACGTGTGACCACAAAGAGACACTGATCTGATTTTAGTCTAAAAAATGTGGGGCACTGTACAGTATGTACAGAAGGTTACTAAAATGTCATGCTGCTTATTTATATATCTGATTTTTTTCAATGAACTTATCATCAGGATTTAGAAGGCGCTTTTAGTATCTTCAGTCCAAAATGGGATAAAGGATAATTCCCTGCTAGAAGGCTTTCTTACTTTTATTTGCAGTTGATTAATATCCAAAAAATGGGATGGGGAATGGGGAAGGAAATATCATCTCTCCATAATTGACAGTCACACTGTCAATTATTAGCGGCATTGCTGTGCTTCAGCCATAAATTGTTTACTGCTACTATTACTATCCTGTCTACACATTATGTACAGACGGTACATAGCAAAAAAAAAAAAAAAAAAAACACTTTTCTTTAATATGAATCGACTGCAAACAAACGTAAGAAAGCACAGAAATGTATCTCTGTGGTCACCCCAAAACAAAGATTCACATTGAATCCCAACGTTTGAGGTGAACCTGTCCGAGGCACGTACCTCTGTCTCTGTTGAGGAACAGCATGTTGAAGTGGCTCTCCTCCTTGATGAAGTGCCTGCTGTGGGGCGGCTGAGCGGCGGTCAGGTCCAGGGCGCCGTTGCCTTCAGACGGGGGCAGCGGGGACGGAGTCTCCGACTTCTCGGACTTCACCGTTGCCAAGCCGCCGCCAGCGGCCGCATTGTTCTCCTGCCCTTCCTCGGACGCCATGCCGTTGCTACCATTGTTGTTGATGGAGGTGGTGTTGGTGTTGGGGGACTTGGAGCGGTGGCTCTCCGAGTGGCTGTGCGCGGGCGATAAGTGCTGCAGGGAGCCGTTGGACGACTCGGACAGGGCCGGGCTCCCCAGGCTGTGCCCCTCGTTGTCTCCCATCAGCGACAGCGAGTCGTTGTTGAAGAAGTCACTGCCGCCTTCCCCCACGCCGCCTCCTCCGAACCCGCCGTTCTGCCTCGGCAGCGACCCACCGAACGGCCGCCCGATGCCGGCCGTGGAGTCGATCATCTTCATCTGGTTCTCCAGCGCGGCGATGCTGGAGATGACGGAGGCGGGCGGCGGCGAGGAGCAGCTGCCCCCCGGCGAGTAGGGCTGGAGGGGGCGGGACGACGCGGCGGCTGCTGCGGCGACGGCTGCAGCGGCCGCGTCCATCATCTCGGCCTCCGTTTGGTCGGCCTCGTCGTCCATGGCCGCCTCCATCTCGTCCAGGAAGTCGTCGTCGTAGCTGCTCATGGCGTCCAGGCTCTTCTCGTCGAAGGAGAGCTCACCGGCGTCTGCGCCACCATCCGCCGCTGGCGACTGGAGGCCACCGCTTCCGGCGCCGCCGCCCTCGGCGGCCGACAGTGGCGTGTTGGGGATCTGGCCGCCCATGTGCATGCGGATGTGCTGCTGCAGCACCACAGCGTTGGTGAACTTCTTCTGGCAGATGGGGCACGAGTGCTGCACGCGCAGCGGCGGCTTGGAGCGGTGCACGCCGAAGTGCGTCTTCAGGTTGCCCTTGGTGGTGAAGGCGCGGCCGCAGATCTTGCACTTGAAGGGCCGCTCGCCCGTGTGGATGCGGTAGTGCATCTTGAGCGCGCTCTGGCAGCTCAGCACGCGGTGGCAGATCACACACTGGTTGGGGTCCGACACCTTCTTGTCGATGTTCTCCACCAGCTGCTGCAGCTTGGACGTCTCCGACGTCTGCATGGAGTCCAGCAGGCCGCCGAACGGGAACTTGGCCTTGAACTGCTCCGACAGCATGGGCAGGACGGGGTGAGAGGAAGAGCCGGCGCTAGGGGGGGCAGTTATAGGCTCTGTGGACGACGCGGCGGAGGTGACGGTCGTGGTGGAGGCATTGTTGCTCTCGCCCGGCCTTGTCGTGGGGCAGTTGGGGGGCAGGTGGACGCCCTCGAGCTTCAGAAGCGGCGGAGGCGGCGGAGCGTCCCCCAATCCCGTGGATGCGGACGGCGGGATTGGGGAGGGGGACATGGAGGCGGCCCGGGCGGAGGCGGAGGAGTCGGCGGCGAGGAGGAGGTTCGGCGACAGCGAGGCGCATTCGCTGGAGGGTGGCGACGGCCTCTGCGGTGAGCGGTTGAGCGGCGTGAGGCACGGCGAGTCCCCTAGGCCGCCGATGCTGCCCACCATCAGGCCCGACGGCGGCGGCTGCAGCGTGGGGGGCAGCTGGAGGCCGACGGAGGTGGGCACGGTGGGCAGCACGGGCTTGCTGTCCAGCCACGTGGTCACGGGCTTCTCGGGCGGCAGCGACATGCCGTACGGGATGCCAGAGCTGGTGGGCACGTTGTCCAGGTACTCGGGCACAGGGTAGGGGTTCATCTGGATGTGCGGGTACTTGTCCTTGTGCCGCTGGAAGTGCACCTTCAGGTTGCCCTTGGTGGAGAAGCGGTTGCCGCAGATGTTGCACTTGAAGGGGCGCTCACCGGTGTGCGAGCGCAGGTGGATCTGCAGCGCGCTGTCAGAGCCGAACACCTTGGCGCAGAAGCGGCACTTGTGCTTGAAGAAGGGGTCCTCGGAGCTGGGCTTGGCCGTGTCGAACACCGACACGTTGGGAGGCTTCCCTTTGCGGTGCTTCATGAGCGCCTGCAGCGGGTCCAGCGCGTTGGCCGTGGCGGCGATGCTGGCCAGCGGGTTGGGGAAGATGACGCCGCTGCCGGAGGGGCTGTGAGGTATCAGCGGCAGGCTGGACGTAGTGGAGCTCAGGAGGCCGGCGCTGCTGTGGCTCAGCGACAGGGGAGGCGTGGTGGAGGCGGCGGAGCTTCTCGAGGAAAGGCCGACGCCGATGCCGCAGCCGATGGCGCTGCCAGCGGTGCAGCTGCTGCTGTTGTTGCTCGTCGAGGACGTGCAGGACGGCGGCAGCAGAGACGAGAGTCCGTTGCCGACGCCGGGCGGGGGAGGGGGGAAGCTAGCAGGATTCGCTGAGGAGATCGTGTTGGACATTGAGGAGGAGGATGAGGAAGCGGCGGAGCTCGAGGGCTGGATGCCGCTGCTTTGTGGCGCGTGGTTGAGAGGCCGGTCCATCGCCGAGGCGGCGTTGATCGTGGCCGGCAGCCGGATGGGCAGCTGGTGGACGGGGGGAGCGATGAAGCCGTGGTGGAGCTGCAGTGGGCCGGGCGCTGCCCCGGAGGGCCCACCTGAGGAGGAGGAGTTAGAGGTGTTACCCTGGGCGTGGTGGTGGTGGTGGTTGAGAGCCACTTGCTGCGCCGAGGAGGCGGAGGAGGAGGAGGAGCCGGAGGCCGCCGCCTGCCCGTTCATCCGCGCCACCTGGCTGCGGATCTGCTCGATCAGCTGCAGCTGGTGGATCTGCTGCTGCTGCAGTGCCATGAGCTGGTCCAGGATCATGGGGATGGCCATGGTGGAGACGGCTCCGCCACCTGCGTGCCCGCCGACGCCAGCAGCTCCGGTGCTGGCCGCTGCCGCCGCCACGGCGGCCGCTGCTGCCCTCACGCTCTGGGAGAACTGGGCCACGGCCACGCGCGTGCCGTGGAGGGTCTCCAGGGTGACGTTGGTGCTCGGCATGGCGTAGGACGAGGCCACGGCGGAGGAGGAGGAGGGGGCGGCGTGGTGGTCGACGCCGCCGAGCTGAGGTAGGGAGGAGGAAGAATTGTCCGGCTCGGGGGAGCCATCGCCGCCGCCGGCCGCGTCCCTCTCCTCCTGGAGGTGGTCCGAGAGCGGGGGCTTTTCACCGCCGCCGGGGGACAGCTCCATCTCCATTGGCTCTTCGTCCTGGTGGTGGTGGTGGTGGTGGACCCCCGCGGCGGCCGCCGCTGCCGCATCCAGGGCAGCGCTCATCATCATCATCATGGTCGTCTCCGGGACGACCACGCCGCTTCCGCCGTCGTCGCCGATGCCGCCATCGCTCTGCAGGCCGCCCTCTCCTCCTCCTCCGGGATCTTGGTCGCTGTCCGCGCCCTCACGGTCGCTGCAGGGGCAGCTGGGCGCCGGGGAGAGGAGGGAGGAGAGGGGCTCGGCGGCGGGGTATTCGTCGTCGTTGGGGTGCCCCGTCGGGGTGCCAACGTCGCTCTCGTTGACGATGAGCACCAGCGGGTTCTTCTGGGCGCAGCTCTTCAAGTGCTCGCAGAAGTCGGACCACTTGAAGAACTCGGCGCAGCACTTCTCGCACACGTGCGTCTCCTCGCTGCCGCTGCGGCTCTCGTTGCCGCTGTCGGCGTCGTCCAGGACCACATCGTCACCATGGGCTGAGGGAGAGACATGAAGAGAGGGAACGGGGGGAGATTAATGCATAAATAATCAATAAGGAATCCACACATATTTTGCACAGCGGTGCAGCGAAGGCCCGACCCCCCCTCCCTTCTCTTTTAACATAAGCAAAATCAATATACTTTCTTTTTTCTTTTCTTTTTTTTTTTGCTCTCAACAAATTGCCCCCCAGTTCACCAATTCTCGAGACCTGCGGTTTTGCGGCATTCGAGAAACCCCTCTCTCCATAGAAAAGCGAGCTAATAATTTTCTTTGGGCAATCCATCAAATTATGAGAGGCCTATCAATTGTGGATACTGCCGCTTAATGAAATTCCATAGAAGCCATTGATTTCCAATATTTCATACGATCCGCGGCTCTGCCTCATCTGTTGGGTACAAATCAGGTCTTTGATGGCCCCATTAGGATTCTCCTCTGCTATCAAGGCCTCCAGTCATTTCCAAGCTGAATTTCAAATGCCCAGCGAAAGCCTCTTCGTTTAGCATTGCTAAAGCAATACCTCTTTAGGCCCCAACGCTCTGAACAAGGGAATAAATACAGTTGCTCTGTAGCTTCCAACCAGGTTTTCTCTTTACATGGAATTGAAATACTGTTGCAAATAAAACAAAACAAAACGAAAACACTGCCCTTAAAACTGTATTGTAGAGGCCAGAGGCAGAGGTCCAGGCACGTGCCAAATAATAATAGGCTCTCGCCTGTTCGAGTCCTGTTCACGACAAGCATTACTGCATGTCTCTCTCTGTCCCTCTTTCCTGCCTGTCTGTAACTCTCATCAACGGCACAAAAGGCCAAAAAACAAATATATTAAATATATTAAGAAAAACAATATCGCCATTTTCCAAGAGAGTGCATAAAAAATCCATCACATATTGTATGCAATGTACAATTTACAATGTAATCAAAATATAGAGTAATTCATGTTTAAAACAATAATACAAAAACAGGTACAAATAAAAACCTAATGACAAGAACTTACACCTTCCCTATGCTGGGCATGTCACCTGGGCGAACATTCTGCCAAAATAGGTGAACGGTTGGCAAAAAAAAATGAAATAAAAAATAAATCTAGGCAAACCTTCAACAAAAGTAGGCGTTCGACAAGGTCCTGACGTTTTCAGTCAGCTAATGTGGGCCGTTTAGCGCATAACCAAGAAGTATATAGGGTTTAAGGGGTTATTAAGGAAATATTCTGTCTGACCTTCTCCCCCTCTTCTGATCTAACTCCGCTACCCCCTCCCATCCCACCCATCCCCCTAACACCCCTCTCGGTCGTTCTCTCTCTGAAATGAGACTCAAACAAATTACATGCCAGCAATGCCATGGCAAGCAACGTCCCTGATTAGTTACACATGTTTAATCACAGTCGTATAGGAAGCCACTTCCTCTTCCGCGTGTTGCCCCGCCGCCGCCGAGTAGTGCCAGTACTGCCCCCCCACCCCCCCACCCCGCTCCCACACACACACACACACACTCACCCGAAACACGGAGCTAATTCACACCTGATCAAAACCATGAAAACACCACGGCCTCCCTTGTGTATGTTTGTTTTATTCTGCGAGTCTAGGCGGTGTGTGTGTGTGTGTGTGTGTGTGTGTGTGTGTGTGTGTGTGTGTGTGTGTGTGTGTGTGTGTGTGTGTGTGTGTGTGTGTGTGTGTGTGTGTGTGTGTGTGTGTGTGTGTGTGCCTCTCAGTAGAAGTAGGAAGTGTGTTCAATCAGCGCCACAGCGGTCGGTGGGAGTCGGCTGGGTTTCTTTACAACAAACAAATGCTTTACTTCAGATGCTGCCTCCTGTTGAACCCAACGCTCATCTAGCCTAGTAATTTGAGGAGAAAAAATGTAACGCACCCCAACCACACTCGCTCCCTTTTTTCTCTTTTCTTTTTTCCTTTTTCATCACGCACTGCACTTGCTTTTAAGTGTTTTTTTGCCCTTTAGATGTTTTTTAAAGTACAAACATCACCAGAAAATAAAAAAAAAACGTCCGCCCAACATGCGAACGTGTGAAATATCCTTTGAAATGTGCATGTCAGTAATTATAGGATACAAAGACACAAAGCGCTCTTTCTTGGTGACTTAATGTTCATTTAAAAAAATATATATACTTTCCTCATCTTTTGTTTAAACATGTATCATGTAATCCTAGTGTACATTAACCCGCACTGTGTTTAATTTCATTTACAGGCAAACAATTAGGTGTGATTCACCACATACAAAATAAAGTTATTAAATAATGAACACATGCCAAAACCACTGAATGCAGTATGGCAGAATATGTCTAAAAAGAGAGAGGGGGGGTAGACTTGGTAGAATAAGCTGACCTCATCCTTATTGTCAAATAAAGAAACATTCTCTGCTCCAGCCTGCGTGTAAACGTCACATTGTGCTGACTGACAACTAAACAGGCCTGCCCTTCAGTGGCCATTAATCATTTTGTCCTCGTATGGCTTAAAGTTGTCTTGGTAAATCACCTAAAAGCACCGACTTCACAAATTACAAGGGAAAAATGCAAATGTTCTAATAATTGTGACGGGTCTGAAGTGGAGGATAATGAAAAATACAGACAGTGTGACGTCCAATTACAGAGATAACATCCCCTCGATGTTTTTTTTTTTTTTTTTTGTTTTAACAATGTGTAGCATTTTTACACCAATTGTTCACACAACATGGGACATGTTGCAATATATGGTATATACAATATATGGTAATATATGGTGTATGGCGGTGGTACAGGACAGGTCAATATCATTACACAGAGTTTTGTGTGCTGAAATATATCACTCTTGTAAATTTGGGGGAAACGGTGGATATACGTAATGCCTAATCCACACTGTATAACTTCTGAATGGTTTAGTATTAGTATCATCCTTGTTCTCCTGCTACAGGGGACTGCTTGACATAAGGCCTCACAGACAGTATCAACCCAAACCAAGGCATTGAACCTTTTACAGAAGTACGAAAGGTCTCATCTTATGCATCTTAGATGGGATTTTTATGTAGACTTAGACTGCAGTGACATTTCGTGCAGTTGGTTGCATTTGTATGCACATTTTAATTAGTTTATATAGATTATTTACTGTATCTTCTTTATCGTCTTAGTGTATGTATGCTTCGCATGAACAAACCTGTATGCATATGATGTTGTTTCCGTGCTTTTTCTTTTGTTCATTCTTCAATGTAAGTCGGTCTGCAAAGTGCCTAAATTGTAAATTGTAAATATATAAACACAATCCCTAGACTGAAAATGTTTTTTTGTTTGTTTTGCTGATTTGAACTGATGTCATTAAACGATCCCTACGAAATCCCCAGAACTGAAATCCGTCCCCAGGACTGAGAACTTTAATCCCTGTATACCGTCTCACTCTTAAATATACTACTATACGAAATGCAGTCTAACAAAGAAGAGATATAAGGCTATCATACTGTGTAAGGAATATACCTGCCCTGTTGATTTTTTGGAACTCGGCACAAAATCCATGTTTCAGGAAAAAAAAACAAATCAGGTCCAAACCAAACCAAACCAAGCAAAACACACACACACACACACACACACACACACACACACACACACACACACACACACACACACACACACACACACACACACACACACACACACACACACACACACACACACACACACACACACACACACAGGCGCGGAAAAGGAGCAAGTGATTGGAAAAGGCAGTGACACGTGACAGCAGGCTAAAAATCTCCTTAGCCAAGCAGCGGACAGAGGGACTCATTTCCATAATTGGGGGTTGAAAGGTCAACACAAATGACTAGGCAGTGCGTCAGGCTGATTACTTATTAGAACGGTATTACTGTCAATCTCTTTTTATTCATTCATACAATTAGCTTTACAAGTGGGAGCCGTCGCATGCCTGTGACCCCTTTCTCTGCCGCGCACGTGTGCGCGCAGCACACACACACACACACACACACACACACACACACACACACACACACACACACACACACACACACACACACACACACACACACACACACCCAGGCAAGCAAGCACATACACGCACGCGCAAGCACGCAAGCATGCACGCATGCACCCACACACACACACCCACACACACACAAAATCACGGATATAAAAATGCCCATGTGCATTAACAGACCTACATACGCAGTGTGTGCAAATACTGCACCATACAATCCCATTTATACAGAATATTACAATTTCTTAAATATTAACAAAGGAGAGGTGTATTGTGTATTTTTGAATAATTGTTTTGTTTTGTCTGACATACATAAAAAAAAACGTAATTATCAATATGAAAGAATATCTGGAATTATAGGAATATTCAAGTGATTGCAGGGATTTCTTTCCTGCATTTATTTAATGAATAAAAGAATATCCTAACAAATTGTTGCATAATGATATCAATCCAATGCAGCAATTAGTTACTTCCACAATGATTAAAAACAACTATGTAGGCCCTAAAGAAAAAAAAAGAAGAAAAAAAAAAAGAAAAACGTAATGAAAGAAAATGTAATATTTAAAAGGGATTTTCATTTCCACATAACGCTATGTGTAAATGAGGGCCGGTGTGGTTGCGTCACACACAGGCATCTCTGTGTCACACATAAGGAATCTATAGGCCGATGCATAGGGCTGTTGCAGTGATTTGATGCCTGGACTATGCACTGCATAAATCACAGATTGGATTTCAACATTGTTCTCCGGCTCCAAGAGTTTTTTGCACGTCACACATTTTAATCAGGTTTTATGTCGGGCGACCGCAAACGCTCGCAATCTCACAATTTCAAAGAATCGAGTTACCATTTTCATTCATAGTTACAACACAGCGACACACTTGACTGCTTAAGATCCATCCGAAGGCGACATTGAGTTTGTTACGAGGACGCGCGCACGCATGTGTGTGTGTGTGTGTGTGTGTGTGTGTGTGTGTGTGTGTGTGTGTGTGTGTGTGTGTGTGTGTGTGTGTGTGTGTGTGTGTGCATGTGCGTTTGTGTTTGTGTGTGTGCGTGCAAGGAGAGTGCGTGGAGGTGGTATTGATTCGACCACAGCGACGAGAAACAAAGGCATACAAAATCCAATCCGTTTTTCATTCCTTTAAGAGTCTTCCTTTACCCAAATGCAAATATGACGCTCCAGCACAATCAATAGGGGGATTGTGGTGCTTTTTTGAATCCATGTATCCGCTATCTTGCTCAGCAATCTTTGGCATGCTAACTGAAACCGCTAATCTGACATATTATATCAGATGAGGTATTCATGCCTTCCACTGATTCTGCGAAAGCCACAGAGCCGTGCATTGAGCGAAGCACTGAGCAATTACAAATTCTCCCATTCTTAACAATTTCCAGATTCACTTACAGGACACACGTGTATACGCGAGCATGCACGCACAACAACGCCGCACACACGCGCACACATGCACGCGCACACATGCACGCACGCACACCAACACTGCACATGCACACACACACGCACATGCACACACACACACACACAGACAACAAGGAAAAGGTGAGGGCCGGTATTTATCTCACTAAATAAAAGACATGCCAGTCATTTTTTGCAGGAAATGTGTTAACCAAATAAGTTTCCAAACGTGAAATATCAGGATACCGTTGTGTTCAGTGCACTTAAGGTAGTACTAGGAACCACATTCTTCATCCACCCAAAACCTTCCTCTGCCTATTAAAACTAATTACTTTTTTTCAGGGCATTTAAAGATAGCTTCGAACCCTTAAAAAAAAGCGTGCATACACACAGACACAGACACACACACGCACACACACACACACACACACACACACACACACACACACACACACACACACACACACACACACACACACACACACACACACACACACACACACACACGGATGAATCATTATAAGTTAAGGAGTGTAGGGCAAATAAGGAGACCAGCTGGATTCAACAATGCTGGAATTCCTGTACCAATTACTGTTTTCCATTGCATAATTTTTCTCTTCCCTCCCATAGGGGCTAGCAGCTATCTTATCCCTCCCAAGTTGATATCTGCACGAAGCCCTATACACCTACATACAGCCTTATTTATTTTTCTACATAACGCATCCTCCTTCCTCAGCGACAATCGACTAAACTACTGTGACAGTTTAATTGTACAAAAAAAAGGCAGACTTTTTTTCTGATAAGGTATGGTGTGGTATATATGCTAGCCTTCTGAGACACGGCAACCGCTGAGACACGGCAATGTATCTTCACACCTGCAGCAGCAGCAGCAGGGGCGGATCTAGGCATGGGCATGGGGGGGGGGGGTTGGGCAATGCCCCCATAAATGCTCAGTCTGCCCCACCAAACATGCATGACATACAAAACAACCTAAGATATTTTCAAATTAAAGCGCTTATATTCAAAATGATTTGAAACACTACTACTACTGCCACTAACTAACTAGGCTACAATCGTCTCACCACTAAACCAACAGCATCATTGGATACAGAAAACTGTCTTTAGCTTCATGCATGCTGCGTGTCTGTTGCAACTTCAACTTCAACAACTGACGTTATTACTGATTCTTACTTGCCTAATTTAAGTCCTGTAACCGAAAATGTTATGGGTGCGACTTCATCGCCCGTGTCGCTTCGCGCCACGGGCGATGAAGCCGCATCATACCATTTTCTCCTGCCCCCCCCCCCAATTGGGAAATGTTATATCCGCCCCTGAGCAGCAGACTGAAGCAGACTGACCCTTCCTCTCCCCTCCCTGCCTCCCCGGGATTGGTTGTTGTTGTCTGTGTGTCTCCATAGCCCTGGGGCTGGTCAGTACCCCCCCCCCCCCCACACACACACACACACACACACACACACCCCACCCCCTCTTCGATGCAGAGTGGCACAGTAATATCTGCACTGACAGAGAGGCCTTTGTCGCCGGCGTGCAGATGTGCAAGCAGCCAAAACATTAACGATTTGTTTGTGTAAGGGCCTTCGCCATACAGTATTCAATGACGGCGCTCTGTCCAGATCGCGACGACTGCGTCGCGCGCATCAACACGGCAAAGTCGTCTCCATGTCTTTCTCTCTCTCTCTGTCTCTCTCTCTCTCTTTCTCGTTTTTTTTCATCAGTGTAACAATTTGACTTTTTCACACAGTGCAGGGACTGAGTGAGCTATAGTTATGTCTTGGTTGTGTCTGTCTGCTTTTAAAGTACCACTTCACCACTTTTAAATCTATCGTCATGTAATTGGTCCTCACTAATGTACATGACAATACGCCACGATTGTTTCCTACTCCTGTGGGCAGTTCTGACACCCATACAACATTCGCATCTGGTTGGGTTGCTTCTTTAGATCATTGAAATAATACATTTATTTTTTATTATTGTGAGAATGATGCATTCCATTTTCACATTGCAACTTTTCAGAAATAGAAGCTTCTAAAGTGGCATGGCATGCCCATTGATGGCTTCTGAACTGCCCACGGCCCTACTGTGAGACACAGACAAAATGGTGCAGTTTTAACATGAACTTTGGTGAGGACTTATTATGTGAAGAGCGGTTAAAAAGTGGTGAAGCGGTCCTTTAACCCTCCCTATCTATAACCTACTGCACATCTAAGTGAAGACAGATCCCGCCTGAGCCCAGTATTATTGGCACTGCAGAACACATAGGCCTTAGTACATCCTCCAACGCAAATACTAGACCAGGGCTGCCCAAAAGGTAGATTGTGATCTATCAGTATAGATCACACAGGCCATGCAGGTAGATCACATGACAGTCCCCTAAGATGTATAGATCTGTAACTCTTGAGAGCGTTAAAATGAATCCAAATGGACCCTTACGGGTCCATTTGGTTTCATTTTACCGCTCTCAAGGGTTAAATAATATATAAACATCTGAATTACGTAATTTCAAGAGTACACACAATTAGAAAATAACTAATAGTAACTGATAATAACTGTTATTTTGGCCAACGTTTTGCCACTTCTCGTTCCCAATTGTAGACAAAAACATGAAAGTTATTAGCTTTGGGTGCAAGAAACTAAATTCAACATCACAAACTGTCAACTCAAGCCCCAAATACTGTTTTCAAACGCCAGTAGTAGCATATACTAGTAGCATATACAAGAAAACCTTCCAATTCTCCCCATCCATTATTATTAGAAGTTCCTTATTCCTAAACACTATAACAGTAAGTAACACCATCACCACTATTTCAAAGTCAAACTTTCTTGGGGGCCTTGAAATTGTTTTTTTTAATGTATAGATCTTGTTGAGCCAGTCATTTTGAAAGTAGCTCTCAAGTCAAAAAAAGTGTGGTCACCCCTGGCCTATAGCACATCCTCCAACGCAAATACTAGACGTACGACATTTGGCTAGCAAAGTATGGGCTCCAAACCCTTCAAGTGCAGTCGCATGCATTTTGACAAGTATATTTGCGCCCCCCTCCCCTCCCAATCCCAGACTCTTGTAATTCTTCCTCTCTCAATCAGGACATCATCTTGTTTCGTGGTGTGTTCTGAGTGCAGAGCAGTAATTAAGAGACACAGCCATATTTGAGTGCCTTCTTGAAGACATCTTTGGCACGGGCTATGTGGGTGGTCCCCGGGCCTCCTCCTCCTCCTCCTCCTTCTCCTCCACCAAATGGTGAGAGAGGATTAAAACAAAAGCCAAACAAAGCAGGCAGGACCCACTGGAGAAGGAGAAGGAGGAGGAGGAGGAGGGGGGACAGGGGCGGACTGGCACATATTTTCCCACCGGGACAATTTTGCCTTTGCCAGGCCACCCTGGGGGTGGCAGCTGGTTAACCAGATGTAACTCTTTGAGAGCGTAAAAATGAAACCAAATGGACCCTTGCGGGTCCATTTGGTTTCATTTTTACACCCTCAAGAGTTAAAATATTCATCATGTGAATTAGCCCAACTTAGTCTACACAACTAGAGAATGTAGAAGATTAATGGTCATTTTGATCTGTATGTTCCAGGCGAGCATCTAGCACATTCTAGTGCATTTTGGAAGTGCCACTAGTGCATTTTGGATATTGTCCAGACCACTAGGTGGCGCAGGCCACCGGGAAAACTCCCTGTACTCCAGATGGCCAATCCGCCCCTGAGGGGGGAAGTGGTGGAACAGCCACACTGTCACTGTTGGTTAGGACGTGCTCAACGACGGTGTATCTCTGTTTTGTTCCTGCCCCGAAAAGAAACCCATGACACTTTCTCGCAAACATTTCAAGAACACATGTCAGCAGACTGAACAGTTTCTCTTGAGTCGCCCCGGGGGATGCGGCGTGCGTCAGCGACGTCAGGAGGATCTTTTTTTTTTGTTGCTTTTTGCTTTTAAAAATCGCTCTTCTTTTTTTAACGTTTCTGCAAAGCGAGACGGCAGCTACTACTGCTACTAGTACTAACTAACTAGGCTACAATCGTCTCACCACTAAACCAACCGCATTTCATCATTGAAAACAGAAAACTCTCTGAGGCAGACCTTTAGCTTTATGCATGCTGCGTGTTTTTTGCAACTTCAACTTCAACAACTGATGTTATTACTGATTCTTGCCTAATTACTGATACTTGCCTAATTTAAGTCACGAAAATGGTATGGGTGCGACTTCATCGCCCGTGGCGCGAAGCAACACTGGCGATGAAGCCGCACCCATACCATTTTCTCCTGCCCATCCCAATTGGGAAATGTTATATCCGCCCCTGTTCTTTTTTTTTTTTGCTTTTAAAAATCGCTCTACTTTTTTTTACAAAAAAGCTGCAAAGCGAGACGGCAGCATCGTCCGCAAAGGCCCCTGTGCTCACATGCGCTCCGTCGCACCAAGTTAAGTGAGAACATGTTAGGCCTGTACGCACGGGTGCCCCCCCCACCCCCTCTTCCCGCATCGCACCCCTCCACACACACACACACACACACACACACACACACACACACACACACACACACACACACACACACACACACACACACACACACACACACACGCACCCCTGGGGTCGAGGGCTCAAAGAGACCAGACACAGAGGAAGCTGGCGCGCGAGATGAAAGCCCCGTCGCTGTTAACACTTTCTAGGACACGGCTAAGCTGCGCATTTGCCAAGGTCAATGGCACAGATGTTCTAATTGTACTACATACGAGCTTGGACGTGTGGTACAGGCGGGAACCTGGCAGGCCAGACTAAAGGCCGAGGTTAAGTCAGCGAGGAAGGCTCTATCAAAGCTGTTCCCTAAACCATGCGGGCATGAGCCACCCCTCAGGGGCAAGTGGCCTGAGGCGGGGGGGGTGGAGGGGTGGTTTCTAGTCGGAGGGGGGGGGCGTACCGGACGTGCACGGAGGCTTGTTGGCACTTCACAACATTTACATCTTTTCAGGGACACGCGTGGCCTTACAAGGGTTCTGATTTTAACGCCGGACGACAATGTAGCCTGTTTGCAAAAGGGGTCCCGCCGCCACCACAACATTACCAAGAAAGAGAAAGGGTCCAAGTGAGATTTCCAAATACACCATATCTGCCGTTGAGTGAACACACAGAGCTGTGCGGTACGTTCGTCGCTCCGAGGCAAAGACAATCTGTACCTGCAGCCTTGGAATTACAAATTGTGCATACAAGTGTTCCCCCGAACGCAGCTCAAACACTGTGAGCACCTTAGTGCACATTTCACTCCGAATGTGTGCACATTTAAACAAAACGGACCCATCAGGGCCCATTCAAAAGGGTTAGAGTTCCAAATGTGTACACAGGGATAAATTAACCCTGTAGGTGTCCAGATGCACTGTTTCTACACCTCTCTGATTCCCAATGTTTGTTTTTCACGCATAGACGGCACGCCAATGCCCCATACAGGCCTTGTAAGACGACGGCGACTAGATCTTTTGAATTTCCTTCGACATAATAACGGCAGCAGCGTTTTTTTTGTCAAGGAAGGTAATCAATAGCGGGGTGACAACGAGCTGGAAAGCATCAACACGCAGGGAAGGGCAGGGCAGAGTAGGGGAAAGGATGCGATCATATTGACACGACGCGCTTCGGACTGACGTCTCCTCCGTAGCACCATCGGGGCAATAAGGTGGCTTTTTTTTTGGATGAAAGATTGTATTTGTTTATGGTGGCCTGTTGTATGGGCTTACTGTCCTCCCGGGGCTGGAAGGCTTGGGATTGTTTGGCTCTGCAGCGTCTTGTCCCAGAAAACAAGCGAGCCAGTCAGCCTCCCCTCGCACAACAAGGATAGGCAAGCACTATCCTTTAACGCGCCACATCGACTCAGAATGCTGAACCGAATGACATAGGCAGTTTTCTCACACCACAGTCATCTGTGGTACGTGTGTGCGTGCGTGTGTGTGTGTGTGTGTGTGTGTGTGTGTGTGTGTGTGTGTGCGTGTGCATGCGTGTGTGTTTGTAATGGATGCACACGCGCACGGGTGTGCGTATGTGTGTGTGTGTGTGCATATGCAAATATGTTGCTATATGTGTTCCAATACAAATGGATGCGTATAGCTGCACGCACTTTTTCCAGCACAACATATAATGTGAATGATGGAGATGGGAATAAGAGAAAAACAAGAAAAGCAGCTAAATCCACCACCATGAATACGACAGCTTGTTGTATACGCGCCCTGAAAATTTGTTCTCGCATATTATTTTTTTTTATAAAAAAAATTGTATCTGCAAAAAAGGATGGGTGAATTGTCTTAATGTGGAATATGAAAACCAAAAGATGGAATGCCAAAAAAAGACACCAAACACCCCCGAAAAAAAGAATGATCTGCCTGTCACACAGGAGGATGACCTGATGCACTATAGTGCGCCTCCACAGCGAACACGAGACGACAAGTTTCAAATGCCTGTGCATGCAAACGGAGAACACACGTTAACACGTTATACAGTAAGATCACGTAGAGGACGTACGTACAATACAACTGGACACGACACACGTACTGTAGTGTATTCACTATCGTTCTGATATAAAGTGAAATGACGGCATATATGTCACGATCGACGTGACTCGTCCTCACGCCCAACGTTGCAAAGAAGGAGAAGAACAACTCCCTGGAGATTACATCATGCGTTCTCTAAAGCTCTAAAGCATCCCCTCCACAAAGAGGTTGTGTGTGTGTGTGTGTGTGTGTGTGTGTGTGTGTGTGTGTGTGTGTGTGTGTGTGTGTGTGTGTGTGTGTGTGTGTGTGTGTGTGTGTGTGCACCATGGCCAGAGTTGTTGGACCACGATGGCAAAAAAATATATATGGTGACAGTGATTTGTTGGAGAGACTCACGTAAGCTTTACGGCTACTCAATACGGGGAGATGCTGACAAACACTATATGCACTGCAGCCTGCACTGCTCAATTTATAGTAACCAGAGAGAACAAGAGAAAGGGATGCTGGTTTTTTTTTTTTTACATATATACGTTTTGTTTGCAATTAACGTTCAAACTGAATTATCAAAACGCGATTAAGGTGATACAGAGAAAATGTCATTGTTACATTGCTACAAAATCAAGTGTTTATTGCAAGAATGCAGAATTATTATTATTTTTTTTGTTTTATTTATTTTTTTAAGATCAATTTACAAAAAGGTCAAATATTTAGATAATTATAATAAAAAATAAATTAATTAAATTATCAATTTAATTAGTAGGACTATGATAAATATCTTGGAAATAATGAAACACTGTTTGGCATTTTATAAGTAAAAAATGATCAATATGCTACACTTCTAAAGGTTTTACGTATAAGAATAAACTGAAACGCTCTAGTAATAATTAACATTTTATACCATGAAGGAGAAAAAAAGGGCTCAGCAGCGAATTAAAAAGGATCAGCTCTCTACACATTGCTGGAAACAAACCCTGTCAACTGATCTATAGTAGATGTCCAAGGATAAAACAGAACAAACCAAGTGTGACAAATTTATGTGCCGGGGGAATAAATAAACAGAAAACATTTCCATGACAAAACACGGCTTGGACCTGCAGGAGAATACCCCCCAAAGACAGCAAAACAAACAACCCTGGACAAAAACCTAAAACCTAAATAAATTCAATGTCCTTCACCTATAATTTGTGTGAATAAATCTACAGTTTGTAACTGGATAAGTTGACAACTTGACACACACGCACACGCACACGCACACGCACACGCACACGCACACGCACACGCACACGCACACACACACACACACACACTGATGATGTGAATATGAAAAATAATTTTGTTTGTATGTGTGTGTGTGTGTGTGTGTGTGTGTGTGTGTGTGTGTGTGTGTGTGTGTGTGTGTGTGTGTGTGTGTGTGTGTGTGTGTGTGTGTGTGCGCGCGCGCGCGCGCGCGCATCCGTACACGCGCATGTGTGTGTGGTTGTGTAAAAGTCACGAGAGAAGAAGACCTGCAATGCTTACAGGGCTCATACCAATATAATAAAATGCATTTTAAAGATGAATGCCTCTCTGTGTATGAAATTACATCCCGACCCTGAACCATATACTGAAATATATATAGGCCCCTCGGTGTTTATGACTGCAAATGTCGGCAGCCAAATTAAAGTTATACTGTAGCCTAATACTGTAGTTACTAATTGTAATTCTTTGTAATAATATACGGTCCGGTTGCGAATTGAGAAAGGGTGCAGACGTGTTGCCACGTTAAATTAATACTTGAATTAATTTTAAACTTTTCTTGTTCAGCCTTTTAGGGGGAAAGGGCAGTTAGACCACGAGGTCAACAGGAAAACTTCTGATTTTTGATCATGTTGAATTGTAGGCAATAGATTAATAACAATAATACAAATTAATAAACTATAAATCTCATACATTTTTGCCTCAAAGGAAGAGTGCGTTTAATAAAAGTATCGGGGGCTTAAAAGGCTACACAGGGCCTCGCGTGAAGAATGTGTCTAATTGGTAACTTCGCTTTGCCAATTGGTGGTCCGGGGACCACCGGTGGTCCTTGAGAGGGCTCCAGGTGGTCCTCGGGGTAAATGATGGAAAGTTGGTTAACAAGATGTAACTCTTTAAGAGTTAAAGAGTTAAAATATTCACCACCTGAATTAGTCCAAGTCTACACAATTAGAGAATTTAGAAGATTAACGGTCTGATTGTTTGACTGTTTTGTTTCCCCAAATCCAGCTTGGTATTGTGGACAAAAGCAAAAGAAAATCTTCCTAGTTTTGCGGTCTGTGCGGAGCTAAAATGTCCTCAAATTACGTGGCTCAAATGCTGAATAAATAGTAGGCCCTGGGATCAAAAAGGTTGAAGAGTTTGTGTATGTGTGTGTGTGTGTGATCTGTAAAAACACACTCACCGTTCTCAGAGATCCCCGGCCCTCCGGGTCCAACTAGTAGCAGATCCTCGTCCGACTTGAGATGCTGCGGCTTCGCTTGCTTGCGACGGGACATGGTCCTGGTCCTGCTGCTGCTGCTGCTGCTGCTGCTGCGATTTGCACATACATCAGCGATGATGATGGCGAGAAGAAGAAAAAAAAATACAATGTTCGCAAATCGTCTGGTCACCAAAAAAAAACGCAGGGAAAAAAGTGGAGGAGGGAAAAATGACGGAAATTAGCCGGTGGTGTTGTTGCTGCTGCTGCTGCTGTTGTTGTTGCCGTGCGAGTTGCGCATGTCGGTATAATAATTATGATGGTGAATAATGCATCGCGATTAATAGGAGGAACCTACGAGGAGGACGTAGCCTACGTACGGTGAGATCGGATGGGTGGGTGGGGGTGCTGGGGTGGTGGTGGGGGGGATTGGCCGGGCTCCAGAGGACTCTTCTACACTGGATATGGTAATGAGGGACGGACTAAGCAATTAGCTGCTCCGATCGCAGACTGTCTGTCTCTTTTCTTCTTCTTCTTGTTCTTCTCACCATCCAACCTCCTCCAATCCATCCATCCAACCAACCAACCAGCCCCAACCCAAAGCCAAAGCGGTTATACGCCCCACAGCCAGCAGCACTCAGGGGGGTCTTCAACGCGGACGGTCAAGCTTTTCTCTAGATCTCTCTCTCTGCCCCTTTTTTTTATGAGGATCTCTTCTGGTTCACAAGTGCCGAGGAGTCATCGCTGGTGCGTTGCGATAGCGTAGAGCCTTTATGATGTGCTGCTGCTACTGCTCCTACTACCATCATTATTCTTCTTTTTTTTGGTTGTGTTATTTTTTACACAACTTGTTGTTGTGGCGCACGCACGTACGCGGAGTTCTTCGTATAAAGAGATTGTGATTGCGATCGCTCGATCAGTTTGTTTGCTTGATTTAGGCAAACTTTTGTCTGTCTCTCCCCCGCACGCACACACACAAAAAGCCGCAGCACTTCCTCCAGTCCTCCTCCTCTTCTCCAGAATGTGTGGTGAGAGGTGATCACAACAAAGTCCCTGAGTCCGAGAGAAAGACAAACCGAAACAACAATAAAAAAAAAAATGTCACAGCTTTCAAAAAAGTTCGCGTGTGATGGACATCTTCTTGCACCAGCCGCTTGTTTGACTGGGATGAGGGACCCGATGAGCCGAAGTTTTGTTTTGTTTTTCTCTCCCAGGACAGCACGCTAATAATAATAATAAATTGTTTTCCCAGCGGTGTTAAGAGTTGATCCTGCTCTTATTGAACTTTTTTTTCTGTTGTTGTTGCTGCTGCGCGTCCCGATCGGAGACAGTAGTGGTGCGATCCGGTAACCGGCTGCATGGGTTTATAGTCCTTTGTCAACAAGAACGCGTGTTAACGTGACAGTAAGATCCAAAGTACATTCACGCATCGTTTTTTAATAGATGGGGAGCGTGAACGTCCTCTTCTCGCGGTCGTGTGTGTGTGTGTGTGTGAGTGTATGATGTGTGTATGTGTGTGTGCTGATCACCTCGGGGCGCGCTCTCTCTCCCTCCCTCCCTCCCTCTCTCTCTCCACTCTCCAAAAAGTCTCCCTTCTTTGTAGTTGGGTTACCGATCGCTATAGACTTCTTCTTCTTCAGCAATGAACTCGGTGTCTTCCCCTCCTCCTCGGCGGCTCGACATTCAAGCTCCTACTATCGGGTGGTTGTTGTTGGGACGGACGGATCGTGGCGCGAGTCGCAGGCAGTGATGTGATCCCTTGGAGGAGTTGTGTCGGCCGGCCGCGGTGTCTCGTATAGCCCGGAGGAGCTGCTGCCTGTGTCGGTGTGTGAGCGTAGATGGAGCCGCGGCTGCTGCCCTCGTATGGCTCCGTGTGTGGTGTGTTGGTGGGGACAGCGCGGCGTGTGTGTGTCAGTGTGTATGTGCGCGCGCGCGGGTGTGTGCGTGTGTGTGTGTGTTAAAACCCCAGCGCTTAGGTTCAGCCCATTGCGTCCAGCGACCACTAGGATGTAGCCTACCACACTGTAACTGCGATCAGTGGCATGTTAGACCGTCTGTGTGTGAGCACACAGATGATGTTCTGTCATACAGCAGATCATAATCCAAGACAGTGACAACTCAGTTAGCCTGCTCATCCGACCAAATCGTATATAGGGCCTACTGGCTACAAGCTTTGTTCAACGTTTTGAATGCTGGGGCAAATAAAGTCCACAGAAAGCTGGTGGGGTGGATGCAACATGGTAAAAAAAAAAAAAACATATATCATATTAATTAATTAATTTTATTTAATTGAAGAGAAATTCAAACCAATTTCAACATTTTTTCTACACAATGGGTCTGAAGTACGTCTTGATGGCGTCATCAAGGTGTGTTTCACTATGTATTTTATTATTATTATTTTCAGAATCAGGGACCTTTTTTTTATTATTAAACAAGATTTAATGCCATTAAAATGTTGAAAATGGGTGGAATGCCCCTGTAAGTGACACCCAGGATTTGACAGCGTGTGCATGGGGGCAGCAGGGTTGCAGATATGCAAATAAATAAATAAATAAATAAATAAATAAATAAATAAATAAATAAATAAATAAATAAATAAATAAATAAATAAATAAATCAGACGTGTGTCACCCAAAATCCCACAGACAGGAGCAGCGGGGTCGCGCGCACGCGACGCAACACCAGCTAACGCCCACCTGTCAATCAGCTCTGCTCACACCAAATTAAAGGGAACTGCCACTGGTTTTCCCACATTTGACAATTTTTCCGTTTAATTAATTATTCCCACACAATAAGGTATTTTATGGCAGTAAGTGTTGTAAATGGGCGGAATTCACCTTTTAATTATTTGCCCATTTTAAAACCTTGGATTTGACCAGCGACGTTTCGTGACCACGCATCCACGTGTGCGCGCGCTGCGCGCCCGCGTGGCCCCGCGCATGCATGCAGCGGCGCAGGATTAAATGGCATTTTGTCTCCTTTCCCTTCCCTTCCTTTCATCATCAGCAAAATAAAGATTACAGAGGAGATTGTAAAAGCTCTCTTTCTTTTTTTAGAGGCGGCGAGGGGATCCTCATTCCTCTGGCCCCCTTTGTGATGATATTGATGATGATGACGGCCAAGTGGACAGTTTGATTTTTGTGTGGCGAGCTAGTTATAAAGAATCAATATTATATCAAGGGGGTAACTTTCGTGATAAAGGACTTCGGCCACTCCGGCTATTCATCATAAGTCTGTAGCAAGCAGATAGGTCAAAAGAAATTATATTGCTCTAAAGAGTCTGGTCTTCTTATCTCTCTGTACCAGGGGAGTGGAGGACACGCCGATCGATACAGTGGCTGCGGTATACTCCCTGCAATTATCAATAGCTGATTTTGTCTTCCTGCAGGGCTGCATCTATTAATACCAGATAATAACACTCTTTTCGACATACAACTTGTGCAGGGCATGTGGCTGGATGACGGAAAGGAGAAGAAAGTTTGTTCATATTAGAGGATGATGATGACCTTTGTTGTCAAGAAAAAATGTCTCGCAACAAAGAGTGGACACAGGGGAGTAGCAGAGACATAGATCAGTGTGCGTGTCAGTGTGTGTGTGTGTGGGGGGGGGGGCACACGCACGCGCGCGCGCGCGCGCACACACACACACACACACACACACACACACACACACACACACACACACACACACACACACACACACACACACACACTGTTGCGGAAGAGGAGGAGCAATCAATCACGATAGGCTATTCGGCATGATCTTTTATATGATTTTAATATCCGAGTTATGACTTTATTGGCGACATATCCATGGGAAGATATGTCTCTCTATAGGCCTATACCTGACTGCACAAATACTGTACCATTAGTACAGTAGAATAAAAGGCCTAGTGGTGAAGGCCAAAATTGTCAGCCATGCATGCCATAGAAGGAAACAAATATGAGTTCATTTATATAACCTGAAAATATAGCAGCCTATAGGAATTGTGGTATATGCATGGTTGTTAAATATCAGGGATTGTGCCGTTTATAATGAAAGAATGTAGCCCATAGCAACGTAAATGTAAGGGCGGGCTATACACAAGCTATACATTTTTATTTATGCATTTATTTAAATATGATTTTAAAATGATAGCAACATAGTTAAATGTGTTTCGCCTATTGCCCTGCAGATGTGTGAACATTTCCCCTACACGAATTCCTGGACGCTGCCAAGCAACCTGCAATCCCCTGCATGTACAATTACAGGGTCCATAAGGCTAAGTAATTGCTTATCTTATATAGGCCTACGCAATTCCTTATTCAAATAATGTATCAAAACGGATGTAGGCATAATAGCTTATAACAGGCTAATATAACATCGCCTTTTATTTAATTTATTATCGATGCATGTTTAATTTGTGTAATAGGCCTATAAGGTATTTTTTTTTTCTTAGCACATGCCAAATGCTTATAGCACTAGACCAGGCCTAACACTAGACTATAACGTGTTTTATATAGGCCTAAACAAATGAGTAGGTTGAATATTGCTTACTACAACTACGTAACTGTATTCCTATTCGCGACGTATAGCCTAAATGCATTAAACAATAAAATAATAGGCCTGATAGGATGCGCTATACGGTTTAATCTCCCGTAGCTAGTAGGCTATAAAGCTCATTTATGATTTATTGTAGGCTATAGGCCAACTCTATTAATTCATATTTTATTTGTAAGCTTTCAGTTAAAACAGGACTTCTATATCGCCACGTTCAGCTTATTGCGGCAAGATGTTCAGGAGGTTTGGAAACATCATGGCTGTGTGTGGGAAATGTTTGCTGCCTATAGGCTATTAACGGGCACTCTCCATTCATTGAGGGCGAGAGAGAGAGAGAGCTGTGTTGGAAGAGAGGAGAGGGAGAGGGAGGGAAACGGGAAACGTGTAATCATGCATCCTCCCCAAACAACCAACCGTTTTATCCATTCACCCGCTGGATTTGTATCGCAAAGGTAAGAAAAGGCTACTTCTATAGTCCTCTGCTCTCTAATCTCCATCATAAAGTCCACGCTGGCTGACTTTTTTATTTTTCAGGGACGTGCAGAGAGTGTTGGAGGTGCAGGGGCTGACATCCCATTAGGGGGCACTTTTTGCGGGGGAAAACAAAAACAAGCAAAAAAAAAAAAAAAAACCCAAACAAATCTACAAGCTCTCAATGTGTCGCGCTGAGACATGTTGAGAGCCTATAGATCAACTATTTTCAGGGCCCAACTCTTTAGCACTCTTTAGCTAGCGGGGATGCAGTGTAATTCTATGAATGTATGAACATTCAGAGCAAAATACGGTCACACGAGAAGTCCAAAATACTGTGTTGAGGTCCAGGAAAAAAAAAAAAAAAAATCTTCAGAAAGGGAGTGGCATTTTACATTTCTTTCCCCTATAGTAAAAGCTGCTGCATTCACCGTCTGCAAAGGGAAGTTCTTACAGGACGCCTATATGTTTTAATGTATAAATAATGTGCAAATTAATCATTTTTGTTTAATTTAGTGGGCAGTTTTATTTTGAAGGGCCTGCCCAGCTAAGCCTTCTTGTAGCTCACAGAGATAAGTGTAAAATGAATACTGGAAATGTCGTTCCAAATTAAAGTCGAACCAGTCGAAATGTTGCGACATCGAGGAGTCAGAAAACTGAGCGCAGGAGGGCTGTTTCAGCTTGAAAGAGGGACAAACTGGAGTTTGAAATACATTGTTTTCAACGATGGCGGTGCAAATAAGAGCTATGTAAACATCATTGCACAGTGACAACTAAAGTCTCTGAATGTCTAGGCTGTCGGCCTACTAGTAGTAGTATGAAACATTCTAAAATAAAACGATTTACGCATAATCATCAAAGCTGGGTTGTTAATGTGTATGCTGTAGCCTATACTAAATGACGTAAAATAAAGGGATTTTATGAACATCAGGTTGTTGCCTGATGTTTTTGCTCTAAGCTATATTATTACAAAACAATCTAAAATAAAGATAATGAAGTCTATGTAGGAGAGCCGTCATTGGAATGATCCCATTTAGTGATCAGGGTTTGCGACAGAGTAACTTTCCAGTTACCGTGTAAAAGGGGCAGGGGCCGAGCCCCCCTTTGATAGCCTATGTGTGCACGCCCCTGGACCCCAACTTCCATCTGTCCCAGCTAGACTCAGCCTGCCCCTGCATGGCTGCTGCTGGTTCCTTCTCCTTCCCTTCCTACACGCGGCTCGCTCTAACGTAACCGGGGCTTATCATTACACCGGGATATAAGCATGAAGGGAGGGCCGGTGGCCGGTGGCGCAGCGCCGGGAACGGAGCTGCAACGCACGGAGAGGTAAATGATCCCGTTTTCTTTTGGCCGCCGTGTCATTAATACAGAGGCACGTTCGGGCGGGCTCCTCACGGGCTGACAGTGACAAGCTAATGATTACTGATGGCTTTGATTTGTTGAAATGATTTGCGGACATTCATCACGACTTCGCGGGGTGGAAATTCGAGGATTGTACAGCCTATATATTGTAGGACGTTCAGTGCTCGAGTCATGCGTCCGCCGTGTCGACAGGGCAGCCTATCACAGACTTTGCGTTGCCGCAACTAGTGTTATTGGGGAAATGTATTTCGACCATAGGTTACTGTAGCAGCCTATGACATGATAGCTCAGACTTTCATCTGCACCAATCAGGGGACGAGGCATATGAGAGCAGTTTTTTTTCTTCTCCTCCCTCCCATCTTTTTTTTTTCTTTTTTTAAACAGTATGATGATAATGACGACGCACGTGCTGCTGCTTATCATGTGCGTGTTGCAGATGATGAAAATGTGCATTTTAGATTTCATGCTGAGAATGTTGGTCATGGGTTAAAAATTAAAGACATTCGAAGAAGAAAGAAGGAACCGTTGTCATAAATGTTGGGCTATAAGTGGAGTAATCAGAAAGGCTATAAATTGTTTTAATTTGCGGGTAATTTTGTGAAATGTCCTTTGCTTTTGTTGGAGGTGTTGCATGGGGGGGGGGGGTGCGCGCACACACACGCACACGCACACGCACACGCACACGCACACACACACACACACACACACACACACACACACACACACACACACACACACACACACACACACACACACACACACACACACACACACACACACACCTGTGTGGTGCTGCTGCATGATTGTTGTGGATAGCATGCATAAGTAATGACCCCCATGTTGTATGGCTGGAACTCAGCTGCTGATCTTGTATTGCAAGTAGGGACTGTTTAGTCCCAAAGTGCTGCTTTTTACATCTGTACCTGTCTCGCCTCTTTTTCTATAAAACGTTACTGCAACATCCAGCCTTGAAATGATCCGAGAAACAGCGTTTGGTGTAGCACCAGCCCGGCTTGACTCAAAACAGGCAACAGCCGATATCAAGTGATAGACGGCTAGCACCTGAGATGAGTCAAATTTGATCTGACTGGCCCAATCAAGCCTAATTGAAATAAATTGAATCAACCAATTTAATCTGCTACTGTAATTAAATTAGTAGCCGGGGTGTAATTTGACAGTGAGTCGGCACTCTGGAGGGGACGACAAAATGCTCATTGCTCCCAGTAAAAGGGACTATGTGTCAAATTCAGTGTGAACGGCAGAGACCCAAATGGGAGCTGACACATTGATGAGACCCTGGTTAGACAGGGGGCCTACAAGCAAAACATATCGGGATGATGTGTGCCTGTCATGTCACGTGACGTGACAACGGCACACTGTCATGGGAAAAAGGGACGCAGCGTGTCCATGTATTATACATATATGACACGAGATACCTCGATAGGCTGAGTGTGTGTGTGTGTGTGTGTGTGTGTGTGTGTGTGTGTGTGTGTGTGTGTGTGTGTGTGTGTGTGTGTGTGTGTGTGTGTGTGTGTGTGTGTTATTAGGACTGAACAGGGAATGGCAAGCTTTAGTTGTTTCATGTGTTTTTGGCCATTGGGTATCTCACTAAAGCACGCAGTGGTCCCAAGACCGACAGAACCAGAACGAACCACAGGGGTGCAAGTGAAGTGCTCAACACCTATAGTACAAATAACAGTATATACTGTAGATATACAGTATACTCCTGGTCAAATATTACTCAGCTGAATGAATTTTGCTGAAGTACCTAATGCTTAAAAAAGAATATAGCAATTCAAAAGTACAAATAATAAAGTACACTTTATTGTTTATATTAAAGCTTTTCTATAGTGCTATATAAAGAAAAATTCCAGCAAAATAGCCAGCTCACAGGTGTTACTTTGTGGTGTTGTGAGCTATAGTTGTAGATAAAATATAGGCCTATTACTGTAAATCTAGGCCTAGGTGTACACAAAAGTACATTATTTGCCTTTGAAGTGTAGTGGAGTAGTGGAGTAAGTTATTAACTTTTAGGATTCTGCCAGACCTGTTATGTACAGTAGTTTGAATTCTTTAAACCAGGGGTTTTCAACCAGTGGTCCAGGGACCACCAGTGGTCCTTGAGAGGGTTCCAGGTGGTCCCCAGCTAAGTTGTTTAACCAGATGTAACTCTTGAGAACATAAAAATGATACCAAATGGACCCTGGCGGGGTCCATTTGGTTTCATTTTTACAAAAATATATGCATCATGTGAATTAGTCCAAATCTACACAACTAAAAGATTAATGGTCATGGAGAGAAGCAAAAATAAATCTTTTGGGGGTCTGAGAGGCTAAAATGTTCTCAAATGGTGGTCCGTGGTTCAAATGCTGAATAAATGGTGAGCCCTGGGATGAAAAAGGTCGAAAACCCCTGCTTTAAAGCATTGCTCAGGTTGTGGAGGCTCGATGGGTTCTATATAAGCTCAGTGAGTAAAGTAACATGGGAGCTGGTTTCACACCGCTGTGCTGGCACTGTGTGGTCATCTCTGAGCCTCTACAGCTACAACAATGAGCACAAAAAGGGCCTGAACGAGGCCGCCACGCTGATGACACTTAATCTCATTGGAATTCCTCGTCAGGCTTGACCTTGGAGCGATATTAACCTCCTCGACAAGTGACGCCGTGTGTGCGTGTGTGTGTGTGTGTGCGTGTGCGTGTGTGTGTGTGTGTGTGTGTGTGTGTGCCTATGCACTTACGTGTCTCTCCCCCGGTCTGTGGTTATGTGATAATTTCCCTGTGTGTGTGTGTGTGTGTGTGTGTGTGTGTGTGTGTGTGTGTGTGTGTGTGTGTGTGTGTGTGTGTGTGTGTGTGTGTGTACAGTATGTGAAACAAAGAGTGGACCGTACGAAAAATATATATAAAAGTTTCAGATCCGTGAATCTGTTTGCGGCGGACATGCAGCAGTCTTGTCCTGCTGCCTGTTTAACTGTGGGCCAGTTAACTGTATTTGCATGGTGATCTAGCATTCATGACAGGCAGAGAGAGAGAGAGAGAGAGAGAGAGAGAGAGAGAGAGAGACTATGCCTGAGAGCGACCAGACCAATGGGGGACAGTGATATGTGTGCCACATTGTCTGTTCAATAGAGGCCTTTGAATTTTTAAACAGCATCAGTTACCTGGTACTGTCATTGTTTTGGCACCATTTGCCTTGCTTAATCCTGGTAAGTGCATATCTGAACAGCACTCCTTTTTTTCCTGACATAGTGTAGGCGCGCGTGTGTGTGTGTGAGAGAGAGAGAGAGAGTATAGGGGTAGGTAGGGAGGAGGGTAATGGTTGGCCGTTGTACGTGTTTTGGAATCGAATGTCAGCATTCACATCTGCTGAATTGTAAATTGAAATCAAGTTGTTTTTGTGTAAGTCCTTTTTTTACATAAATAACAATGTGTGTACTTGTCTATGTGTGTACTGTGCATGTGATTTCACAGCCGTGCACGCATGTGCGCAAGTGCGCGCCTACGTGTGTGTGTGTGTGTGTGTGTGTGTGTGTGTGTGTGTGTGTGTGTGTGTGTGTGTGTGTGTGTGTGTAAATGTATGCGTTCATTCGTTTGAATGTAGTAGTGCGCACGCCGGCACACACGCACACACACACGTGTGCAAATGTGCCCTGGAAAAGTCAAAGCCAGGAGGAGATAAAGACGGATTGTTTTCTCATAGATGCTGTAGGCATACGTAGTTGAGCTTTAATGAATTCACCGCTCGGTTCAAGTGGAAAATAGTGCGATCTCTGCTCTGTTTCCTCTCTGTCCACGTGAACCTTATCTAGTTTACCTCAGCTGTTTTTTTTTTTTTTTTGCCCCGCGATGGTGAGCTGGCTTTAAGAACAAACAATCCCTCGGTATTGAAAATCTCCGGGACAGAAGCTGTGCATTAACACATGAATGCTAATGTCATGTATCAGGTTCAAATGGAACGCACCACCATTGACTCACACGTGAACAAGCAAACCTACTGTTAGCTCATGTTAGAAGCACTGGAATTGTTTTAAAGGGCACTCTTAATACAAGTAGAGAATACAAGATCATATGTATTCATTCCGAATCCAATTGGGAAAGAAAAATATATATATTCTTAAATTGAAGAAAAATAATATACTGTATATACACATTTGTTTCTTCCTTTTTTTCTTAAGTAAAGCAATTAAGTGAGAAAATATGTATCTTTTGAATTTGATTTGTGTTGGACACCTGGACACACTTTGAAGATGCTTGAAAACGAGGGACAGCCGTGTACGACACAGAAGAGATGTGACTTAATTATTAACAATTAGGCAGTAGTAGAAATGGACCCGTTTGCATATTTTCAGAGAGCTTCTGTTTCTCTCTTTCTCTCTCTCCCTCTCTGTGTGCATGTGTGCACGTACGTGTGCGGGCGCGCGAGCGTCCGCATCCAACACGCTCCCCCGTGTGTACACTATAACGAACAACCAGGGACGGAGCATTACCATGACAAAAGGGAGAGACAAAGGGAGATTGGGTTGTAGAACAATATGATGTATATGAATCACAAGGCTTATTGAAATTGAACAAACTGAAGGCCTCCCCTTAGTCGCCGGCGGTGGGTGAGAGCCAAGCTTCAGTGTAAGGAGATTTCATGTTCCTGGACTTGTTGTTGGAACGGAGGCTATGCCGGCACCACAGTCTGTCAGTGTCTGTACTGTCTGCCCCTGAGCCCTTCTCTATCGCTCCCCCCTTTCCCTCAGCCTCTCTCTCTCTCTCTCTCTTCTCTCTCTCTCCTCTCTCTTCTCTCTCTCTCTCTCTCTCTCTCTCTCTGGAGAACATTTGCATAGTGAATCCTTTCCTTTCTAGCCCTTAGCAACCTTACACACACACAGGCAAATCCTGGGTGTTCATTTAAACAACAAGAGCCCCAAAACTAACCAGCTTCACACTCACAGTCGCAGTTAAACGAACCCCCCCTCCCCCAACCCCTCCATGTGTACTACTACTACTACTACTATGTGGGCATTTCCTCCTTATTTACGGTAAAACCTACCAACAATGACATGCGCAGAAGGACCTTTTGTGGGTCCGTCGAGAGGCAAGCGGAGCGCATGTAAACAATTATGTGTTGCTGTTTGAAAGAAAAAAAGAAAACACCCCAAAAAACCCCAAACAATGCCAACAGACCCCCCCCCCCCCCCCCCGAAAATTAAATTCACAAAAAGGGCGTCGTAATGAAATGTTGAAGCAGTAACCCGACCCGGAGGATATAATCAAGTACAAGGTTGCCGCCGTACGCGGCGCTTTGTGTTTAGCCGTTGTTAATGCCCTGTGTGTCGCTATCTGTCTGGCCCACCGTGTTTCTGGAGGCCTGCCAGGCATTGCGAAGGAGGAAAAGAAGAGAGCACCTATTTTGTTGAGTGGTAATTGCTACAACAGTAGCCTCTGATTGCCAGGATCTTTCAGTGTGGGGAGTGGGAGCGGCGGCCCCACCGCGGCATCCATTCACTCACACACCACACACACGCACGCCCCCCCCCCCCCCCCCCCCCCCCCCCCCCCCCCCCCCCCCCCCCCACCCCCCCCCCCCCCCCCCCCCCCCCCCCCCCCCCCCCCCCCCCCCCCCCCCCCCCCCCCCGACAGCCCTGATTACAAATCATCTTATTGATTTGATGAGTGCAAGATGTTTGCTAATAACTGTTCTCATACCATCTGTTAATCTTTGTTGTGATTAAAGAGGTAATCCCCAATACCCATTATTCCCAATGACACTGGCGGGCCGTGGATCTTTTTTTTTTCCCCTCGCGAAAGCGTTGGTGTTGGTCCCCTACCCTGCCCTGCATCGTGGCAGACCTGGGGGCCTGGGGCGAGAGAGAGAGAGGAGAGAGAGAGAGAGAGAGAGAGAGAGAGAGATAGAGAGAGAGAGAGAGAGAGAGGAGGTGGTGGGGGTTTTGAGGTAACCAAGGATATCGGTGATCTCCAGCCACAATTGAGAAATCTGCTCCGCCTTCTACATAACAAACGCAATACAAAAAAAAAAGAAAAAAGAGAATTACAGACCCTCCTCTCGCTAAGAATCCATTACCTCGTATAATCACACGAAATGATTTTTGTTAAATATGATAATAAATCACAGGGGCTAGGGATCGATAGCCCGCGGACCAACTGCTATGCGCTGATAACGTATCAATCAATATTTAGTATTTAGATTTTAATTAATACCCTTTTTTGTGCCGGGCGGGGCCCCCCCGGAGCCTGCCGGTTATAGCGGGCGGTAGACGAATATAATCTCTGCAAAATAAAGAAAGTGATAAAAAAAAGAATGAAGCAGAGAATGTAAAGCTGTTAGTATTCCGGCGTTGTTCTTCATATCTGCCATTGATCAGTCAGTTGCTTTTGCTGTGATTAAGTGTGTGTGTGTGTGTGTGTGTGTGTGTGTGTGTGTGTGTGTGTGTGTGTGTGTGTGGGTGTGTGTGTGTGTGTGTGTGTGTGTGGGTGTGTGTGTGTGTGTGTGTGTGTGTGTGTGTGTGGTGCACACATAAACACAGTGTTCATTCAACTGTGTGTTTAAATGGAGCCAGAGGTCAGGGGTCATGCTGGAGTGCTCCGATAGCTCACCTTGGTAATAACAATAACACCATATGAATAGGCTGCTTCCCGCCAGGACTGGTCAATCAACCGAAAATACATCAAATACACCCATATTTAGAACTATTAACCTACTTAACAAATTGACATGAAAGAAAATTCCAATAGATTTAGTTTATAATTGATTAGCCTGATTAACCACTGAAATAAGCCCTATACAGAATAGTATCGTATTCATTGTGGTGACGGTGGCATACACAAATTGTGAAAATAGATTGTGATCTTTCACTGTTTTCTTTATATCCAACACTAATTAATTGTGATAAAGGCAAACAGTTGGAAATGATAATTTTAAGCATTTTGCCCAGCTGAGGTTTGGTGCTAGACATGCCTCCCTTTCCCACCTTTCCTGTCTCGATCTCAATCTCACTGTCGCTATTGAAATGAAAGCAAAAATGTAGACACAAAAACTATAACTAAATAGACCAGTGAAGTTATTTGAAAATGGAGCATAATATCCATTATTCTCTAAATAATCTTGCGATAGCAATTCTATTTTGGACAATTTTTACATTTGACCTCCACTTCTATATCACTGGAACACTGAACGATGATCATGTTGCTGATGTCTGAGGTGGGTTAGGGTCTCTCACTACATTCAGAGATGGATTTTCGGTGCCCACCGCGACCGCCGTTTCCTACAATATGACGTCATACCACCGCAACCACCGCACCTCCCAGCCCTCCTCTCGAATTTTACTAACCACCGCACCGCACTGCAGCGGTTGCTTGTTTTTAACGGCTGGTTAAAAAAAAGAAAACACACAACAAACCGCGCGGTGCGGTGCTGACAGTGGACTATATAATAGCGCGCGCGGTGCGGTGCTCTGAGCGGTGCTCGCGGTGGCCACCGAAATTTCAGACTCTGAAAGAGCCTTTAGGGTTTCTCACTACCTTCAGGATGCTCAGTGACATCATAAAACGTGGGATGTCACCCTGCACACACCACTGTTTTATTTTTCTACAGGCAGCTGTTTGAGTGAATTTAACCAATGTTTAGTGCCAGTGTTATTTCAAATTATTATATTTTTTAATTTTGTCCTTCACTGCACTAGTCTCGTGTGCCTTAGGAATGTTTGAATGAAAGGAGAAGTACCCAACTTAATTCCTCTTTTTAAAGAAATATTTTATATATAATTATCACATTTTTCACCAATTTTGCCAGCCCATGATAGGTCCACCTCATGAAATTTATTTATTATGTTTTCTCATTCAATTTTTATTGATTTTTGAATAGACAAAACAAACAGCCAAATAAACAACAAATTGAACTTGAAAACATTCACTCACTCATTCATACACTCACATTCTCGCACGCACTCACACCGGACCCCCCCCCTCCCACCAAACCACCCACCCCCCCCACCCGCCCCTTGCATCCACCACAACACAAACTGTCCACCACTCATCCAATACATCACCCGGCCAGTAGGTCTTTCAAGTCAGATATTAGGTCTGTCCACATTGAAATTGTGTCCTGTTGTGCATGATTAATCCGTGCTGATGACAGTTCCAGATAAGCAATGCCCAGAAAGGTACGCAACCAATGCGTTTTAGAAATGTCATGTGGGGGTTTCCAACGCTGGACAATGATCTTTTTAGCTGCCGTGAGCCCAGCCAACCAAACATTGCGCTTTTTTGCCGTAAGTGACAACATAGAATCATCAATTAACAGATGAGTATATGGATCCATCAGCAGTTGTACTTCCAGCAAATCTGACAGAGTCTTTATAACCTTATCCCAGAAATCAAATACCCCCGGACATTCCCATACAGTATGAAGAAATGAGCCCAAGGTTCCTGGGGCACAGAATGTGCAATAGGGGTCAGGAGCCAATCCCATTCTATGCCTAATCCTTGGTGTTACATATGCTCTGTGACAAAACTTATAATGTATAAACTGATGATTGGGATTTTTTGACGCGTTAGACACATTATCCCATATAGATTCCCAATTCAAACCCCTTTCTTCACCTGCTACATCTCTATTCCAGGCCTCCATTCCAGCTGAAGGTGCATATTTCTGTGCATTTAGTTGGTCATACAAATATGACACTACTCGTTTAGGAGCAATTTGGAAAAACTTTAGAATGGGATGGTCTTGCAACTCTGCTCCCCAGGGAACCCTATAGGCTCTACAGGCAGATCTAATTCTAAAATAAAAGAAAAGAGTGCGTCTATCTATCCCGTATTTTGCTACTATTTCTTGGAAATCCAAAATATTATCAGCACCATTAATGTCTTGAAGGGTTACAATACCTTTCTCTTCCCAGTTCCTATTAACAAATGGCCTGCCCCCAGACAGAATATGATTATTATTCCACAACGGAGACGATTTACACCACTTGATACCGAACCCAACATACTTCTCTACCATTCTGAACACCTGTAGCAAATAAGCGAATATTGGCCATAATACAAATTACTTTTCTTAGCGGAAATACCATTTAGAAGAAAATTGTTCATCCCTATTGGGGCTAATAATTCCTGTTCTAGTCCTTTCCAAGAAGACGTCGCATCCTCATTCATCCAGACTATAAGACTTCTCAACACAAAGGCCCAATGATACAATTTAAAATTGGGACACGACCATCCCCATCAGATTTTCCATACTGAAGCACCGACCATTTAATACTAGGTTTTTTATTATTCCAAATGTACTTCCTTAATAATGTGTCAAGCTTCTTCCAATAATTTATTGGTGGTGCCAAAGGCACCATTGAGCTAACAAAGTTAACGCGGGGTAGGATGTTCATTTTAACCACCGCTATACGTGCTGGTACCGATGATGGCAAGTGCTTCCATCTATTAATGTCTTCTTCTATTCGTCTGGCCACCTCAGAGTAATTTATTTTAGCTATAGCCGGTATTGAAGCACTGATTTGAATGCCCAAATACAAGACTTCAGTTTTCACTATGATCTGAGGTGGGATGGTCACTTCACTTTGATCCACATTCACTAGCATTAAGGCAGATTTCGAAAGATTAACCTTATAACCAGAAAAGTACCCAAAGTTTTCCAGAATCTCCAATACCACAGGGAGTGATCGTTGCACATCGGACATATACACTAGTGTGTCATCTGCATATAGCGAAATAGAATGTGATGATGTTCCCACAGTAATAGGTGAGATTCGAACACAGCTCCTGATCAATTGTGCGAGTGGTTCAATAGATAAATTGAAAATTAAAGGGGAAACGGATCTCCCTGCCGTACCCCACGTCTTATGTCAAACAACTCTGAAAAACCTCCTCCAACGTTCACACGAGCAGATGGATTAGCATATAATGTTTGAACCATTTTAATGAATTTTTCTCCAAATTTGAACTTTTCTAAAACCTTCCAAAGATATGGAAATTCCAAGCGATCGAATGCCTTCTCCGCATCGACAAACAAGAGGGCGCTAGAGGGCGGAATTTTACCAGCCGCACTCAGAACGTGGAGGAGCCTACGAACATTGTCCGACGCTAATCGGCCCTTCAAAAAGCCGGTCTGATCCGGGCTAATTAATTTTCCAATGATTGTCTCCAGTCTACTGGCTAAAACTTTGGAAAAGATTTTTAGATCTGCATTTATTAATGAAATTGGTCTATAATTTGCACATTCCTTAGGATCTTTACCGGGCTTTGGAATGACCGTAATCAAGGCTGTGTTCAAATCTCTATGGAAGAAACCTCTCTCTATTGCATAATTCAAAGTTTCTAACCATAACGGCCCAATGACCTCCCAAATCGCTAAATATAACTCCACGGAATACCATCTATACCAGGTGTACGCCCTTTGTTGGTATCTTTCACTGCTTTGAGTAATTCATTTAAAGAAATGGGAGCATCTAAATTTTCAGACTCCTCTAGCGACAAACTAGGGAGATCCACCCCGCTAAAGAAGTTTGTAAAATCCTCCTCCGATGGGACATTACCAGCTGTATATAGGTCGCTATAAAAGTTCTTAAAAGCGTCATTTACATCCACCGTTGAGGACACGATTCCTTTTTTGGCACATCTAATAGCTGGAATGTTCCTATTGGCTTCCTGTCGCTTGAGCGTCAATGCTAATAAGTGGCTCGGCCTACTGCCCTCTGCATAATATTTATGTTTAGTAATATGGATCATATATTCTGCCCTACGTCTTAATAAATCGTTTAACTCTGCTCGTTTCATTTTAAGCTCATTTTCCTTAGACATAGAGTAGTCCTTTTCAATTGAATCCTCCAATTCCTTACATTGTTGTTCTAATTGGTTAATATTTTGCAGTCGTGATTTATGTAGATGGGAGCTGAACCATATTGCATTATTTCTAATGAAACCTTTAACAGCAGCCCAAACCATTGTCACATCAGAGACGCTATCCCTATTTATGGAAATAAATTCAGACAACTTTGTCTTCAGCTGAGAAATAAATTCTTCGTTTTTCAATAATGTATTATTAAACCTCCATCTAGAAGACTTATTTTTAAGATTTCCATAGTTGAAAGAAGATATCACAGGGCTATGATCTGATAATAGTCTAGGCAAAAATTCAACTGAATGTACCGAGGTTAGCAAGCCGGCTGAGATGAGTACATGATCAATACGAGAAAAACTTTTATGCCTTGAAGAAAAATACGTATAGTCCCTCACCATCGGATTATGCACCCTCCATACATCCACCAAATTTAAGTCTTTAATAAAGCTATTCAATGCCTTAGATGCCGTATCTTGAGAACCCGCCATAGTCGATGACGATTTATCCAATATACTGTTAATCACAGCATTCATATCAGAGCCTACATATAGCAAATATTCGTTCAATTTTAACAGTTCTGCAGTTACTGATGGTAAGAAATCTGCCTCGAAGTTGGTTGGTGCGTAAATGCTAATAAATGCAACTTTTTTACCTTGAATAGAAGTACAACAATAAGTCAAACGTCCCTTCCTATCGGAGCCAATTCTATCAATTGTAACATTTATATTACGCTTCATTAATATCATTACTCCCTTTGTGCGAGAACCATCAGACGACGCTGATACCATCTTATAAAATCTATTCTGGACCCTAGGAGCATCTTCAAGCTTAAGGTGTGTTTCTTGTAATAATGCAATATTAATGTTTTTCCTACGCAAATAATCCAAGACTTTAGAACGCTTTTGTGGTGTATTCAGACCCCTGATGTTGAATGACATGACATTTAAACTTTCTAACTGACCTGAGCTTTGGAACCGTTGTGAATTAGTAGCGAAACCTGGATGCAACTGTCCCCTTCCCGTCCCCCTCCGCCCCCTCGTCCCCCCTCTTGACCCCCCACCCCCCTCCCCTGATTTTGCAACATCAGTGAGCAACACTCAGCAATGTCTGCCACTGAACCCTCTCAGCCCCCTATTGCTAATGCCCAAAATGAACACTAAAAAAAAACCATAGACTCTGTCACAATAACGATAATAAAAGAACCAACGTAAAATAGTGTTGGACTTCGAAATATCCTCCAGAGACATCCTTAAACCCAAGCAAAAAATCAAAACAAAAAACAAAACTATACCATAGGTATATGTACTATTTCCATGAGCACAACCAAAGATCAAGAAGTAGATCAACAAAGTAAATACCTAAAATGAAAATAACAAAATCTGCAGAGGGCTAGGCACCTATAGTGCACTCTAAAGACAATATATATGTTTAACATAATGTTAATAAACCAAAATAAAATATTGAAAAACCGAAAATACTTCCTGGACTACCAAAAAACGAAAAAACTTCCTGGACTAAAAACAAAACGAAAATATTTCCTGGACTACCAAGAAACGAAAAAATTCCTGGACTAAAAACAAAACGAAAATATTTCCTGGACTAAAAAAAGGACCAAGATATTTCCTGGACTAAAAAAGAACGAAAATATTTCCTGGACTAAAACAGAGAATAATCCCCGGACTATAATGCCGGTTATAGAGTGCGTTGGGTAGTCCTTAGTAAACAGAGCACAGCAACAAACTTTTTAGCCCCTGCAGTAGTCTAATGTTGATACCTTATTCATATTCTGGTCGTGTGAAACGGTACTGCTCACCCAATCATGTTGTCCATTGTCTGTAGAAACGTCCCACGCCGTTTTGTCCTCATCATCAACGAAAACGGAAAACAAAGTTATAGCAAAGCTCCAGAGCCCAGATTATATCCATTATATTCTGACAGGTCCCTCGCCGTTCGGTCCCTCGCCGTTCGGTCCCTCGTTGCTCGATCCCCCGTCTCCTTGTCCCATGTCGTCCTCCTCCACCAGCGCGTCGCCGTCCTGTCTTGTCTCCCCTTGCACTGGATCACTTAAAAAGGACATTTTCAGCCTCGCTTCTTCTGCCGAATCGAACGTCATCCTCCTGCCTTTGTAGTTTACCTTCAGAATCGCTGGGTAGACCAAGAAGGACTCTATTCCCCTTTGCCACAATTTGGATCGGATCTCTTTGAATGAACGGCGAGCCTGCGTAGTGCCGGGGCTGTAGTCAGCAAAAAACAGCAATCTGGACCCGTTAGGACCGGTTGGAGTGGTCTTGCGTGCCCCGTCGAGGATCGCCTGTCGGTCGGGAAAATGCAGCAGCCTGAAGATCATTGTTCGCGGACCAGGCTTCTTGTTTGAAGAGTAGATCCTGTGTGCTTTATCGACGGTCACAACAGCATTACGCAGGCTTTTCAATGTTGGTATCCATTTGGGTAGCATTTTCTGGAGATAGCCTCTCGGATCATCTCCTTCTGCCCCGGCTGGCAGACCAACCAATCTCACGTTGTTAAGCCTGGATCTGTCTTCTAATTCGTTCAATTTCTTCTGTATCTTGATCATCTCCAGGGAATGGTCGTCGTTGTTCTTCTCATTTTTACGCACGGAGGTCTCCATACTATCCAACCGGGAGGACATGGCTTCGAACTTCTTAGCGTGGTCCCCGAGTTGTCCACTCACTGATTTGAGCATCTCGCCATTCTCAGCCAAACCCCTCTGGATCGGGCCTAGAGCGTGACCAAGTGCCTCCTTCACAAGAGAGGACACCGTTCCTTGCCATGCTGCCATCTGCGACTCGATTGTCTGTTTGATTAGCTTAGCCATATCCTCCGGGGGGAAGCTAGTAGCTTTCGCCGGTCGCGGTGGAGATGGGTCCCGCCGCGGTGTTGAAAAGTTGAATGGATCAACCACCTCATCCATAACGTGACGCTGGATCTTAGAAACACTCACGTTGTAGTATTGAACAAAGAAAACCGTCTATGAGTCCAAAAAAACGCAAAAAAGAGGAAACTTTTTCAGAGCTCAGTGCCGTGCGGCCATCTTGCTTCGTGCCTCACGTGACTCTCCATGAAATTTATTTATTATGAGAAGTCATGATGAAATAATAAAGAAGAGTAGCTCAAGTTGCCGTGTACTGCTGAACGCCAATATATTTGGAAGAGAAATATTTATTATGGAATATTTCACACATACCTGTGTTTAGAAATAAATACCGCAATACGTATTCTAGGTATATGCATCTTACTATTCTCAGCGTTAGGTATAGAGGACCAACCCTCACTCTTCCTGTTACCATTTAAGTTTTCTTAACATGTAGAGCAGATTCATTAGAGGAAGGGTTAACGTTGATTACGTCTGATTTCCCGAAACAAGCTCACCGCGTACAGTAAGACCCCGCCATTAATTTGCTATTGCATGACTCTGACAGAAACACTTAAGGAAATAGTTGTGGAGTGATGCATTTAAGTCCCTGCATCCTGGATATACCACCATACAGTACATGCACGCGATTGTGCTGCCCCATGCTGTAATCTTCTGTTGAGGTTTTAACTGTGAAATCACCCTCGAAAAACTGCTTGCAGGTTTCTCAATGTCTCTTTTTTGCTCCATATTTTTTTATAGAGATAAAGTCTATGAAAAACTACATGTATGAAAGAATTCAAAGGATCTCCATTGGATGATCACTAGAAACAATTATTCGATGACCTCGGTAAGTGCTGCGAGCATGTCCTTGGCAAGATATACTGTAAATCAGGGGTGCCCACACTTTTTTGACTTGAGAGCTACTTTCAAAATGACCGGCACAACAAGATCTACACATAAAAAAAATCCATTTCAATGCCCCCCCAAGAAAGTTTGAAATAGTGGTGATGGTGATGGTGTTATTTAGTGTTTAAGAATACTGCACTTATAATGAAAAATAGAGGGAGAGAATTGGAAGGTTTTCTTGTATATGCTACTACTGACGTTTGAAAACAGTATTCTGGGTTTGAGTTGACGGTTTGTGATGTTGAGTTTAGTCACTTAAGCACCCAAAACTAAGAACTTTCACGATTTTTTTTGTCCAGAATTGGGAAAGAGAACTGAAAAGAGAATTGGTCAAAATAACAATTATTCTCCATTTTCTAATTGTGTGGACTCTTGAAAATGACGTAATTCAGATGTTTAAATTTAATTTAACTCTTGAGAGCGGTCATTTTACCGCTCTCAAGAGTTACAGATCTACAACCCCAATTCCAATGAAGTTGGGACGTTGTGAAAAATGTCAATAAAACCAGAATGCATTGATTTGCAAATCGTGTTCAACCTATATTCAGTTGAATACACCACAAAGATAATATATTTAATGTTCATACTGATAAACTTTATTGTTTTTTGAAATTATACAATCTTTTATAAATTGATCCCTGCAACACGTACCAAAAAAGTTGGGACAGGGGCAACAAAAGACTGGGAAGGTCATGAATCCACAAATAACGCCAGTTTGTTACATTCCACAGGTAAACAGGTTAATTTTAAACAGTTTAATATCGTGATTGGGTATAACAGGACCATCCCAGTTGTTCAGAATCAAAGATGGGGCGAGGTTCACCACTTTGTGAACAATTCTGTGAGAAAATGATTCAACGGTTTTTAAAAACAATGTTTCTCAACATTCAATTGCAAGGAATTTGGTGATTTCATCATCTACAGTCCATAATATAATCAAAACGTTCAAGGAATCTGAAGAACTTGCTATACTAAAGCGACAAGGCCGAAAACCAACACCGAATACTTGTGACCTTTGATCCCTCTGGTGGCTCTGCATTAAAAACTGACATCATTGTGTAAGGGATATTACTGTGTGGACTCAGGAACACTCAGAAAACCATTGTCAGTTTACATAATTTGTCGCTATACCTGCAAGTGCAAGTTAAAAACTCTATAATGCAAAGCAAAGCCATACATCAGAAAGGTTGGTTTGAAAAACAACCAGAAAAAAACAGCCAGAAATGCCTTCTCTGGGTCCAATATCATTTGAAATGATTAGACACAAAGTGGAAAAGTGTGCTGTGGTCTGATGAGTCCACATTTCAACTTTTTTGGGGGGAAATTATGGATGTCATGTCCTCTGGGCAAAAGAATAAAGAGACTGTTACCAGCGCAAAGTTCAAAAGCCAGCATCTGTGATGATATGGGGGTGTGTTAGTGGCCATGGCATGGGTCACTTACTCATCTGTGACTGCCACCATCAATGCTGAAAGGCACATCCAGGTTTTGGAGCCAGTTCGGAACACACGCAGGCATCCAAGCGACATCTTTTTCAGGGACGTCCCTGATTATTTCACCAAGACAATACCAAGCCGCACATTCTGCACGTGATACAACAGCGAGACTTCATAGTAAAAGAGTGCGGCTACCAGACTGACCTGCCTGCAGTCCAGACGGTCACCAATTGAAAGTGTATGGCGCATTATGAAGCAAAAATTATGACATTCGAGACCCCAAAATATCGAACAACTTAGGTCATACAAGAATGGTAAAGAATCAAGCAAGAATGGTAAAGAATTCCGCCTACAAACCTTCAAAAATTAGTGTCCTCAGTTATTGAGTGTTGTTAAAAGGAACGGTTATGTAAAGCAGTGGTAAACATACCCCTGTCCCAACTTTTTTTGAAGGCGTCCCAACTTTTTTGGTACGTGTTGCAGGGATCAATTTACAAAAGATTGTATAATTTCAAAAAACAATAAAGTTTATCAGTTTGAACATTAAATATATTGTTTTGTGGTCTATTCAACTGAATATATGTTGAAAACGATTTGTAAATCAATGCATTCTGGTTTTATTGACATTTTTCACAACGTCCCAACTTCATTGGAATTGGGCTTGTATAAGCCCCCCCTTTAATCGCCTATGTTCTATATTTTAGGAGACATGTGATCTACCTGCATGGGCTGTGTGATCTACTGGTAGATCACAATCTAACTTTTGGCCAGCCCTGCTGTAAATCATCACCATCATGATCATCGTCAATGTTCCATTACATTATTCTCTTTTCTTCAGTAAGCAATATTTAAAAAAAATATTGCTTACTTATATACAGTATATATACAGTATATACAGTATGTAGTGTTAGAGGGAGCAGGTACGCCTCTCCCTGGAACAGTGATCTGAATTGAGATCTGCGCTACAGTACAGGGGCGGATTGGCACATATTTTCCCACCGGGACAATTTTGCCTTTGCCAGGCCACCCTTGTGGGGGCAGCTGCTTAACCAGATGTAACTCTTTGAGAGTGTAAAAATGAAACCAAATGGACCCTTGCGGGTCCATTTGGTTTCATTTTTACACCCTCAAGAGTTAAAATATTCATCATGTGAATTAGCCCAACTTAGTCTACACAACTAGAGAATGTAGATTAAGATTAATGGTCATTTTGATCTGTATGTTCCAGGCGAGCATCTAGCGCATCCTAGTGCATTTTGGAAGTGCCACTAGTGCATTTTGGATCTTGTCCAGGCCACTAGGTGGCGCAGGCCACTGGGAAAACTCCCTGTACTCCAGATGGCCAATCCGCCCCTGCTACAGTATATCAGCAGAGCATAGTGTCTGATCTGAGGTGTGTCCCATAAGCACAGCGTAGTAGTGGCCGCAGGCTGTTCTGTCTGCAGCCTCTGCCGGGTCAACAGGACATTAGGCCGCAGCAAGAGCATGCAGGCCCGCAGTGGTGGTGTTTCCCTCGTCTAAACCCACTGACCCCCTGACCAACACACAAAACACGGCAGGCACACACACACACATACCAGGGGCGGATGTAACATGTCCCATTTGGGGGGGGCAAGAGAACATGTTGGAGGAGCAAGAGAAAATGGTATGGGTGCGGCTTCATCCGATGAAGCCGCACCCATACCATTTTCAGTTACAGGACTTTTATTAGTGAAGTGAAGCATCAATAATAACATCAGTTGTTGTTGAAGTTGCAACAGACACGCAGCATGCATAAAGCTAAAGGTCTGACTCAGAGAGTTTTCTGTTTTCAATGATGAAATGCTGTTGGTTTAGTGGTGCCAAAATGGTAGTTACAGTAGTAACAGTAGTAGTGTTTCAAATCATTTTAATTATAAGCAGTTTAATTTGAAATACATTTGAAATTTGGGTCGTTTGCATGCCATCATGTTTGTTTGATCACCATTTGATGACATTTTAGCCCCAGAAAACCATTTTAGACCTAAAAATAAAAAATATATATATTTTGGTTTTGTTCACATTTCCAGGCTGGATTTTGCAGACAAAACAGCATAGACTTCATAATTAAATAGTGCTAATTCAGATGATGAATATTTTAACTCTTGAGAGTGTGAAAATGAAACCAAATGGACCCACAAGGGTCCATTTGGTTTCATTTTTGCATTCTCAAGAGTTACATCTGGTTAACCAACTTTCCATCATTTAGCCTGGGGACCACCTGGAACCCTTTCAAGGACCACTGGTGGTCCCCGGACCACAGGTTGAAAACTCCGGTTATAGTGCCATTCTGGGGAGGATTTCTTTGGGGGAATACCAGACGGTTGTCAAACCGCCGTAGGGATAACATGTAGCTATCGTAGCAGATCCACTGCCTGAGCTTTGAGCTAGAAGCTTCGGTATAGCGGTGTAGGTGAGACTTTAGGATGTTGACTTGCCATTTGTGATGCCTTATGGCAGGGTTGGCCCCACTTTTTTTTTTTTTTTACTTGAGAGCTACTTTCAAAATGACCGGCTCAACAAGATCTACACATCAAAAATGTGATTGTTCCATTACTGGAAATCCATTTCAAGCCCCCCTAGAAAGTTTGAGCTTTGAAATCGTGGTGATGGTGTTACTTACTGTTATAGTGTTTAAGAATAATGTGCTTAAAATGAAAAATAGAGAATTGGAAGGTTTTCTTGTATATGCTACTGCTGACGTTTGACAACAGTATTTGGGGTTTGAGTTGACAGTTTGTGATGTTGAGTTTAGTCTCTTGCACCCAAAACTAAGAACTTTCACATTTTTGTCCACAATTGTGAAAGAGAACTGGCAAAACATTGGTCAAAATAACAATAATTCTCCATTTTCTAATTGCATGGTATCATATTAACACTCTCAAGAGTTACAGATCTATGGGGACTGTCGTGATCTACCTGCATGGTCTGTGTGATCTACTGTTGGATCACGATCTACCTTTTGGGCAGCCCTGGCTTATGGGCACTCAAAAGTTTGAAAACCCTCGGTGCACCATACGGAGAAAGCAAAGCAAATAAATAGCGGGTTATTGAAGTTGAGCAGGCATATCAGCTCAGTGGTAAAGCTTACTCACCATGAAACTGAGGTTGATTGGCCAATCCCAAATAATCCCTACTTACTGCTGGGGGTGTGGGGGTGGGGGGTGGGGGGATGAGGTGCCATGGGGCACTGTTTGGGGTTTGGAACAGCTCTGCAGGCAGGGTGAGTCAGCTACCGCCCGCATTACAGTAATTGGATTAGTGTGTACAGTATAGTCTGTGTGGTTCTCAGACCTCTTAATATCAGGCACCCCGAAAAATTAATATGTATTAAAAGGGAACTCCACCCATTTTCAACCAATTTGAATATGTCTTTAAAATACCTTAGAGATGTTGTGTGGACATGATAAAAAAAAGTTCCCCCAATTCCTAAGAATGGAGCTCTGAAAAAAAAAGAAAGAAAAAAACATTAATATGGTGAAATACATCTGATGACATCATCAAGATGTATTTCACCATGTTAATGATTTTTCTTTCAGACCCCTTTTTCCTGAGAGTGAACCAAATGGACCCTAGCGGGTCCATTTGGTTCCATTTGTACCCTCTCAGGAAAATGTTGAAAATGGGTGGAATTCCCCTTTAAGCCCTGGGCCCTTTCTGAGAAGAGTGGTTAGTGAGAGTATAGTGCGTTGTAGAGAGACCCTAGGAGAGGTGGTTTGTAAAAAACGAGAAAAGAAAGTATAATAAGCAGTGATGTACTGTAGATCCACTGCATCCAAACACGCAATTTATAGATTAGGGACGCAATGTGGACTCCCAGGGATCTACTACTACTTTAAACAGCATGTACAGTAACATTAATCCACCATGTTCATTCTCATTCATTTCAGAAAGGCCTACATTTCTGCATGAATATAAACACATTATAACCTTATAAAATGAAATAGATAGGAGATAAATGCTGCAATTTGTAAAAATGGCAACATATGATTCCTAACGTCTCTGAAGTGGGATTCATCAAATGTCCCTGGGACTCATCTAAAACCCTCCCTGCATCCCAGGACTCATCAGATAGAAAGCCTATTTACATCACAGGTATAACAATAATACATTATAATGTTGTGGATTTGCACTTTTTGAAAATTAAAAAAATATACATATATATAAATAAATCAAATAAGGCTAATGTGGTTATACTGATTTGATGCTAATAAAAATCTATAATTGTGAGGGGACCCCCCTCAAAGACCTCTGGGGGTTCCTGGAACCCCTTCAAAGCCCCCCCCCCCCCCCCCCCCCAGAGTCCTCAGACCCCACTTTGAGGACCCCTGGTGTGCTTTGTACTTTGTAATGGAGGTAAAGGCATGGACTGACTGACTGACTGCACAGGCAGTACCATACAGCCCACCACCATGCTGAGTGCCTTGCCCAAGGACAGCACCTGGAGATGTCAGGTTGTGGTATGGCCTCCCCTAGTGTTCGCAGATCTTTGCTATAATTCTTCTATGACTGAGCTTCAATTTTGTTTTTTAGTTTTTTACTCAATATATACTGTATATATTTTTGCTACTGCAAATGCATGCAACCTTTTCTAGTTCAGGGACCCCATCTGATCTCATATGCCAAAAAAATTACATTTGCTTTTTTATATGATCATTTTCCAATATTAATGTCTACAAATGGACCCTAACAGGGTACAAATGGAACCAAAATGGACTCTAATGGGTCCATTTAGTTCCATTTGTACTCCCTCAGAAAAAAGGGTCCTAAAAGAAAAAAAAACATTACCAAACACAACTTGATGATGTCAATATAAATAACAAAAAGTTCAATCATACACATCAGTCTTTCTGACAATCATGATATATAAATGGGTGGGGGGACCCGACCCTCAGATTGGGAAACTGGGGGGTATCTCAATGTACTTCTTTGATTTCGTCTATATTGTAGGAAGTCGTACTCGTTATCAGTGTTGGTCAATATTACTTAGGAAAGTAACTTCTTTACTTTACTCGTTACCCCTTAGACAAAGTAATATCATTACTTTACTTATTACTGGAATTGAAGAGTAATATATTACATATTACGTTATTACTTTCCCAAGTTCTCAACACCGCCTTTGAAAAAATAGAGATATACAACATAATCTGTTTAGCGAGCTCTTTTCAGAACTGAATCCAATTTATTGGAATAATAATAGTCTCCAATCCCACTGCACCTGAAAACAAAGCCAACAAAATCTGTCTCTTTGACTTTTTAAACTTTTTCCACAATTGTTTTCAAAGACAGTTGAGGTCTTGTATTTAAAAATAAAATACAAAATAAAGCAGCAAGCAATTTGTAGTTTACATAACTGTGCGCAGGATGCAGCATGTGGACTGGATCTACAATCTACTGCACATCTCTGTTGTTACAGTACCTGTCAATAGCTTGTAAATCTGTTCTATTTTTGCATGCAACAACAAGCACATTTTAAAAAAGTAACTTGGCGTTACTTGCAAAGTAATGCATTACTTATTACCCATTTTTGCAGAGTAATCTCGTTACTTTACTTTTTGGAGCAAAAGTAATAATATTACAGTAATATGTAATCTAAAATTAGTTACTGCCCAACACTGCTCGTTATACTGATGAGTAATCTGCATTATTACCACTTCCCCACCCACCCCACAAGATGGAATGACTCTGTGCTTGTGGTTTTAGATCAAAACACTATAAAAGCCATGCTCCTTCTCCGTCAGGATGGATGGATGGATGGAGGGGGGTCTGTATAGGTCAGAGAATCAGCCGCTGTCATGGAGGACTCCAGGTTATAGCTGCCTTCCATCTCCCCACTGTGCTCTCTCTCTCTTTCTCTCTTTCTCTCACACCTACCACTTTCCTGAAAACTGACAGATTGCGGCCGAGTCTGTCTTTGCAATGCATGCGTATCTGCTTGTGCATGTGCATGTGCACGTGTGTGTGTCTGTGTGTGTGTGGGAGAGAGGAAGAGTGAGAGAGAGGGAGAGTGGGGTGTGTAGACTTGCAAAGTTTGTATCAAATGTATTTGATATACTGTACACGTTCATGTTGCTGTAGCATAGGGGTGCCCACACTTTTTTTTACTTGAGAGCTACTTTCAAAATGACTGGCTCAACAAGATCTACACATAAAAAAAATCCATTTCAAGGCCCCCAAAAAAGTTTGACTTTGAAATAGTGGTGATGGTGTTACTTACTGTTATAGTGTTTAAGAATAATGCACTTATAAGGAAAAATGGAGTATATGCTACTATTGACGTTTGAAAACAGTGTTTGGGGTTTGACAGTTTGTGGTGTTGAGTTAAGTCTCTTGCACCCACGTTTTTGTCCACAATTGGGAAAGAGAACTGGCAAAACGTTGGTCAAAATAACAATTATGGACTCTTGAAATTACGTAATCCAGATGTTTAAATATAATTTAACACTTGAGAGAGTTACAGATCTATACATTTTAGGGGACTGTCATGTGATCTACCTGCACAGCCTGTGTGATCTACTGGTAGATCACGATCTACCTTTTGGGCACCCCTGATGTAGCAGAATACGATAAACCGTACAAAATAAACACCTAAAAATAGCAAAAAAAAAGGCAGTGCCATATACCGAAATAAGTGAAACGATGTACAGCGATAGGGTTCGATCCTTAATAAAAAATCTCTGAGTAAAGTTAGACGAATGCTGTGTATTTTGCACGGTGCATGAGTGCAGTGATGCTGCGGTTGCATGGGGTCAGAGATAGTCGGCGCAGATGACAGGCAGTCGCGGAGACAGGCTTGTTAGTTTACGTAGGCTCTCTGGTGGCTGAGTCGACTGGAAAATTTTGATCACTTTAATTCACTATATCCCCGCGTTGCCACCATCTCTCTCTCTCCCTCTCCCTCTCTCTGCCCCTGTCCGGCGCTTTTATCAAGCCCCCGTCCCCCCCCCCCCACCCCCCACACACCCCAGCCCTTATTGATTTTTTTATTTTCTCGCTCAGGATAAGAAGACAGAGAGTTAGGGAGCCCCGGTGAATGGGGGAACTTTCCTCAGATTGCTGCTATCCTCCGAGCTTATTGCATCCTGTCGCGTGTAGTTTCAGATGATGTCCAGTACGGCACAGCTGCTCCAGCCAATAAACCTGGTGACTAACAATGGAAGGGAGCCAGGGATGAAGAGAGAGAGAGAGAGAGGAGGGGGGCTGCGACAGATATATATAGGGAAGGAAAGAACATAAGAAATAAGAAAATGTCGAGACTGAGAGTGCACCCTTGGAACGCTCTCTGTAAAAGGTGGTGTAAGTGATATTTTTGGTTTAAAAAAAAACAGAAACTAAATCTTCAGGGGGGACTGATTTTGTTGAATCCAGTAAAAAGAATCCAACGAAGGTCATTTTATCGCCATAGAAATTAGAAATTAGTATCCTATGAGTTACTGGGAGCCCACATACTAGATGAACGTACTCGTAAATAAATAGCGGCGTTCACGGCGCGTTGCAGCGTCGCGAGGCGAGCATGTAGAGTATATATACACTTTGTTTTCACGCGGATTGCGGATGGATGCGGATGCATAAATTAGATCAATTAAATAATGCGGACGGATGCGGACGGATCAACAATGTGCGTGTGCGGATTTCGGATGGAAAAAAAGCTCATCCACTGATCTCTACCACATACTGTACTCCCCATGTCGATAGTGCTATACCAGGGGTGTCAAACTCAGATACAGAGTGGGCCAAAATTTAAAACTGAACAAAGCCGCGGGCCAAGTTTGAACAAACTAACCTTTTAAAGGGGAATTCCACCCATTTTCAAAAATTTCCTGAGGGGGTACAAATGGAACCTAATGGACCCGCTAAGGTCCATTTGGTTCACATTGGGTCATTGACACATTGCGTCATTGAAATGGGTTCAAATGGGTCTGAAAGAAAAGAAAAACATGGTGAAATACATCTTGGTCATGTCATCAGATGTATTTCACCATGTTAGTGATTTTTTTCAGACCTCCATTTTTAGGAAACACAGAATTGGGTGAACTTTTTTTTTATCATGTCTACACAACATCTCTAAGGTATATTAAAGACATATTAAAATGTTGAAAATGGGTGTTCTTCCCCTTTAATTTGATAATGTCTCAAGGGCCAAATGAAATTACATGGCGGGCCAAATTTGGGTTTGAGTTTGACACCCATGGTCTAGAGGGAATGGGGCATTAGTTCCATATCCTTGTTACCGAACAACGCTTTGTAGTAGAAGATTCCTATTGGAATAGACAGCTGCTCAGCACTTATTTTATCGAACAAATATCGCTCAGCACCTTCAACTGAACGCAGAGAACATGCTGTCCTATATATCTTTAAGAAAAACAACAACAGCAGCAAAATAAACACTCAAACCTTCAGTATGCTGCTGTATAGTTACACTCTCGCCTTTGTCGAATATTTCGACTAACTTTCCAGAGTTAAAGGTCAAATTGAACAACTGTTTGCCTCAGACAAAAGAAACGATAAACGAAATTATGTTTTTGTGTTTCTTAAAACGTCCACAAAAAAAGGGAGTTAAACGGTGGTTGTTATAGACCGAAGGCATGAACAGAAATGCCATTAAGCATCTCTAGTATTTGCATGGGTGTATCCCTGTCTCCTTGAGCAAAATTAATTATCACCCTTGCCCTACAGAAAATGCAATTAAAATAGTAGCCATAATGGTTTTTCTCCAAAATGAAATGGGATGTTTTCTTTTTTATCTCCCCCCGACTAATTCATTGTTTTCATGTTTTTCCTTTATAACCCTGATATTAGGACAAATTGTTGCACCATTCCATACATTTCCATCCACAATTGTGGCAGCATATTCACATCAGAGCATTTGACCTTTTTAGAAGAACGACGTATTGAAAGCTGACACAAATAGAGAGAAAGAGAGACGGACAGAGTGAGAGAGAGGGAGAGAGAGAGAGACAGGGGCGGAATGGATGTAACATGTCCCATTTGGGGGGGCAAGAGAACATGTTGGACGGGCAAGAGAAAATGGTATGGGGGCGGCTTCATCTCCCGTGTCGCTTCGCGCCACGGGCGATGAAGCCGTACCCATACCATTTTCGGTTACAGGACTTTTATTAGTCAAGTAAAGCATCAGTGATATCATCAGTTGTTGAAGTTGCAACAGACACGCAGCATGCATAAAGCTAAAGGTCTGAATCAGAGAGTTTTCTGTTTTCAATGATGAAATGCTGTTGGGTTAGTGGTGCCAAAATTGTAGTGTTTGGGGGGGCAGACTGGGTATTTAGGGGGGCATTGCCCCAACCCCCCCCCCCCCCCCCCCATGCCCATGCCTAGATCCGCCCCTGGAGAGAGAGAGAGAGAGAGAGAGAGAGAGAGAGAGAGAGAGAGAGAGAGAGAGAGAGAGAGAGAGAGAGAGAGAGAGAGAGAGAGAGAGAGAGAGAGAGAGAGAGAGAGAGAGAGAGAGAGAGAGAGAGAGAGAGAGAGAGAGAGAGAGAGAGAGAGAGAGAGAGAGAGAGAGAGAGAGAGAGAGAGAGAGAGAGAGAGCATGTCCCCTGACAGAGAGGATGTTAGTGACAGGCTGATAAAAGATGTCTCCAAAACGCTAATTAAAATTGAATGCTCCCGCAAAAGCAAAGCTCCATGCAATCTCCAGGTATTTCATTTAGAGCAACTATCTCAGTGTGAAACTGTTTTTATGGCTTTCTTTATTAGCACAAAAATACCTATCCCGTTTATTTCATTTTATTTTTTTCACACCAGCATCTGCTGCTGTCTTTCTGGAACCTTAGGAGAGTTTTTTTCCCCCTTTATTTCATTCCCAGCCTCAGAGGGGAAATCAAATCAAACTAAATAACCTGCGCCTTTTTTTCCCCCCAAAACGCATCCGCGGCATACCTCATTAAACCGCTGGGAAAAAAAAAAATACACTAATGTAACAGTTAATTCACCACCAAATCCAAACCAAAAGCTAGAATAAACGTTCACATTTATCAACATTCTGATGGTCGCTTTTGTGTAATTTAATTTCATTATACACCAGGGAGCCCTGAAAGTGCACAGGGTGATATTTAGAAAGCGGGTGCATGCATGCATGGTTTAACTATTCCCGGAATTATATGCAGTTATGAGCGTTTGCATGCATGTAGTCAATTTCCGATTGCATTACTTATCATCCTTGTTATTTCAATGCAGTGGTGACCCGCTAGTTCAGAAATCATTGCATAAACTGCCCATAGTGTGCTTTTGAAATTACCTATACAGTATAATCTCCTTTGCTGACACATTCTAAAGCAGGGGTGCCCAAAAGGTAGATCGTGATCTACCAGTAGATCACACAGACCGTGCAGGTTGATCACATGACAGTCCTCCCAGCACTTGGACCCTTATAGATCTGTAACTCAGTTAAAGTATATTTAAACATCTGAATTACCTAATTTCAAGAGTTCACACAAATAGAAAATGGAGAATAATTAGCTTTGGGTGCAAGAGACTAAACTCAACATCACAAACAACTCAACAACTCAAACCCCAAATACTGTTTTCAAACGTCAGTAGTAGCACATACAAGAAAACCTTCCGATTCTCCCCCTCCATTTTTCATTATAAGTGCATTATTCTTAAGCACTATGACAGTAAGTAACAACATCACCACTATTTCAAAGTCAAACTTTCTTGGGGGGGGGGGGGGGGGGGGGGGGGGGGGGGGGGGGGATTTTTTTGGTATGTGTACAATACATCTTGTTGAGCAGGTCATTTTGAAAGTAGCTCTCAAGTCAAAAAGAGTGTGGGCACCCCTGTTCTAAAGTCTTTGGCCTCAGCTCATTTATGTTTATTTATTGAGGGATCCCCATTATATGGCTCTGCATCTATAGTTTCCTGGGTCCCACATCATGAGAACAAGTGGCTGTTTTATTGTTCTTTGATATCAAATGTTGTCATCAGCATCATCTGGACACACTAAAGCAGGGGTTTTCAACCTTTTTGACACCAGGGACCACCATTTATTCAGCATTTGAGCCAAATGGACCCGCAAGGGTCCATTTGGTTTCATTTTTACATTCTCAAGAGTTACATCTGGTTAACCCACTTTCCATCATTTAGCCTGGGGACCACCCGGAACCCTCTCAAGGACCACTGGTGGTCCCCGGACCACCTGTTGAAAACCCCCGCACTAAAGGTACACGTCACAACCCTCTCACGCCCCTATTTTCGAAAGTCAAATATCAGCATGAAAAGATACGGTGTCGTTCCCAGGTTCAGAACAGGAGTGACTGACACAAGTTTCAACATATAAACGAAACATGAAAGACATTCCTGATGAAGATCTGTTGATCGAAACCGTTGAGTGCACAATAAAACGCAGCAGCAGAGCATTGCTAACCACCGCGCAGACTTTATTTTTCTTTTAATGTCGTTAAATATTAGCCCATGGTAGGTTCCTGCATGTGTCTTCGGAGCTCCAAGACTCCTACTCCTATAATTGTCATCAGATTGTCAGCTGTCATCGAAGTTTCACGAGCCGGTTCCCCTTCCTGCCCTTTGTTGTAATACAAGACGGTTAAACACGAAGCGAGGCTGCGAGACTTGGGAGTAAAAAAAAACAGGAGGAAAAAAAGTGCTGGAGATCTGCCCCGTGTTGTGGCAGCGGTAGCACTTTCACTTCCTACTGTCTGGGCTACATACAAGCAGCGCCAGCCATGTGGCCTTGTGATCTCACTTCACAGGAATCCGCAGCCGCGAAAACACCATCCGCTATTGTTGTCTGCCACCCAACATGCTCATAATAACTTCATTTTCCTCCCAAAAGTGATACTTTCCAAAAAAAAAATCACATTCATAGGTTACTTTGGAAATGCAGAGGAGGGTCATGACAGGCGTGCGTGTGTGCGTGTGCGTGGGGTACTGGTACGCTGCCAAAGCTTCCTGACTCACTTTACTGTATGTATTTTCACTTCTCCTTTCCCAGAAGACAAGATGAATCATAACCATCCATTCATAAAATTATTGCCCCAGTATTTTTGAGGGGTTGAGACTTTGGTGAGTAATAAGCTATTCTCATAGCAAGTTTGTAGTGGTCTGTACATTTCCTCCACCACCGCCATATCTTGCGGTTAGAGAGCTCTTACCCTCATGGATGATGACATGTTGCAGTGTTAAGTGTTTGAACGTTTTTTCTTTGCCCTCGCACCCCCTCCTCTGGCACGGGAACATTATGGCCCTGTCGATTACTCTTAGCATTAATATGCTCGCGTATCACCTGCAGGAGTTGTCGGAGGAGCCTGACGTATTTTTTTGTGTTTGTCTAGCGCGAGGTGCGCGTGTGACAGCAGCACATATCGAAGATATGTTTACTCCTATCTGGGGAATCGATAACGAGACAGATGACAGCTAGCGCCGTGAATCAGCGGCGCGGGGAGCAGAAATATAGGTCTTTAGCCGCGATATTGATGCTTGGTATATCGCATTATGAAATAACAAGGGAGCTGCCTGGAAGATTAAGGAGTCCTCGTAGATCAATGGAGAGCATAAGCATTAATATAGTGCTGCGTCTTCCCCCTTCCCCCCGCCCCAGCTGGACACCCCTACAGGTTTATTTTTTGCTCGCGGGGCCGATCGTTGATGCACGAGGACGTGCTTTTGTGTGCGGCGGGAGAATTAGATTTAGCCCGCCGGCGTTATGAGCCAATATCTGTCATTGAATGGGTTCTTTTCAGCAACACACACACACACACACACAGACAACGCAACCATGGCCAGAAGGTCTCCTGTTTTCTGCTCTGGACAGATGCCACAGCGGCAGCCAAAATCACATCTCTTTGATGTGCCCCCTAAACCGATTAACAGTTCAGAAAAATCTACTTTTGATTTGTGACACTGTCTGTGTCTGTGTGCGTTCTGTGTGTGTGTGTGTGTGTGTGTGTGTGTGTGTGTGTGTGTGTGTGTGTGTGTGTGTGTGTGTGTGTGTGTGTGTGTGTGTGTGTGTGTGCGCGCGTGTGTGTGTGTGTGCGCGCGTGTGTGTGTGAGAAAACAGGGCCACACTTGTAGTTGGAATAATTAAATGCATAGCACTATTGTGTACTGACACAGTTTACTTAAGTTAAAGTATCAACACTGCAATACAGAAATACACTCGCAAGGAAAACTCGCAAGAGGCAACAAAATGTACTTAAAGTACCAGAAGTAAAATTACTCATTGTGCAAGAATGTCTTGTTTAAAATGTATAAAAACTGTTTGAAAATTGCAGAACGCAATTGCAATAGTATCCCTACAACTACAATTTTTTTTTCTAATAATAATCAAACTAGTCTTAAATTCTATACAGTAAAAGTGCAATATTTGAATATTGTATTGGAGTAGGAGTAAAAGTTGTATTTAAGTATAGTACCTTTGTAAGTGTACTTAGCTATTTCCAACCCCTGGCCGATTCAACGTGACTAATGGATTACTTGATATCAGGGGCGGAAAAACATGTCCCATTTGGGGGGGGGGGGGGGGGGGGGGGGGGGGCGAGAGAAACATGTTGGAGGGGCAAGAGAAAATGGTATGGGGGTGGCTTCATCGCCCGTGTCGCTTCGCACCATGGGCGATGAAGTCGCACCCATACCATTTTCGGTTACAGGACTTTTATTAGTCAAGTAAAGCATCAAAAATAACATTGTTGTTGAAGTTGCAACAGACACACAGCATGCATAAAGTTAAAGGTCTGACTCAGAGAGTTTTCTGTTTTCAATAATGAAATGCTGTTGGTTTAGTGGTGGCACAGCTGTAGTTAGTTAGTAGCAGTATAGTGCTTAAAAGGTCTCAAATCATTTTAAGCACTTTAATTTGAAATATCTTGGATTGTTTTGCATGGCATCGTGTTTGGGGGGGCAGACTGGGTATTTAGGGGGGCCCCCCATGCCCATGCCTAGATCCGCCCCTGCTTGACGTTACCACAAAGCCTACAGTGGTGTGATGTTGGTGGATTCCATTATTGTTAGCATGGTATGAAATTGACTTGCAGAGACTTGAAACTTGCGCTTGAGTTAAAAGAGGTGATATCAAACGCCTTATTGTACCCTTATCTGTTATGAGGTTATGTTATCATTGCGTGTTAGCATTAATACAATTTAAACTGTGAATTGATTTGAAAGAAATCTAGCCAAAAATAGTCTGAGGATAAAAGATTTATTTGCAAAGACTTAATTCAAACACCCATTACTTTGTTTACTTTGTGACATTGGAGAAAATGTAAAAACTAAATCTCTGAATCTAAAAGCGAAACTGTTTGGGTAAATGCCTAAATCTAAATGGTATCCATTCAGGATTGTCACAAGCAGCACTATATGTCATTGTGCCATAATAACACATGTTGAATCAGACAGATAATTATTATTATAGAGCAGGGGTGTCAAACTCAGATACCCTGAGTACCCTCTCAGGAAAAATGGGTCTGAAAGAAAAATCGTTAACATGGTGAAATACATCTTGGTGATGTCATCAGATGTATTTCACCATGTTATTTTTTCAGACCTCCATTTTTAGGAAATACAGAATTGGGGGAACTTTTTTTATCATGTCCACACAGCATCTCTGGTATATTAATGACATATTAAAACATTTCGACATTGTTGAAAATGGCTGGTCTTCCCCTTTAATTTGATAATGTCTCAATTTGGCCCGCAGGCCAGAGTTTGACACTCATGTTATAGAGCAGTCTTTGTTTTCATTTCCTGTCCTAAGAAAGTACGTCTGAACTTACAAACGGCACTTCACGGCACGTGCCACACCATGCGTGTGTGCACGAGAGCCCCACAAATGCACATTCTTTAAAATAGGACAGGATCTATAATTGTGTACTGAAAGGCTTGGTGTAGCTCGGGCATCACATCCCATGATGCTGTGCAGCAATGGCAGACAAGGTACGGATGACATCTATAATTTAAAAAGCATCAATCAATGCTGTCTGGCAGTGTAGAAATACTCGATTTAGAATTCAAAATGTGCTTGTGAAATGTAAAAAGTATTGGCAAGAAAATGTAACTAAAGTACCAAAAGTAAAAGCACTCATCAAGATTCAAGATTCAAGAACTTTAGTGCCATGTCAACACAAGTTGGTAGGAATTTGTCTCAGTTCATGCTCAACATGTACAGACAACATATATACAAAAAGACAACAAGAAGACAGTACAGTGCAAAGACCAGCATCATAGAAATTACAAATGTTTTTAAAGTGCTGTATGCATTGCATATTGTTACATACATGCATCATTACAACTGTACTGTAAACTAGCTAGACAAGACATTACGCAGAATGCCTCGAATTCAAAATGTCACATTTATAAAAAAAAAAGAAAAGAAAAATCAATTGGCTATTTTCAAATGCATAGAAGAATAAACTGCTATGTTTTGTATTAATAATCAAAATCTACAAAGTAATTTGTGAAGTTTCCAAATAAATGTAATGGAGTAAAAGTAGTGGGGTGTAAGTACAAATATCTAAAAATAAATCTACTTAATTCTGTGTACTTCCAGCTTCCAGCGCTGCCCCGCTGCAGCAGTCTTTGGAGCCGTTTCATTTGAATATCTCTCCCCATTGTGAAGGACAACAGAAGCGTTTTGTCATCCAGCTGACCTTTGAAGTGGCCAGATGAAGGGTGGTGGGGGGATGGGGGGGTGGGAGAGGCGCGGGGTGGAAGGAAAACTTGGGCCAAGGTCAAGAAAGCTAATTTGTTTCCTCCGTCCCCTGCCGTCCCTAAGAGGCAGACCACACACTGCCCACACAAGTGTGGCTTTAATGTGGTTAAGAGTGCATGGCATGGGGTTGACGTCATTAGCTGCGGGGTCTGCCGGATCACGTATGACACACCGCCAGCGGTGCATTCACTTTATTGTCCGTGCACATGTTTAACTTTTTCTGGATATCTGTAGGTTAGATAGTAAGAATTAAAATTTGATCCCGTTCTCGGTGACAATGACAACAGGGATCCCTAAGCGTGTCCAAGTTCAAATAGCCATATAACCTGTGTCTATCGGGAAAAAAAGACTTTAAAAAGTGGAATGATCTGAGGTACAAGCTTACGATACTTCACATCATGATCCATTGTGAGTTTCAGAATTTGAGGGGAATGTTTTGAAAATGTTTGAAACATTTGTGACACTAACATTTGCCAAAAATAGACACAAGCTTGAAAGTCTTTAAATTAGTGTAATGATTTTATAAGGCCTATGGGGGGAATTCAATTTCAGATTCATCCAGCAGATGTTTAATTGTATTTTATTTTTTATTTTTATTTATAATTGTTTTTTCAAGCTTGTGTCTCTATGTTTCAAACATTTTCAAAAAACGTCCTCCCCATCCAAATCCTGAAAAGTAAGTAAAACAAGTAATAAGAAACCCTTCTCCGTGTCAGCGGTCTGTTTTGTTCTTTTTTTTTTATCATACTCTATAGAGGTAGAGGTAGACCTTTGAAGTTGTGCCATGTGGATGCTCATTGTTTGTTGAAATCCGATGCCAACACTACATTAGTTGGCACTGCTCCGCAGGCTGGCATAATGACATAACGTCGCTGCTGGCTGCTTAGCAGGCGACTCCACAAAGTCAAGGAGGAAATTAATGTATTTGCAGACTCAAGGGCATACACAGCACCCCGTTTGAAGCCGTAAAGCAAGGGGATAATCACTGCTTGTGCACAGATACAGTATGGAGGCTCCAGTGGGAAACAGACATCATCCATAGGAAAAGTTTAAGGTTGCCAAACCTCTCAGGTTTTGACAAACACCAGACCCTGTAATTCACAGCAGACTACAATAAGCCGAGCGGCGTGCTTTGTTTGGGAGATAAACAGTTGCTTACTCGCGTTATTTAGAGTACGACTAGGCTATACGTTAATGCCTATGTTCAACTTCGTAGAATTTTTTAAAATAAATTGTTCTCTTTTGAAACTCAAGTCAATAAGCGCACATTTTTTGGGGAGCCCACTTTCCCCAAGTTGAGAGAAGATATGGATTAATAGACAGTTAGTTACCTAACGGATCACTTTTGTCCCCCGCCGCCCCCCTTCTTTTTAATTAGCACCTGTGAGCTGTTTCCCATTAACACTGTGCACATTAAAAATCCCTCCGCTTTTCTAATTAACTAAAGTGGAAACAGATTAGATGGCTTCTTTGAACAAAGGTCAGCTATTGCACTCTGTCTCGTTCCGCCGTTTTGTTTGTTTGTTTGCTCGCTTGATACGGGGGGAGAGAGAGAGAGAGAGAGAGACAGTCTATACCTTCTTCTTGGTGTTCTCCCTGAATGTCACTTCGCCATGGCTGTTTGTTTTAAACAGAAAGCGTTTTTCTTCCCCCCCTCCCTCCCGCACCTCCTCCCTTCGTCTTCATCTTCTTCTTCCAACCCGGTCGCTTTTTTATATATATATATATATACCCCCTCCCCCTTCTGAGATTGTGATCAATAGATAGAAACGTCTCTCTCTCTCTCTCCTGCAGTTGGATTTGTCACAGCTGTTCTATTTTGAGAGAGAGAGAGAGAGAGAGAGAGAGAGAGAGAGAGAGAGAGAGAGAGAGAGAGAGAGAGAGAGAGAGAGTAGGGGAGATGTATTCTGCTGCGCCACAGGTTAGGAATGAGTAGTAGGCGGGGGTGGGGGGGGGGCATTGATGTGATATAGATTTGGGTTGATATGATTCCGGTCCGAGTGGAATGTCAGATTAAAGCTGCGCTGATGAAAGATAAGCATCAATCAGGGGCTCCCTGGGGAGAACGTTGTGGGAGGCATGACATGGTTGTCAAGGGGGTTGAGGAAGAGGAAGGTGACTCACCCCTTCCTTAATCTCCCTTTTCCTTTGGCATTGATTGAACTTTCATATCCATTAGTCTGGCTTTCATAGCGGCTTTAACGAAGGGCTGCGCGGCCCGCAGGCACGTATGTAGCATAAGAAAGCAAAACTCCTTTTCTCTCTGAGGAAAACATGCGGATGTTGAAACGTTGTTGCAAGCCAGAGGTATGTCACTTTTTTAAATTTGATTTTCCGTGTCACAAACCGAGAGGTGCATGTTTGTCATTTGCTCATATACTGTACTGTACAAGGAGAAGCATGGAAATGTGAGTGAACAGGATAGGATATACCGGATGCAATTAATACAAATAGAACAAGAAAAAATAAGGCTGATGATTAAACCCTTAAGGCCTTAAGGGACTCTAGAAGATTTTTTTTAGATTCACCATTGTATGTTTACATCCCCAAAAGTTTTTTTTCCCCCAGACCTTCATTGAGAAATCAGACCTTCATTGACAAAATCTGTAATTTTCTGAATGGGCATGGCTGAATGTCCCACTCATGTCTGAATGGTCACACTTGTTTTTTCTTTATGCCTCCAGCCTTTAACTGGTGTCAGTATGCATTGCTCATCCCACCCCCTCCAGGGAGTGAGGACGACCCTCACGTGTGGACGTTTTTGGTACTGCAGCTGAAATGGCTTGGTATATTGTAGAATCCTTACAGAGGATGAATATGAATGATCTGAGTGGCTGTTTGAGCTTCAGTGTGTATGAAGAGAAGGGCAACATTAATACACTACATAGGATTTGAAATTCATTGTGGAAGCGGAAAGTATACTGTATATGTACTCGTCACTTGTCTATCAGCCCTAGCGGGCTTAAAACCGTCCATCGCACCTTGGCTGGTAATCCAGCATGACATGAGAGTGTTGCAGGTTCAAGTCCCTATCCGGACCTATCCGGCGTGTCTTCCCCCCTTCTCTGTTTCCCTGTCAAGCTGCTGTATATAAATAAAGGCCTCAAAAATGTCTTAAAAAAACAGTAGCACAATTTTACCTGATTTTGTGTTTAATGTTTCCCACTTGTTGTGTGTGGCGATCAGGCCAGGAGTAAAGTACTCACTATGCTTCTTCCTCTCTTCCATTCTGGACGACGGTGTGCCAGCGAGTCCCGCTGGTACACCGCGGGCAGCACCACCACCAACAACAACAACACATGCTTTTCGGGTTTGAACCCCTCTTCTAGCACCAGCTGAAAAAAAAGAAGAAGGAGAGAGGGAGGAGAAAAAAATCTGTGAGTTACGCATGAGAAGGAGCTGACAAAGGGAGCCAGACGGGAAGGAGAGAACGACAGAATTTAATAAAGTTCAACAAGGCAGAAAGGATTGCACAAGCAGTGAATAGCGATTCTGCTTTTTTCCCTCTCTCTCTCTCTCTCTCTCTCTCTCTCCCACTCCCTCTCCCTCTCTCTCTCTCTCTCTCCTCTCTTCTCTCTCTCTCTCTCTCTCTCTCTCTCTCTCTCTCTCTCTCTCTCTCTCTCTCTCCGACTGCCGCCCCCCAACCCCTCGCCCCCACCCCTTTACAACTTCTGCCTACTTAAACACTTTTACACCCCAACCTTTTATCTGTCTGGTGCATTCATTGAGGGGGGGCAGAATAGAAAGAACACGGAGAGAGAGAGAGAGAGAGAGACGCTCATTCCCTTTTTTTATTTGAATGTTGACCAAGGATGGCCACCATCTGTGCAAACTGTCCCCTACTTCACAGTTCTAACACACACCACCCCCCGACCGGCCATAAATATCGGAGGGAAGCTTCACTTTTTCAGATAATGCGCGGAATACAATTTATCTTCTCCCTCCGCGGTGTTTTGCCAGTATTTTTCCCCTTCTTTTATCGGCATTCACGCGACTTGACACTAACATGTACTATATCATTTTCTAGCGAGCGTGGCGATTCTAAAGGGACCCTCTTTCCACATGTAGAATGACATCTGGTGCTTTTGTGTCTCTTCATTTTTTCCCCTTCCTGTTCCCTTTCATAAGCAGAAAAAAAAAGACCTTAGGTTGTCTAGAACCAGAAACCTAACTTTTTCTCTTGTTTTGGTGCGTTTTACTTCTCTGAGAGAAGTCTTATCCCCAGGGGTGTATAAGGGGGACGCGGGGGACGGCGTCCCCCCACTTCTCACATCTAAAATATTTAGATGCCTATGTTTTTGTCTTGTCATTTTACTTTTATGGATACAATTTGGCACTGTAAACAATCTTTCTCAATATGCTATACTTGCTTTAATAGTGTGTCTGTGTGTGTTGTGCCGGTGCATGCAAATGTGCATGCACATTAAGTGTGCATGCAGCGCGTGTCTTAAAGGGGAATCCCACTCATTTTCAATACTTTCAATGTCATTAATATACGTTAGAGATGTTGTGTGGACATGGTAAAAAAAGTTCCCCCATTCTGTGTTTCCTAGAAATGAAGGTCTGAAAAAATCATTAGCATGGTGAAATACAGTACATCTTGATGACATCTTGATCATCAAGATGTCTTTGACCATGTTAAATTAATGAGTTTCCTTTTTTCTGAGAGTGTACAAATGGATTGGTTACATTTGTACACTCTCAGAAAAAAAGAAAATGGTTGGAATTCCCCTTTAAAAGGCGTCCCCCCACTTCTAAAAGCACCACTACAACACTGCTATCCCCTGAGCTCAGTCTCAGACACACAGGGGAGTGAGTTGTGAGTTCAGGGAGTATAAATGGCATTGTTTCTAGCGAGGAGAGAGTGTTTGTAGAAATGTTTTTCTGTCAACAAAACCGTCTATTGCTCATATAAGTTTAACCATTCCCAGCCAGCATTGCCATTTATGAATAGAGCAGTGTCTCTCTCCTTTAAAGACCAGCGGGGAGGGGGTTCCCATTAAAACATGAAGCATGAGGAAAATAATTATGATTTGCGGATCAAATCCACTTCACAAATGGGGATTCCTACTGAGGAATTGTTCAAAGAATTTGAACTAAAGAGTGACACATGTTCACAGGAGGCCTCTCACACATAGACTCTGTGTGTGTGTGTGTGTGTGTGTGTGTGTGTGTGTGTGTGTGTGTGTGTGTGTGTGTGTGCGCGTGCGTGCGTGCGTGTGTGTGTTTGTCGCGTATGCACTACAAAACTGTCAGTAGTTTCTATTATTGACATGTGGAAATCTATATTTTGCATATAAAAATGAAAGTGTGTTTCGTTCATGAATCAATGTTTTGAATCCTAGACTATTTTCAGCCAGGCAAATTACGTGGCGGTCACTATTCATTAGAATGCCGTGATGATTTAACTTTGAAGAAAAAGGCGTTACCAGCCCCTGCGAGTTGATTTGCCGTACTGTAATGAAATCCACTGTCCGCCGAAAATGCTCCCGCTTTAATGCTGCGTATATTGTCAGAAGCTTTTTTTTTTTTTATTCTTTTAAGTCGGGAGTTTGGTCTCATTAAAAGATGGGGAGATAGCCATGTTTTGGTGCCTTACCCGAGTAATAAAATGTCTAGACACCAATTAACATCAATTTCCTTGAAGAATTTGTATCATCAGTGTGAGAGTCCTTTCTCTGTAGTCCGAGGCCCAGCGTGAGATGCCGTCTCATCAATCAATGCTTCAGGCTGCTCTTTGTTGCCCATTCACAGAATGTGTTTGTGGCAGGAGCCCACCCAAAAAGTTTGTCCTTTCTATTTTTGCATTTTATTAAATTTCACTTTCAAACGTTCAAAGCGAAATGATTTGAGGCTGTGAGTGCGATGGTCATTTTGCCAGTGCGAGCGGCCCCTCCCCCCTCCCTCCCTCCCGCACATAGCATGCAGGGTGGGCAGAGCAATACAGTTGTGTTCTTGTTTACTTGGAGCTAGACCACCGGGGTTGGCTGAGGCGGTTCGAATCCCAGCTCATCCTACCTACATGTCCAAAGTGTCCTTGGCCAACAAGACACACTGAACCTCCAATTGCTCCAGATGTGCTGGTTGTGCCTTGCATTTTTTTTTTTTTTTTTTCTGAATTTACCGGGGGAATATTGTCATTAGTTTTTTATATTTGCATATTGAGCTAGTTCTAACTCATGGATCTTCTATTACCACAGATGGAGTATGCAGCACAGTATATTGTAAAAACGTTTTAAATAGAAGATTTACATAGAATGGCCTATCCATGGTGCACTGTAGGGGTGGGACGATTCACTTACCTCTCGATACGATACAATAGCGATATTTAGGGTTCTGAATCGATTCATATTGTGATTCTTAGTTATACTGTGATTAGATTCGTTGTATCGCGCTTTTGCCACAAATGACCGTGGTTTTATCCCATCGTAGACTATCCCGATTCTAAAAATGTCTCTGAAATACTAACCTAAGTGTACTGGAAAACTTCAAATTTATTGTGTAACATCACCAAATTTTGACATTTTTTTATACTGTACATTCTGTACAGAACGCATATTGGTGTTCCCGTCAACTAGGGTAAAAACTACCACTAGGGGTTCCCGCCTACTATGGGTTATTATACTAGAAGTTTTTTCACAGGGCGTACAAATGGAACCAAATGGACCCTAACCATTTGTACACCTTCAGAAAAAAAGTCCTAAAAGAAAAGTCATTAACAAACAAAAAAAACACAAACACAACTTGATGATGTCATCGAGCCGTGTTAATGATTAATGATTTCTTTCAGACCTCCATTTTAGGAGACAGAATGAGGGGAACTTTTTTTATCATATCATGTCCACACAATAGTAAAATCTTGAAAATGGATGGAATTCCCCTTTTTAAACAATAACAAGAAGTGCAATCCTACACATCAATGCATCCTGATAACATCAGCCAGTCTTTTTGACATGAACAATGAATAGACCTACATGAATATATATATATATATAAAAAAACAATTTTGAACCTGGCGATTCGATATGGATATCATGGCATTAAGAATTGCAATATATTGGCATATCGATTCTTTCGCCCACTCCTAGTGCACTGCAGTTAATTTGACAATCAACAGTGTTCAGAATTTGGGTTGCAGTGAACAATCCCCATGCCAAAGGGTGGGGGTTTGAGAAGGGCTCATTCAGACACAAATCCCCAGACAGATGCTGGATTGACTGAAATTATGATTTACATTAGCAGATGCCCTAAGTTTCAGGTGACGGTACAAATGGTACAGGATGGCTGGCTGTCTTAACAACAACTGACAGCTGTTAAAAACGGCATGACAAACCTTAAATAAAAACACCTGTTATTCTCCCGTCCCCTGGCTGTCTAATATCCACTGCTTTGTCCTCTACTTCAGGGGTTTTCAACCTTTTTGACTCCAGGGACCACCATTTATTCAGCATTTGAGCCACGGACCACCATTTGAGAACATTTTAGCCCCACAGGCCCCAACGCTAGAGATTTCTTTTGCTTTTGTCCATCTTCTAGTTGTGTAGACTTGGGGCTAATTCAGATGATGAATATTTTAACTCTTGAGAGTTACATCTGGTTACATCTGGTTAACCAACTTAGCTGAGGACCACCTGGAACCCTCTCAAGGACCACAGGTGGTCCCCGGACCACCTGTTGAAAACCCCTGCTCTACTTCAATCAGTACTACCAAGTACAGTACTTTTGCTATATTTTCTGCTTTTCTCTTGTAAAAAGTCTTCAAGCATTAAAACTAAGCATTAACAGGACAACACCATCTCATGCTCATACCCTTGAGTCACATTTTAACACACTGCAGGGCTAGCATTATTTTTCAACTTGTGGGGTCCAGTCAGATGATGGATGATGACGGAATAATACCGTTTCCCTGAAGAAGGCTTAGCGCTGGATTCCTGTACGCTGCATCCTGAATAAAGTATTGGCACTTTGGCTATCGGTATGTGCGGCCGCTTACTTTTTTCCCCCTTCAAGATTTCTATCCGGAAATAACGATGTTTCTCACGTTACTGATGTGATGAAGCCATGCAGACATGACTGAGATAATAAAGTAAACACATGCAAATAAATAAATACCGATTGCAGTAATAATGTTTGATTGTCTAAAACTCCCACCCACACCTGGACCAGTTTAAGCAATAAGCACACTATTTATTTTTATGCTGTTTCACTTTGAAATCAATGGTCTAGCTGTAGCTGAGTTTTCAGTTGTTGGTTGTCTAGGACAGGGGTTCTGAAAGTGGGGTCCTTGAGTGGGTTCCAGACTGGAAGTCACAGGGTACAAATGGAACCAAATTGAACACTGTCAAGAGTTATAGGGATCTGTGGTCCCTGAAGTTTGATAATCCCTGGTCTAGCTCAGTTGGTCAAAAGGTTTTAGCTCAAGACCCAGAAGAGAAGACGTTTGCCCAGGACCTTAGAGAAAACTGCAGATATACAAGCTCACCTGTCACTTTGCACAATGTTGTGAGCTTTGCCTGTTTTCACTACTTCTTAAGGTGAAAACATTTGAAACAATAATTATTTTTCCTATGGGAGAAGAAAGTGTGATTTTTACTTGACAGACAAATAGGTCACTGTTTGGGTAACAGGGGTCTAGACAACACATCTTTCTTTAACAGATAAAGGCTTGTCATTCTTCTGCATTTGTGTGACGTTGTCTTCACATCCCCCCACTCTGCCTCTAATAGGGAAACGTGTGGATGTGGCCCATTGATGTCTCCAAAGTTCCAAGCCGGCATTTTGCCTAAATTAGGGCAACGCGTGGCTTAACGGAATCTGCAAAAAAACATGGAAGTTCACCCACCGCTGTGGTGACTAATTACCCAGGCAGTACATTGATGTCTCATAATTGGAAACACGAAGGTGCCCAAATTAAAGAGAGGCTCTAAGAAAGCAGAAACATGTAGGAGCTCTATATATATATCTTGCCTTACTGGCGGGTGACAGATAATATGTGTTATCAATTTGTATATTACGGGAAGCTTGTAGATTGGCTACTTATTTTAGATTGGCCCTACCAGAGCCCTCAACAAGTTCTCAACAGGCCCAACAGGCCCTCATTTTCACACTCTCAAGAGTTAAAATATTCATCATGTGAATTAGCACTATTTAATTAAGAAGTCTACACTGTTTTGTTTGCATCCAGCCTGGATGCTGGATTGCAAATTCGGCCTGGAATTGTGAACAAAACCAAAAGAATTCTTTCTTAGTTTTAGGTCTTTGGGGCTAAAATGTCATCAAATGGTGATCCGTGGCTCAAATGCTGAATACATAAATGGTGGTCCCTGGTGTCAAAAAGGTTGAAAACCACTGCTGTAGGTGTTTTGTTTTAGAATCGTCCTGGGGTCTAAATGTTATTCGTTGTACAAATCAAACCCTGCATATATTTATATGTGACCGTCTTTTTACTTACACAGCCTTGTGGGGGCCGTCCAGGCAGAAGGTCTCCTCGTCTCGTCCATCATGCAGGCTGGGTGTCCACTGGCTCCACACACACAGCGGTCATATTCAGACTGTAAATTACAGAACGCACATCCGTCAGGTGGCTGGTGATGGATGCAAGTCATCAGCAGCAAAGTTATAATCGCCGCTCTGTCACGGTGGGTGAGTTTTTGTGCCCCTTTTCTTTCTTTCCTTTATTTACATGGCGTGCGTCTCATTTATTTGTACCTCCTCCACACAGTCCATGCAGTCTGTAATTCCCTTCCTCTATTGCATTTTATGTACAGCTATAAAAAAATATACCCTTCTCCTTTACCCTTTACTGGCATGTTTATAAAAACCCACCTCTTTATGTGACTATATACTGTATACATACAGTATATGTTATACAGTATATACCAACCAAGCTGACATGTTCTGACATTCCATATGTTGATACATCCCATCCATCCATCTATCTATCTACATTAAATCTATCTATCTATCTATCTATCTCTATCTATCTATCTATCTATCTATCTATCTATCTATCTATCTATCTATCTATCTATCTATCTAGCTGGCTATCTATCTATCTATGGGGTGTGTCACATCAAGATAACACTGAGATCTATTAAATCAGGAATATCCGTATCAGACAGTATTCTGGAGAGTGTGGATGGGCCACATTGGTGTAATCAGTAAGCCACCAATCAGTAAGTCACTGATTGGGCAAACCCAACCCGTCGGCTCACCTGATTGGCTGAGCCGTACAGGTAGCGTTTTGCGCTGCGTAGCAGCGTGAATGGAAATGAGTTACAGCAGGGGTGCTCACACTTTTTTTGACTTGAGAGCTACTTTCAAAATGGCCGGCTCAACAAGATGTACACATCAAAAATATGATTGTTCCATGACTGAAAATCAATTTCAAGGCCCCCTAGAAAGTTTGAGCTTTGAAATAGTTGGTGATGGTGTTACTGACTGTTGTAGTGTTTAAGAATAATGGACTTATAATGAAAAATAGAGGGGAGATTGGAAGGTTTTCCTGTATATGCTATTACTGACATTTGAAAACAGTATTTGAGGGTTGAGTTGACAGCTCCTGAATTAAGAACTTTCACGTTTTTGTCCACAATTAAAGAGAACTAGTAAAACGTTGGTAAAAATAAATTATTCTCCATTTTCTAATTGTGTGGACTCTTGAAAATTACGTAATTCAGATGTTTAAATATATTTTAACTCTTGAGAGTGTAAAATGAAACCAAATGGACCCAAATGGGTCAAACCAAATGGAACCAAATGGGTCCATTTGGTTTCATTTTAACGCTCTCAAGAGTTACAAATCTATAAGGATCCGAGTGCCATATCATGTGATCTACCTGCGTGGCCTGGGTGATCTACTGGTAGATCACAATCTACCTTTTGGGCAACCCTGACTTACATCTTTCCGACGTGCACCACGTACGCAAATAGACCCCGGCGCCGTCCTGTTGCATAAATCACTCCATGTCTGCAGGAACACAGCTGCATTGTGGGGAGGATACATGCATTGTGCCAAACACGGCGAGGGCTGTCGTTTTAGACTCGCTTAAAACACAAGACCGCATAGATAATAATCTCCGTTTGATGTCTCTTCATGTCGGGCCTCTTATCAAGTAAGATGATTATATTGCGTGATGCTCAGATGTGAAATTCCCTCACATGCGTAAGTGAAGCTAAACATGTTAAAATGTCGCCTTGCTGTAACTGACAAGAGACATTTCTTCCTCGAGAGTGAAAAGACACTTGTTCTTTCCACTTGACAAATTCCCCAGATATTCAGCCACGGAATGTCATGTGAATGTGTCTGTTTTGGCCCTCTGTTTGTCTGCGTGTGGTTATGACGAAGGCACTACCGGTGCTTAAATTCAATATTCACGTTCTTTCATAGTGCAAGGACAGATTTTTGATTCATGGACTCTTGACACGAGAGCTTTGACTTTGAGGAATACATTCTCAGTGATTAGATGTGTGATGTTTATGGCCTGTACAGTATCCAGGCTATCTGAGGACAGTCTGGGGAGGAACACAGAGGCATTATGATATGAGAGAAACTTAAAAAAAGAGGGTTTGCTGTGTCTTAACCCTCTGTCTACTGAACGCGTTTTGGTGTTTTAGCTGTTGAAAAATAGCAGATCTACAAGCTCATATCGCGCCACTGAGTGGCGCGATATGAGCTTGTAGTTCTGCTATTTTTGAAAAAAATTGTGAAACGTGCTGCAAATCTCTGAATGCATTATTTTGGAAGCAAACATTTTTAACTCAAATTGTCGCTTCTGGGGGATCCCTAGAACAACATGTTTTCAGATGGGGGGTCTGCAGCCAAATATGGATAATTCTGGTGGTCTTGGCTTGAAATATGTCTGCATCCTGACACGGAACACAGATTTATTCAGAAAAACTAGAATCTAGTGTCAGAAACTATAGAATTCTAGTGTCAAAAACTCAATTTCTAGCGTCAGAAACTAGATTCTAGTGTCAAAAGGTAGATCCTAGCATCAGAAACTATAATTTAGTGTCAATAACTAGAATTATAGTGTCGGAAACTACTGTGGAATTCTAGCGTTAAAAGCTAGAATGTTGCTGCAGCTATAATCTGGTGGCAGGAACTACTGTATAACCTGGTGTCAGAAACTCAAATCGAGGGTGAGGACAAAATTGGTTAACCCAGATCTTATCATAATCATTTATGCACACTCTTAACACTTTAGGCCTAATAAATGTATGAAATGTCACACGCTTTTTTCTTTATCTGTCCTGTATGTTTTATAACCGAGTCTAACAATACATTTATCTCCCGCAACACTATCTTCAATAGATAAAACTATTCATCTACAGTAATTGGTCCTCACTAATGCTCACAATAAAATGCCACCATTGTTTTCATACTGAGTCAATGGGGGGCTTTGGGCAGTTCAGAAACCCATCCACTAGTGACATCATCGATGGGGATTGATAAATCATTGCAATGCGACAACAAGGAAATCATTATTATATAACGATGATATCACTGGTGGATGGGTTGCTGAACTGCCTTACATGAAGATAGGTTGACAAGTGGTAAAATGGTCCTTTAAGGCTATAAGTAGGGATGTCTGATGTTATCAGCATCGCTGATATCAATACATACAGTATATACATTATTCCCATCCCATACATACAACATTACAAGAGTTTTTACAGTATTCACAGTAATCCTTCATATTCCATCATACTGCTGTCCCTCTAGTCTAGCAGTATACTGCTGCCCCTGGAGCTGAACTGTACAGAAGTATAGTGGGACCACATGGTAACTACAGGGTTCCCAGTTCGATCCCAGGCTACCCCAGACTTAGAGTCGAAGTGTCCTTGAGCAAGACTCTGAACCCCCTATTTGCTCCTGATGTGCAGGTTTGGTGCCTTGCATGGTTTGGTTTGTGATTCACCCATTCATGGTATTGCACAATCTCTGTAAAGTCCCTTAAATGAAGGCCATATAAATCCACCCTTTACCAAAAATTCAAGGTTTCAAATTCAAGCACTACAGAGGGCAGTGCGTGTTTGTGCAGCTTATGTTTGTGGACGCTTGTTAAGGTTTTGACATGAGTTGACTTTTGATGTGAAAACATAACAACTGTTATGTTGATTCATAACAGTATTGGAAATTAGGTGGTGTGCAAATGACTTTGATCTAGTGGTTAGTCTGTCTGTCTGTCTGTCTAATCAAAAGTTTTACACAGCCTGATGACCAAACCAATATTTTACGAGTGCATTCTTATATTCTGTTTATTAGAACACGTTTCGAATAAAAGTAATACCAGATTTAATTCACGAATCTGTTTGTTTTCCATCACAACCGTTTGTAAACTTCCACGCAGTGATCTGCTTAGAAGTGTGCAGTTCTCAGCCCCGCAAAATGAAACCGTCTTGGAGTTAAATTAACAGTTGTGTGGAAGTGCAAAATAGAGTCAATAAAAGCTGATATAAAGTCTGTTTGACAGGAACGTATAAACACATGTCTGGCTATATTGTGAGTTCCTCCTTCCATTTTTAAAAAGGAGATTTATTGTGTGTTTTCTTTTTCGAAAACTAAATGTTTGCTCCATCAGGCTGTGTTAGGTGTGTTAGGATGTGTTGTGCGTGATCAGAAGTGATATATCAACATTTCAATAAAGGTCTGTGTTGAAAACCTGGGAACTCTTTCCCCCCTATTCCATGTGCTGGTGCTCATTTCTGAACTAAAATCCCACTTTTTACGTGACTTTGAGTTTCTCTCAGTGGGTATGGCCATGTGTCCTGCAGGTTGCCAGGGGCGCAGTCATCAAGAGGATTTAAATTTCTATTATAAATCAGACAGTAAAAATAGAAAGCTGATGGATGACGTTCAATATCTGTGTGAGCACAGAGGGAGGCAAAGAACGCAGTCTGGCCAGGTCAGATCTGATCTGATGTTGTTTTTGGTTGGCAGAAAGAAAAGACAGATAAACTGTGTGTGGTGTGTGTGTGTGTGTGTGTGTGTGTGTGTGTGTGTGTGTGTGTGTGTGTGTGTGTGTGTGTGTGTGTGGTGTGTGTGTGTGTGTGTGTTGTGTGTGTTGTGTGTGTGTGTGTGTGTGTGTGTTGTGAATGGGGGTTTTCGGACCAAACTATGGCTGATAAATATGAACTAGGATTATTAATAAGGACCACATTTTCCACATGAGCTCATTCTGATTCTGGTGTTAAAGGTTAGTATTTTAATGTTACGTAATGTTATTATGTTTTTAAATCCTCATATGCAAGATATCCAGTGTATTATGGTAATAAGTGAAGAAAAAATGGTTTGAGATAAACAAATTCCATAAAAAGATGTGATGTATTTCATTTTGTCTTAACTCTTAATTCATTGACATTAGGTCATAGAGCGTGGATAAATAAAGTGTCATCTTGTTGTGATGAGTTATGGGTCCTTTTGTTGTGGAAATATTTTCCCTTTCAAACAGTCCCTTTTGTTTTTAAAGTGCGTGATTATGGGTCTTAGGGATTAGTCCGCCATTGACGCTTTGGCAATTTGTGGTATTGAATAAAAAACATTTCTGTGCTCCGATTGAAAGGAAACTGTTAAAAAAAAAAAAACATGAGGTCACAAATAAACAAGACACCATTGGGGTTGTTGAAACTGACTTTCCCTTTTTTCTTTTTTGTCTTTTTTTACCATGCTGTTTTTCCGCCCTCCTCTTGTTTAATCAGAGACAGTAGATTGATGAGGGAGTGACAGAATGACATTGCATTCTGGGAACTTGTGGACCGAAGCCATAAATCCATGGCGGTTGGGGGGCGTAAAGTAAAGCCCGAGTTTATACTCAGTTGCGTGCCAGTGCCACGCACCCGCAGATAGCCGATCTACAAGCCCACGCCGCGCCCCGCGGCCGACGCGCCTTGAGCTTGCAGAGCGGATAATTTCCGGCGGGTTCGCGGCACCATGCAAGCGCGCAAACCGGGTACAAATCACTCTTAACAATGGCTTACTGTCTGAGCCGTCACAGAGGGGCCGCAGGTTGTTACTCCCAACAGTTGCCCTGGTGCCACCATTATGTCTCCTTGGAGAGGAGAGAGGAGAAAATTATAATGCCGGAGCAGAGGAGTGAACGTCAGGAGCCTAATGAATGATGGAAACCTAATTGAATAATAAATAGTGCAAAAAAGCATGACAAAGAAGAAGAAAAAAAAAGCAGACAATTCCCACACTCTTGTACACTGTGAAACGCGTTATGTGGTGCATGTTATGATTACATTCAAATACATAGACGGTGTCTCTGCTGTATTTAAAAAAAAAAGCCAAATAAAAACACCTGCATGGACAAAATGAACCAGCCACATTTTTCATTGACCTCGCTCGAAGCAGCTGCGTTGCGAACGCAGCTGGCCTTCCTGTAGTGTGTGTGTGTCTGTGCGTGTGTGTGTGCGTGCGTCGTTTGTGTGTGTGTGTGTGTGCGTGCGTTTGTGTGTGTTTGCTTGTGTGCATCCGTCACGGAAAGGCCTGGAGCTTTGGGAAGGTTTTTGTTTGTTGGTGCCATGCACAAGTGTCTTTGCGTGTGTGTGTGTGTGTGTGTGTGTGTGTGTGTGTGTGTGTGTGTGTGTGTGTGTACATGCACCGCGTCATGTGTGTTTTACATATAATTACAGTCTGTATAAATCTGATCTGTATCTCCCATATGCTCACTGGACAGGATGAACATGATCTCAAGCTGTGCCGGGTCAAGTGTGTGTGTGTGTGTGTGTGTGGCGCGCGTGCGTGCGTGCGGTGCGTGCGTGCGTGTGTGTGTGTGCGTGCGTGTCTGGGGGTGTGTGTGTTTACATTTTTTTGCGATATGATCCGGACCTTTTTTTTTCTTTGCCAAACACCGTGCCACATGTGTGGAGCTGCCATAATCCTCTGAGAGCCAGGGTAAGCCTCTCTCTCTCTTCTCTCTCTCCCGCACTCTAATGAGTAAATGGGCATCATTTTGGTGCAGAGTTATGGAATGGAAAACTTTCTCGCGCGTCAGAATACATCACCACAGAGATTCCTAGCGTGTTTCCCTTTTTATTTTTCCTTTTTTTTGTTGTTGTCGTCTAGTAATGGAACCCATGCTTTGGTATAACAAGCATCTCAAAATTGTCTTGCTGCTGAGAAGACAAATGCAACCAAATGGAACACTATTTGGTCTGATTTGTACACTCTTCGGAGTACGGCTGTCTAGCCTGACTAGGATTGCCTTTTTTGTCTGCCATGTCTTCTACATGTATTATAACTGATGAAGTAACATATTTGTGGCATTCAGCTTGTCACCATAGACATACTGTATGTTGGCTCTTATGGAAATCTAATGAACTAACCCAGGGCTGGATCTAGGCATGTGCATGCCCCAATGCCTCTCTAAATGCCCTGACTGCCCCATCAAACATGATGGCATGTTAAAATTATATTTTAAATTATTTGAAACACTACGCTACTAATTAACTGCAATTGTCGCACCACCATCAAATCTCAGTCAGACCGCTGGATGCATGCTGCGTTGCGTGCCTGTTGCAACTTCAACAACAAATGATGTTATTATTGATGCTTACTTGCCTAATTTAACTCTTGTGGGTCACAGAACCAAAGAAAATATACCGTAATGGAATAGAAGATAGATTTTGTGTTATATACTGTATATATATACATCCGGGCCTGAAATAACCCCAACTAACTATAGCAAATAACTAATAGTGCAATAGAGAATCATTCCATTTGGGCTGTGGGCGTGGTTAATGTCTGATTTAAATTAGACCTGCTTCTGACAATAAATATTGATAGCCATCATTTTCTTTTTTTTTAAAGCCTTATAGCATATTAGGCCAATCTCTAAGTCGAATCATTCAAAATAGTTAATAACAAAAAAATAATAATGAAAAATCAACTCATTGCGATCGATTATTCGAGTGTTCGACTAATCGTGGTCATCCCTACTTCGGAGTACTTTCCTGTTCTACCTCGGACTTGAAAGTCTCCTGTGCAATTGATGACATTTTTACCATTGAGCTGACATTGCTATGACTTCGTCTCGAACACTGAGACAGAACTGCGTGGAGTGTTCGATCTAAATGTTTTAATTCAAGAGCAGGGAGACCATACAACCACCCCAATTGGGTACGTTGTGTTGTATATACTCTACTTACAGTACATACACATACAAATGGGACAAATTAATTTGTTTATTTATATACAATTATTAGTTTAAGAAGAAAAAGCAGTTATATGTAATAATCCCATTAAATCCCTTTAACGCGCTGTGTTAACAGTGGTACAGTGTTTTGTGTCGCAGCCATCAAGCGCCGCGGGGTTTGTCATCCCCCCTGGCGACTGCTTAAGATTCTTCCAATTTTTAGGTTAATTAATCAAAAATGATTTCTTTTCTCATTACACATGCAGTTGGTTCGCAATCTGCAGAATCGATGTTTTACAGATGTTTCCCCGGCTTTTGTTTTTCAAGACGGCGCTGATTTTTATTGGGTATAGATTTTAAGAGGGTGCACAGGGAATCTCGGGAGCCCGAGCTGAACGCACACACACACACGCGCACACACACACACACACACACGCACGCACGCACGCATGCACACGCACACGCACACGCACACGCACACACACACACACACCACACACACACACACACACACACACACACACACACACCTACACCCATATTATATGCAGTACAGTACACAATGCGGAAACACGCAAAACGCATGTACTGCAACACAATTATTTTCTCGCCATAGAGAAGAAAATAGCAAAATAATCATAAAAATACTTCTAATAATACACCAGCTACATGAAGCTGACCGATATCAGGCTGATCAGTGCCAAACCCAGCGGGCACACACACACACACACACACACACACACACACACACACACACACACACACACACACACACACACACACACACACACACACACACACAACACACACACACACACACACACACACACACACACACGGGGGTATACAGCGCTCTTTAATCACGCAACAGCTTCTGGTTCTAGTTCCTGTTGGTTGTTGTAAACAAACTGTAATGTTGCATTTCCTGCAGTCTAGACATAACAACAAACCTGGCAGAGCCAGGCAGAGAGGAGAGGCAGCAGCAGCAGCAGCAGCCCCTGTGGTTGGCACAGTTGGCACACGGAGAGGAGAGGAGAGGAGAGCTCAGCTCACCACCCTGCCCAGCCCAGAGCAGCATCTCTCTGGGCTGGTGGAGCAGCGGCAGAGAGGGGACCAGTCCCACAGGCCATGGGGATGGAGATTTCATCCCATGCAGGGACCGCCATTAATTCAGGATTTGAGCCACAGCTAGACCACCATTTGAGGATATTTTAGCCCCACAGACCCCCCCCCCAAAATCTAAAGTTAATCTAAAGTAAAAATGAAACCAAATGGACCCGGCAAGGGTCCATTTGGTTTCATTTTTACAAATGAAAATGCTTCCAAACCCCACAGAAAACTACAGCCAGAGGAAATCCAAATTTACACTCTTGAGAGTGTAAAAATTTAAAAAAATTTACACTCTCAAGAGTTACATCTGTTTAACCATCTTAGCTGAGGACCACCTGGAACCCTCTCAAGGACCATTGGTGGTCCCCGGACCCCTGCTCTAGGGCACCACCCCTCGTAAAATAATCATGTTTGTAGTGAGAGTCCACCATCACCACCACCGCCAAACCGTCAAGCACTTAGAATTGTAGCCGTTGCACTTACTCCCCGGATGCAAATTGGGAAAATAGCCTGTTATGCCTTTGTACAGGTTATTGTGTCTTTTTTAATATTGACAATATGTCAAATTTTGGACAATATATTTGAACTTAATTATATTTATAACTAATATTTAGTAATATTTATTTATTTATTTATTTTTTCTTGAGGCCTTGAAGGTTTTTTTATTTTCATTTTTTGTTTAAAGGTAGGTAAGTGATTTGAAATTCATTGTGTAGTACCAGCCTGGTGCACTAGGGGCCCCCAACAGTAGCTACACTATGTGAACCTGCTTCTCGATCGTGATTGGAGGAGAATTCACCCTCCACCTGGGAACTTTTATTAGCTCCTCTGCTAACGTGGCGGAGGGGGAAACTCCATATATGGTCTGCACACCTTATAATAGAGCATTTTAACAGATTTTTTTTTTTTTTTTTTTGGGGGGGGGGGGGGGGGGGGGGGGGGGGGGTGGGGGGGGGGGGGGGGGGGGGGGAGGGGGGGGGGGGTGATATCTGACAAAAGTGAAATCACTCCCTACCTTTAATCTTTGTTATTTTTTTATTTTTTTATTTTATTTTATTTTTTTTGTTGGTTTGATCTCAATTATACCCAGTAATTAGAAATTTTAGTGGATTTCAGTGGATTTCCTCTGGCTGTAGTTTTCTGTGGGGTTTGGAAGCATTTTGAGCTGCAATAAAAGCACTGGAAACAGTGACGTCTGCTGGCACATCCCATTGCCATGGAGTTGATATGGGATTTGCAGGCTGTGACGTCACATTCAGTAGGAAAATCAGAGCATGTGTTTGAGCCAGAAAACCTCCAGACCACAGAAATTTCAGTTTTTTGGGGTACAATTGAACTCAAAAAACGTAAAATAAGAAGAAGAAGAATGAGAAGAAGAGGAAAAAATACATCACAAAAAATATTGTGACATTTAACTGTTAACAATCCCTTTAAACATATTTCTAATTGTCATTTCCAGAAACATAGGCTGTATGATGGTTTGTTTACTGCTGAGTGAGAAAAAAATAGCAAATAAACTCAAATGATCTGGGGACCTCACCCCTTCAAAATCATTTGGGAACCCCCTGGAGGTCCCAACCCACAGTTTGAACCTTCCCAGCTTTCAGCTGGGAATCCTTCTATAAAGTTAATCACATCGGCCGTCACATGCATGCATATTCTGTGGGGGCGAAATTGTGGGATTGGCGGGAATACATTTGACGGATGTTTACGACCAACACATCCGCCGATATAACGCCTCTGCCTTATATGGTGACCAGGCTTTTCTCTTCACAGATGAGTAATCCTGGGACCGACACTAGCAAAGTAGAGGACCCTGGGGAACCTTTGTCAACTAAGTATGGAATTATAGAGCGCTTTCAATTGTTAAATGACTTAACATAGGAATGGATGTGTTTACAGTGAATGTGGGCCCACAAGGGGTAAATATCTAGGATTCATTTGGCATCAGTGTAGGTTTTAGTTTGGGAGTTTGATTTCACTGTGTCACTTCCAGGATATTTTGGGATATGTGACATGACCTGAAAAATGAAATGAAAAGTTATTTGTGTGTAAGACACACAAGTATTAGACTACAAAATAGTTTACTGTATAGCTATAAGGAAACACATACAGTATATAGGGTCCATAACCTAGGAACTACAACACTGTGTTAAAGAAGTTAAAACTAAGGA
>CM076967.1:42228105-42355605 GCA_039105355.1 Benthosema pterotum
GCCTTTCACTTCACACTCTAGGAGCTGTCCGCCACATCAAAGTTGTTATTGACCCCCATCACCACCAGCCCACCCCCCCATCGGAAACCCCGGTTTGGCAGGGAAGCGGTTTCTACACCAGAAAAGAGAGGGGAGGGCATAAAAGAATGAAGGGGCTTCAAACCCTCCGACATGAATTAGTCCGCCGCCCACGATCGGAAAGATTAAGATTAAGATATGCATAGTTATTCCTGTCGGATCGCGGGCGTGGGCACTGGGCAGGGTTCTGGCCTCGGTCGCGTGAAAAGACAAAAAAAAAGTGGATGTAATGTGTCCGTCCGCCGTGCATCGAGAGGGAGGGAGAGATGAAGGGAGGGAGAAGAGCAGGGTCGGAATGGCCATATAACAGCAAGTACTGGGACTTCTTTTTCACATTGGTTACTATCCTATTACAGCAGTGGTTTTCACCCTTTTTGATGCGGCAGGGACCACCATTTATTCAGCATTTGAGCCACGGAACACCATTTGATGACATTTTAGTCCCATGCACAGACCCTAAAACCAAGGCAAAGATTCATTTAGCTTTTGTCCACAATACCAGCCTGGATTTGGGAAACAAAACAGGCAGTAATGAATATGATGAATATTTTAACTCTTGAGAGTGTAAAAATGAAACCAAACGGACCCGCAAGGGTCCGTTTGGTTTCACTTTTACGTTCTCAAAGAGTTACATCCGGTTAACCAACTTAGCTGGGGACCACCTGGGACCCTATCAGGTTGGGACCACTGGTGGTCCCCGGACCACCTGTTGAAAACCCCTGTATTACAGTAAAGAGAATGGAACCAAATGGACCCCGTTTATGAATGGCTGAATTGCGCTGACGCTTTTGTTTTTACTGTGCGCCGTGGCACAGTAACATAAGGGGGAATGCTGCAGAAACGTAGCTTAGAGGTTTTTCCCTGCATGTGTGTGTGTGCGCCCAAAGTATAACAATCATCATTTTTTATGATTATCCTTATAATAAAAACCTTATGTTTTCCTACCGCAATGCATACTGCCAGTGGCGTTGTCACTGTTAATGATGGACAAAACAAATGCAGCCATGCATCCAAAACAACGGTTCCTTTAACTTGAACAAAATGTTAATGAACACAGCCTTGTAAAGATTATGACCGTATGTGGAAAGTTAAGTCCATTTCAGCAAGCTGTGACTATTAAAAAAAACATTATTCTTGAGCCACATAACAGTAAATTAAAATGATTTGTTTTTAATTAGTTCAGAGAGGCATTAATATGAATAAATATGCAAATATTTTTGTTGTGTTTTGTTGTGTTTGTTGCTGAGAGGATCCAAATGTAAACCAAATGGACCCTAGCGGCTCCATTTGGTTCCATTTGTACCCTCTCAGGAAAAAGGGGTCTGAAAGAAAAATCATTAACATGGTGAAACGCATCTTGATGATGTCATCAGATGTATTTCACCATGTTAATGTTTTTTTCAGACCTCCATTTTTAGGAAATACAGAATTGGGGGAACTACTGAATGTGAAAAAAGGTTTTTGGGTGCAAATGAGCTCAGAAAACCTAAAATAATAATAATAAAAAAATAACAATCCCTTTACACTATACTTTTCGTATAGTCTCATCACTTCCAAAGTCACTTTGGTGAACCCTATACCTGAAAATGCGTTTTCTGTTCACCAAAGAGGGAGAAAAAAGAAAAACGAACACTCACACAGCACACACATATTTAAATACTAATACCAATAGCACTTTACCCAGCCTTTTACACCAGAGCCCTCTGGGTTTTGACAGTGTTACTATGTGAACAGGGCCTTGACGGCAGTCACTATTGCCAAGTTGAACCTGCCACCCTCCTGGTCACGCCATTTACATTTTTTACCCTGGACTGTGTGCCTGCATGTGTTCATCGCTCCCATTGAATAACCTGCTCCCCCGAGAGCCCCCCGCCCCCCTTTACACCCCCCCCCCCCCCCCCCCCGAGACACCAGGGGCGGATCTAGGCATGGGCATGGGGGGGGCAATGACCCCCTAAATGCCCAGTCTGCCCCACCAAACACGATGGTATGCAAAACAACCATATATTTAAAATGATTTGAAACACTACTACTGCTACTAACTAACTACACTCCACAAATAACTACACTAAACCAACAGCATTTCATCATTGAAAACAGAAACCTCTCTGAGTCAGACCTTTAGCTTTATGCATGCTGCGTGTCTGTTGCAACTTCAACAACAACTGATGTTATTATATTGATGCTTTACTTGTATAATATACTGTAAGTCCTGTAACTGGCGCAAAGTGACACGGGTGATGAAGTCGCTCCCATACCATTTTCAAGGTTCAAGGTTCTTTATTGTCACTCCAGTGTATGTCAGGACATATACAGGGATGACATAGCGTTTCCATTGTTCCCCAGTGCAAGAAGACAATAGACAGTGCAAGAAAAAGGACAAAAAAAAACAAAACAATACAAGAAACAGTAAGTGACGTAGTGCAACAGACTAGAGCAGCTAATAAAGTGCAACTGTAACAGCATAAAGTGGGGTGAAGGTGTTAAGCTACAACCAGGTATAATTATAAAGTGGCAAGTAGACAGCTAGACAGGAACTAGACATGCAGGAAATATATGCTACAACTAAACTATACGGCTAAGACTAAACATGCTACAGCTAAACAGACACATAAATATACTACAACTATGGAATACTACAACTAAAACTATACATCTAACATACTAACATAATATAACATACTACTTTTCTCCTGCCCCCCCATTTGGGAAATGTTACATCCGCCCCTGCGAGACACACACACACACACACGGCGAGGAGGAGGAACCCGTCTCTCTCTCTTTCTCTCTCTCTCTCTCTCTCTCTCTCTCTCTCGGTCGTACACACATAAGGTCATCAAAAGACAAGAGTGCGGAGAGCCAGGGAGCAAAAGGCAAAATGGTTTGTGTCGATTTAAGCAAGAGGGCACCGAGAGGGAGGGAGAAAAAAAATCAATAGAGGCATAAAATTGATTTAGTGCGTGTCATAAAACATAAGTAAGTGCTCCGAGATGGAGAAAACTGCAGTCTCAATTTAATCTGCACAAAAGCTGCACTGTACAGATGAAGTGATCTCTAGAGAGAGAGAGGAGAGGAGAGGAGAGCCTGGAGAGAGAGAGACAGAGGGACGAGAGATACAGAGGGAGAGAGAGAGAGAGAGAGACAGAGGGACGAGAGATACAGAGGGAGAGAGGAGAGAGAGGCAGGCGAGAGACAGAGAGAGGAAGTGAAGAGCTTATCGCGTGGGAGGTAAAGAGGAGAAAGAGAGAGAGAGAGAGGGAGAGAGAGAGAGAGAGAGAGGAGAGAGAGAGAGAGAGAGAGAGAGAGAGAGAGGTACAATAAAAATCCAAAGACAGACACTTAATTGTCATATTAAAGACTCTCTCTTGTGCTTCCCCCCCGAGTGGAAGGTTAGCCCCATTCATCATCCGCCTAACAGCCACTCCAACCAAATCACAATTAAAATCTGCTCAATATTGTCCCGGAGATGTTTTGCGAGCATTAATTTTTTCCCATTGATTCTCCACAACCCATAAATCAGAAATGTTGCGGCGCATGTAATGGTTTATGGGGAAAGGATTATGGTGTTATGAAGCTAATGCAGCAGAACAGTCTCATTTACACACACACACACACACACGATGAGGCCTCCCGGCTGGCCCCATGCAGCATGCCTGCTTCTTGGAGGGGGACAGAGTTATTACGCTATTACGCTGCCTATCACAAACAAAACGTGCAGCCAAAAGAAGCCACTAATGTTTAAAAGCAGTGTATAATCCTATACGGTGGTGATTTATAAAATTTATGCTGGCGCTAGCCGCACCGTCATGGACACATGTTTATTAACTGTACGCTGGAGGATTATACAGCGCTACTGATACGGCCGTCTCTTTTCTTTTTTTAATACAGTGCTGCAGGGGATCGCTCTTGGCACAGTGTTGTAAAAATAGAAAATGGAGCTGGGCTGAATTCAGTGGCATAAAACTACAACTGAGTCTACTCAAGTACTTTTTTTTTTACTTTACTAGAATATACATACCCGTTGTATCCTATGCTTTTATTATACCTCTACTCAACTACAGTACATCTCAGAGGTAAATGTACAAAGTATATTTAAATGTATTAAAACATTATATTTGCCCTCTGTAAATGAAATAAATAAACACCTTCATTATATTATTTCTTCAATAAACAGAAAATTGTTTGCTCAATAGGGACTGCTCCTGTCGCAGGTTGATGATGTCATATGTCCATGTGAGATCCAGCTCTGTGGAATATATGAAGTGCATATGCTAACATGGGCAATATTTTAAATATGTTTTATTAGCATGGGTGTTTCATATATTCATGGACAATTGACATCATCAACATGCGACAGGAGCAGTCTCTATTTAGTGAAAGATCCTCTATTTGTGAAATAAATCAAAATATTGAAGGTGTTTTTATCTTTACGTTTCAGTTATAGAAGGCAAGTTTGTTTTAAGGCATATTTGTCTTATTAGCCTGGGATTGTAGTTCAGCCTTTTACTCAACTACAATTATAAGAATAAAATAGAAGAAAAAACTTGTTAATATATTTACTTTGATTTTGATCATTATCTCGAACCACTTAAAATCAGCCGATCTACAACCCCACAATGCACTGGTTTGGGAGCTTGTGGATTTCTCAACAGGCTTTGATACATTTTAACATGTGTGAAGTGGGACATTCTTCGTGAATACAATTAGTATATACCACTAGTATCTTTACTCTAGTACATTTTGGAGTACTTTGATCTACAACTGGCTAATATAGAGTTGGGCAACATATCAATATTGGATGGATATCGTGACATGAGAATAGATACCATCTGGGATTTTGTATATATTTGCCATCATGACATGGCATGTGTTATCTTGTCCTGTGTTATGTCACAAATACATTCCAATCTGATTTCACAGGAGTAACTAGATCGGTTATAATCCGAATTATCGTCACGATAGCAAGGGATTTGTTCTAAGGAACAATCTGACACATTTTATTTTGTCCATATCACCCTGCCTCAGGCTGAACGGCAGAGGATGGCCACTGACTGTGTGCTACTCTTTCAGCGGAGTGACACGGGGCTATTTTCTGGTGGCTGAGCCCAGGCTTAGAGGGTCCCAGCCAGGGCCGGATCTAGAGGGGGGGCAGGGTGGGCAGGGCCCACCCAAATGTGCATCCTGTATGCCCACCCAATGAAAGGTAATATCAGTGGTTTTCATCAGTGGTCCGGGGAACACCAGTGGTCCATGAGAGAGTTGTGGAAAGTTTGTTAACTAGATGTAACTCTTTGAGAGCGTAAAAATGAAATCAAATGGACCTTGCGGGTCCATTTCGTTTAATTTTTACACTCTCAAGAGTTAAAATATTCATCAAGAGAATTAGGCCTACACAACTAGAGAATGTAGAAGATTAATGGTCATTTTGATCTGTGTGTTTGACTGTTTTGTTTCTCAAATCCAGCCTGGAATTGTGGACAAAAGCAAAAGAAATCTTTAGTTTTGGGGTCTGTGTGGGGCTAAAATGTCATCAAATGGTGGGCTGTGGCTACAATGCTAGGCAAAATAAATAGTGTGCCCCGGTGTCAAAAAGATTAAAAGACACCCTGCCATTCTTCGTGCCCACCCCTAGTAGGGCTGGCTAAATCCGGCCATGGTCCAGCTCTGACTATACCACAGCACACTCTGGGCGAGTGGGAGGGGGGGGGGGGGGGTTGAGGGAGACCCTGGTGTCAGCCGTCAAAATCACCATCAAGCAAAACGGTTGCCGACCGCCAGGCCTAAAAACGGAAGACGGATCACGTGGCTTTGTGTGCACAAAAGATGTTTGTCTCCGCAGACCACTATAGTACCCCCTGCCTCAAATCCCCCCCCCCCCCCCCCCCCCCCCCCCACACACACACACACACACACACACACATACACACCATCAGGGACGGATGTAACATTTCCCAATTGGGGGGGGGGGGGGGGGGGGGGGGGGGGGGGGGGGGGGGGGGGGGGGGGGGGGGGGGGGGGTCAGGAGACAATGGTTGGGGGGGCGGCCGCATCCATACTATTTTCGATTACAGGACTTTTATTAGGAAATTAAGCATCAAAAATAACCTCAGTTGTTGTTGAAGTTGCAACAGACCCCCAGCATGCATAAAGCTAAAGGTCTGACTCAGAGAGTTTTCTGTTTTCAATGATGAAATGCTGTTGGTTTAGTGGTGCCACACTTCTAGTTAGTTAGTAGCAGTAGTAGTGTTTCAAATCATTTCAAATATACGCAGTTTAATTTGAAATATCTTGGGTTGTTTTTTTGCATGCCATCATGTTTAGTGGGGCAGTCAGGTCATTTAGGGGGGCATTGCCCCCCCCAATGCCCATATAGATCTGCCCCTGACTCAAGTATATAGTTAAAGTGAAAGAATCCCAGGGTTTCCTTGGAATGGTTAAACTCATACACACGCCAGCCTTGAGTGAAAATATGGTCAGTGAAAGACACCAAAGGCTGAATGTTATAGGTTTTCTGATCATTCTAGTTATATGGCTGAAGGCTTTACTCTCCATTCTATTGTCCATTTCAAGGGTGGGTTTACTTTGAACGCACAAACACACGCGCGCGCACACACACACACACACACACACACACACACACACACACACACACACACACACACACACACACACACACACACACACACACCACACACACACACACACACACACACACACACACACACACCACACACACACACACAGTGTACTGCCTGACAAAGAGAGGTAATTCCTCTCTCCATGGTCAACAGCTTAACAAGGCCAGATCATAGCAAACACCTCTTGGCTCAAATGTACAACTTTTTTCAGAGGTGTGTGATGCGTGCGTGCGTGCGTGCGTGCGTGCGTGCGTGTGCTTGTGTGTGTGGGCGGGCAGGCAGGTACTGTATCAGCCTGGCCTCCGTGTTATGCAGGGTGACCAGATCAAAACTGCTCATTTGAGGGACATTGTTGCATGTCGAGAGGGGAAACCGGACAAAATGTGGTTAGCAAACTATTAACGACTTGATGACAATATTTCAAAAATGATTAAAAAAAAAAAAATGATTTCAGGATTTCAGAGTGAGTGTGGAAATATAGTGCTACCATGGGGGGGATTTCAAAAATGTCGCAGGAAATGATACAACAGAAATCCGACTATTAGTTAGGGCACTACAAATTATTAGGGCATTTTGAACACTGGTGCCTCTCAGTCACAATGTGGGACAGGGAGTCTCAATTTGTGGGACGCTTGAAAAGTCTTGGAAATGAGGGACTGTCCCACGCAAAGAGGGACATCTGGTCACCCTAGCGTTATGACCGCTGTGTAACTTTAAACCTCGGCCCAGGTGACATGATATAACACGCGTGGCCGGCCGGGGCCCGACTGTTTCTCGCCTAGCCGTGGCGTTGTAATATGAAGATCAAAACCAGTAAGTCTTTCGGACAGGCCCCCATGCAGCCCGACTGGATTCCAGTCACCCTACATGTAAAAATGATGAATGTAAAAGAGGAATATGTATAAGTGCCCTTGGTGCATCATTTCCCAGACGCGGTGCGAGTTTTTTTTTTTACAGAGCGGCGGATAGAGATGTGGTGAGGACACCCTACGAACGTGTGTTGAATGACAGCTTTACAAGGTGTGCATAAAACCCTCTCTGCACTACGAGGAACCCGTACTTATATTAGAGTAGCCTCCGCCTCGCGGGGGAGCGTGACCCCCGCAGCGATTCGGGGAAAACTCTGGGGGTCGCATGGCTGTCTAGGGCAGGGGAGTCCAAACCAGTTTAAAAAGGGGTTACATATTAGACAATAAACACATAAACACCTCAAGGGCCAACTGCATACAGTATTTTACCATTGGAGATTCCACGTTGCCCCTCCCCATAATGACTTGGCGATAATCGCATGTGTTCTCTCGGCACAAAACGCCCGTCCCGTTGAAAATGAACTAGAGGTGAAATGCCCTTAACGCAGACTTTTTTCAGCCTTATGTCACATTAGCAATGTAACCAGAGGAGCTTTTCAGAATGTTTTGTGTTAGCTGATACCGATACCAAATACCTATACCAGAAAATAATGTATATAATAATACAAAAAAGAACAAAAAAGTTCTGATGTGAAGTCCACCAAACAGGAATAGCAGACTCCTCACTCAAATATGCACCTATAGGCAACTCTAACCCTAACTCTAAGCAAATTCCACATGACCAACATTTTATTAACACACCCAGTGCCATTCCTTATTCATATTTTTTGAGGTAGCCAGTGCCTGCGATTTTCATCTAAAAGTCATATTTCATATTTCGGTCCATGTTTCCCGACGGACAAGTTAGTTGGCGACACACACTTCCGGTTTCCGGTTTGGTCCGTCCCTTATTATGGTCCGTCAATGGAATATGCGGTCGCTGCACGCTGCTGTTAGCATGGGGATCGTATCAAACCAGCGACGGTAAGCAACGTAGAGAGACGTAGCTCAACGTAGCTCAACGTAAGAGGCATCGGTCATATAACTATATTTCATAATGATAACGGGAGACGTAGATCTATTTCAACGGCACGAAATCTGTTAACCTGCCATAGTGTCAGCCCCTCAGCCTTGTGTCTCATCACTGGTTACGCAGGGATATTTGCCGATACCCAATAATGACCAATAAAGTCCAGATACTGATTTTTTACAGTATTTGCCGATACCGATATGACAAAAAAGGGCCGATCCAATACTTTTTTCCAATAGCGATAAAGTATCAGGACATCCCTAGTTCCCAGTGAGCCAGCATGCACAATATCAGCACCCTGAGCGTGTTTGTATAATTAGCATCACTGGTAAGACCTGTGAAAGATGTAGTGAGTCATTTCTTTCTGATATGACTGCTGTGCATATAGACACTACACCGCGTTCCAAATTATTATGCAAATCATGTTTTTGTTTGATTTCAAAACATATTTGATGCAAATGATGATCAGCATAATTTTCAAGTCATTAGCTGTCAATTCTTATTTCAAATGTTATTGAACAAACCTCCTAATGAAAACAGAATTTAGAAAATAAATTAAACACTTAAAAAGCTCTGTTCCAAATTATTATGCACATCATAGTTTCAAGACATTTTCTAGTTTGTAAAGAACTGAAAACAGTAATTTGTTGAATTCATAGCAATAATGAGGTCATATGTACTGGGAAAAAAAGCTATTTCAATCCAAAACATGTTAACAGGTCCAGTTACATGTTAACATGGGACCCCTTGTTTGATAGCAGTTTGCGTCCATCAAACTTGTGAGTTTATGGAGAGTTTCTGCTTGAATGTCTTTGCAGGATGTCAGAACAGCCTCCCAGAGTTGCTGCTTGGATGTGAACTGCCTTCCACCCTCATACTGTACATGAAGACCAATTTTCAAACAGTCTTGTTCACTGATGAGTGCCGTCCAATAAGGCTGCGACGTCAGCAAGTAGGTGGCGGAGTCATGTTCTGGGCCGAAATCCTAGGGAAAGATCTGGTTGGCCCCTTTAGGGTCCCTGAAGGTGTGAAAATGACTTCTGCAGAGTATGTTGAGTTTCTGACTGACCACTTTCTTCCACTGTACAAAAGCGAAGAATCATGCTTTCTGAAACAAAATCATCTTCAAGCACGACAATGCACCATCTCATGCTGCAAGGAATACCTCAGCTTCATTGGCATGCTATGGGCATAAAAGGGGAAAAAAAATCATGGTGTGGCCCCCATCCCCCCCTCCCCCTAACCTCAATCCTATTGAGAATGTCTGGAGCATCCTCGAGCGAAAGATCTAAAGGGGCCGACCAGGTCTTTCCTAGGACTCCGGCCCAAAATATGACTCCGCCACCTCCTTGCTGACGTTGCAGCCTTGTTGGGACTTGGTGGCCAAACTGGCCATGCACCAACCATCCACTACTCCATCCATATGGACCATCCAGGGTTGCACGGCACTCATCACTGAACAAGACTGTAATGAAAAATGTACAGTATGAGAGTGGGAGGCAGTTCACATCCAAACAGCAACTCTGGGAGGCTGTTCTGACATCCTGCAAAGACATTCAAGCAGAAACTCTCCATAAACTCACAAGTTTGATGGACGCAAGCTGCTATCAAACAAGGGGTCCTATGTTAGCATGTAACTTGACCTGTTGAGATGTTATGGATTGAAATAGCTTTTTTCCCAGTACATATGACCTCATTATTGCTATGAATTCAATAAATTACTATTTTCAGTTCTTTACAAACTAGAAAATGTCTTGAAACTATGATGTGCATAATAATCTGGAACAGTGCGAAACGCACTGTTCCAAGTTTTTAATTTATTATCTAAATTCTGTTTTCATTAGGAGGTTTGTTCAATAACATTTGAAATAAAAATTGACAGCTAATGACTTGAAAATTATGCTGATCATCATTTGCATCAAATATGTTGGAAAATCAAACAAAAACATGATTTGCATAATAATTTGGAACGCGGTGTATTACACAAGGGGGGCAGACAGTACAATATGGCTGGTGGAGGGCTTTAACACTCCAGATATATATACAGGAGAGAGAGAGAGAGAGAGCTCAGGGGATAATGAATGTGTCACACTAGCAGAGATTAAACAGATGATGTGAATATAATGTACACGCTATCTAAATAATGGTATCGCTGCACTTGAATGATGTCGCGCTGGAGCGACAATAAACACTTTGGTTTGATAAGCAGATCAGGTGGATTTACAGCACCAGGGGATATATATATATACAGGGGACAAGCATGATAGTATAGTAGGGAAATAAATGTGGCCCCGATGCATGATGCTGTAATTCAATCTTTGGCTAAGATCTTTTTCTTTCCTTTCTTTACGGTACGCTGCCCCAGGAAGGCCTTCTCTTCCCACGTTTTTTTTTTTTTTTTTTTTCTTTCAGCAGCCTGGGGGGATCTGCCGTAGTACCGCCATACAGCCCCACGTCCCCCTTCCCTTCCCTTCCCTTCCCCAGATAAATTCCCATGACAGTCAGCGAAACGCTCTCCCCCATAACCGGTGACACGGGATGATTTCCCGCCTCGTCTGACAAGAAGCTCCTGGTATTGAGTATGATAACAGTTACTTTGTCTTCATCCTCGGGGCCCGAGTATAATATCAATCCGTCTGATGATCCAGCAAACCCGAGTCGAGCTGCTCCTGTATCAATCTTCATACGCGGCTGCCCGTTGTCTAACAGAGAGCTGCGGAATGGGATCATTCAATCACTCCACTGCTGCTGCTGCCGCTGCTGCTGCTTCTGCCGGGGCTTTGAGGCTCGCAGCCTGCCTGCGTTGCCACTCATCCCTGCTTTCTTGCACTGCCTGCCTGCCTGCCTGCTCATCCTTGCCTGCATGGCCCTGCCAGCTTGTCTGTCTGTTGTACCGCCCTCCTCCTCCTCTCTACCGTTCAAGTGTTTCACACACACACGCACACGCACGTGCACGTGCACGCGCACACGCACACGCACACACACGCACACGCACACACACACACACACACACACACACACGCACACGCACACACACACCCCCCTGTCAGTATCTCTTTCCCATTTTTCAAATCCTTCCTTTCCTCTCTGTCCTATAGCTCTGTCTCTTTTGGCTTGTCTTCAGGGACGGATCTAGGCATGGGAATGGTGGGGCAATGCCCCCCTAAATTCCCAGTCTGCCCCACCAAACATGATGGCATACATGCAAAACAACCAACGGTATTTCAAAATGAAGTTCTTATAATTAAAAAAATGATTTGAAGACACTACTACTGCTACTAACTAGCAGTAGTTGTGGCACCACTAAACCAACAGCATTTCATCATTGAAAACAGAAAACTCTCAGACCTTTAGCTTTATGCATGCTGCGTGTCTGTTGCAACTTCAACAACAACAACTGATGTTATTATTGATGTTTACTTGTCCAATAAAAGTCAGGTAACTGAAAATGGTATGGAAGCGACTTCCTGTAACTAAAAATGGTATGGGAGTGCGCACAAGTCCACATGGCATATATCAAGCGATCGCAAACAGCTGATTCCTTCCTAATTTCCTTCCTACAATGATAAATGTGACGGAAGAAATCAACATGACACGCCGAAATGGTATGGAAATCAACCTGACACGAAAATGGTATGGAAGCGACTTCCTGTAACTAAAAATGCTATGGGGGCGGATGTAACATTTACCAATTGGAGTTGGTAAATGACTCCAATTTGTAAATTGGAGTGACTTCATCACCCATGGCGCCGCAACCATACCATTTTCTCCTGCCCCCCCGCCCCCCTCAATTGGTAAATGTTACATCCGATCCTGCTTGTCTTTTTTTAAAAGCAGAAAGCATAGCAGGGCGGTGGGGCGGTGGGGCCGGGCCGTTGCATCACGACGATGGTTATGACAACATGTCAGCTCATCTCGCTGATGGATCCATTAAAGCGTGCGTCGTGGCGTAAACATGCGGGGCGAGGGGCTCTGGGTTGAGAGATTCTCATCTTCCATTCCTGGCAGTCCTTTTCTCGTGACCTCTGTGCATTGCAGAGTAAATCTAGGGTCCATTTGTACGCTCTGGGTTTTGAATACCTTAATTGACGACGATTCGGAGGCCTTCATTTAGACGCGAGTCGGTCTCTGCATGCTTGACGTTTTTCGCTCAATAGAAGCGGAAGACAGCCTTCGTCGCTCAAACAGGGTGGAAGCGATGACGGTGAAACACAAACTAAAACAAGCGGCGTTGCAGAAGAACCAACCCAAATGCAGCGCTCTAGGGCAGTCTGTCATATTGGGATGGTGATACGAGGGCGTAGGTTTGTTATCAGTTTGTTCTCGCTGCTGTTCTAGGTCCCCAAATGTATTAGTTAGATCTCATATTGTTTGGCATCGAGATTAAATATCTTTCCGCAATGGGTGCAGTGTTGTTTCCGTTATGTGAGTATAGCCTTTACACAGAACTTGAATATTATTTGGTTGAATGGTTTATGCCATTCATTTTCACTTGCGTTTATTTTTCCTTTTTATTTTAGGTTTTATTAGTACACAAAAACATTCACTGCAGGATTCTGTGGTTTGGAATTCTTTTGAGCTACAATAAAAGCAGGTAAAACAGTGACCTGTGATCTGCTAGCAAAACCCAATGACATATATGGGATTTGAAGGCTGTGACATCACAAATAAAAGCAGTAAAATCGGAGCACTTTGAAGTCAGGAAACCAAGGAAAACCACAGATCCCCCCAGATCTGGATGTTAACAAATGAAGAAAAAAATATGTGTCTTTTAATGTCATAATCCAGGGGTTTTCAACCAGTGGTCCGGGGACCACCAGTGGTCCTTGAGAGGGTTCCAGTTGGTCCTCAGCTAAGTTGGTTAACGAGATGTAACTCTTGAGAGTGTAAAAATGAAACCAAATGGACCCTTGCGGGTCCATTTGGTTTCATTTTTACACTCTCAAGAGTTAAAATATTCATCATCTGAATTAGCCACTTTGGAATGTATGTTTTGCTTGTTTTGTTTCCCAAATCCAGCCTGGAATTGTGGACAAAAGCAAAATAAATCTTTAGTTTTGGGGTCTGTGGGGCTAAAATATCCTCAAATGGTGGTCCGTGGCTCAAATCCTGAATAAATGGTGGTCCCTGAGATGAAAAAGGTTGAAAACCCCTGTCATAATCCCTTTAAGTGACGCTGAAGGAAGAGTTCCTTTCAAAATCGGTGTGGCTGTGAGGATACTGCATGCTGGGCCCCCAATTACTTGACAAAACACGGCTGCCATGTTAAGTGGTCAGATGGGTGGGCTGTTGAACTGACACACAAGATTTTCAAGTGGGAATGCGGGGGTTTGTCGCTCACGCCTTCGGGAGTGTAAAGCTCTAGTTCCCTCACCTGGTAGGGATCCATCCCTCTGTGTGTGTGTGTGTGTGTGTGTGTGTGTGTGTGTGTGTGTGTGTGTGTGTGTGTGTGTGTGTGTGTGTGTGTGTGTGTGTGTGTGTGTGTAGCCTCTTCTCTCCTCCATCATCTGCCCCCTGGTTTTGCTCTCGTTTATCTGAACGTCAATATCGGAGCAGTTATCGCGCTCGTGTGGTCTGAAGCCCGCTAAGTGACAATCTATCAAACTTTAATAAGTATGATACGATATGTATATGGATGAATACCCGCTTCCCCCGTGTGAGAATCGATCAAAATGAATCAATGCGGCAGCATATTGGCAGCTTTTCAAAGGCTAACCGCCATTGAGACGCACACAGGGTAAAATCCTCGATGTTAATAGAACTCGCGAGGGTGTGCACACAGGGCTTGACACTAACACTTGCCCGCCTGCCCGTGGCAAGTAAAAAAAAATGATGGGGCAAGTGAAGACTGCTACCTGGTTGCCCGATCGGGCAAGTGTGCAACATAGTGCACTATAACATTACACAAGATAAATTTCCCTGCTTTCTAGCTATCCACAATTCCAGGCTGGATTTGGAAAACAAAACAGACGAATTAACATACACATCAAAATGACCATTAATCTTCTACATTCTCTAGTTGTGTAACTTGTGTAGACCTGGGCTAATTAAGATGATGAATTTTAACTCTTGAGGGTGTAAAAATGAAACCAAATGGACCCGCAAGGGTCCATTTGGTTTCATTTTTACGTTCTCAAGAGTTACATCTGGTTAACCAACTTAACTGGGGACCACCTGGAACCTGGCGGGCAAGTGACCATGACCTGAGGGCAAGTAGAACCTGACTTACACTTGCCCGATGGGCAAGTGCCTCCGAGACCTTAGTGTCAACCCCTGGCACATGTAACGGTTCCATTTGTACACTTTGTACACCAGCTAAATTCCCTCTGAAATATTCCTGTCTGCTTGAGCAGAATCTGCAGAATTCTGTAATGAAAAAGTGTAATGAAGTAAATACATTTACACAAGAACTGTACTTTAGTATGTTGTGATACATTTATTTGATACAATTACAAGTATCCATATTGTTTAAACTCCTCCTCCTGACTACATCTAGGAGAAATACTACTAGATACTTTTTACTCCCATACAATTACTTGGCAGCATTAGTTAGCTGTGTTGGGCAATATTAGGAGAGTAATAGCTTTACTTTACTGATATGACCCCTTAGAAAGTAATAGTAATATTATATTACTTAATACTTGAATCAAGAGTAATATGTTACATATTACTTTATTACTTTCCCACCTCCCCCCATCCCGCGAAAGAATAGAGATGTACAACAAAATTTATTTAGCGACCACTGCGCTAAACAAACTGTTCATCACTCTTTTATCTGTTGATAGTTTGTAAATATATTCTATTTTTGCATGCAACAAGTTAGTTCGTAATAAGTACATATTACGCATTCTGGCAGAGTAATATCTTTACACTACTTCTGTTGGAAAAAATAGGTAATAATATTACAGTAGTATGTAATTAGTTACTGCCCAACAGTTAGTAGAGGATTACTGCATTTAACATGGTATACAACCACTCAAAACCTTATTCTACATTGGCTATTTGGAAAGAGCTATTATACAAAAGGGCAACCATGTACTGTACTGTGCATCATGATGCGGCGGGCGCAAGTAGATCGGCTATTTTTGAGGTTTTACAAATTTGTAAAACAGAATTACTACTGTATGCATGTTTCGCTGGCAATGCTGTTGTACTTTTACTCAAATGCAGGGCCTCTTACTTAACAGAGCATTCTTGCAATGTGATATTGCTACTTTTATCCGTGTATTTAGTGCCACCTATACAGCCATGCGGTCCACTGTGAGTGCACCATTATAAGGCTGCGCTATCCCCAGTGAAATATAGGCTCAATCAATGGACACTCAACAATCAACTTTTACTTGTCAGTTTTGATGTATCCAATCATAGCTGTGGGGTTGCTTGGCGATGTCTAATGTTCTGTGAAGATGGGCCTTTCATATTCTTTATGGTTTCTCTCTCTCTTTTTCTCTCGGTCTACTGTGTTTTTTTCTTTCACCCCCATCAACAGAAAAAAAAAAAGAAAACGTGACCACAGTTTTGTGAAATAAAAAACCTCAGAGGGAGAAAAGGAGGGTGGTGGAAGAGGTGGGTGCGAGGGGGTGGGAAAACGATGAAATTTAACCCGTTTAAAACTGTATCATTTCAAACGACCATACCTCAGGGGCGTTTGAGCGTTTATCGGCGGGGACCGGAGAAGCAGAGATCACCGGACTGGTAATTGTTTCCTCTAAATCTGCTGAGCTCTGAGGAACACAAAGTGCAGTTTTTCATCAGACGGAGAATGAAGAGGGTAAAAGGACAATACCAAGAAAAGGAAAAAAAAAAAAAAAAACGCTCAGGCCCCCATCATGTGCGTCTTTATCACTTCATCTAAAACAACAACACAAAAAAGTGGCCAGGGCTGGTGCAGAGAGCTGCACTGCACACACAACATAATTATAAACACAGCCAAACACCTTGCCGGTGTTCTTTCAAGAAAGACTTACGTTTGTGTTTTTTTGTGTGCAGCAAAATCCAACTGAAATTTAAAGGTAATTAGAGGCAACTTTGGTGTGTACAAACGCTGTGTTTGTAAACAGATTTGTTTAAAAACAGAATCTAACTCCACCTCGCCTCCACTCTATTAGCTCATTGTGAATATGCTGGAGAATGCTGTGCTGTGAATGGCTAAAACGCTGCCTCACCCCTTCACCCCTCCACCCCCACCCCTCACAAATTAGCACCACCTTTCCTGAGCTCAAGAAATGTTTTGTTTTCAAGATTTGTTGACAACAAGCTCTGAACCTTCTACAGGGAAAGACCTGCAGCATCAAAGTAGAAGCAACGTAGAGTAGAAAAAGTAAACAAATATATAGCTATACATTTATTTTGGCTAAAAAGTTAACTCCATTGCCTTTAAAATAAAATAAAAACAATGACATATAGCGAGAAATCCAGGTGCCCTGCGCTGTCAGACTCGCAGAAATGAACGGCGAATTTAACCGTTTTGAAAAGCACCTTGGCGCTAACCCGCCTTGACGTTTTCCTATTGAGTCAAAGCCTGATATCTCATTTAGCCCCGCAAAGTGATGTGCTCTCTCCGCAACGCAGGCTACAAAAAGAGACGTCATGAAAAGGCAAAGCATACCTCCATATAACGCTCCACTTTGACCAATTTGTCTCCATCACTCCATGCACATAAACACTGAATGATTTGGCCAAAACTGTGTATATAGAGGATCTTATGGGGATTTTTTTCTCTCTCTCTCTCCCCCCACTTTATTTTCATTATACCCTCCCAAGTATGTGAGAGGGGTTGTTTCTGCATTTGGTTTTGAAAGTCTTACAGATTTAGTGCGGCGGTATTGGCTCATTTTTCATATCCATTGTCGGCTTGTCAGGGTGTCATAGCTGTTCCGCGGAGCTGTTAGATCAGTCCAAATGTATAAATCATCCCAGCATCTGACACACTCATTTAATTTGGGAGGCCGCTAGCGCGGCAGCAGCGGCGGTATAGCGGCGGCCGGGCTTTATTAATTGAAAAATCCCTGCCCCGTGCGCTGAGTGGGGGGAGCGCTCCTCTGTCTTTATTTTATTTTTTATTAACGTGGATATTCCGTATGATTTCCCTCAGTATAGCCTCGTGTGAGCTACGCACATGTGCACGCACGCACGCACGTGCACGCACACACGCTCTGCCATTTATCATCATATTGCTGCTGCCTGTATTGTCAATCTGTTGAATTCTTTTGAGCCCCAAAAAAAGGTCCTCAAGAAAATCACTTTGCATATCATGAAAGGTTGCAAAGTGGGGGCTTGGCGGGGGGGTCAGGGGGGGAAGGGGGGGGGGGGGGGGGGGGGGGGGGGGGGGGGGGGGCTCTATGGGCTCTCGTCGAGGGGGCTAAAAACAAAAAAAAAGCCCTCTCCACATTCCTCCATGCGACGGTGGTTCCGACCCCGGAGTCCTGTGTTATTGTTTTCCATCTGTGAAATAAAGTAACAGGTACTTAATGTACCAAAAACAATTTGTACAGCAGTTTTCTTTTTTTCACCCCCATTGAAGGCGAAAGGCGCACGGCTCGCTGAGGAGGACCCCCCCCCCACCACCACCACCCGCCCCCGCCCCCCTCCCCTTATCTCAGCGAGGCTAATCCATTTTCGCACCGCGCTCCGGCGCTCTCATTTTACAGCTGACGAGCTCCCCGGCTCCACGCTGGGGCCCAAATGGGACCCCCAGCTCACCGCGGCCCCACAGAGTTTTGCGTAGGTAAGTGTGCAGAACAAATGCTGAAAAAGTCTTTAAAAAAGTTTAAAGGGGGGGGGGCTGTAGTTTGGCTTTGTGAGTGTGTTTTTTTTTCTTCTTTTCCCTTTTCTTTCTTTCTTTCTTTCTCTCCACTCCCCTCCCCTCGGTCCCACCTGATCACCTACAGTTTTCCTGCAGTTCTCGGAGAAGTGCTTTTCTGGTGAGGTTGTCGAAAGGACACCGAGTACATTTGCAACTGGAGGAGCACACAGATGCCCTCATAAAATGTGTACAAGCTGGTTAATTCATGACTCTGATTTTATGAATACATTGATATATAACAATATAGTTTAGATGTCGTAATTATTATGACATGCCGTAAGCATTGACAATGTTTATATCGAATATTATCATTGCAGTATCATTGACATTTAAAGAGGAAATGGCACGATTTCGGATTTTTCCCAATTTTTACTTTTAACAAGGTGACAGTACTTATAATTAGGCTCCTTCGTATGTGCAATGATGTCTTCCCTTTGTATTTATGGATTCTTCCTCCAAATATTATGGTAATAATACATCGTTTCAGGGTGGGGGGAAAATCATGGCACTCCATATTTAGTGTTGTCCATATCAAGCGTGTGTGTGTATGTGTGTGTGTGCGTGTGCGTGCGCGTGTGTTTGCAAACATTTGCAATGGTTTTCAGGCATGTGTGAGACTATACAGTATAATGTTTATGATAAGATGAATGGCCAGGAAGGGGGGGGGGGTGAGGGGCTTCAGATATGGCTACCGATAAAGAGTCAGTAGTACGTCCAACGCTGTGTGACTTCCACTCCTAACACACACACAAAAAAATCCAATTTGAACCCTAGTCTCCCATGAGACACTGGGTCTAGATCAAAACGGTGACAGCAACCATGTGTCAAATCACAAAGCAGAAGCAGCGGGTCTTTGTGCTCAAACATTATGAGAGGCAGAGCTGACGCATGCCTACAATAAAAAAACAAATCACTAGAATCAGTACTAGATGAACAAACTGTATTTAAAGGGAAACTCCACCTATTTTCAACATTTTAATATGTCATTAATATACCTTAGAGATATTGTGTGGTGATGATAAAAAAGTTCCCCCAATTCTGTATTTCCTAAAAATGGAGGTCTGAAAAAATCATTAACATGGTGAAATACATCTGATGACATCATCAAGAGTTTTCTTTCAGACCCTTTTTTCCTGAGAGGGTACAAATGGAACCAAATGGACCCGCTAGGGTCCATTTGGTTCACATTTGTATCCTCTCAGGATTTTTTTTGAAAATGGATGGAATTCCCCTTTAAAGATGGATTGCCATTTAACATCGGGAGGGCCATCATATAACTTGTTTTCCTATAAATGGGACATAAATGGGATTATATGAACACCAAATGCTGTACAGTGTAAATATTGCGATTTAATAGATCATATTATTTATGTACCCATTTAATTTTGAGGTCTTTCAGTCTGGGACTGGCCTGAGTGTTAACACTTACACTGCCACCTGGTGGACACAAGAGACAACGTGTGACTGCGGACCCTATATCTACTTTTGTTGTAGCGTGTTGCACATGTGCTTCTGGCAGCCATTTTAAGATTCAAGATTCAAGATTCAAGAACTTTATTGCCATTTCAACAGAGTTGATAGGAATTTGTCTCGGTTCATGCTCAACATATACAGACAATATACTATATATCTGTACATACAGAGGACAGCAAAGACAGTACAGTGCACAGACCAGCATGGAAAAACATATGGTTGCTTAAAGTGCTATATGCAATGCATATTGCTACATACATGCAAAGTTACGACTGTAAACTAGCACGACAAGTTCAAATGTCTAATAGCTAAAGGGTAAGTGCTATCTCTGAAACGAGATGTTGAGCAATTAATACTTCTGTACCTCCTGCCTGATGGTAGGAGATTGAAGAGGTGGTGTGCGGGGTGAGAATTATCAGCTATTATTTTGTTTGCTTTCCTGATTATTCTAGTGTTAAAGAGTGAGGAGAGTGTAGGGAGGCTACATCCTATGATTTTAGATGCTCGTCGCACTACTCTTTCCAGCTTGGTCTTGTCCTGAGAGGTTGTGTGACCAAACCAGACAAGCATGGAGAAGGTGAGAACACTCTCAATGGTGGCCCTATAGAAGTGAGTCATTGCTGCTTGGCTGACTTTAAACTTCTTGAGCTGCCGTAGGAAATACAGACGCTGATGGGATTTGCTTATGATGAGGATAGGGATTCATGGATGGTGGTCCCTAGGAATTTAAAGGAGGTGACTCTATCCACCTCTTCCCCATTGATGTAGAGGGGGGAGAGTGGGGCTAAGATCTTCCTCCTGAAATCAATGATCATCTCTTTGGTTTTAGAGACGTTCAAGATCAAGTTGTTATCCTCACACCACCTCACCAGCTCTGTTATTTCTCTACGGTGTTTTAGATGCGAAATGTATGCTGGCAAGCTAAAATTAGGCTATACTTATACGCGCTAGAAAACGCCAAAGTTTGGATTGTGTTCACCGAGTAATCAGAAAAGACCTCTGATCGTCACTTGTTTTATTTAGATTTAGGCCTATAGGCCTATTTTCGTCACCGCTAAACCCCTTATCCACTTTGCCTTTTTAAACTGTTAAAAAAAAACTTTTTTTTCAATAGTGCAAATGGCTAGTCTACTGTACATGCGCACAACGTGTCAACAGATTGGCACATTCAACTATTCCAAAAAGTTTTTAAAAATAGCAAAAAAAGGGATAAGGGGTTTGGGATAAGGGGTTTAACATGTAATGAAAATGAAGCCCTTAGAGTCATTAGGCTTTTTAGTCCATCCGTATATAAGTGAACAGCATGTGCAAAACTGGTCTAGGATCGCTGAACAACAAAAGAATAATAAATAAGTAAATTAATGATTCTGAATTATTGAATGAATGAAGAAATGAATGAATAATATATAAGCAAATATACATTGATCCTGTTTGCTATCAATAATAAAGGAGAGCTCTCTGTCAGGAGCAGTTGCCAGTTGGATTCGTCACAAGCACGTTTTGCTTGGGATTTTGGATGGACATATATGTTGATCTGACCTCATCAAACCCTGTAGTGTAGACTGAAGACACACTCCATATATGGCATGGCAAGTACAGAATTCATTCCATATGTTGATCCCCATTCCACAGTGTCAGTCTTCTGGTTTCTCGCGCCTCAAGGCGTCTTACTGGTACAGTATTGTTAGGCAGGTACTGTAGGCCATTCCCTGGGAAGGGTCTGTTTGTTTCTCTCTCACATGCACACACGCACACACACACACACACACACACACAGACATGCGCAGGTTCGCATGCACATGTGCACAATCTGTTCACACACACCAGTGTTCTGCTCCATTCATAAAAAAATGCGCTGCTAGCGCTAACATGGAGCTGATAAAACTCCTCTACGAACGCTCCTTTGCTTGTCGCGACCCGCCAACGCTGACTGACCTGTCGTCGTTGCACGACACACACCCGTGACTTCATTTGTAAACAACCTCCTGCTACATGGAAACAAGACATTAAAAACATGATTGCATGAGGCCTAGATGTAAAACTAGCTAAAACAAAATGAGAGAACAATGGCGAACAGTTCCTTACTGGTTGAGATTACTTTAATGGCCGTGGCTATAGGTGCTTGTGGTTGAGCAACTATACAGTTTCAACCTGGTTGCAGCTACTTTTTTAGGGTCGCGGTAACACATCTAGCAACTACTGTACTGTAGGAAGATGAACTAATGCCACTTTACTTTGACCTAAAAAAGTGCTGAGATGTACAGCAACCCATGTTTATTACATCCAGTCGTACAAAGCCGTCTAGGGTCAAGACTTCAACATTGGCCTGTGCACTCACACTCTTTGGATGCCAATGGACCTCTGCACCAAATGTTCCAACAAAACCAACCAAAATGGTATCATATACAAAGCCAACTAATAAGTAGAAGAAAACGTCACGATACAACATTTTTTTTAAACAAATTCTTCTTAAAAGTATGTGATTGGCCAAAAACATTTTGTCTAATGTCATGATTTGTCATGACCCAAGTTGGCACTGTCCTCGGCACAATCGCCTTTATATAAATCCTTTTTGAAAAGGCTATGGGGAAAATGAATGGGAAATTTACTTCCGGCATGCAGCGGGGCGACGTTATGAAAAGGCACGGGACTACACGGCCCTCCATACCAGACGCGTCCTCTTGATCTCTGAAAAAGAGTTTTCTGGGGTTTTTTTGCCCACTGCAAACTTACCAAAGTCAAAGTCAGAGTGTTTGGCTGGTCGCGCCAGACCGCGATGCACAATAAAGCTGGCAAAGTCTGCGAGTTGATAATGATATTGTGGTCCCACAGCTTCCACATGAATTAGTATCTAATGGGGGCCCTTCTGTTGGGTCTGGTACCGCCGGCACGTGATTCCGCAACGCAGGTTGGAGCCCCCTTTAGCGGGGGTGTCTTTTGTTTGGGACCGCCGACCAGCACAGACCGCCGGCCGCCACGGATCAGAGGTATGCAAGGTAAACAGCCCAGCTAAAAAGGATAATTCCCCAATCAACGCCGGCGTCATTAGGCATAGGGGGAAATTGACTTGCCGCTCATTTATTACGTTGGGACCCCGCAAAGACAGCGGCCATTTCAGTCCTTCACTGACAAAAAGATCGTTAGAATTATGTGTTATTAATGTCCCTTTTACCTCTTAAAAGCAAAAAAAAATGATAAAATAAAACACAAAAACTAGTCGTATTTGCCCATCTATTCTACACATCAGATATCAGAGGTCATGGACAAACTGGTGCCTTCAGTCAAGCTGCAGCAACCCTCATGAGAGTGAGCATCAGTGTGTGTGTGTGTGTGTGTGTGTGTGTGTGTGTGTGTGTGTGTGTGTGTGTGTGTGTGTGTGTGTGTGTGTGTGTGTGTGTGTGTGTGTGTGTGTGTGTGTGTGTGTGTGAACGTGCATCGTGACTAATTTATTTACCCTTAAATCCTGACAGCATCACAATGCACCACGCTTCGGGTCTATATAGTGGAAAACCAACCCGTGCCGCCGCGCTTCCTTGTACTCCCCTCCCTTTCTAACAATCCCATCATGCCAAGTCATTTAAGGCATCTGTGGCCTCTCTGGCCCAGCCTCCGCCCCATCAGCCCCCCGCGGCGGCCCGACAGCGGCGCATGCCCACTTGGCTCGGGCCAGGCGCGGGAGGGCAACGCGGGCCAGGACTCCCAGGACTCCCAGGCTTTCCAGAGCAGCTGGAGGTCTCGTCTTCTTCCCATCACAGACTCCTCATGTCCGCACAAAGCATCAAAACACAGGAAATCTATAATAAATCAGTCTGCAGTCTCTCTCTTCTCTCTCTCGTCTCTTATATCTGGGAGAGAACAAAACAAACAAACCCGAAAACAAAACAATAACTCTCTCAAAGCTTGATTTGTCATGGCCCCCGATCTCTCTCTCTCTCTCTCTCTCTCTCTCTCTCTCTCTCTCTCTCTCTCTCTCTCTCTCTCTCTCTCTCTCTCTCTAACCAATAAAGGAGTGCCCGCTTTGAACAGGAAAACAATGTTTTTGTGCCGTCTTTCGAAAAGGTTCAGTTGAAAGACGGAACGCAGGGGCGCGCCGCAGGAAAAAAAAGAATTGAAGGCACTTATGGTGCATTTTGCAGAGCATATCAAACCGTTGATTCCTCTCTCTCTCTCTCTGTCTCTCTGCCTCTCTCTCTCTCCCAATTCCCATAATTTATATAAATGCAAAGCAGAAGTAACACGATTACCCTCTGGGAGTCTCCGCATTAGCAAATCGTGCATAAGTGAATGAGCAGCGTCCATGCTGATGTGATTCACGGTCAAAACTTACTTAACCTCATTGAGTTAACCCCTCTAACCTAAACAACTGTAATGGATAGGATGAAAAATCCCCTATCTCCTCACTCCGACCACCCCTACCCCCCCTACCCCCTACCACCCCAGTCTATATCCCCCACAGACTCCTGACCACCCCCAAAGCTTAATGCAGTTGACTCCGAGGGTTGCAGAGGAAGGTCATCCGTAGTTCAGCGTGAGGTTACAGATAAAGAAACACTTATATTCCTTTAGGGTTCACCTCCTCTCGCTCCTTCCTATGGGGGGATGAAAGGACTGCAGGCTGCGCGGCAGGGGCGGATCTAAACATGGGCATGGGGGGGGCAATGCCCCCCTAAATACCCATGCAAAACAACCCAAGATATTTCAAATTAAAGTGCTTATATTATTTAAAATGATTTGAAACACTACTACTGCTACTATAACTACAGCTGTGTCACCACTAAAACCAACAGCATTTCATCATTGAAAACAGAAAACTCTCTGAGTCATACCTTTAGCTTTATGCATGCTGCATGTCTGTTGCAACTTCAACAGCAACTGATGTTATTTTTGATGCTTTACTTGACTAATAAAAGTCCTGTAACCGAAAATGGTATGGGTGCGACTTCATCGCCCGTGGTGCGAAGCGACACGGGTGATGAAGCCGCCCCCATACCATTTTCTCTTGCCCCTCCAAATGGGACATGTTACACCCGCCCCTGCTGCACAGGGCAGTGGAGAAGGGGAGGAGGGGAGGAGGGGAGGGAGAGGGGGAGAAGAAAAGAAAGATAGCAGAGAGGGGGACAATAGGCGAGCGTCGCGGTGAGGCAAACACCGAGCAGGGCCGGATTTAGCCAGCCCTACTAGGGTGGGCTGGGAGAATGGCAGGGTGCAGGGCAACTCCAAAGTTTTTCAACCTTTTTGACACCAGGGCCCACTGTTTATGTGGCATTTGAACCACCATTTGAGGACATTTTATCCCGACAGATCCCCAAAACTAAAGATTTCCTTTGCTTTTGTCCACAATTTCCAGGCTAGATTTGGGAAACAAAACAGTCAAACATACAGATCAAAATGACCATTAATCTTCTACATTCTCTATGGGGAGACTTGGGCTAATTCAGATGATGAATATTTTCACTCTTAAGAATGTAAAAATGAAACCAAATGGACCCACAAGGGTCCATTTGGTTTCATTTTTATTACACTCTCAAAGAGTAACATCTGGTTAACCAACTTTCCATCAGCACCCGGAACTCTCACAAGGACCGCTGGTTGGAAACAACTGATATTACCTTTCATTTGGTGGGCATACAGGATGTACATTTGGGTGGGCTCTGCCCGCCCCCCCCTGGCCCCCCCTCTAGATCCGGCCCTGACGCGGAGTTTGCTCAGCTGCCCCCCGAGCGAGCCGTCGGCTGCTTTCATTCAAAGTCAGTTGACAAATCTGCATGAAGCCTGCCGGGACCCCGGGCCTGGCCCCAGCCCCGGCCCTCGCTAGATGAACAAATACTCTCTCGTACAGCGTGTTGAAACCAGGGTTGCCAATCGCCAAAATCCAAAATGCACTGGTGGCACTTCCAAAATGCACTAGAGCAGTGGGTTTTCAACCATTTTCATACCAGGGCCCACTATGTATTCTGCATTTTAGCCACGGAGCACCACCAATTGATGTTTGAGTTGAGTTGAGTTTAGTCTCTTGGACTAATTTAGGAGAAATAACTGGCAAAATAGCAATTCTTCTACATTTTCTAAATATGTAGCGATTCTTGAAAATTAGGTAATTCAGATTTCAGTTTAAATATAATTTAACTCTTGAGAGCGTAAAATGAAACCAAATGGACCATTTGGTTACAGCTCTATGAGGGTCCATTTGGTTACCAATGGTTCTTTCCAGGAAGGGAGGGGGACTCTATCAGGAAAAATGGTGAAAAACGAGGGTTTTATCTCCGGTGCCTGTCAACTAATTTCACCCCGACTCACCAGCAAAAAAGCACTAGATTTTCCGCCAGGAGTTTTTCACTAATTTTGGCACTAGGGGGGTCTGGAAAAAAGCTAAATACAGCGACAAATGCCCCAAGTTGGCAACACTGGTTGAAACAGCAGACGTGTCTTTCCTTCCCCACAAAAAAGTTTCCCAACAACACCTTACCTTTTAGTTTTTTTTTTAATCTTGCACCTTGTGGTGCACGTAAACAAGTTAGCGATTTTTTCTCTTCCTCGTAGAACACCGTTTTTTCCCCATCCCTTATTTCCCAGCATCTTTTTGGTATAAATAAATCTTGTTTAACTTAAGAGTCGTTAGACTTGCCCAATTTGCGACGTATGACTCCTATAAATGAAATCCAATTTGCGCTTGCGAGAAAAGAACGAAGAAGAGGCCTCCTCTCTGGCGGTTGCGTTGCGCCGAGCCGAGCGCTGTCTATTTTGGTGGGCTCTTTTTTTTTTACTGCAGGGCCCAATTGTTTACATTAAGATGAGCTGGATTTCTATTTTCCCCCTCCTCCTCCTCCTCCTTTCCTCACTCACTCAGAGTGATTTGAAGTTTGTTCTCTCATCCATGTAACGAACGTTGAGAGAGAGAGAGAAAGAGAGAAAGAGAGAGATGGGGGCCAGCAGGGGCGGAAGTAACATGTCTCATTTGGGGGGAGCAAGAGAACATGTTGGAGGGGCAAGAGAAAATGGTATGGGTGCGGCTTCATCGCCGCACCCATTACCATTTCCGGTTACAGGACTTTTATTAGTCAAGTAAAGCATCAATAATAACATCAGTTGTTGTTGAAGTTGCAACAGACACGCAGCATGCATAAAGCTAAAGGTCTGACTCAGAGAGTTTTCTGTTTTCAACGATGAAATGCTGTTGGTTTAGTGGTGTTCATTTTTTTTTTTTTTTTTTAATATAAGCACTTTCATTTGAAATATCTTGGGTTGTTTTGCATGGCATCGTGTTTGGGGGGGGGGGGGGGGGGGGTATTTAGGGGGCATTGCCCCTCCATGCCCATGCCTAGATCCGCCCCTGGGGGGCCAGGGGAGGAGGAGGAGGCGACCATGGAAGAGTGCGCCTGAATGGGGGGCTACAGCCAGAGGAAGAGATTCATAATCGCGGTGTCGAGATGACAGGTGGATCAAATTTCTAAACTTTTTGTGTGTGTGAACAGCGACAGGCCATCCGTCAGCGGGGGGCCGCGCCGCGCCGCTGTTTTCTTAACCTGGAACGTTGCATTAGGTTGACATCCTGCTAGCAGCGGAACAAGGTGACACATTGATGGGGAGGAAATATCACAGGCGGGAGAGCTTTAAGACTTAAGGGTTAGGCCAGGGGGAGAGGGAGAGGGAATAGAGGGGTTTGGGGTGGGCTGGCTGGGTGGGGTGGGGGGGTTTATGGGTAACAGTCAAACAAAAGCGACCATCTTTACGGTCTGTGTCTCTCCTTCACAGAGATGCTGGAAAAGAGGGATAGTTCAGATTTTTTTTACTTAAAGGGGAACCACCATGAATTTGACATTGTTCAAGATTTTAGTACCACCTCCTGCAGTCAGACCTATATTGAGATCTGTGATATTCTTTGTGTCTGAATGGGAGTACTTGAATGGGAACTCGGGGAAATGGGTTTATTGATGTCACTAAAAAGCCAATTTTGATAGCCCTATGTCTTTAAGTCAATGGTATGCATGGAATCCACCCCCGCCCCCCCCCCAAAGAAGCCCAATGACACTGACTGAAGCCAAGTATAGCACACTGAAAAAATATGGAAAATAATTATCTGAGTGGTTGTTTAGGCTACAGGGTGAAGGTATTAAAAGCCAACATTTATTTAGTTGTATGGAAAACTCACTGTAACTGTATTAATTGATTGCCAGAATCCAGTGGTGGGAGTTCTGATCTGGGGGCCATGCACAGGGCTTGACACTAACACTTGCCCGCTTGCCCGGGGCAAGTAAAAAAAAATGGTGGGGCAAGTGAAGACTGCTACCTGCGGTTGCCCGATCGGGCAAGTGTGCAACTTGGTGCACTATAACACAACACAAGATATATTTGTCTTGAAGGCAGTCATTGCACTCTGCCTCTGTGTCTTTCCCTGCTTTCTAGCTATCCACAATTCCAGGCTGGATTTGGGAAACAAAACAGGCAAATTAACATACAGATCAAAATTACCTAATCTTCTACATTCTCTAGTTGTGTAGACCTGGGGTAATTAAGATGATGAATTTTAACTCTTGAGAGTGTAAAAATGAAACCAAATGGACCCGAAGGGTCCATTTGGTTTCATTTTTACGTTTCTCAAGAGTTACATCTGGTTAACTAACTTAACTGGGGACCACCTGGAACCCTCTCAAGGATATATTTTTGGGGCAAGTGACCATGACCTGAGGGCAAGTAGAACCTGACTTGCAATTGCCCGATGGGCAAGTGCCTCGGAGACCTTAGTGTCAACCCCTGGTGCATAACATGTAGCCTGGTCTAGCCCTCAATGATTTTGGCCTTGGGGGGCGGGGGTGTCGTGGGATCCACACGGCGGAAGTGCTGCGCTCTGATTTGATCTCACTAACGTGTCGTCATCTCCGGCCCCTCCCACGCCCGTCCACTGCTGTTCTACGTCACATCATTTAGAGCGACGCCCACCCCGGAAGGTTGACACGCCCCTCAAGGCCACTTTCCAACACGCGTTAGTCCAGGCTTTCCGTTTTCGCGCAAGGCGAACGAAAATGAAAGCCTGGGTGTCGAGGCTACATAACATGGAACTACTTTTTGGGCGTTGTGATATGGACACAAAACACATAGCTCACTGTGGTAGAGGTGTCAAAAATACTTGGATTCATTTACCCCCTCCCACTCTCCCACAAAATGACCAGAACTATTTAATATTTAACCAGAACTAGAGCAGAACCCCGAGGACCACATGCAGGACCTTGGGGGAAATTGATGTTATTTGCACTTAAATTCAACAATGACATTCAGGAATACGCAACATCCCACTCATAACAAAACAGTGCTATTGACACCAGAAACTGCAGTAATAAACCATGTAGCAACACGCCAAACAGACTCCCGAGTGCAAGGGAGAAAATTCAATTTAGAACTTGAACGACGATGCTCACCGGTAAGCTGAGATGGGGAAGAAGGGGCGGATCTAGGCATAGGCATGGGGGGGCAATACCCCCCCAAATACCCAGTCTGCCCCACCGAACATGATGACATGCAAAACAACCCAAGATATTTCAAATTAAAGTGCTTATATTTAAAATGATTTGACACACTAACTACTGCTACTAACTAACTACAGCTGTGTCACCACTAAACCAACAGCATTTCATCATTGAAAACAGAAAACTCTCTGAGTCAGACCTTTAGCTTTATGCATGCTGCGTGTCTGTTGCAACTTCAACAACAATGTTATTATTGATGCTTTACTAGCCTAATAAAAGCACTGTAACTGAAAATGGTATGGGTGCGGCTTCATCACTTCGCGCCACGGGCGATGAAGCCGTCAACTTACCATTTTCTCCTGCCCCCCCCAAATGGGAAATGTTACATCCGCCCCTGGATGGGGAAGGTCTATATATAAATAAAAATATATATGCTTACGGTGGCTGAAACCACCGGGCATCAAATCCAAGTGGAGTCGAGAGTGTCACCAATAAGCATGAAAACAAACTACTCTCATGTTTCTAAGTACAGAAGTCCTTATATATAAAACGTTCAGTTACTTTGTCACAAATCACTGCAAGGCTTCCCCGCCAATCCGTCATTTGCGGGGGATTAGCCGTGGAGTGGAGGCGCGGCGCGGCGCGGCAGCAGCAGCTAGCGCCGGCAGGCAGGCAGGCTGTCCGCGTGGAAGCCTGTCACCTGCTCAGTGGGGGCAATAATTGCTATGAAGTTGCGTTATGGACAGCTGAAAGGTAAGTACTCCGATCGTCGGGGATTTCCTGTTTTACACTTTGTCGGGTTTACCCTTGATACCTCCTCTCTTCTCCTTTACTCCCCAAGTCACCTCTCTCCCCCTCACCCTCCCTCCCTCCAACCAGGGCTATATGGATTTGTTGTCATGGAGGCCTGACGATCTCGCTGACACCCCTGTCAGAAAATGATTTTCTTTTTTCCCCCCTTCTTCGGGCTCCCTGTGATTGACTCCATTTGTGGGGTGTAACTCTATCAGAAAACGCCAGTCTCCTGCTCACTCAGTCATCCTCTCACCCCCCCTGATCACTGGAGTGGAGAGAGAGAGAGAGACACACACACACACACACACACACACACACACCACACACACACACACACACACACACACACACACACACACACACACACACACACACACACACACACACACACACACACACACACACACACACACACACACACACACACACACACACACACAGAGAGAGAGAGAGAGAGAGAGAGAGAGAGAGAGAGAGAGAGAGAGAGAGAGAGAGAGAGAGAGAGAGAGAGAGAAGAGAGAGAGAGAGAGAGAGAGAGAGAGAGAGAGAGAGAGAGAGAGAGAGAGAGAGAGAGAGAGAGAGAGAGAGAGAGAGAGAGAGAGAGAGAGAGAGAGAGAGAGAGAGAGAAATGATAAAGAAGAAGGCTTGGGCACACACACACACACACACACACACACACACACACACACACACACACACACACAGCGTTTATAGTTCCAACCCCAATTCTCATTGATTCACTATTCTATTAATAATCACAATTGCCATGGGGAAGGAGGGGGCAAATAGCTGGGAAAAGACAACATGGGGGGGGGGGGTTGCACTAGGGGGGGGCAGTCAGAGGGTGAACACGCGTGGCACAATATGCCTGTACCAGACAAACAGCCATGGAAATGATGTACGTTAAGGCCGCGGTGGAGTTGTAGTTTTTTTTTTTTTGATGGGCGTAGCAAATCACATGCTATACGCGCCATGCCTCTGACACTGAACAAGAGGAATCGGTTTCGCTCAGACGCCGCGCGCATGCACACATGTCGACGAAAAGAAAAGACGTGGAGGAGGAGGAGGAGGAGGAGGAGGCGGACATGCGGACGAGACGATCCGCCAGAAAGAACAGTGTAGATGTCACCAGCGTGAAACGGAACATGAACGATGCTGACGTTCTTCAAAGGCTGTTGTCTTTTTTTTTTTCGTTATTTTTTTTAAACAATTCACAAGGGCAGTGATTCATATCCACTGTAATCCAAGCGTTACTTACAATAGACCTGGCTGTCCACAAGGTTGGACACTTTCCAGCCAGGCTCATTCAATCCAATGTAAATATAATGGACATTACATATTAAATACTGGTCAATTTTCTTTTTGGGAAGCAGACATTCAAAATCAGTTCCAAAACTGTCAAGCCACCATGCCGTATGCAGTGGAATGTGTGCGACATTTTTTTTTAAATACAATGTTTTATCATATAGGAAAACTATAGGTGGAGGGTATTACTGAAAGGTCTATTGCGGGAAAGTCATTAAGAGATGCAAAAAACAAAAGTGTTTTCCCTTTTTTGGTGGTCAAGTGATAAAAACTGTGCAAAATACATGAAGATGTCTATTTGTCTTGTTAAGCCAAAAAAAAGCAAAAAATAAGTTTAGTTGTACACGATTTTAAAGCTATAGCACCTATTTTTTATTTTTATTTTTTCTGAGAGTGTGCAAATGTGAACCAAATGGACCCATTTGGTTCCATTTGCACACTCTCAGAAAAAAGGAAACTCATTGACTCTTTTTTACCATGCCCACACAACATCTCTAAGGTATCTTAATGACATAGTAAAATATTGAGAATTAGTGGAATTCCCCTTTAAGACACGTGCGTGCAAACTTGCATTTGCATGCACATTTGCGTGCAACTGCGCAACACACACAGACACACTATTATATAGTATAGCATATTGAGAAAGATCGTTTACAATGCCTAATTGTATCCATAAAAGTAAATGGCAAGACAAAAAAACATAGGCCTATATTTTTGCCCCAAAAATATTCTAGATGTGAGAAGTGGGGGGACGCCATCCCCCCGCGTCCCCCATCCACTTCACTACACCCCTGCACACCTCTCTCTCCTTCACATCGCCCCGTTGTTATTTGTGCCTTAATAGGGCAGCTGATATTGCTCTCTCAAAAGGTAAGAGGCAGCAGGCAGGGCTCTGATGCTGCAGAGCCTCACATATATTCTTTTCTATGCGTCTTATCAGTCGGCTAGCGCCGGCCCAAGCTGTCCGGTTTCATTCTCTGGTTGGAGAGCAACGTGTCAGGACCTATTTGCCACTGGTTACTTTGAGAGTGACATCAGCGATGACCCCTTGACCCCCGCGCTGACAGAGAAATGCTCCGGCGATAGTTTTCCATTATAGAGGCGAGGGGAGGGAGGGAGAAAGAGAGAGAGAGCGTGGACACCGGGAACGGATATGTCGAGATGGAAAGGAAAATAAGAAAACTGCAAAAAGCCACTTAGACCTGGTGCTTGACCTTATCATGTTTCAATATTCTCCCGAACGGTTGGTCTTATGAAATGAGCGTTTGACCCTGGCTTTTACTGTCATTCAGCACCGCACCTGTGTCCACACTGTACGTCGACCTTACAGAGAACACCTCTACCAGGGGCGGATCTAGGCATGGGGGGGCATGCCCATGCCTAGTCTGCCCCACCAAACATGATGGCATGCAAAACAACCCAAGATATTTAAAATAAAATGCTTTTATTTAAAATTATTTGAAACACTACTACTGCTGCTAACTAACTACAGTTGTGGCACCACTAAACCAACAGCATTTCATCATTGAAAACAGAAAACTCTCTGAGTCAGACCTTTAGCTTTATGCATGCTGCGTGTCTGTTGCAACTTCAACAAAAACCGACGTATTGATGCTTAATTGCATAATAAAAGTCCTGTAACAGAAAATGGTACGGGTGCGACTTCTTCGCCCGTGGCACAAAGCGACATGGGTGATGAAGCCGCACCCATACCATTTTCTCTTGCCCCTCCAACATGTTCTCTTGCCCCCCCCCCCCAAATGGGACATGTTACATCCACCCTGGCCTCTACAATAGAGAAAAATTGACCTCCCCATAGAAAAAAAATGACCTATAGTATTGATTTCTATGCTGCGGCTCGATGTTTCGGCCTTGTCCTTTCCTTTTATGCTGCGGCTCTCACACGCAGCGATTCCAGGTACGAGTGAATCGGCCGTGGCGCGGGCGTTTATCTATAGCGCTTGGAATTACAGGAGAAAATTGTTTTGACTGGGCTTTCATCACGATGCTCTCGACGTTGTTTGAGCGGATGCCACATCTCGTGTTAACTCTCACTCTCAAAGCGATCGATGGCAGTTGACTGCTACTGTATTTGTGGCGCGCGAGCTCCGTCACTTCATTCCCCCAAACTATTTCAAAACTATATTACATCCATCACGGACCACGGGCGCGCCATTCTGGCAATAATAGCCCAAATTAGCAGGTGATTACTAGCATAAGTGCTGGAAGGGGGAAAAAAAAACTACCTCAATCTCGTTTCTGTCCAGATAAGTAAAGGAATTTGCCGTGAGCATCGCTAATGCACGCACAAAAAAAATAAATCAAAACACCACAGATTACACCAACGGACAATTTGCCTACCCTATTTCTGGCACTCCGACAATAGGAGCCGTGTGACACGTCTTAGATTGTGCATGTCCGCGAATCCATTACGCGCGCGCAGCGTTTTGCATCAGAACGAACGCGGGGTTTGACAAATTGCCCGTTGTTGTAAACTATAAACGAGTAAGTCAGGCCCCCGCGTGGGAGGAAGAAGATGGTGTCGGGCCACTTAGAGTGGCTGATTTATGTAATATGACGCTAATGCGTTGACGGGCGTATTCCTGGCATATCAACGCTGTTATGCCAAAGCCTCCGGCTCATAAAGGGAGTCTCTCCTGGGGTTGTGGAGTCCTGTATATACAGTATGTCTGTGGGTGAAGTCGTTACAGGTCGGATGCAGCAGGGCCGGCGTTGTGCGCGCGCCGCGTACCTCACTCTGCGCTGCATGATGAATTACATTTATGAAAGCTGCAATTACCTGATTAGCTCTGAGCTCTGTGCGCCCCACCCCCCCCCCAGTCCGCTCGCTATAGCGGGATTCATCACACAAGACCCTGTAATTTCATTCAGATTACCCTGTGAACCTTGGTCGGGGAGGGGGGGGGGGGCATCGACAGTAAATGTCACTGTGGACCCTACTGTGTAAAACGGATCGTGTAAGTAATGTCTTCTCGGGTCAATGTGGCGAGAGTAATATGTGTCACATAATGATCACATAACAGAGTGCGAGCGGTACATACAGTATAAATATATATACAGTGCGTGGCCAATCATCCGGGATGTTGGTGGTGACAGCTGCGTTTATATGAAAGGCGATGTACTATATGGCGTGTTGAGGGAGTCTAGACTGAGGATGATGGGAAGAGAAGACAGTAGTAACTGGTAGAGTAGTAAACTGGGGAGGGTCAAAAGTCCTGGTCCTCTAATGGGGTCTGTCTGGACCATCCTGCGCCATACGCCTCACAGAGAGTTACCTGCAGATTGTTATTTCTCCTTGCGCCTCTCTCTCTCTCTCTCTCTCTCTCTCTCTCTCTCTCTCTCTCTCTCTCTCTCTCTCTCTCTCTCTCTCTCTCTCTCTCTCTCTCTCGCCCCCAGGCCGAGTGACCTCCCCAGACCTTTCAATATACAGCCTCTCTCTCCTGTATCCTTTGGACCGAGTATACACACCCCGAGGTTCACGGCAAACACACTAACTTGCTGCTGGGAACGGTATGGGGCCCCTCCTATGGCTGGCCATCTTCTCTCACTCGGCGTGAAGCCCTTGCAATTCTTGATCCCCGTTTCTTTTCTTTTCTTTATGGCCGAATCAAACGCCCCGGCTATGAAATTGTATACAGTGACCACCCATCTCTCTGCAAAGTCGGGGGACTTCAAGGTGATCAAATTCACCCTGCGGTAGTTCTCCTTCTCGTCTTTAGTTAGCCTGAAAGCTATAGGAGCCAAAGCTCACAAGTTGGAATGGAGCATTTAAAAGTTGATTTCCTCATGCATTCATAAATTCATTAGTCTAAACTTCTCGGTGTATCAGTTACATTAAGCCTCATTAACTTCTTTTTTTTTCTCTCTCTCTCTCCCTGCTTTATATTAGCTAATTAGCTCAGGGGTGGCCACAAATTAATTACCATCTTCCACACGGCCCTCATTGCAATTGCATTGTTTATTTAGTCTCTCCTATTAACTTTTAATCTTTTCCTACTCGTAAAAAGCAGGCAATTAGCATTTTTTTGATAAACAAAAAAAAAAAGATGATGCTAGCTCAGGGATAATCAGCAGCTCTGCGTGTCGCCTGCGGGAAATTACCCTGTCAGCTAATTTGACCCCAAAACCTCTCCATGGCCAACACACTGTAGGCTCTCTGCATGCCTGCTCCTCTGGAGAGTCTGAACAGCACTGCAGACGATCACTAGATGGTGGAGGACAGGGGCGGATTGGCCATCTGGAGTACAGGGAGTTTTGCCGGTGGCCTGCGCCACCTAGTGGCCTGGACAAGATCCAAAATGCACGAGTGGCACTTCCAAAATGCACTAGAATGCGCTAGATGCTCGCCTGGAACATCGAAATGACCATTAAGCTTCTACATTCTCTAGTTGTGTAGACTAAGTTGGACTAATTCACATGATGAATATTTTTAACTCTCAAAGAGTTACATCTGGTTAACCAGCTGCCCCTGGCCTGGCAAAGGCAAAATTGTCCCGGTGGGAAAATATGTGCCAATCCGCCCCTGGTGGAGGATGCTAGCGGTACTAGTTTGATGTGTCCCAATTCTGAGGCAAATATTCAGCACACAGCAAACAGTTCGCCAAACAGTTTGCAATGCTCCTTGTGAGCTTGTATAGCAGCAACCTCCCACCAAGTGCACCCATTGAAGCAGTGTGCACCCTCGTCAACATGTACCATTTCAACCCAGTCTCATGAGGTTTAGGCGAATATGCACGGAGGTGCCATTCCGTCCAAAAACCTTTGCATATTCGCTTACTATAAATCTGTGCATATTCGCCTACAATAAATCTGTGCATATTATACTTGCATATACTCCACTGAAAATGACGGGGCGGCGCTGTCTCTGCCGACCATGAGCATTGTGAAGCGCCACTGAGCAAGGCGATAGCCGAGCGAATTGCAGCGCTGAGCATTGTGATGGTCTCAGCCGTGTCCGAGTTGCGATGTGTGAGGGACAGAATAGTAAATATTATAAAACCCAAACTGCCCCACCCCCAACTAGCCACTTCCGTGTTTGTGAAAAACACGCCCAAGTACATATTCACAGATTTTTGCTTTAACTAGTTGTGTATGCACGTAATTCGTAGGTGGCATTCTGTGCACAGTGTACTACTATCTGTGAGACTGGGCTGACCATTTTGGGCACCTTGGCTGCCATTTGGGCACCTTGGCTGCTAATCCAGTGATCTGGATTAACAATGTGTCATGGGTTTTCATGGGTTCGACTGCTGGACAACATTGGATTATTTGATTTCTCAACTGATTCTGACGGGGCATTAGTTCTACCCTAATCTGCTCACTATACGTACACCAAATTCGGCCAAATCCAAGATGGCTGCCACTGCAGTTACTGAATGCCAAAAATGTGCATATCTTCCAAACTATTTGGGCTATACAGTAAATGTCTTTTCCTATGTTTTTTCAGGTTTCATGCCCATTTCGTATGGTATTATTTGTCTATAAGTGACATGTTTGCAGCTTATTACTGCAAGTCACCCAGCATCCCTCTCCATTTCTTGTCAGCATTCAGCATACCTACTGTATCCCTCTATCAAAATAAAATACAAGCGAAAAAATATATTTAAAAATCAAACAAAAGAAAACAATGCGTACAGGGTTTCAGATGGTTAAAGGGGAATTCCACCCATTTTCAACATTTTTTCTGAGAGCGTACAAATGCAACCAAATGAACCCTAACGGGTTCATTTGGTTTTGGTCGCAAAAAGAAGCGTCTAAAGATATCCATTAACATGGTGAAAATACATCTTGATGATGTTATCAAGATGTTTCACCATGTTAGTGGGTTTCTTCAGACCTCCAATTCTTGGGAACACAGAATGGGAGGACTTTTTTTTATCATGTCCACTCAGCGCCTCTATAGGGTATATAAATGACATAGAATGTTGAAAATGGGTGGAATTCCCCTTTAAACAAAACAACTCGTGGAGGGAATCATCGTCTTTGGTGTTTTTGCTTTGCCACTGTGGCAGTCCAGTCCAGGGCCGGACATAATATGACAGCCTCACATCCACTTCATGCCGCAGTCGGTGCACTTCAATTCTCCTCAGCGTATTTCAATAAACCAACACAATGGCTGCTTCATTAGGTCATTGATTCATTAATGCAGCCATCACTCTTCCTCATATTCACACAGCACACAAACAGCGATGATACAAAAGGTAACCGTAATGATAACTCTGGCCACGGTCGAATTCCTGTTAAGGCACCAGGCAGCCCATCCGCTTTGATGAAGAAGCCCATTTGTTGGCTGTCTCCCACCTACGGGGCCATCCTTCTCCATATTCTGGGTATTGACCCGGGTTGTTCCTTTTATTACAAGCAGGTTTTTTATTGAAGGATGATTACATTGAATGATGTCAAGCGAGGGGAGAAAAGATCGACCAGAATAATGACGTTCCGTGGAGGGAGCGGGGGTCGGCGGAGGAGGGTGGGTTGGGGTTGGGGGTGGAGGCGCAGGAGGAGGAGGAGGAGGAGGTGGTCGATGGCTGCGCGCTGCACCCGTCTTTCTCGGCTGCTCGCAAATTGAGTCGCATCCTCGCTCATCCATTATTTAAGGCCCGATCGGACTCTCTTGGCAACTATGGATTTGATAATCATTCCCATGTCCATATTAAATATGTGACATAAATATCGCAGTAGGGGCCTGTCGATACGGGAAGCATGCCGCGCCGCGGCCCCGGAGTAGTGCGAAACAGAAACTAATATATGGATATGAGGCGAAGGAGGGGATGGTGAGAGAGAGGGCTTATGGGCATGTTTCTCTGTGCCTGCGGGGAAGGGGTGGGGGTCCTTAGTTAGCACAGACATTAGCAAGAGGAAGGAAGGCCTATATAGCCAACGTGCTTGGTTAAAGGTCTGACCTAAGAGTCAAACACTATACTAAAGAATGAAATGTTTAACTGTTGAGGTCAGTGCAACCGAACTTAACAACTGACCTCAGCTGTGCCTTGGTCAGTTGTTAGGAAACAAATCACCGTTTCGAAGCGTGTAATCCCGCTTATTACATTATAATAGCTTTAATAGCATTAATAAATAGCTTAATAAATAGCTAATATTTGCCAGAAATACGCAACAAGGCTGCTTTTATCTATCTGCAGTTGTGTAGGCTACGTTCATCCGTGCAAGGAGGTCTATTGTTGAGCAGAGCGGTCCGTTGTCGTGATGTATCTAACTGATCACGTGACCAGAAACGCTGGCTTTTGATTGGAGCATTCATTCAAGCCACGTAATAAATCTATGTGCTACACAGGTGTCCACTCCGCAGTAATATACGTATTAAGTATACGCTGTGGATAAGACAGATGGCCGAGGCTGGTAGACTGAGCTTAAAAAAAGGTGAAGTGAGCTCTTTAAAGGAGAAACAACACTCTATTGACATGATGGAGAGGCGATATACAGCAAAAACACCCCCATGCCCCATTCTAATCTGATGATAACAACTAGACCACTTTTTTAGGGGAAATAAATCAACTGCAAATAAAGGCAAGAAAGCCTTCTAGGTGCGGAATTCTCCTTTAATGCCTGCACGGAGTGTTTCCTGAATTCGCATTCGCAAAAAGAGGCAACCTCCAGGAACGGATTATGCAAACCTGTCCCGGTGTTTAAATGATGGCGTGCGTGCCGGTAAGTATTACGTGTTGCATGCGTATGTGCGGGGAAAAGCAGCAGTGGATACAGGGCAAGCGGAGGGTGTCTGGTGGTAACTCTCGGCACATAAATAAGACAAGGGAGAGAGAGAGAGCCTGATAACAAGAACCAGCCAGTGTTGCCAACTGCCAAAATCCAAAATGCACTAGTGGCACTTCCGAAATGCACTAGAATGCGCTGCAGTTTTTTTTTCCAACCGTTTTCATACCAGGGCCCACTGTTTATTCTGCATATTAGCCACAGAGGACCACCGTTTGATGAGTCTCTCAGCCTAATTTAGGAGAATTAACGGACAAAATGTTGGTCAAAATAGCAATTCTTCTATACTGTAATTTCTAAATGTGTAGATTCTTGAAAAATCAGATGTTTAAATATAATTTAACTCTTGAGAAATATAATTTAACTCTTATTTATGCGCCAAATTTCATTTTACGCTCCCAAGAGTTACAGATCTACAGTATAAGGGTCCATTTGGTTACCGATGGTTCTTTCTAGGAAGGAAGGAGGACTGTATCATAGGAGGAAAAATGGTGAAAAACGAGGGTTTGATCTCTGGCGGCTGTCAACCAATTTCGGTCCAACACACCAGCAAGAAAGCACTACATTTTCCACCAGGAGTTTTTCTCTAATTTTGGCGCTAGGGGGGGTGTGGGGGGGGGGTCTGGAAAAAAGCTAAATATAGCTACAAATGCGCCAAGTTGGCAACACTGGAAGCAGCATCTGCCAGGCAGGCTAGGGCCAGGCCCAGGCAGTCTCCTTACTGCCATGGAGGTGGACTCTTCCTCTCCTGTGATTTTCTCCAGCTGCCGGCCATGAATACTGGCCTATGCACTCGAGATTAAAGCGCAACACATGTTTCTCTGCAGGCTAGACTATCTATCATCCACTGATAACCAATGACAAACGCGCCTACATATTGTCTCAAACAGGAAAGAGAATTTGTCCGGCGTGGATGCAGGGGGAAAAAAAAAACACCGCTTAAGGGGAAAGAAAAAGAAAATGTGCCACCTTCAGTGTCTGGTGAAAATAAAGCAGTTTATGTGTAGCAAGGATCTGGACTAGGGAAGTATCTTGTATTTGGTATGTTATACTGTACACTTTCACTACTTGCCACTTTATAATTATACCTGGTTGTAGCTTAGCACCTTCACCCCACTTTATGCTGTTACAGTTGCACTTTATTAGCTGCTCTAGTCTGTTGCACTACGTCACTTACTGTTTCTTGTATTGTTCGTATTTGTCCTTTTTCTTACTGCACTGTCTATTGTCTTATTGCACTGGGGAACAATGGAAACGCGATGTCATCCCTGTATATGTCCCGACATACACTGGAGTGACAAATAAAGAACCTTGAACCTTTATTATTTGTCTCTGACAATGACTGTAGACTGAGAAGGTTGGTAGGCTTGTTCCCGTTAGGCTCAATACTAATGAAATAATTTATAGAAAAATCAACTCTGTTGTGAATTTGTGTAAACGAGTGATATCCAAAGACAGTTTAAGGTGTCTACTTTAAGGGAAAAAAATAAACTGAGTTGATATGTTTCAGTTTTATATTTACAAAACATTTGACGAAAAAGTCACTGTTTCTAGGCCTCGTTCAGAGATACAGTAAAGGTTATTATAATTCATAATTTATCAATTGATGTTATAAAGAGTGTGAGGAGTTCCCTGGGTATTGTAGTGCAATCACCACTTGAGGTGTTGTTCAGTAAGCTAATCTGAGTTTAAAAACGACTTTTGGAGTGATAAGCAGACAACGGTTGTAAATCAATACGTTGTGGTAAATCTGTCAAGGAGTCAATGCAGTATTGTACATTTATTTTGCTGTAAATGTAATATGGGTTATGGTTTAATAAGCATCAGTACGCAATGTTCAGTGTAGGAAGAAAGTTGAATTACCAAATTCCAAAACGTAATACAAGCTAACGTCCTAATATTGTGGCGAAAGTTTATGCAGAAAAATGGCAAGTTGGCAACAATATGTGAGCTTGTTGTCTATTTGTTTAGCAGATACTTTACCAACAATAACAATAAAATAAATAAAATAAGACCCAAGGTACTAAGTTAAGTGGTTAAGTATAATAAATACACAGGATTCCCCTGCTGCTGTGCTCAAACACTTTTATACCTTATCTCAGCTTTATGTGAAAATATATAGACTTTTTTCTTGAACTTCTCCCCCCCTTATCCTTCCGCCGGTACTTCTTGTCTTTCTCTTGCGATGGAAAACATAATAATACAATGGGAACTATGCACAACAACACATTTCACCCCACCTCTTTACTCTGTAAATATGTGCTGTGACCATGAAGCCGATTCAAACTGTTATCTGATACGTCTCTCACCTCAAACCTACTCCCTTCTCCAGTCTGGCGCGTTCTTTTATACCATCACCCAACAATAAACACACCGCATGAGTGAAACTGGGATTCAGAGGCACGTAAACATGTTGTTTTCTTGTCCGTCAAAACATCCCTAACCATTACATGGACGCTTTAGTCTGCGGGTTAATTCATAACGCGTGCTTTTGAGCACAACTTGCTCCGGTCGAGTTGTCGGGGCGTGACTCGCCACAGATGTCTTGCATTTTGCCTGTTTTTCTTTTTAAATTTTTATTTTTTCCGGGCATGACAGCAACGCGGCAGGTTTATCTAGCCTCTCGTCTTTGTATGGTGACACGCGTGTCTTTCCCAGAGTGAGAACAGAAGGTAATTGCGGCCCCTAAGCCCTTCAACAATTATATCATATTATATTACATGCCTGACTATATAATTTTCAGATTACGCGTGCGACGGGTGTAATTTGTCTCATCCTTGTCTCTCCCTCCTCATTCCATGCTTATAGTACCTGTCATGTCATCATCAGGCCCCTACAAAATGGTCAGGGTAGAAAATCCAGTTCCGTAACATCGACTGATTTATATTTTGCCGCGGAGCACGACTTAAACAACAATACTGTCTACCTGTCTGTTTACATACACATTCCCCTTCATTACGAGAGCGTATCCATCCATTTTATTCGAAATGAACATAATTATACAGTATCTTATACAGATCCCAGTGAAAATCCAGAGACACGCCGTAAAACTCAGTGTTAATTTAACTCTGAACGTGTAAAAAAAAAAAGAGGACCCTTAAGTATTATGGGCACATAATAGTTAATTCTAGAATAAATTGGATGCTGTGGTCTGTAGGATCAGGTTTCCAGGGACGTGGGTGGGTGGGGGGGAAGTTTAAACGTATATAACGTTGCCTGGTTTTAATGAGAGTGGCCGTTGTCAGTGTTGGATTGGCGGTCGTAGAGGTAAGTGTCAGTGAAGCTTGGAAAACAAATTCAATAATAATTAACTTGGGTCATCTACTCATCGGCCATGGCTCATAAACCTTAGGGAAATTTTTCCCCCGGAACTTTTAGCCGAGGCTTTAAGTCCTCTTATGGCTCTGCCACGTGCCTGCAGGAGGTTGCTGTGCAGGGAAAAGGTCAGGGGCGGATCTAGGCATGGGCATGGGGGGGGGCAATGCCCCCCCCAAATGCCCAGACTGCCCCCCCAAACATAATGGCATGCAAAACAACCCACGATATTTCAAATTAAAGTGCTTATATTTAAAATGATTTAAAACACTACTACTGCTACTAACTAACTACAGCTGTGTCACCACTAAACCAACAGCATTTCATCATTGAAAACAAAAAACTCTGAGTCAGACCTTTAGCTTTATGCATGCTGCGTGTCTGTTGTAACTTCAACAACTGATGTTATTATTGATGCTTTACTTGACTAATAAAAGTCCTGTAACTGAAAGGCTCCTGTGGCGCCACAGGCGATAAAGCCGCCCCCCTAGCATTTTCTCCTGCCCCCCCCCCCCCAATTAGGAAATGTTACATCCACCCCTGGAAAAGGTGATCTCCGTCCAGACCACTTTTCCATCTCTGCAGTCCACCACCAAATAGCTCTGATTAATATTCTCTTGCTTGGGCTGTTAAAAAGATAGTACTGTGACAGTCTGTGCATGTGTGCGTGTGTCTTGGTGTCTTATGTGCCTGCATGTGTGCGCACAACACATGTGTCCGTTTGCGGTTGGAGGGGGGGTGCTCATCCGAAACTTGCACAGATTTCCGTTTACAAAACGTCAACATCACACCTCAACGCATCACTTGCTTGCAGTCACGTGAAACGAGATACCTTCTATTTTATATTTCTTCTGGCTGTTGCGTGTGCATGCACGCACGCACACAGTCACACTCACACAAAGACACGCACCCCCACACACACACACACATACACACACGCACACACACCAGGGGCAGATGTAACATGTCCCATTTGGGGGGGGGGGGGGGGGGGGCAGGAGAACATGTTGGAGGTGCAAGAGAAAGTGGTTTGGGCGCGGCTTCATCGCCCATGGCACGATGAAGTCCTGTAACCATTTTCAGCTACAGGACTTTTATTAGTCAAGTAAAGCATCAATAATAACATCAGTTGTTGTTGAGGTTGCAACAGACACGCAGCATGCATAAAGCTAAAGGTCTGACTGAGAGAGTTTTCTGTTTTCAATGATGAAATGCTGTTGGTTTAGTGGTGCCAAAATTGTAGTTAGTAGCAGTAGTAGTGTTTCAAATCATTTTAAATATAAGCACTTTAATTTGAAATATCTTGGGTTGTTTTGCATGGCATCGCGTTTGGGGGGGGGCAGACTGGGCATTTAGGGGGGCATTCCCCCCATGCCCATGCCTAGATCCGCCCCTGACACACACACACACACACACACACACAAAACATGTGGCCCTCTCCAGACCAGTCAGTGTTAGAGCTGCCTGTGCTGGGAGTTCCGCGGCAGTGCCATATGCTAGCTGTCAGCCGGCTGTAGAGCTAATATCGGGGGCTGCCTCTCTGCGTGGCAGACCCAATCACACTCAGGAAGCCAGGGCTGATTGGACTGACATACTCCATCAAACCCAGCACCAAACCCGCCTCCGCCGCTGACCGGCCGACCAACCACCGTGCCGCACTCTTTCGGACGTTGCACAGCAAAAGGCCGGCGAAAAGGCTTCGGAAAAAAAAAATACTAGAATAAAGTGCTGAAGAAGAATGAAGGCTCGTTTCTCAGTTTCGGCGGGTCAGCATGATTTGTTTATGCATGCTGATCCGTGTCCACCTTGTGGCGGCAAAAGATTTATTTTGCAAGACTAGAGAGAGAGAGAGAGAGAAAGAGAGAAGCTCTCTTGGCACCCTACTTAGAAGACATCTAGGTCTATATTGGCGCAGTCCTGCTTCAAAGTGCCAGTTCTTTACTATTATTTTTTTACAATGTATGGGAAAATATTTGTCTGGCAGCAACATATTTTACCTATTTCTCCACGGCTTACCGCTGCTCTTTTCAAATGTAATTGAATATACAATTTAAATAGTACGCCAAGCCCCCATTACCATACCACATGACAGTGTTTCCGTCTTGTCATATCAAAACACATGGCATCAAGACATGCTTCAAATCTCTCCAACCATACCACACTTTCCCCAAATAAAACGTACTTGTTTGACATAATTAAGTATTTCATATAACTGGCTCGACTTTAATCGTCTTTAATCACCCAAATATATTCTAAAATTAAAACGTTTTATGAGAGCATGGGATTTTTGTGGCTAGTGATCATAATCCTGCGGGGCTTGGACAAACATGTTCAACCTTCTAATTACCTCTATAGTTGAGGAAATATAGCCCAGGCAGATGTCTTTTTTCCCCCTCTAAATGGTGGAATAAAATGTTGTGAACATTTGTCGGTCTCTGCAGTGAAAGCCTCATGGGACACTGTATGAAGCCTCACTTTTACACTTTCAGTGCTAAATTTATCTGATTAAAGGGGAATTCCAAACATTCTCAAAAATTTCCATTTGAAAAATTTTGGTTCACATTTGTATCCTCTCAGGAAAAAGGGGTCTGAAAGAAAAATCATTAACATAGTGAAATACATCTTGATGATGTATTTCACCATGATTTTTTCAGACCTCCATTTTTAGGAAACACAGAATTGGGGGAACTGTTTTATCATCACCACACAATATCTCTAAGGTATATTAATGACATTAAAATATTGAAAATGGGTGGAGTTTAGGCCTGACCTAAGATTTCTGAAAAGACTTCAAATATAGATATAGAACTATCACAAAAATCGAATTTGTCAATACTGTACATACTGTAACTGTACAGAATCCAAAAATGGATTCCCGTCCTGAAAGGGTTAAGCCCACATCGTACTACATGCATGTCTTAAAGGGAAATTTCACCATTTTTGAAAAAAAAAGGAAAAAGAAAAAAAGGAAAAAACATGCTAATGACAATTAGAAGATTTAAAACACTTCTTTGGGGTCACAAAACAAAGGGAGAAGCCAGGTGCTCAAAGGAGATGTAGAAAGTTAAAACACGAAAAAAAAGTTAAAAAAGGTGCTTCGAAGATCAAAAAAGGGACTAGAACAGTGAAAAAACAAGGCAACAATCCGAGCACTCAAAAAGTCTAAAAACGAGTAGGGGAAGTATACAAACAAGGTACTTTATTTATAAGTAAAACAAGGCTTGTTTTACTTATAAATAAAGTACCTTGTTTGTATACTTCGCCTCCTCGTTTTTAGACTTTTTGAGTGCTCGGATTGTTGCATTGTTTTTTCACTTTCTTTGGGGTGTCTTTGTGTGCGTAATACAGTATGTTGTGTTAGATTTTAGGAGTGAGCCAATGCAGTCTCATCAGTGCAGTTGTCATCAACACTACTTCCTGGACTACAATCCCCACATGTAGTCCAGGAAGCCCAGTGTCCACAAAATATCTAAAACCCACATATTACACACATAAAGACCCCAGGAACCTGTTTTACAGTAAAAATTCTAAATGTTACTACCATCAAACATACACAGTATATTTGTGCAAAAATAGTGTTAAATGGTATGTTATTATTGCCATTTTTGGGGGGAAAAAATCGAACTAATTACAGAAACAACGTGATTTAAAAAATATATATATATTTTAATCGCACATACTGTAGATTGTGCACCACAGAGCCTTTTTCACTGGGCAAATTTCAGGCATACCGATCATACTGGTGGAGCAGCAAACAGTGCTTTGTTTGTGGGGTCTACTTTTTAGAAATTTGAGAACCTTCATGAGCATTAAATTAATGAAATACCAATATGAAAATGTAATGAATATATATATTGAACAGAATGAACATGAATGGAATGAAATATAGACAATGAAATCATAGCAAACTGAACATAAAGGGAACTTAAATGAAATGGTGAGAAAATGGGGCATCTTTCTCACACATTGACTAAAAAAATATTGATATGTGATTAATTGAGATTGATTAATTAACTCTCTCAGTGCCAGCCCTTTTTCATATTTTTGGAGGTAGCCAGTGCCTGCGTTTTTCATCAAAAAGTCATATTTCATATTTCGGTCCATGTTTCCCCACGGACAAGTTAGTTGGCGGACACACACTTTTGGTTCCGGTTTGGTCCGTCCCTTATTATGGTCTATCAATGGTCGCTGCGGTCGCTGCTAGCTGCTGTTAGCATGGGGATCGTATTAAACCGGCGCCGGTAAGTAACGACCAAACGCGTAGCTCTACTGCAGCGGCATCAGTTGTTACTGTAAATCATAATGATAACGGGTGACGTAGATCCATTTCAACGGCACGAAAACTGTTAATTATTAATTAATTATGTCTTTAATATACATTAGAGATATTGTGTGGTGATGATAAAAAAAAAAAGTTCCCCCAATTCCTTCCAATTTCCTAAAAATGTAGGTCTGGAAAAAATCATTAACATGGTGAAATACATCTGATGACATCATCAAGATGTATTTCACCATGTTAATGATTTTTCTTTCAGACCCCTCTTTCGTGAGAGGGAACAAATGTGAACCAAATGGACCCACTAGGCTCCTAAATTCTAAACTCAGCATCAAATAGGCCCTGGTATGAAAGCAGTTGAAAACCACTGCTCTATAGCGCATTCTAGTGCATTTTGGAAGCGCCACTGGTGCATTTTGGCAGTTGGCTGCGCTGCTAATGACAATAAAGAGCCTTTGGGACATGCAGAACGTTGGTCAGTTTCTCTTGCTGTGCTCAGTGACGCCACAGGGAGTGTCACCACCAGGGGCGGATGTAGCATTTCCCAATTTGGGTGGCAGGAGAAAATGGCATGGGGGCGGCTTCATCGCCCGTGTCGCTTCGCGCCACGGGCGATGAACCCCCCCCATACCATTTTCGGTTACAAGACTTTTACTAGGCAATTCAGCATCAATAATAACATCAGTTGTTGTTGAAGTTGCAGCATGCATAACGCTAAAGGTCTGACTCTGAGAGTTTTCTGTTTTCAATGACGAAATGCTGTTGGTTTAGTGGTGCCATAATTGTAGTTAGTTAGTAGCACTAGTAGTGGTTCAAATCATTTTAAATATAAGCACTTCAATTTGAAATATGCCATCATGTTTGGTAGGGCAGTCTGGGCATTGGCCCCCATGCCCATGCCTAGATCCGCCCCTGGTCACCACCACCCACTGGTGATCTCCACACCCATAGATTGCTACAGTATAGTACGGTACCATTACTCGTTGCTTCACGTTCAACCATTAGCGGCAATGATGAACTCTGTGTCCGGTCAGTGGAAGCAGGAAGTCAGCATCTGATCTGAACAAGCGGCAAAGTCGCTTTTCTGAATTTACATTTAAAAGTTGATGACAAAGCTTTGTTACTAGATACACAATGTGTATAGAGCCATGCAGTGCGCGCAACTCAAACGGGGGAGGGGGGCAAGGGCATAATTTTATTTCTCCTGACGGGCATGCTCGGATTAATGACACATTTATTCATTATCATTTTAATATACCCACGATGCACGATCAGCCCCGCCATGAAAACGGGGGAAAACAAATTAGCGGGGAAAGCCTTAGGAATATTCCTAAACTCTCTGTGTTCTCTGTGCTGCTCCGTGGCATATGGCTACCTATTTGCAACAAGGGTTCATTTGCAGAATATATAAAGAAATCAGCGCCGGGACAAATAAAATTACGTAATAAAACTCAACCGAGAAGAAATACTGTCAACTAAACATACGGGCACTGTCAAAAATGATCACTTTAGACGCTTGCAAAAACACTGGCGAGTACAATTTCTACACGTTCCGAGCCTAAATGGATTAATTCCACTTCATTATAGTGCAGAAAGGTAGGAATTATAATCACCTCAATTAGAGCAAAGCCATAAAGCGAAAAGATAATGTATATGTAATTTCTTTTAATTTAGCTGCCATCTGTTTGTTGCAATTGAATGCACTGTAATATTTAGCTTTTTTTCCTCCCCCCGACTCCCCCCTCTGCTTTATTGGTTTGTTTATCTCCCTGGGAGAGAGGATGGGGATTGTTGTGTATGAACATGACAGATTGCTTCGAGTTCAATAAAACCCCCCGGAAGACTGATTTCATTTCGATCGCAGACGCACGCCGTAATGTAATGATCTGGACGTGTACAACACTCATCATAGCGTATTTCCAGTGCGTTAGGTTGTCTGTCTGCTGTCTTCGGTTTCCATTCACACAAAATGAACAGAAACCCGGCGGACGCTGTTTCACGTTTGGCGTGATTTGCCCCGGCACCGACCCGGTACAACACTCATCATAGCGCATTTCCAGTGCGTTAGGTTGTCTGCTGTCTACGATTTACATTCACACAAAAAGAACAGAAACCCGGCGGACGCCGCCGCAGGTTTGCCGCAAATTTGCCCCGGCCCAGGGGCAGATGTAACATTTCCCAATTTGGATGGCAGGAGAAAATGTAGCATTTTCGGTTACAGGACTTTTACTAGGCAATTCAGCATCAATAATAACATCAGTTGTTGTTGAAGTTGCAACAGACACGCAGCATGCATAAAGCTAAAGGTCTGACTCAGAGAGTTTTCTGTTTTCAATGATGAAATGCTGTTGGTTTAGTGGTGCCACAATTGTAGTTAGTTAGTAGCAGTAGTAGTGGGTCAAATCATGTTTTTAAATATAAGCACTTAAATTGGAAATATCTTCGACGCACGCCGTAACGCAATGATCTGGACGTGTACAACACTCATCATAGCGTATTTCCAGTGCGTTAGGTTGTCTGCCATCTACGATCTCACGCCCCAGGTTTGCCGTGATTTGCCCTGGCCCGAGCCTGCGGCCCTGACGGTTGCCTCACAAAAAGGAGGCCATACAGGGGATGGAGGGAGGGAGGAGAGAGAGAGAGAACATATGCTATAACGCTATCCCAGGTAATGCTATGGGGTTACAGCCTACTTCACTTGATGGCTAGAGATCCTTTTCATCTGGTTAGACTCCTAAAACGCTCTCGATGGTTCTCCAAGAGCCTCTCGAGCATATGTCCCCTCATCTGCTCATCTCGGGACAGGCACTTGGCACAGGCGGGGCGGGAGGGGGAGAAGAGAGGGGACGGATGGGATGGGGTAGGAGAAAAGGCAAAGAATGGGAGTACAACTCCCGTTTTACCCCCCCACCCCCGATATGGTCTCGCAGGCCCCTCTCTTTTCGACTGAGCCGCGCACAGGGGGGGAGCGCATGCTCCCTCCATCTAAACCTGCCATATGGGAGCCATAGCACTTTCCTTTATCATCTCTTTGCTGTGTGTTTTTTTATGCCTACTGGTTGTTGTTGCTGCCTTTGTTGTTTAGGAATAATCAAATGTTGATAGCATAGTTCAAATGGACCATTAAGTATGTGAAAACGCTCTGCAGAGAGAGAGGAGAGGAGAGAGAGGGGAAAGCGGATGCGAGGGCCAGGAGCCAGGCAGTCTGCCACGACGTCGTTCAATAGCCCGGGCCTATAGTGGCGGAGCTAATTTGATTATAATATAGTCATCTCCGAAGATTAGAGCTATTCAATTAAATATTCTAATTAACCTGAAGTATTAGGCAAATGATGCTAATTACAAATATTCTCAAGAGAGCTGAGGCGGGAGGAAGGGGAGGAAGGGAGGAGGGGGTGTGGGGGGGATGAAAGCCTTGGCAGATGAGAGTGATACTTCAGACCACTGTCTCGTAACAAGCTGCCCCGACCGCCATATCATAGAGAGGCTGCTGAAACGCCAATATTAAATTCCCCGGCTAATTTAGCTCCTAAACCTCATTTGTTTAATGGCATTTGCATTTTGTTTGAAATCGTAATAAACATGTGCGCGACGCCCCGGCTCTTAACTTCGCAGGAAGGGAAGGGGAGGAAGTGCACTCTTGGGGTAGCTTAACATTTAGGTTTACAATGCCAATATGTCTCCCAAGAATGCACATTCTCTCTCTGAACACATGCACACGACAAGCACAGAAGCATGCACAGACCGACATGCGTGCGCAGCTAGCCTAGGCCATTAAACCCAAAGTGTTTGTAGAAGACCGGGGATGTAGCACCATTATTCCGGCCCCGTGCACAAGATGAGTTAAATGTTGAAGTCGGTTGCTTTACTGATAATTAGGAACGTATTGATTCATGAGGCCGGGTGTTTTTTTTTTGTTTTTTTTAACAGCACTGAGAAATTACTCTCATTTACATTATTTACCAATCCATTTTTGACAAAGAGAGAAGTAAGGCAGGAGGCTGCAGGATCAAGCCTCGCAGAGAACAAGAGACAATTCCAACTCGGGCGGGAAATACTGGTGCCCACAAGATCAACAAAATGAAAATCATGAAATCATCATATTTGACAAAGGTTTGGAGAAGGAAAAAAAAAACCAAAGCTATCATGGCTGGGGGGAGCATGTAGTATTGTAGGTACCTTCGGTGATTACTTTATATTCATAGTTTTTCTACTCCAAGGTCCTGGATATGTCATGTGCATAATGCTGGCCCCCTCGGCGTGCCCATTGTAGTCACTCCAAGCAACGTGTTTCAATAAGGCAATTTTCTCACTGCCCAAGAACATCAGCGGGGAGCCCTTCTCGAACAAAGACAGAGTATGACATCTTATCCAAGCATACATCTGTGGGACACAACTATACTTTATTAAAGGGGAAAATGGGATTCCACAAATGTTTTGACAAGCAGGGGGAGAAAAACAAGGGTGGGTGGGCGGGTAGGGGTTGTGGGGGGCAGGCCCGGGGTTGCATGGGCGGGTGTGTGGACTAAAAGAAAAGGGGGTGGGCTACACACAGAGATGCTGCTATAGATGCAACAGCCCATGTTGTTGCATCGATAGCAGATGGAATACACTATAGCAGAATACCTGAGCAACGTGACTGATCCAAAACAAAGACCAATCTTAACAAGGTACAGACTCGGTGAACACAGTCTTACAATCGAGAAAGGCCGCCGTGGGCTAGCCTGTTTTCCCAAGAGAAGACAGACTATTAAAAATTCTGACTTTCAAATGTACATACTTTTGTCTATTGATTGTATTGTGGTACTGTTGTATTGCACTTCTTGCTGTGACAATGTAAACTTATGTTTCCTCGTGCCAATAAAGGCCTTTGAATTGAAAAGTTGAATTGTAAAGCGTGAACGAGAGTCAAACCGTTGTGATTATCCCTACAGCGGTGGGTTGAAGACAGGTGACCTTCTCGTTATGTCTAATTTAAAGGATACCCCAATTTGATATGCCTCTTTCTATAAGATGTTTTCTTTATCTCTGACCCTAATATGTGCTGTAAAACCCTTTATTTTAGCGTCAGACCCATAAAGGCCAATAGACCTACCCACTCTTCCCAATGTCCCAATATCATTGGCCACTTTCCAGACTAAATCCAAACTAAATATCACAGACAAATTTAAGTTAAATAGGCCGACACCAGACCTTCAACATCGCTTCCAAATCTGTCAACAAGGTCTGCCTAACGCAAGTGGAAAAGAAATGTGCGTGTGACATTTCCCGTTTAAAACAATGTTTTATCATAGCTGTGATTGGACATTAGCATTTTGGGGAGGAGGGGCTTACGGCAAGATCTATTTGGGTACACACACACACACACACACACACACACACACACACACTACACACACACACTGCACACACACACAGGTCCAAATTCACCATTTCTCTTTTTGCCAGCATACATTCCTTTGATGGCCACAACAAACAAAAAAAGCAAAACAAATACATTTTAAATCCCCCCGCAAAATCTTTTATTTTATAAACGGTGTGTGTGTGTGTGTGTGTGTGTGTGTGTGTGTGTGTGTGTGCGTGTGTGTGTGCCCCATGCTGTCCAACTCCCCCCAGCCTTGGACGGCTGTATTAAGGCTGATACAGCGCGCTGCATTCAGCGCGGAGGCAGAGGGATATCATACGAGGCTACGGCTAAGCCGAGAGGGATGATATATCAGCTTTTGTTTGAGCCTCCGGTACGTGGAGAGCCCCGACGGTAAGTACTGTACACCTGTCTCATTAGAAGAAACCATGCTGTTGACCCAGTGTATTAGCCTGGGCCTAATCCTGGCGGATCTGAACGGGGCCCTTCTCTAAGCCTCTCATATGGATAAGTCTTCCCCTGAGCCTGTCTGGTATACACAGTACACAGGGCTGGTGGCATACAATGGAGAACTGGGCCACGCTAAGAGATCATTATGTCCTCACACACACACAACACAGATACAGATTATGAACCAGGTTTTGTTTGGTTTGTGTTATTGGCAACATTACTGTCAAATGATTGGTGTCATGAACGCCTTGCCAGCCTTGACTGGACCGCAGGGGGTTTACGTGCATGCAGGGCAAGTGTTCACGTGGGCGCACGCACGCACGCACACCACACACACACACACACACACACACGAGGGCAAGGACATGCAAAGACACACGTGCAAACACAGACACATGTGCATGGACGGACACACGAATACGATCAAAAAGGGCCTCAGAAGCTTCCCCACAGGAAAGCAGAATCCGAGTTTGAGATCTCCTGTACTGCTCTGATCTGAGACATACCAAATCTATTTCTCAGGAGAAAACAATGAGAAACATAGCTTTAAGATACAACAATTGAGCAATATTTAAGACATTTTTGAGAGCTTTTGTATAGCTCACCAGAGGATCCATCTGAGACATACCAAGTCTATTTCTCAGGAGAAAACGATGAGAAACAGGAGCCATGAGCTTAGATCTCACATCAATCTCATCTATGGCTTATCTCAAAGCTATGTTTCTCGGCACACTTTTTCCCTCCATACGTCGATGAAACGCTTGTTCAGAAAAGGCGATACTGTACAGGTAGATTGGTTGGTTGTTAATCACTGCTAGAGCTGTACAAACTTTCTCTAATTGGTGGTCCTTGGCATATATTTCTTAGTGGGGATCCGCAGGCCAATTACTGTCATTTTGCGGGTCCTTGACATGAAAACAACCGAACAATCGATCTGTGAGAAAAAAGAACAATCACATTCTCTGTTTCTCTGAAGTGGAGGTCAGAGAGTCACAACATCCACTTTCAGAACAAAATTTTCGGAAGGAAGCGTTTCAGAAATTGAGAATGACGTCATTTTGTTTGTTGTATTGCATCTCTCTGACTGCCATTAATCCCACAATGGCCAGGCAGATTTCTACTTGCAAAAGTTTTATGTCAACCTTACTACTACTTTGTACAACTAGGATTTGTAGAGGAAATTGCGTTAAAAATAAATAAAACGTTGTGTTGCTCACTGAAAACGTAATAGCCTACATTGCGATTTTTAACTTGAAATCAGATCATTTTTTTGCAGAGAAAAAAAAAACTCCATTATAGTGCTGAATGTTTGGCGCGCATTACTGACAAGTCAACCAAAGAAAATAGTTTTCAGGGTGTTCTGTTTCTATACCACTGTTTGTGTTTGCTGTCGGCGAAGAAGCGACGCGACGGAGAGTCCCGTCAATGTGCGACTGTGGAGACCTTGTCGCATCATCCGTTATCAATGTCATATTGAAAGAGAGAGAGAGAGCTAGAGAGAGAGAGAGAGAGAGAGAGAGAGAGAGAGAGAATAATGTGTGATTTAGACCAGAGGTAGAAATCAAAGCCAATCACGAGGCTCTCTCTCCACGTATCGACTCTTTTTTGTAAACATCAAGATGAGCAGATTGATTATTGAGAGAAGTTAAAGCAGTGTCGACTGGTTCCTTTCACCTGTCCTTGTCATCTCTCTCTCTCTCTCAGTCACCCCCCCCCCCCCCCCCCCCAGGGGCGGATCTAGACGTGGGCATGATAACATGCAAAACGACATTATAGCAAGATATTTCAAATTAAAGTGCTTATATTGAATATGATATATGAAACTCTACTCTACTACTGCTACTGACTAACTACAGCTGTGTCACCACTAAACCAACAGCATTTCATCATTGAAAACAGAAAACTCTCCGAGTCAGACCTTTAGCTTTATGCATTGCTGCGTGTCTGTTGCAACTTCAACAACAACTAATGTTATTATTGATGCTTTACTTGACTAATAAAAGTCCTGTAACTGAAAATGGTATGGGTGCGACTTCACTTCATGAAGCCGCCCCCCTGCCATTTTCTGCTGCCCCCCCCCAATTGGGAAATGTTATATCCACCCCTGCACCCCCCACCCCCCACAGGCCGGAGTATTTCCTTTCTTCTATGAAACACGTGACAACGACATCGATAAAAGTCCTACCCTCTTAATTGTCAACATGTCGAGATACAACACAACCGAGAGTACTCCGAGCAAAATGAACGCAGCCAAGCCAAGACTTGTCACGTGTTTGTTTTGAGGGTGAAAGTGGGCATACAGAAAGGGACCTCGGGGACGGATTCAAACTTGGCCTTGATCCGTAATGGCACTTGGTGCATTTACTGTATATACAGTACAGGCACCTTTATCCAAGGTGCTTTTACATTACATTCTCCCATTCACACACCGTTTGCGGCGGAAACCATGTAAGGCACCAGCACAATCGGGTGCAATTTGGGCTTCAGTGTCTTGCCCAAGGACACTTCGACATGGAGACAGGAAGAGCTGCAGGATTCAAACCAAGCTCTTGGCTATTCATTACATGCATGAGCGGAGTTGATGCAAGTAAGGCGATCGGTATGCGATATTCAGCGGTCGGTCCATCGGGGTACTCTGATTGTGCGGTTGAGGTGATGACGTGATGGTGATGTAAGTAAAAGACCTTTATAGTTAAAGGGGAATTCCACCCATTTTCAAAAAAATCCTGAAATGTGAACCATTTCCATTTGTACCCTCTCAGGAAAAAGGGTCTGAAAGAAAAAACATTAACATGGTGAAATACATCTCGATGATGTCATCAGATGTATTTCACCATGTTAATGTTTTTTTCAGACCTCCATGTTTAGGGAATACCGAATTGGGGGAACTTTTTTATCATGTCCACACAACATCTCCAAGGCTAATGAGCATTAGCCCGTTCTGCTCACGCACAATTAGGCCATGGCATGGCCTTCTCACGTGCAACGCACAAGTCTGCACTCTACCGAGTCCTGATCTATAGTTACCAATGGCATTCATTGTTTGTGTTTACACAAATCCTCAAAGCTGGGCGTAGTGAAATCAGCACATCTCGGTGGGGAAAATAACAATCCACAGAGGACAGTATGTGTTACAGCCCCACGCGCCGCCGCCGACCAAGACGAGAGCTTCTCGTTGAAGCGCTACATGACCGCGCCTCACATGTCGCGGCTCGCCCCGCCACAACATGCAAATGTCAAGTGACACTCAGCGAGTCTGTGATTAAGACTTAATAGAGAAAAATGGCGAGGCGAGGATATTAACCTAACTAAGGCACGTCAGCTGGTCTCCTCGGCTCGCCCACTGGCACTCACTTCCTCTGGGCGGGGGGCAGGGTGGGGCTGGGGAGTGGAAATGGTATCAGCATGTTTTCAGACGCTAATTCATGGGGTTTAGAAAACATTAGAGTGAACTATTTGCAGTCGACACAGCTGGGACGCAGATTAGACACAGCGGTTCTCCGTCTATTTATGTTCCAGGGAGCAGAATGTGATGCGTTATGACCGCCGCGCAGATTGGATATTTTCACTTTTTTTGTGGAAATCTTTCCCTATTGTATACAATGATACAATATTACAGAGGCATTTGCCTCTGTATTAGGAAATGAGTGTAATGATATAGTACATTAAAGATTCTGTGATATTATCTTTTCATATTTTATTTTCCGTTTAGGTTTTTATGATCTCAATTACACCCAGAAAACCTGGACTTGGAAAATTCATGGATTTTCTGTGGCCCGAAGTTTTCTCTGGGGATTGGAAGGCTTTTGAGCAGCAATTAAAACAGGCAAAACAGTGGAAACAGTGACATCTGCTGGCAAACCCCATTGACACATATGGGATGTGCGTTTCCTCCTGAATGTGATGTCACATACTGTGTGTATGTGACATCACATTCAGGAGGAGCTCTAGTTTGAAAAAAAAAACCCAGACCAGAAAATCTAGTGAATGTTAAAAGTTCCGTTTTTTGGGGGCAATTGAGCTCAGAAAAACAAAGAAGAAAAAATACAAAAAACATTATTTTTAATGTCACAATGTTCATGTAGTCTTTTTTGTTTGCCTGGCATTACTGTACAGTATAGTGCAATAATAATGTGCGGTTGTCACAATATCACTGTTTGGGTAACCAATGCGTTAGAAAGAACTATTTGCAGATACAGCTGTGAAATAGATTCTTCAGAGAGCTACTGTACATGATGGAGATACACTGGACCAGGAGCAATAAGGTAAAAAATTAAAATCCAGGATCATACACTGAGAATAAAAAGGTCTATTGTGTTTACGCAGCAAAACTCCAGGGTGTTATTTTAAGCCTACAACCGATCCCTCACGACAGGGGTTTTCATAAGGTGGTCCGGGGACCACCAGTGGTCCCTGAGAGAATTCCAGATGTAACTCTTTGAGAGCGAACCAGATGTAACTCTTTGAGAGCGTAAAACATGAAACCAAATGGACCCTTGCGGGTCCATTTGGTTTCATGTTTACGCTCTCAAGAGTTAAAATATTCATCATGTGAATTCCACCAAGTCTACACAGCTATAGAATGTAGAAGATTAATGGCCATTTGGTCTGTATGTTTGACTGTTTTGTTTCCCAAATCCAGCCTGGAATTGTGGACAAAAAGTAAAAGAAATCTGGTGTCGGTGGCGGTCCGTGGCTCAAATGCTGAATAAATAGTGGGCCCTGGTATGGAAAAAAGGTTGAAAACCAATCCCTCACGACGTTGCCGTTTTCGAGGGATAAAACGCGGACATCAAATCTGGCTTTAGCCGGGTATGAATTACATATTATACAGTCATAATCCCACCCACCCTCTGACCGAGCGGAGGGCTATCATTTGTCACCGGCAACTACTCGGGGGAGGTCAAATAACCGGGAATTGATCCTGCAGAGCGTATTACCTTATGGAGGAATTCCATACAAGCAACGCTGCTGCTCCGTTTGCACGTGTGTGCGAAGGTCACCGGCACTCTCCCACCCACCACTTAGCAAGCCAGCAGCGCCGTCACCCCGCAGATCCCCCGCCTCCCCCCACCCCACGCCTGCCCCGCCGCCGCAAATCTCCTCTGAAATTTAAAAAATTTAATTTGTCAACATGTTTCTATCATATCCTCAATCACTGTCCGGGTGCAGTGGCAGGGGCCAGGAGGGGAGGGGGAGGTGTGTGTGTGTGTGTGTGTGTGTGTGTGTGTGTGTGTGTGTGTGTGTGTGTGTGTGTGTGTGTGTGTGTGTGTGTGTGTGTGTGTGTGTGTGTATGGAGAGGGGGGGGACGTGGGGCGATCGAGGGCCCAGGCAGCTGCTCTCCCTCTCTCCGATGGGTTAGACGGGACCGTGATTAGGCCCTCACGCTGGCTGGAATTGTCCCGGACAGCCTAGAAATCAGATTATTAACTCTGATACCTCAGACACTCTGTCTCTCTCTCTCTCTCTCTCTCTCCCCCGGACCACGACCACCACGGGCCTAACCCCGGGATTAGCATGAAAATTTTGATATGGGATCGATAAGCAATCTTACCCCCTCCCCATCAACCCCTCTCTCCTCCTCACAATCTCCTGGCGTGGGGGCTTCATTAATCTGTGTGTTATGTTTATGTCAAGGAATTAAGACATCCTCCATCACACATGTCCGTCCGTCCGTCCATCCAGCCTCCCCCCACCCTACCCTGATCCACGTGTTGGTGGCGGCCGCCGTCGGCTGCAGGGAGCATCTCATAGCCATTTATTAAATCAAGCGCCGACTCTACTTACCTCAGAGAAAATTGCCTCCTGTTCCTCTGTACCGGCGTCGTCTCGCAAGGCTCTATACATCAGCCCTGAAGATCACACCGTTTGTTTGTTCGTTCATTCGTTCGCCACACAGGTATATAAACTCACTGACTACACTCAGGCCTTCCACTAGACCAGTGTGGTTTTCACCCTTTTTGATACCAGGGCCCACTATTTATTCAGAATTTGAGTCGCGCCAGACCACCATTTGATGACATTTTAGCCCCACAGACCTAAAGAAGACCCAAACTAAAGATTGCTTTTGTCCACAATACCAAGCTGGAATTTGGAAACAAAAAAGGCAAACATAGATTAAAACGACCATTAATCTTCTCTAGTAGGCTAATTCAGATAAATGTTTTAACTCTTGAGAGTGTTAACATGAAACCAAATGGACCCACAAGGGCCCATTTTGTTTCATGTTCACGCTCTCAAAGAGTTACATCTGGTTAACCAACTGTCCATCACTTAGCCTGGGGACCACCTGGAATCCTCTCAGGGACCACTGGTGGTCCCCGGACCACTGGTTGAAAACCACTGCACTATAGACGCAAACTGCTGTACAGGCCACAGCAGGAGGGAATACAAAAGGCATTGATTTTAGCCTGATTACTGCAGGAATAACCTGACAAAATCAGGCTTGATTGATGTAAACACTTCAGCGCCTCAAATGCCGTGGCCATTTCTTTTTTCTCTTTTTTTCCTATAGAGATTACAAAGTGAGGGGTATTTCACTCCCTCAGATCTCCCGTGTATATATTGTGATCTCTGTCAGGAGGGAAGAAAATTCATCGTTTTTTATAAACGGCCTGTTGTGTGGATATAAGAGTAGCAGAGATAGTCGTTCTACAAGATCACGATGCATCAGGATGTGACGCCGCTGTGTCATCTTGTAGATCTGCAATTGTTTGAAGCAAAATATACTCAAACTATACTCAAAATATGTTGTAACTTGTGCAAGTCTGTCTGTGGATTATATACAGCAATACTAAAGCAATGAAAAGTATACAATTAACAAAGAACGATTGAAACATATGCAGATTCTTTGTTTGCATTCCAGTAGTTTTCACCTACAGGTACAAAGTTTATGTCTGACAACAACACAACGCATCAAACATATTCTACAAACAAATAGTGAAACCACAAAACGCAATTTTTGCCATGTATTATATAGGCCTACTGTAGTACTGTATCAGAGTAATGTCTCAGACAGCTGCGATCTTATCTTATAATCTCATAAGCTCCTTATAATCCAAAGGAATACAGTTTGCATATTAAGAATTGAACCGGAGAGGGAGAGGTGAAATCAACCCGTGGCAAAAGCCGATCAAAATATCAGTCGGCAGACTTGCATAAGTGGAGCGTCTACTACATCTTTATTAAAACTGTTACAACCTGCATGGGGACGCACAACTTACCCTCAGACATGAGTCTCTGTTCCTGGAAACAGTCGCATCTGTGTAGGCTTACCGTATTATCCTGAACATCGGATTGGCATTATTTTACATAATCTCTGTTTGCTGATTCAGCATTCAAGTATTTATAGGCCACAAGTCTTATCAATGACGTTATATGCTCATACAAAGGTAGTTTTTAAGGAGCACTAGCATTTTAAATCGATGGCTTTGAAAATGTTTCCTTTTTATCATTTCTATCCCACGATTTTTGTAACCCTTTTTCTCTCCCATTGCCAATTACCGAATGTGATCCTGGGCTCTACACACCCTCCACCAACCTGGGGAGACAGTGGACTGGCCTCAGGCTTCCTTCAATGCATGAGGAATCCAAGCTGCCTTCTTTTCACCTGACAGAGGGGAGTATCCCTCGTTGGACATAGTGCATGTTAGGATCAGATTATTCCAAATAGTGACTATCCCCTCCACCAGGCGCCCCGGCTGGCCAGTACAGAGCCCAGGATTGCTGCATGTTTTGATTACCTGATGATCTACTCTAGGGGACATGGGGTGAACATGCAAATACCACATAGAAAGGCCCTTTTCCCAACCCCGCCTTGGGAGTGGGCACTGATGATGTGGAGGAGGAGGTGCGCCGGCAGCACCCACAGTGGGAATCGAACCCAGGACCTTCTAGCCGGTGAGGCGACATCACTACTACCACTGTGCTAGAAAATGGGTGAAGTTGTCCTCTAACTACTTAAGCTCTATATACACTTCATCGATTGGAGTCCCTCTGGGGTCTATCCTTGACCCAGTGCTTTTCCTTCTCTCTTCACAGCCGACTTCATCCAAAAATAGCCGAATGTACAGGTATAATAATACTTTAGACATCCCGTATCCTGAACACTCCTCTCCTGAAAACCATGTTTAGTCAGGTTGTCTTTGAAGCTGGTATGTGAACGCCATCTGCGGTAAAGGCTAAAGACTGGCATAATTCTTAAAGTACCGTCAAGGAAAAAGTTGAGAAGAACTTTGATGAGAGGCCAGAAAGAAATGATTACAAATGATAAACAATTACAAAACATCAAGCATTTTCTCATTTGCTGTCATCCGAAAATACACACTGTAAACCTACACTGTGATAGGTGAGGCCTTTTATACAAAATCCCAGTTATTCTAACATTCAAAGGTCATCCATCATGAAACCACGACGCGGGGGCTAATGAGAGACAAAAATGGCTTTCTTTGCAGGACGATGATACCTTATCCCGGAGCGCGAGCAAAAAATCTAAAAATCCCTCGTCAAATTCATAATTGTCCAGACAGCGCGGCGCGTTATGAGATCACTCGGCATAGGCTCTAATATCGCCACTTTACTTACAAAGTGGCAGGCATAAGGAAATAAATATACAAACGGAAAACAGCTTTTTTTTTGCGCAATGAAAGGAAGGCACGCACGTTTGATTGATCATCTGAAACTCAAGGCATGGACGCAGAGTGGACCGGGGCGAAGCAACCCCGCGGAATGGATCAGTGGTCGTATAATTATGACCCATACACAGCGCATAATTAATCTAGCCTGCATCATTAGGAAACACGAGTACCCAGACATGTCATTAAAGTGCTTTTAGTCGTCCTACTGTCCTCTCCATGCCCCGACGTGCCGCCCCCCCGCCCCCTCTCCCCCCGTGCTTTATACCATCTTACGGGCCGCGGTCATTTACAGAAAGAGCACTCATCTGCCGCGCCGTCATGACTCCTCAGATATTGTCTTTATGTCCAATCACCGTTAATGATGGAGGCGCAGGACGGAAGGAAGGGAAGGAACGAACGAGGGAAACGAGAACGCGAGAACGAAGGAAAGAAGAAAGAAGAGAAGAAAAAGCACGCAAGTGTAAAGTTTGACAGTGATGAAGTATTTCTTCAAAGTTGAACTCGCGGGCTATTTTACGAGTTGATGAACTGCATCACTCAGGGATCAGAATTGTGATTAAAACACTGCGGGACTCCTCGACATGGAACTCTTTCGAGGATTGGCTCAGGAGGAGAGAGAGAACGGGACGGGAGGGAAAAAAAAAAGAAAAGAAAATCATGCTGCATTTGCAATTGTGTATTAGCGGGTTCCAAGGTAAATCCAATGGCTCCCACTGCCCTACTCCATCAATGCCAGCGGCGGCTGATAATTTATATTTCATAATTTGTGACGCTAGGCTGCGCCGTGCCGTGATTTCCTTTCACCTCAACCGTAGCCCCCCAGAAATCTGGAAAATGTGGTTATTATTATTGCATCGCACCATGTATACCTTAGAGTGAATAAAGCCACATCATATGCATACATTAGAATTTTCCCGGCCGGCATTAACATCGTGAGTGTTTTTGTGTACTACTGTATGAGCGTAAGGTAAGTGGATCCAATTGGCTAAGAGCTTTGTGGTTTTTCCAGCGGAGAACGAGTGCTTTTAAGTCTGGCCGCACTGCCCGAGTATTATTGGACTCGGGGTCAGGTTCAAATTAATTAAAGGGCTATAAATGCAAAGAGCTCGCTAATGACTGCAATCTTACCTTCCCCAATATTTAATATTTCATCATTAAACGGTAAAATGACCCGATATCATCCTAATACAGTCCCAATTATGCAGCATTGATCAAAGTGACCTTTTCATACTAAGGAGGTGGGGGTGGAAATCAATCCCATGCCTCCCTCCCTTTTTTTTTTTTTTTACACCCTGCAACACTTATTCTCCTCTGCATACGAGAGCAGCTTGTGTGTGTGTGTGTGTGTGTGTGTGTGTGTGTGTGTGTGTGTGTGTGTGTGTGTGTGTGTGTGCGCGTGCGCGTGTGTGCGCATGTGTGCGCATGTGTGTGTGTGTGCGCGCATGTGTGTGTGTGTGTGTGTGTGTGTGTGTGTGTGTGTGTGTGTGTGTGTGTGTGTGTGTGTGTGTGTGTGTGTGTGTGTGTGTGTGTGTGTGTGTACATGCCAAACAAAAATGGCTGTCAAATCACAACTGACCCCCAATGGAAAGCAATCTCTGCATGCTATACATCTAATTCCTTTGTTCCTCCCGGCCATGTAGTATAGTCCTCCGTGTTTTGTTTGTGTTTTTTTTTTGCAACCCCACACCTCCTCCTCCTCCTTCTCCTCCGCTGCTGCCGCCGTCTTCCCTGCCAGACACCCAGCCATGTTAAATCCCAGAAGCCGAGACAGGTGACGAAAACGGCACGGACTTCTCTGCCCATCAAAGCTGGGGAGGAGGAGGAGCCGGAGGAGGACCAGCAGGCCGACCGGCCAGCTTGGGGGCCAGGGGCGGATGTAACATTTCCCAATTGGGGGGGGGCAGGAGAAAATGGTACCATTTTCAGTTACAGGACTTGTATTAGTCAAGTAAAGCATCAATAATAACATCAGTTGTAGTTGAAGTTGCAACAGACATGCAGCATGCATAAAGCTAAAGGTCTGACTCAGAGAGTTTTCTGTTTTCAATGATGGAATTCTGTTGGTTTAGTGGTGCCAAAATTGTAGTTAGTAGCAGTAGTAGTGCTTCAAATCATTTTAAATATAAGCACTTTAATTTGAAATATCTTGGTTTGCATGCCATCATGTTTGGTGGTGGGGCAGACTGGGCATGTAGGCATGGGCATTGCCCCCCCCCCCATGCCCATGCCTAGATCCGCCCCTGTTGGGGGCCAGGATCGAGCCATCATAATGGCTAATTCCTCCGGCTTGGCCTCAGAGAGCAGGAAAAGAAGCGAGACGGGAAAAGTGAAATCGGTACAATGCCTAAACACATTTCGCTGCAGGATCCGTCTTGATTTGGTGTAGTGCTTGACACTCCCCATTTTCTGTTTGACTGGTAACTGCTGATGTGCCTTTTCCCTTGTCAGCCCCCATAGCAGCATGAAACAAGCTCCATGCATTTTCCCCCCTCCAAGGTTTTTTTTGCCAAGTTCGCGCCCAGGCGAGAAATAATGAGCGAAATCCGACCGACGCAACGCTTTAAGGACTTTAATTCAGTTTCGCGTGTTGTTACAGTACAATGTCACCGCAATATCATTGTCCAACCTTTTTGTATTATTCAACCACTTCCAACGTAGTATGGATTTTTTTTTTTTTTGCATGTTAGGGGTCTTAAAGGAGAATTCCACTCCAGAAGGCTTTCTTACCTTTATTTGCAATTGCAATCCTTATTGGTCTTTACCTTATTACCATCGGTACAAAACACATTTTTTTGCTATATATTCTCTCTCCGCCATGTTAATAGTGTGTTGACACTCACTGTTCACACCCTTTCACTTTCACTTTTTTCAGCTGCGATTTAGCCGTCTCAAGGGGGGACATGGTTTATGGCTGAACCACTTCTGGACCAAAGGTGAAAGTGTGAGTCTCAACACACTATTGACATCATGGAGAGAGGTTACATAGGAAAAAAATACATTTTGGAGCAGTGGAAATAGGTGAATTTCAAGACAATCCCATAGCCCCATTATAAGCTTATTTTGGGGTAGGGGAAGCAGGCAATTATGATTTGTTTCACAAAATAACAACTGGACCAGCTTTTGGGAAATAAATCAGACTTCTGGGGTGGAATTCTTCTTTAAAATAAATACTTTCACAAGAAAATAGCAAAAGTATGAACACAGTCTCACAGCAATAGCGTAAGCAAAGGGTTCCGTGGTTCATTTTCATGTCTAAAAGACACAAACAATCGCCATTGATGCATACGGTATATACCATGTTCATAATCTTCACATCAAAACAAGTACAGAAAACATGCATCTTAGCCCCATACAGATAATCTTACACATGCAAACACGATGCAAGTCATAACCTATAATCCCCTGCATCCACACGGTCAGTGCAGCCAGTGCTTATGAATCATAGCCTGTTAATGCAGCACGCTGCATATGGGCTTTGGTCTGAAAGGGAAAAGATTGATTTTATTCTTTATGACTTGCCTGCAGGAACAGTATCTGATAATCCACTAAGCACATCTTAATCAATGCTGCCCTCCCGTTGCAATACCGTTGGCCCTGCGTGGTACAAAACAGAACATGATGGATATAATCTGTGTCAAACCTCTCTCTCCCTAACCCCGAAGCAGATTAATTATTATGATCTTGTGTAAGTCATAAACACATCCTTTTAATTATTGATGCGCGGTATAACCTCCCCACCCCTGAAATGAAATTGAAATTAAATCTGTCTGATTTACTGTCCTGCGTGCCGGTTATACGAGCAGCATCGGTTTTCAGGCCGCGACGCAGAGACCTTTTATATAGAGAGAGGAAGTCGGCCATTGTATTAAAAACGTTTCATTGGCTAAGTGGGGGAGCTATCACGCACTCAAATCAGAATTAGTTCATTTTCACTATTGCAAGGCGCATGGCGCTCGACGTTTTCAAGGTGAGCCGCTTGACAGGAGGGGGGGGGGGCAATCGGACTGCATGCCACGGAGCCGGCGGTGGCCATGACAGCTCTCCAGAAATCAAGTGTGGCACTCTCATATGAGTGAAAATAATGGAATCCTATATGTCTTTGAGCATGTCAGCATTCGGCGGCACCGCCAAATGTAAAGTGACACCCGGTGGAGGCTGAGAGGTTGGAGCTGAAATGGGAACAGGGGGTGGTGGGCTAGCTGCCATTAAAAAGGTGCCCCTGGCTGCATGCGCCTTGTTGGCTGTGACCTGGGGGGACGGGGCTTGCATCAAAAAACACCTGCATGGTGCCCATATCTCCCACCAAAACGCCCCTCTCTACCATCTACCGTACTCTACTGTCACCTCTGGTGTTGCACAGCAAAATCCTCAGTGTTGATTTAGCTCAAGAGTCTTAAAATGGGCACGGATGAATGGGTCCCGTTTGAGAACTTTCACAAGTTATGGATTGAGAAATTGTCTTAATGGAAAAGTTACACAGTATTCCTTTAAGGGTAACTGTTGCTAGAATTGCAAATGTTACACTCCAGGGTGTGATTTAACGTCATTTCATGCGCTTCTGCAGTTCCGGAAATATCGCCAAGTGTGCGCTGACGTCACGTTATACACATCTTAATTCGGTCAGATCTCCAGGCCCTGCGCGATGCAGCCCAACACGGACAAAGCAACCGCCAAGAAATATAATTACACACCTCCACGTCGGGGATGAGAGGGTGTGTGTAATCATTACAGGAGTTGGCTGTGGCTGAAGGCTAACCCGGCCCTGCATGTAAAAAACATTTAACTGGAACCACTTAGACAGAGGATGTCCTTTTTCTTCTTCTTCTTCCCCATCACCGGTTTCCCCTTGCACTGTAACACATGTTAAAAAAACAACAACCCCCACCTCCCTTTCCCAGATACAACACCCGAAACCTTCATCCTCCTCACATGACTAAGCTATTATACCCCCCAACCCTCATCCTCTCTCTTCAATCCTAATCAAAGAACGCGGGAGATGAAAAAGGTTTTATTAATAAATTAGAAAAATACCCCTCCCATCCCCATCTTCATCCCCCCATTCAGGAAAAAGATGGGAACTAAATGATTACTCCCAAAACGTTGCCCCGATTCCTCTCTCTCCTCTCCCTTTTGCAGACCAGGGGCATCTGGGCTGGGCGGGGACAGCAGGAAACGCGTACATCTGGAAGCTGTTTACCCTGCGCCGATTAAGAGACGCGCCGCACGTATGTACCACCCGCAGTCACTGACTCTGGGGTGGGTGGGGAAGGGGGATATACAGTATGTGCGTGTAAGCAAGGCATGTGATTTTTCCTCCCCCCTCCCCGTCTTTTTTGGGGGGGTGAACGTGTGTTTTGAATACTTTTTTCCTATGTAACCCCCCCCCCCCCACCCACCACTAATACGCATTCATTTATATGCTCTTCCCTATATAAGATATATAAGATACATTCTTAGGAAATTTTCATCATGCTAGCAGGTATTTGGTTTTACACCAATACACTCACTGCCTGGCATGGTACACTTTCTGGTATCTCCGTGTGTGTGTGTGTGTCTGTGTGTGTGTGTGTGTGTGTGTGTGTGTGTGTGTGTGTGTGTGTGTGTGTGTGTGTGTGTGTGTGTGTGTGTGTGTGTGTGAGAGAGACACAAGACGGAAACGTACTGCACGGCTTTTGTGAGCCACTAAAACTTCAGCTGGTTACGAGTCAGCTAACCGAAACAGCTGTGACCGCAGTTAGTTGGTAAGAAAATAAATGAAATAAAATAAGAAAAGACTGAAAAGCAGCTGACATTCAAACACGCCTTTATAATGTGTGTGTGTGTGTGTGTGTGTGTGTGTGTGTGTGTGTGTGTGTGTGTGTGTGTGTGTGTCTGTGTCACACAGCCCGATGCTGTGGTGGACATGAGGTACTCAATCCAAGCGCAATCCCCTTCATAGATACTATAGGGATGAATTGATACCCGATACCAATGTTTATGACACCAATTTAGCTGATACACCTATATCAGTGGTTTTCAACCTTTTTGACACCAGGGACCACCATTTATTCAGCATTTGAGCCACAGACCACCATTTGATTACATTTTCACCCCAAAGACCTAAAACTAAATAATTATTTTCGTTTTGTCCACAATTCCTGGCTTGATTTTGCAGTGTAAAAAGGAAACCAAATGGACCCGCAAGAGTCCATTTGGGATCATGGGATCCTTTAAAAGGATCCCAGGCTAATAAGCCTCATATGGATACATTAATTATACTTGTATTTATCCATACGAGGGTCCATTTGGTAAAGGGGGGTTACCATTTTGCCTGGCTCCAAATTGCTTACTAGAAACGCCACTGACGGCAGAAATGGGACACAGACAGGTTCGGCGGATACTCTGACGAAACCCCCAACACTTAATGACTGAAGCCTGGTACACACTTTCCAAACAAATGTTCGATCTGTGTCCGATGTCTGATTGCTTGCAGTTTGATTGCTGCTCCGTTTAATTTTCAACGGGAGTCACGTGGGTTAATCAGACAGGTTTGTTCGATGGGGGGAGGGGCAGAACACTACCAGCAGCAATCAACAATCAAACACAAATGTTTGGTCAAACCATGTGACTCCCACTGGAAAAGCATTGTGGTGGTGGCCTATATATATAAAAAAAAAGAAAAACACATATGATCAAATTTTGTTGGACTGTGTTTGATGTGTGAATGAAGCCTGAGACATATCAGTCGGTTCCTTTAAAACGTTAGTTTGTTCAAGTGGTCCGTAGCTTTGTTCAGTTTTAAATTTTGGCCCACTCTGTATCCGAGTTCGACACCCCTGGTTCAGAGGTTTACCTGCGGTTGACCGTGGTGACGGGGTTCGCATTAGTCTTTGAGCTGTGCATTCTGCTTTCTCCCACTCGAAACTCACAAACAATAAGCAGGAGGCGCTGACAGGAAGTCAATGCGCCTCGGACAAACGTTTCCCCGTCCGACAAGTAACCCCCCACCCCTCCCCGCTCCCCTCCTCCCCCAACGCCGCCGACACCCGGCATATACCTGGGGTATGTATGCGTCACATGGCCGCCAGGCTAGACAAAGGAGCCTCCGAGCCGTCTGCCCCCCGATGGAAGCTAAAGGGAATTCCAGCGAGCTGCTGCTCAGGGGCGGATGTAACATGTCCCATTTGGGGGGGGGGGGGGGGCAAGAGAACATGTTGGAGGGGCAAAAGAAAATGGTATGGGGGCGGATTCATGAAGTCGCACCCATACCATTTTCGGTTACAGGACTTTTATTAGTCAAGTAAAGCATCAATAATAACATCAGTTGTTGTTGAAGTTGCAACAGACACGCAGCATGCATAAAGCTAAAGGTCTGACTCAGAGAGTTTTCTGTTTTCAATGATGATATGGTGTTGGTTTAGTGGTGCCAAAATTGTAGTTAGTAGCAGTAGTTGTGTTTCAAATCATTTTTTTAAAATAATATAAACACTTTAATTTGAAATATCTTGAGTTGTTTTGCATGGCATCGTGTTTGGGGGGGGCAGACTGGGTATTTGGGGGGGCATTGCCCCCTCATGCCCATGCCTAGATCCGCCCCTGCTGCTGTTGTGTCAAAAGACAGACACCTCCGTGCAATCCTGTGCTTCTCTGACAAAAGACTGATGCTATCGAATAAAAAAACAGGGGGCAGCTGCATCCATCTCGGCCCGCGAACATCAGCCGCAACTCGGGCCATGGTTCTCTTCCTTTTCTACAAAAGGAAGAAGATGGAGAATGTGTGCGAGGAAGAGGCGAGGCGTGATAGGTGTTCTGAGTCTCTGGCACCATAAATAGCTAAGGTTCTACTGTATCAGTGACAGCTGCAGGGATAAACAAACCAACGGTTTATCCGAAAAACACCGAAAGCTTGGCTAAAAGGATGACTTCCTGTGTGTTTTAAACCAACGTTCATGTTTTAGATTGTTATTGTGTTCATGTTTTTTGCATTTGTTGCTTTTAGTCTTTTAGTCGTTTTTGATGGAGGGGGGGGCGAGGGCATTTGAACATGATCCTAAATATGTATTTGTAAAGTGAATGAGGCAGCACACCCCACTGCACTTTACACTGCATAATAGGCTCAAAATGGCGACTTGTCGCATTCAGGAGATGCTGTAAACATTTGTGGCCAGATGGAATTTCCTGGGGTTTATTAGGACTGTAGTAGATGATGAAAAAAATCGCTTTAAAATTTTGTAAACAAATGTGTATTTTGAGCCATGTTCAAATGCCCCTGCCCCCATGTCAAAAACAGCTAAAATCACTAAAACAAAAGAAAGCAGCAAATTAAAACCAATTAACACTCTAAATAACAACCTAAAACATGAGCCTTGCTTGAAAAAAACTAAAACAAAGTCCTTTAAGGCTCTTACATATTCCAGGGTGAAGTGATTTTGGGTGAAATGATCTTCACAGGCGGTGTCGTTTTTTCAGGGTTGAGGGCCTCAGTATGTATGAGCCTCAACTTGAGGCTCATCAACAACCACACTGCAGTGAAAACCCTTTCACCCAAACTCACTAACCCCTGGAGTATGTACTGTACGTATAAACAAACCAACGCTTTATCGGAATTCAGAGCCTTATAGTGGGAGAGTTGCGATATTGAGGGGTCAGAAACCAGAGCGGAGCACGTGACTATACAGAGCCTCTCCGAGTCCTAACTGCAATTGGAAATACATTGTTTTCAACGGCGCAAATAAGAGCTATTTTAGGTACGACGTATTGTTCAGTTACGACTACCGTCTCTGTAATGTTTATGTTGTACTATTATTAAAGAACAACTGGTTTTAAAGTCATTAAAGCTGGATTAAATACCTAAGTCCAACGCATTTCTGCATACTCCTACTGCTACTCCTACCCCCCCAATAGCAGACAGTCTCGCGGGACGCCCTGTATCGCAAGATCGTCAGTTGCTAACAGTGTGTGTGAATGGGGTGCTGTTGGCTCTATGCTCCTCTAGCAGCCCTGCCGCATAGAAGTGAACGGCAGGGGTTGACACTAAGGTCTCCGAGGCACTTGCCCATCGGGCAAGTGCAAGTCAGGTTCTACTTGCCCTCAAGTCATGGTTACTTGCCCCCCAAAAATATATTGTAAATTTTGCATTTAAGTTTAGTTGCTACTTGGGTGCTTTCCCTGAGAGGGTTCCAGGTGGTTCCCAGCTAAGTTGGTTAACCAGATGTAACTCTTGAGAACGTAAAAATGAAACCAAATGGACCCTTGCGGGTCCATTTGGTTTCATTTTTACACTCTCAAGAGTTAAAATTCATCATCTTAATTAGCCCATAGTGGTCACAGACCCAGTGGTCCCTGACCCCAGCAAAATGGTAGTTTGGAACCAAATGGACCTGGGAGAGAGATAGGTAGAGATAGCTAGAAAGCAGGGAAAGACACAGAGGCAGAGTGCAATGACTGCCTTCAAGACCATTTATCTTGTGTAGTGTTATAGTGCACCAAGTTGCACACTTGCCCGATCGGGCAACCAGGTAGCAGTCTTCACTTGCCCCACCATTTTTTTACTTGCCCCGGGCAAGCGGGCAAGTGTTAGTGCAGTGTTGTTTTCGTTGACTAAGACTAAGACGAAAATGCTCGTCAACGAAGCTTTTTCCAAGACGAAGACGATCCAAAGACTAAACGAAAAGTATCCTCTAAAGACGAACTTGAAGACGTACTGTAATGGACACGTTCGTCAACGAATCAGACGAGACGAAAATGTTAGGGCGGGACGAACGGAAATGAGATCCAATCACAACTTTTCTTTTTGTGGGACTAGTTGGGAAGACATCCAATCAGAACGCTTCCCAATGCGTTATCATGTTAGGTTGATCGTCAGCATGTTGGATGGAGGAAAAGCTCACGATTGGTTGCACAAACAAACAATTCTTCCACGATGCGAAACTGTGGCACGCACCAGGAGTTTTTACTACTTTACTACGGAGGAAACACCCGCAGCCTACCCCCCCAGAACACCACGTCGTTTCATCAACACTATTTGTCTAGCTGAACCGCGCTGGTCATCTCACTCGATACAGCACCGCCGCGAGAAGCCACAGCAGGCAGCCCAGAGAGCAGCTCGAGCGCACCGGCTTCGGCAGCGAGCAGCCACCGGCTCCGTCCATGTCCGTATAGCGCTGGTCCAGAGCTCCGCCGCCCCTAATGCGAGTCAGAGTGAGAAGCAGCGGAGCTTCTGCTGCTGTAGACGGACATAGACTGAGCCTGCAGCTGCTCACCGCCGATGCAATCACGCTCGGACCGCACTCTAAACTGCCCGCTATGGCTTCCCACGGCAGCGCTGCACGGAGCAAAACAACCGAAATGGTTCAGCCAAACAAACAATGCCAATGAAACGCAGCGCTCTGAAAAATAGGCTGCAAACGTTTCCCAATGCGTGCCACAGCCCTGTCCCGCAGAACACTTGTCTGCATGACAGGGGCTTTCAACAGGTGGTCCGGGACCACCAGTGATCCCTGAGAGGATTCCAGGTGGTCCCCAGCTTTTTTTAACCAGATGTAAATCTCTGAAAGCGTAACCATGGAACCAAATGGACCCTTGCGGGTCCATTTGGTTTCATGTTTACACATGAAACCATTCAAACCAAAGCAAAATAAATCTTTAGTTTTGGGTCTGTGGGGGCTAAAATGTCATCAAATGGTGGTCCGTGGCTCAAATGCTGAATAAATAGTGGGCCCTGGTATCAAATTTTGAAAACCACTGGTTTATACAACCAATCTTGCTGTTTGCCTCCATGCAACATGCAAACTAAATGTGCCTGTATAATCTGTATGGCATGTTGAAAGCTCGTAAGAGTAAAAGTGCAATAGTAAGACTAAACCTCAAAGACTAAGACTGAAAGACTAAGACTAATAAAAGACTAAGACTAAAAAAAGACTAAGACTAAATAAAGACTAAGACTGAGACTAAGACTAAATCGACGTTGATATTTTGTCGACTAGACTAAGACTAAAAAAATGAATTTCAGAAGACTAAATGGGACTAAAAGACGAAATATGTGTTACTCAAAAGACTAAGACTAAGACTAAGACAAAATATTCTCAAACAAACAACACTGTGTTAGTGTCAAGCCCTGTGAACGGGAATATCACAACTCTCCCCTATAAGGCTCTGATCGGAACGACGGTATCTCTAGCCCGACAAACAGCCGACCTACAAGCCCACAAGCGTGCCGCACCTCTGCCGCCATGCTGCGGGTTATTGTAGATCTGTTATTTTCGGCGTTGAGGGAGCATAAATTAGGCACAGGCACACACAACCAGGGGCGGATTGGCACATATTTTCCCACCGGGACAATTTTGCCTTTGCCAGGCCACCCTGGGGGTGGCAGCTGGTTAACCAGATGTAACTCTTTGAGAGCGTAAAAATGAAACCATTTTTACACCCTCAAGAGTTAAAATATTCATCATCTGAATTAGCCCAACTTAGTCTACACAACTAGAGAATGTAGAAGATTAATGGTCATTTTGATCTGTATGCTCCAGGCGAGCATCTAGCACATTCTAGTGCATTTTGGAAGTGCCACTATTGCATTTTGGATCTTGTCCAGCAGGCCACTAGGTGGCGCAGGCCACCGGGAAAACTCCCTGTACTCCAGATGGCCAATCCGCCCCTGCACACAACTTGCGCGGCAGTGGGAGGCTGACTGACGTGCTGGCAGACGCTGATGGCAAGCGGCAGCCGGGTTATTAACGGCGAGGCCCGGGATGAGCCCCGAACAGACAGGATGAGAGATGACTCTCATGGAAACCGAGTGGAAAACCCGAGTGCTCGACGGCCGAGTAAAGTTTTATGCAAATCAGAGGCTCAAGACACAACCGTCAACGCTAACATATGCGTGTCACCGCATCGCGTTGAGGTGTTTGCTAATTTCCAGCCCCATTTTTAAAATTCCATTTTATTTGTCCTCATTGATTTTGCGGGGAGGAGGAGGAGGGGGGGAAGAGGAGGATGGGAAATAGGCCCCGGCCATCAAGAGCTTCAGGAATGAAACGCTGGCACTGACCTGTGCATAGATAATTCGCCATGAAAGACGATCAATAAATAACAAACACTCCCTAATCAGCCCGGGAGCTGACAGAATGACATTCCATTATCCCCATCTGGGCCCAGTGCAGTCAGAAACAACCAAACCTCAAAGGGCGAGGCGGCTTCCCCCGCGTGCGCCGCACGGCTGTCTCAACCTCCAGGCCACTGGATATGTCACAAATACAAACACACAATGCAACATGCAAACAGCAGGGGCCAAGTGTGTTTTATCACTGTCAGACTGAAAAAAGAAAAGGACAAAAAAAAGATTATGAGACCAGGGCAGGTTCTGTTTGCATGTGCAAGAGAGAAAAACACAAAACAAAAAACAAACAAGAAAACAACAACAGTGAAATCCTTGTGACATGGTTACTATTAGAGCTACAGTTCAAGGACATGTTAGAGTAAAGGTTAGGGCTGAGCAGTGTTCTATCTAATGCAGCGAGTCGCTCAAAAGGAGCGACCCCCGCCGTGTTAACTTCCCCCGGAAATTGCCATTTTTCAGCCATTCGCAATGTGGCACTCCCCTGCACAGCCTGCAGAACCATTTTCTTTCTACCTTTCCACTTATATAACTGCTTTGTTCGTTGAAATATATATATATTTTTTTTCTGAAAATAAGAGTGAACAGGTCAAGAAGCTAGTGAGGACTGAAAAGGGTTGTTTCACTCATGGGGACTGTAAATACAGCAACTCCTGCAACTCCAGCTGATAGACTCTAAAGCGTAGGTTTCGCCAACCGGTCCCAGACTAAGAGCCACGTTTTTCACTGTGTTACGGCAAAGAGCCACATCAAATGGTCACAACGGTTAGAAAACCGCTGCAACGGCCGTCACGGCCGTCACGGTCGCAAATAGAAACATACAGACATGTATTTTGAAACAGGGTTTACAATCCAAAAAAGTATATGACATTCTCAAGAGTTAAAATATTCATCATGTGAATTAGCCCAAGTCTACACTGCTAGAGAATGTGGAAGATTAATGGTCATTTTGATCTGTATCTTTCACTGTTTTGTTTTCTCTGAAATTCAGCCTGGAATTGTTGACACAAGTAAAGGAAATCTTTAGCTTTGGGGTCTATGGAGCTAAAATGGTGGTCTGTGGCTCAAATTCTGAATAAATGGTGGGCCCTGGTAGAAAAAAGGTTGAAAACCACTGGTATAGGGAATGAATGACTGCGCCATGAGTTCAAGCGTTTTTGACAGCTTCATGTGGAAGGCCCTTAAGAGCCGCATGTAACCAGCTGAAGAGCCGCATGAGGCTCACGAGCCTCAGGTTGGCCACCCCTGCTCTAAAGCGTATAGGTTTCGCCCAGTATGCTTCCACAGCGCATAATGTCATCGTATTGATTATGAAATAGTCAACATAGGGTAACAGGGTAATTCATTTAGGTGTGCATGTGTAACGCCCGGGATTCGAACCCGGGTCTCCCACGTGAAAGTCCAACATCTAAACCAGTAGACCAAAGGGACATCCCCTTGGTCCGGGGGCAGATACTAGACTTTGGAGGCCATCACGACAGAGGCTGTAGCCACCTGCTACACATGCATGGGCAGAGCATCAGTATTCTATCCATATCATCAGACTGGATATTGTCTGCAATTTTGGGTATTGTACTACTGGCATATTGTAAGAGTTTTTTTTTTTAAACCCATCTGTATTGACAAGCAGAGCTTAAAGGTAATATAGGCAACTTCAGTGTGCACAAAATCAGTGTTTGTAAACAGATTTGAATCTAACTCCACCTCACCTCCACTCTCATTATGAAACTGCTGGAGACTGCTGCGCTGGGATTGGCTAGAACGGTGCCTAACCCCCACGCACTAGCACCGCCTCGCCATGGACCCAAGGATTTGTTGACAACAACAAAAGTTCTGGAGGGTCTGTAGGGCAATGCAAGTGTCTGACTGCAGGGAAACAGCTGTAGCAACAAGGTAGAAGCTATAGCTACAGTATATACAGTATTTTTTATTAGGCTAAAAAAATCCCGATATACCTTTAAAACAACTAGACCAGTGTCATTAGGAAAATATTTTTTCCTTGAAAAAGTAACACCGTCAACATGGGAGCTGAGTAGTGGTTAGAGCTAAGGTTGGGGTGAGGGTTCAGAATAGCAATAAATTCAATGTTCATCAATGGAGGATCTGCAGAAGAACAGAAACCTGTGTGTGTGTGTGTGTGTGTGTGTGTGTGTGTGTGTGTGTGTGTGTGTGTGTGTGTGTGTGTGTGTGTGTGTGTGTGTGTGTGTGTGTGTGTGTGTGTCGAGCGTGCCTGCGTGCATGCTGGGATTTGACACTGTGACAGCAAAGCCACTGGGGTTCGTCTTAATCTGTGCACCATATTGTCCGTCACTTCCATGTAGAAATGTAAACACGCAAAGCACAATGAGCAAGGAACAATTATCACCCTGTGTTTTTTTGGTGGGGATCAATGTACTGTGTAGCAGACATAAGCAAAGCCTCTTAACAGTGTTTTGTTATACAGCCGAATACACGTAACAGCACAATGATTACGCCTGGATAAAAGGATGAAAGTCTTTATTCTACGTTTTCTGTCTACACGTGAATCCTATAGTGTCCCTGTGTTCTGTCCAGTGTTGGTCAATATTACTTAGGAAAGTAACTTCTTTACTTTACTCGTTACCCCTTAGACAAAGTAATATCATTACTTTACTTATTACTGGAATCGAAGAGTAATATATTACATATTACGTTATTACCGGTACTTTCCCAAGTTCTCAACACCGCCTTTGAAAAAAAAATAGAGATGTACAACATAATCTGTTTAGCGAGCTCTTTTTAGAACTGAATCCAATCCCACAAACTGCACCCTAAAACAAAGCCAACAAAATCTGTCTCTTTGACTTTTTAAACTTTTTCACAATTGTTTTCAAAGACAGTTGAGGTCTTGTATTTAAAAATAAAATACAAAATGAAGCAGCAAGCGATTTGTAGTGTGCATAACTGCGCAGGATGCAGCATGTGGACTGGATCTACAATCTAGTGCACATCTCTGTTGTTACAGTACCTGTCGATAGCTTATAAATCTGTTCTATTTTTGCATGCAACAAGCTCAAATGGACCCTAGCGGGTCCATTTGGTTCACATTTGTATCCTCTAAGGAAAAAAGGGGTCTTAAATAAAAATAATTAACATGATGAAATACATCTTGACGATGCCATCAGATGATTTTTTTTAGACCTGAATTTTTAGGAAATACAGAATTGGGGGAACTTTTTTACACAACATCTCTAAGGTATATTAATGACATATTAAAATGTTGAAAATGGGTGGAGTTCCCCTTTAATAATAGTGACTAGGACCATGTGCGTCACCGTTATTGACTGTTACCCCTTTTGTGGTTGGGCCCTGCGCTTGAGCCTCTTAGCGATCACATGAACACTCAAGCTCACGCACACTCACACTTACAAATGTATTGTGTGTGTCCTGCACGTGCACGTGGGCGCATGCGTGTGTGTGTGTGTGTGGTGGGAATAAAATGTCTCATCCGAGGGCTCTCGTTTCAAATCGCCATCCCCGTCGTTATTCGCGCTCATCGACATGAGCAGCCCCAGTTTCTATAAAGTGCCAATACCGGGCCTGCAATCGTCTGTAACTGAAAATGAGTGCGGGGTATCATGTTCGGTGCACCCACGACGCGCTGCGCCAAATCATTAGGCAGGCGCCTTTTTATTTAAAGATAGGACGGAAACGGCGAGACCATGACTCATGCCTCCTCTCGTTCTGCTGCGCTCCATTTTAGAAATTAAACATTCTTAATTAATGTAATGGACCTAATGTAGCGATGCTTCCTGTGCTCCTCAGCCTGGAACCCTCTCCTCTCTGTAATCCGAGGAGCGCCGCCCGCCTGCCCGCCCGCCGCACACACAAAACCAAAGGGGCACGCTGGAGGCAGGGCCGGATTTAGCCAGCCCTACTAGGGTGGGCTGGAAGAATGGCAGGGTGGGCAACTCCGAGTTTTTCATATGAAGCAGTGGTTTTCAACCTTTTTGACACCAGGGCCCACTATTTATTCGGCATTTGTAGCCACGGACCGACATTTTAGCCCCACAGACGCCAAAACTAAAGATTTATTTTGACTTAATCAACAATTCCAGGCTGGATTTGGGGGGAAAACAGTCAAACATACAGATCAAAATGACCATTAATCTTCTACACTCTCTAGTTGTGTAGACTTGGGCTAATAAGACGATGGATATTTTAACTCTTGAGAGGGTAAAAACGCTTTTTACGCTCTCAAAGAGTTACATCTGGTCAACCAACTTTCCACCTGGAAAGTTGGTTAACCAGTGGTCCCAGACCACTGGTTGAAAACCACTGTTATTACCTTTCATTGGGTGGGCAGGATGCCTGTTTGGGTGGGCCCTGCCCACCCTTGCCCCCCTCTAGATCCGGCCCTGGCTGGAGGGCGAATTAACGAACGATGCTGCTGCCATCGCCGCCGGGCCTGGGACGCGCTCCGCTCGCTTCCCCGATGACATCATCCCCCCCCCACCCCTCGGGGTGGACGGGGCCGTCTCATTGGCCGACTCGACGGGGGGGAAGCGTGGAAACAGTACAGTTTGGTTATGGTATCACCGACTGACTGACTGGCCGCACTGCTACAGTGCTAATTATTTAAACGTGTTTCGCAGTTCACAAATAAACAGTAGTGTGGGGGAACCGCAAGGCTAAAACCACTCGCCGTCCAAGAAAAACACTGTACTGGTAGAGAGGCCGTGTATATATATATGCACACGCAGTATCCAGTGACTGGCCCAAAGTTTTCCGGCATGAATATTTCAGGCTTGAGGTTTGATTATTCAAATGGTTCAATAGTAGCTACTCTGGTTTCATTTTCTATTCTCTATCCACGACTTTCTTGTATGCCCCGTAAGTCTTTGCGTTTGCGCTGTTTCTTTCTTGCCGTGTTGCCAGGTTTGAAACAGAAACAAGTGGCCGGGTCTATGAAGGCCAGCACACATGAGAATAGCTGATCTACAAGCACACCGCGACATTGTGCGGTTGTGTGCCTGTAATTTAAAAACACATTTAAAACATTATAATAAAACTGGTTGTCCGCAGACATCTACATACTGTATTAATGGGGAAAACAGTGGTAGCAAGGATGCTCAAATAAGCAACTACTGTACACTAGAATTAAGCCCAAAAATATCAACCAATAATTACCAATAACTACCTACCAATAACTATCAATTCAAACCAGTTCAAAAACAAGTCACAGTTGCTTATACTAAGGAGACATGGCGACACTGCGTGAAGGGGGGCATGAGTGTTGTGTGCTTTGGTGGTTCTTCTGCTACCACTCTCTATCTCTCAGTCTTTCTCTCTGCTTTGCCGTGCTCATGGGGGTCAGAACGAGTTTCAGTCATGGATCACACAGGGGCAAATAATGAAATAATCCCAAAATGACACTGGGAAATTGCCGGATGAGAGAGTCGAGGGGAGAAAAGAGTTGCCACTTGTCAAGCCGAGGCCCCTCTGACTCTATTCTACAGCACCATACATCTATCTGCCATCTGAGAGAAGTCACATGGCATACCAAAGGAGAAGACGCTTATGCTGTGTATATTTGTTTGAGACAGACGCACGGTTGCCAACTTGGCACATTTGTCGCTTTTTAGCTTTTTTTCCAGACCCCCCCTAGCGCCAAATTATTGAAAAAAAAAATTGTTGACAGACTTCTGAGATGAAACCCTCGTTATTCACCCTTTTCCTACTCTGTTAGAATCCTCCTTCCATCCAGTGTAAACAACAGAGTACAGAGTACATTTGGGGGGGGGGGGGGGGCAGTTATCAGATGTTCCAGTTCCGTGGCCCAGTGAAATCGGCATGAGACACTCTTGCGCTCTTACCACCAGCACTCATTTCTAGCAGTATAGAGGATGGTTAGAAGGAAAGGAGGAGGCACAGGGGGGGATCTAGTCATGGGCATGGGGGGGGCAAGTGGCCTTCTAAATGCCCAGTCTGCCCCACCAAACATGATGGCATGCAAAACAACCCAAGATATTTCAAATTAAAGTGCTTACATTTAAGATCATGTGAAACACTACCACTGCTACAAACTAACTACAATTGTCACACCACTAAATCAACTGCATTTCATCATTGAAAACAGAAAACTATCTGAGTCAGACCTTTAGCTTTACGCATGCTGCGTGTCTGTTGCAACTTCAACAACAACTGATGTTATTATTGATGCTTTACTTGCCTAATAAAAGTCCTGTAACTGAAAATGGTATGGGTGCAACTTCATCGATGAATTGCACCCCATACCATTTTATCCTGCCCCCCCCCCCCCTCCCCAACTGGGAAATGTTACATCCGCCCCTGCGGAGGCAGATGACGGTGGGTGTGTGGGGTGGGTTGGAGGGGGGTTATGAAAGAGCAAACAAGAAGGCAACGGCCACTCGCTGACTTAACCTCTGTCATCGGACCAGCTCTGGTGTCAGCGCGGCGGGGATCAAATCAAGATGAATGGGGCCTATCCTGGGCACCCTCCGCTGGTAAGGCGCGCCTCATTGGGCCCAATTTCATCAGCCCCCAGTAAACCGTAGTAACCGTTCATATAGAAAGATTAATAGAGCGTCCGACCGGCCGCATGCCCGCCCGCCCGCAGCCGCGCGAGGAGGAGGAGGAAACGCGGACGCATACAAATAGGTTCCCACTAAGCCAACAGGCAACAAAAAAAGGAGGGACTTATTACAGTGCAGCGCGGCAGGAGGAATGGGTTCGGTGGGGGTTGTAGAGGGGAGGCACTTTGATGCATAATTGATAAAGTTCCTCGGTGACATGTTCAATTGCGGACTTTATTGTTTTAATTGTGTTACAACCCGTGTCACTGAACCACCGTCTCCTCCAATGCCGGCTGTGGCCCTTCGTCCCGCACGCCGCCAATCCCCCCTGGGTGTCAATGAGGGTAGAAATTGCACCGTTTTGCGGCTCACATCACATACCGTATACATCACAATAAGTATTCTAAATCAAGGTGGTCTCTGTGGTCTGAGGCTAAGCTACAGGATACATACTGCACATAAGCAAAACCTTTATGGAGAACAAAAACCCTTCAAAAACCTATTCAAAAAGGAGAGCAAAATAATCACTTATTTCAAAGCTACTCAGCTCCCTATAATCTCTATTTTGTAAATGTTAAACGGCCATTTTTCTCCCCCGTTTCCCTGCAGCTATGGTTCCTGCCATGGTGTTGACAAGCTTATGTTGATGCTGTTACAACATCCCTTTATGGTTTGGGACCTAATCTTGTTAATGGTTTAAGCTGTTCTGTGCAGTGTCGCGCAGGCGTGCATGCGTGTGTGCGTACAGTATCTGTGTGTGTATGCGGGTGTTGGGAGTGTTTTGGGAGGGGATGAGTTGTGCATCTCTCTCTCTCTCTGTCTCTCACTCTGTCTCTCTTTCTAGAGAGAGAGAGAGAGAGAGAGAGAGAGAGAGAGAGAGAGAGAGAGAGAGAGAGAGAGAGAGAGAGAGAGAGAGAGAGAGAGAGAGAGAGAGAGAGAGAGAGAGAGAGAGGAAGGCTTATTTGGAAGGCATGTTTTTTTTCTCCTCGCTCCCCACTTCACACCTACAGTACAATGCGAGGTCTGTAAATTAAATTGTGGCCAGGTTAGAAACTCCACTTTCCCTTTTCAAGGGCAAATTCGTTGTTTTCTTGTTTCTCTGTAACATGATTAGAAAACGAGGTTGCTTGGCTTGTAACACATCTCCGTGCAGCGGTGTTAAATGTGACCCTGGTTTAGCTTTTGCTCTCCTCTCCTCCCCACCATGCTTATGGCAAGAGAAGAGAAGAGAAGAGAAGAGAAGAGAAGAGAAGAGAAGAGAAGAAGAGAAGAGAAGAGAAGAGAAGAGAAGAGAAAGAGAAGAGAAGAGAAGAGAAGAGAAGAGAAGAGAAGAGAAGAGAAGAGAAGAGAAGAGAAGAGAAGAGAAGAGAAGAGAAGAGAAGAGAAGAGAAGAGAAGAGAAGAGATATTATGGACATCTTTCTCCTCTTAAGTGCCTCAGGCGTTTAGCATATTAAAGCCGTGCATCTTGGTCACCGGAGTCAATACTGTAGAACTCTAAATCAGAAAACCAACAACTTACTGTATGTTGCATGTACTAACTATATATTGTCTTCTAATTTATTATTGTAAAATAATATAGTCAAAGGAACCGACATTCTTAGGTTTACCCAGGCACTGTATCTGTAATATTCACTATGTTATCTGTACAAGGTAACACGAAAATGTTTGACAGCTACTAATGAAGCAACCTATGTTTACCATATTTTGTATACATGTTTTAATACTCCCCCCCCCCCAATACTTTAGTTTACATGTGTTATTTTATAATGTTGCTTTAAAGATAAAGGAACGTATGAGCGTATCACCACAGATAGCTGTAACGGCTACACTACTCTAGCTACTGTATACTTCTGCCACGCAATGACGTGTTGCATTCCCATGTCACTGGGAAAGAAAACAAATACAGGGATAATTTAAACTGAACGTCGCTGCCAAGCGAAGGGAATACCCTGACCTCACAAACCATTATACATTTATATACAGTACACAAATATACACAGAATCATCAAACCAGATGAGACTGTGTGTGTTTTTTTTTTCTCCAGGCTCACTGTCTCACTGTTTGGCCTCTCCAACATGACATTGAAACGCACAGAGTGCAAGAGCTTCACTCTTGTCCCCGGGCCTGCATTAATCAACTCAATAAATAAGTGGCACACCAAAACCATCAATTACAAACACTTTCATTTCAGAACAAAACATTAATCAATTCAAATGTATGTACTGATCCTGGGGGAGGTTGGGGGGGGGGCAATCAATGTGAACTTCTTATGACAATTAACAGAGCTTTAGCGGCCACTCAGAAACCCGCTGACCCATCAATTATACTGTCTGCGTCAGACTGTGTGGCACTATTGACACCCAACATGTACTGTACATACTGTACGTACGGTATACTGTACAGTAAGCATGTATGCATTTGTACCCGTCATTCTCCAATGCTAGTAAAGCAAACATTTTCCAATTCTATAGTAAAGCAACTCTGATTATATACCCTATTGGCCTGAATATAAGACTATGCTTTTTTCCCAATGGAAATATCCCAAAAATGGAGTCGTCTTATATTCAGGGGCTATACTATTTGACATTCAATGTTCTTTTTTCTGTAAACGGGTCTTGAAAAATGAGGGTCGTCTTATAAACGAGTCATCTTATATTCGGGACAATATATATATATATATATATATATATATATATATATATATATATATATATATATATATATATTATATATATATATATATATATATATATATATATATATATAAACAACAGAACAGGAAATTATATGACACACACACACACACACACACACACACACACACACACACACACACACACACACACACACACACACACACACACACACACACACACACACAACACATATACACACACACTCACTCTGCAGGGAGCAGACATGGATCAATTCATATCACTTATACTCAATTATACAGAGACGCACGCGCAGCCGTACACGCCACGCACACATGTGACAATGTCTTCGGCAGAGAACAGACATGGATCAATTCATATCAATTATACATGCTATAAGCATGATGTGTTAATTCTGGGGGACTACAGTGTGTGTGGCCACGTGTGCTGGACTATATACAATATAGTAGAAATAACAAGAATTACAAATAGCTTTTAAAGGGGGAAAAATAGAAATCCTACAATGTTAGAGTAATGTAATGTTCTACTCTCAAACAGAAACCTTAGGATTGTGTTGTGATAAAGTGCAATCCTGTAATAGTGCAGGGGTTGACACTAAGGTCTCCGAGGCACTTGCCCATCAGGCAAGTGCAAGTCAGGTTCTACTTGCCCTCAGGTCATGGTCACTTGCCGCCCAAAAATATATTGTAAATTTTGCATTTAAGTTTACTTCCTACTTGGGTGCTTGGGTTCCAGGTAGTCCCCAGTTAAGTTGGTTAACCAGATGTAACTCTTGAGAATGTAAAAATGAAACCAAATGGACCCTTGCGGGTCCATTTGGTTTCATTTTTACACTCTCAAGAGTTAAAATTAATCATCTTAATTAGCCCAGGTCTACACAATTAGAGAATGTAGAAGATTAATGGTCATTTTGATGTGTATGTTAATTTGACCTGTTTTGTTTCCCAAATCCTGGAATTGTGGATAGCTAGAAAGCAGGGAAAGACACAGAGGCAGAGTGCAATGACTGCCTTCAAGACAAATTTATCTTGTGTTGGGTTATAGTGCACTAAGTTGCACACTTGCCCGATCGGGCAACCAGGTAGCAGTCTTCACTTGCCCCACCATTTTTTTTACTTGCCCCGGGCAAGCGGGCAAGTGTTAGTGTCAAGCCCTGTAGGGGAATAAATTAAAATGAAGTGTTCAGCCTCAGTAGTTCATGTACAGTAGGACACAGGAGTTATAATCCCAGCCATAAATCAGCCGTCAGTGTGCTGCTGACTGAAATCAGTGTCAGCCCCGCATTTCATCCAATCACACTTCCCAGTCTGCACATGGCGGTACATTTCAAATACGACTTCCTCCAACAATTGATTTCAGCGAGATCTGGGGTTTTCAACGGGTTTTGACCCAGGGACCAAGTATCCTGACTACAAGCAACCTGGGGACGTTCTGGGGAGGTGTTCATGCAACATTCCATTGTTATTTTTTTTTTGATAAACTCTGGCCAACATTTTGGCAAAAAAAAATAAAAATAAAAAGCTTTCTGTAATTGTGTAGATGTAAGGTAAACAAATTAATGCAGCTGTTTAACAATAATGTAAATCTTTAGAGTCTAAAATGACACCAAATGGACAAGTATTTCTGTATTTCAGTAATGCACTCCCTGCTTTTTATCTCCATGCTGCTTCTCTACTCCAGAAAAGCACCGTCTCTCGACTCGGTAACACTACCCCTACCCCTGTGCATGGATTTGTAGACAGCTTCATGGTGCCACTTCCCGGTGGAACCATGGGGAGTTGGAACTTGTTTTTGCCATTTTGGTTTGGATTATGTAATGACTTTATTCTGTTGCTTCCTATTTTTCTAAGGACAGTAAGAGGGCCTTGTGAGTGGTTATGGTATACGGCTGGTTTGTGTGGGTGTAATAGCTGGTGTGGTGTATGTGTGTTCGCGGATTGGTGTGTGTGGGTGTGCACATGTATAACTGTTCATGCTGGTGTGGTCATGCAGGTATGGTTGTGTGATGGTGTGTGCGGCTGTGCAAGTGTGTGCATGTGGATGGCTAACTTGATACGGGCATGTGGACGTGCGTGCGTCCTGGTGTGTGCGAACGGACGTGCATGTGCGAGTATGGGCAGATGTACTCATGCAGGCAGGTGTGCGTGCTGGTGGGTGCAGGTGTGTGGGTGTATGCGTATGGGTGTATGTCCTGGTATGCGTGTGCATGTATGTATGCAAGTTTGCTGGCTCATGCATATTGTGGACTATTTGTTCTCTAATATGAGTGAAATGACAGTATGTAATACCATTCAATATAACAATGATGGCGAATGAGGACGATAATATATTCCCTTTTGGTGACATTGATGATGCTAGCCTTGAATCTACTGTTAATCACTACCATAGGGGTGACCGTGATACTATACACAGTCTGTACTCAAAATATGAACTCTTTAACTTAAAAACATTTGAACATACGGAATACAAAATCCACGAACTAGGTAGCGACCTGGATCCAGAAAATAACTTCTTCAATAAGGGTACCCATACTTGTGAGTATTACACCGATGAGCAATTCAATGAGGTCAAACCAAATGGTGCTTTTTCAATAATTCATTTCAATAGCAGGAGCCTGTACAAAAACCACAAAGAGATTGAGGGATATCTGCGGCAATTTAGTAAATTCAATGTTATAGCAATCTCCGAAACTTGGTTAGGAGTAGATAAAGGCTATGATGTAGGGATGGAAGGATATGACCTATACACGGAGGACAGGACCCATTCAAAATCAGGGGGTGTTGCACTATATGTCGATACTGCTCTAAGATGCAGTATAATACCATCAATGACAACCACCATTGATGGTATCATGGAATGCTTATCCATTGAAATCAATGTACCTGAATCTAAAAATATAGTTATTAGCTGTGTGTATAGAACACCCGGATCATGCTTAGACTCATTTAACCGGAACCTCGAAAACATGTTTGGTAAAATTAATAATAAAGTACACATAATTACTGGCGACCTCAATATTGACCTCCTGAACCCCCACCGAAACGCTAAAATCGACAACTTTATAAATGAAATGTATAGTAATGGACAATTCCCAATCATCACCAAACCAAGCAGGATTACAGCAGACACCGCTACCTTGATTGACCACATATACACAAACACATTAGAATGTCAAACCACAGCCGGCCTACTTATAAACAACATCACTGACCATCTTCCCGTATTTTGTTTTTTCTTGCAACTTAAAAAGGGAAATAATACCCTAACGCACCCCCAAAAGCTGACTAGACATAGGACACCTGACTCCGTTGCTGCCTTAAAGCTGGACCTGAATACTCAGACTTGGGATGATGTCTACGCCACTGAAGATCCAAATCTGGCGTATGAGGCATTTCTAGCTAAAATACTTACGTTATATGATAAACATTGCCCATTAAAACAATCTAAATCCCGGAATAAAGTTAATCATGACAAACCATGGATGACTAAGGGCCTCGAAAATGCATGTAAAAAGAAAAACACATTATATAAACTATACATGAAGCACAGGACTAAAGAGGCAGAAAAAAGATATAAAATATATAAAAATAAATTATTTGGCATTATTAGGTACAAAAAGAAGGAATACTACCATAAACAACTGGAACAGCATAGGAGTAACACCCAAGGTACATGGAAGATACTAAATAGTATTATTAAGCAGGGCCAGGTAAGTATTGACTATCCAAATCATTTTTGTAAAGATAATATTATCATTAATGAATATAAGGAAATAGCTAATGAATTTAATAATTTCTTTGTAAATGTTGGGCCTACTCTAGCAAATAAAATCCCACCGCAGAGTGACTGTGAAGGCCTAGATGAAAGAATAATAAAACAGAATCCAAATTCATTTTTTATTAGCACGGTGCAGGAAAGTGAAATTTTAGAAATAGTCCAACAGTTTAAAAATAAGAAGTCAACTGATAGCACAGAAATCGATATGGCATTGATCAAAGATATCATAAAGTGTATTGCTGCACCATTAACCTACATTTGCAACCAATCATTTTTGACTGGGGTTTTCCCAAGTAGCATGAAAATCTCTAAAGTAGTTCCTATTTTTAAAAATGGAGATAAACATAATTTCACTAATTACCGACCTATCTCTCTGTTGTCACAATTTTCAAAAATCCTAGAAAAACTGTTTGTGAAAAGACTAGACAATTTCATAGACAAACACAATCTACTAAGCAATCATCAGTATGGCTTTAGATCAAATAGGTCCACCTCTATGGCAGTAACGGAATTAGTGGAACACATATCAACAGCAATTGAAAATAATGAATATACAGTAGGGGTCTTTATAGATTTAAGTAAGGCATTTGATACAATTCATCATGACTTGCTTCTGAAGAAAATGTATAGATATGGATTTAGAGGTATAGCAAATACATGGCTTAGAAGCTATCTCAGCAATAGACAGCAGTTTGTAAAAATAAATAACATTCACTCGGAAAAGCAACACATCTCTTATGGCGTTCCTCAAGGATCTATTCTTGGACCGAAATTATTTATCATGTACATAAATGATATATGTGAAATACTAGAAAAGCTTAATTGTATTCTTTTCGCTGATGACACTAGTCTGTACTGCTCAGGAAGGAACCTCGAGCAGCTCCTGGTAGCAGTGGAAAAAGAACTCATGATCGTTAAAAAATGGTTTGACATCAACAAATTATCACTAAACATAAGTAAAACTAAATACATCATCTTTGGAAATAGGAAAATCAATAAGCATATTAAAGTTAAATTTGCAGACGTTGAGATTGAGCAAGTGCCAGATACTAAATTCCTAGGAATTACAATAGACAACAAATTAAATTGGAAAACACACATAAGCAACCTAAGAATCAAAATCTCCAAAACAATAGCTATACTGTACAAACTGAAACCAATTCTGGATCAAAAATCACTACACCTTTTGTATTGCTCCCTCGTACTTCCACACTTCAGTTATTGTGTGGAGGTATGGGGGAGCAACTATAAATCCAACCTTAATCCAATATTCCTTCTCCAGAAGAAAGCGATCAGAATTATTAATCATGCCAATTATTATGCATCAACTAATCCACTGTTTATTAAATCCCACATGCTAAAATTAGATGATCTGGTTGACCTCTCTACAGCAGTCACAATGTACAAAGCACATCATAGACTACTTCCAACCTGTGTCCAGGAGTTGTTCGAGGTTCGAGAGAGCAGTTACAACCTCAGGGGATTGGCTATCTTTAAAGGTGCAAAGGTAAGAACAAACAAAAAAGGAAGATGTGTCAGCATTAGAGGTGTCAAACTGTGGAATGCACTGGGAAACGATTTAAAAAGCTGTACTTCAATCAACACATTTAAAAGATTATACAAATCTAAAACATTTGATAAGTATAGAGCATTGACATGACACAGCAAATACTGCAAATACAATATACATCTATTTATATACTATTTATTACTATAAAATAAATATATAAACCTCAATTCATCGTGTGATTTTGGATTCCCTGTGGTCAAATCGGTTTTCTCTTGCCGTCTCCTTCTTCCTTCTCCCTCTGTTCTCCTCTCTTTCCTCCTTTCTCCTCTCTTTCCTCCTTTCTCCTCTCCCCAACTACCTTCTCTAATGTATCCCTTTTATGCGTGTGTGTATGTACGTGCTGGTGTGTGTGTGTGTGTGTGTGTGTGTGTGTGTGTGTGTGTGTGTGTGTGGGCGTGCGTATGTGCGGCGCGAGCATGCTCGTGGCTGTGCACCTGGGTGACTGCGCTTTTCTTTTGTTTTGTTTTGTTTTTTGTTTTTGCTTTTTTGTCTTATGTTCTTCTCTCCTGACCTAAGTCCCCCCAATGTGTTGCCACATATATAGTTAAAAATTCGCCAGTCTGAATGTGTCTAGGGATAGGCAATAATAAGCCATTGGCTTCAGCCTAATCCCTTTTGGTCAAAATTATCCGTTGTATGACTGTCAGATGCATGATGCCATGTAATGTAACTGTATGACCAAATAAACTAAACTGAACTGAACTGAACTATCAGCTATGGACCTCTATGCTATCTTTATATGCAAATAAAGGAACGATAACAGATATCATTTGAGAAGAGAGCATGACTCTACTTTTAATTATTCATTTTTTCTTTACTTTCTCATTCCCTCTCCCTCTCTGTGTGTCTCGGTGTGTCTCTGTGGCCCCCCAGTGGCCTCAGGGTCCTGATCTCATGTCAGAATCAGCGTGTTGGTAACCAGAGTTCACACCGCCGCGTGTCTGCCTGCATAATTAGAGAAGTAAAGCAGGGGCCACTCTCTCTGTGGAACAGTGTTGCCAACCTGGCACATTTGTCGCTATATTTAGCTTTTTTTTCCCAGGGTAACCAAACGGATAACCAAATGGACCCTTATAGATCTGTAACTCTTTGAGATCTTGAGATTTCATTTTACGCTCTCAAGAGTTAAATTATATTCCATCATCTAAATGACCTAATTTAACACATTTTCAAAATATAGAGGAATTGCTATTTTGACCTTTTTGACATTTTGCCAGGTATTTCTCCTAAATTAGTTAGAGAGACTAAACTCAACATGAAATGGTGGTCCTCCGTGGCTAAAATGCAGAATAAATAGTGGACCCTGGTATGAAAGTGGTTGAAAACCCACTGCTCTAGTGCATTCTAGTGCATTTTGGAAGTGCCACTAGTGCATTTTGGATTTTGGCAGTTGGCAACACTGCCGTAGAAAAAGACAGAGCCGTCCGGCCTCTCCCCCTCTTGTGTCTCCCTCTTTTTCCTCCTCCCTCCCTCCCTCCCTCTCTCCCTCCACCCGCCGTACGCGGCTTAATGCGAGCGTGTCATGGCTATAACAAAAGGTGAGCGGAAGATGGTAATTAAAAATGTAAGTGGACAAGGGGAAGGGTGGATACACCTCTTTTAACAGCAGAAGAAGGGCAGAGAAAAGGGGCTGCCGCTTGCATGGCTTCGCTTGTGGCCGACCCAAACGTGATGAGCCCCCGACCTCTATCCTTCGTTTTACGACGGTGTCGCACGTCAGGCCTATTTTTAGACGCACGGTGAACGCCCGACCGACCGTCGTGCGGCGGAGGATTAAAACGTTATCAGAGCTGCAGGGTTTTACTCTCCAGAAACAAATGAGTCTCAGGTGCAGTGATTTGACGACTCCTTGTGCGTGGCTGTGACAGCATGCGTTGTCTTCTTCTCCTTGTGACATTGCCTGGTGTTGAGTTCTGTCATTTTGCCAGGAGTCACGGAAAAGCAAAAAAAAGTGTGACTTGAGACTATAACCAGAGCCTCAATTAATACACCTTCCTTAAAGGGGAATTCCACCCGTTTTCAACATTTTACTATGTCACTAATATACCTTAGAGTTGTGTGGAATGTGGAAATAATTCAAAGTTTCATCCCATTCATTCTTTATTCCCTAAGGCATATTGTCACTGTCAGACAGAATTTCATTTATTTATTTATTTTTGTAAATTAATCCCTAATTTTATATTTTGTTGTATATGGTGTGATCCTAAAACTTGCAAAAATAGCACATCAGAGCTGGCAATTTTTGAGAGATGTACACATTTGTGTACCATTTTAACCCATGCAGCGCTAAAGACATGCCCAAAATACTAAACTGGGAGCCTAGGTCTACAGTATCGAAGTCTCTTTATAGGTTTTAGAAAATTATTATTAGCATTAACAACAACAACTACATGAATTATCTCCTAAAAAGTAGTATTTTTGGACATAAACAATTTCTATAATTCTACAATTACACACCACTGTGTTGTTTTTAGGAGCAAAAGGAGCTAAAAAGGATGAGCTTACACAGTGAATCTGCATGACCTATTGTGTTACATTATCAAAATTTTCATTTTCTGTATTATTCATGTATGTATGAATACTCTATGCATGCCTACTGTATGCAGTACTACAGTATGTCAAAGTGAGATCTCGAATGCATCTATTTTTCGCTCTCCTTCTCCTCCCTCGATTCTGGCTGGCTCCTGTTAAAAGAATCGGAGAGAGAGAGAGAGAGAGAGAGCCCAAGGAGAGGAAAAAGAGCTGTGTGACCTGGAAGTCTGTGCCAGCCCACCAGAGTCTATTAAAGTGATCGCTTAAAGTAGCACCTAAATCATTCAAATGATGTAAACACTTTGTTGTTATTTGCCTTCATCCTACACGGTTTGGGGTGGGTTGGGGGGGGGACCGCCACCCGGTGTGGTCTTTTAAAGAATTACCTGGACCATTTACATAAGCGCCAAGCAGGCAGGCAGGCGGGCGGGTCACGGTCGGGACTATATTGGATCTCTTATGTGGGTCCCTAAATATAATTTGGGGTGTGGGGGGGCCCGGAAAAAAGCTCCGCGACAGTGTTTTAGGGAGTGATAACAACCTCTCGCATTTACATATACGTTTACTTTGTCTCTTGTCACAACGTCTTAACCTCTCTGTCCTAGTTCTAGCCGTAAATGAACCTGTCTTAGATGCCTTCACACACACACACGCGCACACACACACACACACACACACACACACACACACACACACACACACACACACACACACACACACACACACACACACACACACACACACACACACACACACACACACCCATCCACTCTTCTCCTCTTCTTCGTCTTCTTGTCCTCCTTTCCAAATTGCAAGCCTATATTTTCTGGAGCTCTGATGCAATTATGCCACCTCGATTGCCTTTTGCTGTGGAAGCGGGCGATGAAAAAAAAAAAAAAACAACCCCGCGCACAAAGCCAGGCTTTTGTGTATCAAGAAAATAAAGGCCTGAAATTGCCTCGGACCATCGCTCTGTCTCTCTCTCTCCCTCTTTCTCTCCCTCGTTCTCTCTCTGTCTCTCTCTCACACACACACATACAAACAAACTTGCACCCGTTGGGGTCGCACACACGCGCACACACGCACACACACGCACACGCACACACACACACACACACACACACACACACACACACACACACACACACACACACACACACAGAGAGACAGCTCGGTTTCCCCCTGCGATGGGACAGGATAAAAGTCGACAGTTTCTATTATCAATAACAAGATAAAATACAGAGGTCCTTTATCTCTTAAAATGTAAATTTATACAAGCGGCGGCACCCCTATACCTCCAATGCTGTAAATATCTAACGGCGCTTAGGACCTGCACAACTACTACCACCACTAGACTCGATTGATTTTTCCTCCTCCTCCTCCTGGTTGCAACCATCTGCAAAATCTCCAAGTCTGGCATAATATCAATGATGAAATTAAAAATCCTCTATTCCCGCTAAACCAAGAGGGAGATCGCCCCCCACCCTCCCCACCCCTCCCCGGTTCGGGGCTGTTTACTCTTTAAATTATATGATTGATTTCCGTTAAAGTTATTTGTTTATTTCAATGTTCATATCTGCTTCATCTAAATCATTTCTCAAGTTTATTCTATTGATTTCCTCGGGACCTTGGCCTCTCTCTCTCTCTTGTGTTCTCTCTCCCTCTCTTTCTCTCTCTTTTTTTCCTTTCCTTTCGCTCTCGCAGTAACCTTGCCTTCTTGCCTTAACCATATCAGCTTACTCTGAAGCTCATTTACATGAAATAGGCCCTAAGCCACTGAAACGTATCGATTTCCTCTTTTTGCACGTTGGTGCCCAATCCCTAGTTATTTGTGATGAATGCCCCAACAGTGTTATGGTATTAAAAGTCTCGGGGAAGAAGGAGGAGGCCTTTATCTTGTTTTGCATTCGTCTAGGTCACAACGCAGCCCTTTCTGAAAACTAAACTCGCAGCAACACAAAACTCACTAAATTGCATACATCTCTCTCTCGAAAAAAAGCTGGCATAATTACCAAGACATGGAAGTGTGATCTGGACCTCGCTGCTCCGTCTGTGCCGTGTGTGTGTGTGTGTGTGTGTGTGTGCGTGCGTGCGTGCGTGCGTGCGTGTGTGTGTGTGTGTGTTACAGAGAGAGGGAGAGAGAGAGAGGGACAGAGAGAAGAAGAGAGAGATGTGATTTAATTTTACCAAGTGGAGTCTAGACGTTACAAATTGCTGGCAGCCTAAAATCAGATAAGGGTTGAATGAGGCGAGTGAAAAAAAGCTCTGACATGTTTAAATATTATGTTTAACGAAAGGCGAAACATTATCGTTAGGCGATTGTGATGTTTATGTCGGCCTACATGGTAGATAATCATTATTTAATAAAAGTGAACATGCAACATGCTCTCATCTCTCTATATACAGTATATATTTCTGATTGCAGAGCACAGGTTATGTAATGGCTGGTGCCCAAACGGTTCATTTAGGCCATTTTGTTTTGAAGTTGCAGCCTCCAACAGAAGGATCTTAAGTTTCCGAACCAATCAGAGCATCCCGTCTCTCCAGGCTATGGGATGGGATCCCTGCCTGCATCACTTCCTCCCCATGTCACCAACGTGCAAATTCATTTGTAAACAAAGTGACAGAGAGACGACGCAATTATTTCTAACCTATACGCAGTGTATATGTTAGCATAGGTTTAAACCGAGTACTACACTGTCTGGATGTCATATTGAAGGCGGATTAAATACCGACTTGACTCTAATTACAGCCAGCTGTGTTTGGAGGACAACGAGTGAGCTTAATTTCTATTGGCTTCTATTGCTGTAGGCGTCATCTCTCTACGTCATCACAAAGCACATTTTTTGTTTCCAGGAAGAAATTAAAATTTGATTTTTATGGACTTTATATAAATATGCACAAAAAAGTGTTGTTTTTTTCCCCTTGGCATGCATTGTTGGGTATGGTCATGGATGCAGTCTAAAAGTGCAAAAAAAAAAAAAAAAAACTATCTAGAGTATTAATATAATTACCCTATTGGCCTGAATATTAGGCTATGTTTTTTTTTTTTTCCCCAATGGAAATATCATAAAATAGGGAGTTGTCTTATATTCAGGACTATACTATTTGATATTTAATGTTCTTTTTCTGTAAATGATTCTTGAAAAATGGGGGTTGTCTTATATTCGGGACAATACGATAATATAGTATTAATATAATTCATTGTACTCAATTTCAAATTCAAGCACTATACTGTAGTATCAAGCGCCTTTGTCAACCAGCCACCTCCGTTCTATAGGAACAGCAAGTATACCGCTACTACACTGAGTCTGACCCCACTATTACCAATCACACACACAGTCACATCATGTCACTACAACCAAGCCTCCCCATCCCTCCGATAGCGTTCAATAGAAACAGGCTGGGGATTTATGCAACAACACAAAAAAGCCACACAATATCATGTGAGATTCTCCCATATAACCAATGACCCAGGAACGAGGGGGCCAATCAAATCCAGCCTGTTTACGTCCTGTTGGGTTTCTCTCTCTCTCTCTCTCTCCCTCTCCCTCTCCCTCTCCCTCTCTCTCTCTCTCTCCCCTCCTCTCTTTGATCCCGGTGCAGCTTTTAGATAATGCTAATAGATCACAGGCCAACGGGACGGAGCAGGATAATGGAGCTTTCATTGCAGCCTGATTAACTTGGCTGTAGGGTTCCACCTCACCCCTTTCGGCATGATGGCCCTAATTAATAACGATTGCTCCCCCCCCAAAATGTGCAAATGGAACGATAAACGAAGGACCAACTAATTAACTGCAACCATTTCTACTAATCATTAGTTAACATCCCGTTTTGTCATCATTACACTGATGCGTGTGCAAGGGCAGATAAAACAGGGTCAGCCCTTTTTCCCCCCTCCCCTCTTCTTCCTGCCCCCTCCCCATAAACCCTGACAGCCATATTTTCTCCCTCCTCCCATAAAGAGAACCAACAAGTAATTAAAGTGAAAGCTGAAGTAAGGTCTGCAAAGTTCCATCACTTAGAAATTCTACTGTATACGGCGGGACAGCTATAGCACCACGCAAGGGGGAAGGGGAGGAAAAAAATGCTGGAATCATCCGGTTCAGAAGGATGTGATTTTGTTTTAGCCCCTGTCAACAGGGGGAATGAAAAAAAAAATACAACAGTTACAGAACGATTTTTTGAGAGAGGCCGGGGGCCTGTCAGCACTCGGATTGTTCCAAGTCCTAACAGAGAGGGAGGGAAATCAGCGAGCAAAAGGGGTTGAGATGCTGCTGTTTTTCTTTATGGCCGTTGCAGGGCCGATGCAAGCCCTTTTTTTTCCGAGGATGCTGATGAGACGCGCTGTTCATACTCTTTTTACGTGCTGCTTTCCCAGATGCTGAGGAAATCGACAGGGCTCAATGATGAATAGGCAAGCGTCAGCCCTGCCGCCAATCAAAAAGTTAATAGTCTGTCCATCGAGGAAGGGGGTAATGACCCCCTGGGCTTCAACTGCACATCTTTCTCTATCTCTCTCTCTCACACACACAGCTCAAACTCAAATGGTTTTGACTTTGTCCGCGTGCATACAGAAAGCCATGCAGGCAGGCTGGCTGGCTGGCTGGGATGTTGTCAGACTGTGCGTTCGTTGTGTTCTCCGTCAATTCTAATTCTCTCGCTCTGCCTTTCTCCTCGATCAATCATTTCTTCATGTCAGGGGCTGGGGAGGGTGTGTGTGTGTGTGTGTGGGGGGGGGGGGGGGGGGGGGGGTTACAACTATCCACATTACTTTGGACGTTCGACAACGGAAGACGAGCAGAAGAAAAGTTGTGATAAAGCAGATGAGGTGAGAGGTTATAGTCGGTAATGTTTGAAACCCCGAGTTTGAAAGGCCAGAGCACCAAAACGCATCCGTTTCTCTACTGAAACTGCTGCCGTGTATCTTTTAAATAAATATACGCATGAACTATGTACAAGAGAGTGTGGATATTTCCTTTCTTGCATTGATCTTCAACTAGGGTAACCAGATCCAAACTGTTCATTTGAGGGACAGAAGTGTTGCATGTGTGGGACAAGTGGAGTGGGGAAACAGGACGAAATGTAGCAAATTATTAACCACTTGATGTTAATATTCCAAAAATACTTCAGGATTTATTAATATTAATTAGGGCACTACAAATTATTAGGGCATTTTGAACATGATGCCTGTCAGTCACAATGTGGGACAGAGTCTCTATTTGTGGGACGCTTGAAAAAGTCTTGGAAATGAGGGACTGTCCCATGCAAAAAGGGACATCTGGTCAGCCTATCTTCAACAAATCTGCTCCCATCAACTGCTGAGACTATGAGCTGGACTCCATGAGTGGAGTGGCGCCTTCAACTACAACGATTACAGTCAGGCCTGAAACACAATGAGGGTTTTTTGGGGGGAAATTTTGGCCTATGTCTGTTTTGTTGTTCCCTTCTGTGCCCTCAGCTATGTGCTCCTGCGTTGTTTTCCCTGACCCCTCTCTCTTCTGCACGTTAAACACAACACATGGATCAGCTCAAAGCTCAAGGCACACTGTGTGTGTCAACGACGGAATTGCAAAGTAATCTTGTTATAACCTCGGCCGAGGTTACGGTGGCCGCGCAGGTGATTAAAATCGCCTCCAAAAATTTCCAAAGGAGCCATTATTTATTGGTGCATGAAAGACACGGTGCCGTGAGAGAGCGGCGGCTCCCTTATTGCTAATAATCCAAAACGGTTTCGGCCCCGAACACTATGTATGGTAATGAAAAAACTGTCGATATGTACCCTTTTGCAAATGGCCTGATTTACTAAAACTTTTATGAAGACAGTAAATTTCATGTCTTATTTTCTTGATCCCTTCTCGAATGGCGTGAGGGAGGCGGAGGGAGGGGGGAATCAATAGCAGCTCTTCAACGTAAGGCCCTGAATTTTGTCAGCCTCTAATTATTATCTGGGCTTTGTGAGGACGATCTGGCGGGTAATTGCGAGTACGGGCGTCTCGCTGTCAGCCGCAGGTCCTGCAGGGAATGATGTGGCTAACATGCAAAGCGCCGACGGGCTTAAGTATAATCTGTGGAAGATCACAGCGTCCATACGGATGTTCACCTTGGCAACGACGTCGAGGCGATTATGATGGCCTTGACTCACTATAGGTTCACGTTTCGAGGTTTGTTCTTTACTAGATTTCTAGCTCAGTTTGACCACAAACCATATAAAAACCCATGCTGTGTTGACCGGGGTCCCCCAGGGCTCTGTATTAGGCCCGGTTTCCCTCTAGATTAAATATCTTTGCTGCCAAAAGCCGATCTACAAGCTTGTTTGTGTGTCGCCTTTGCGTCGCAACATTAGCTTGCAGCTCTGCTGTTCTGTATGTGTGTGTACATGCACGTGAGAGGGAGATTTTTACACATCTCGTGAGTGCGATTCTCACCCGATATGTCCATTGTTAACGGTTTGTGTGGTCATTGAGTGCGATGCAGCTCATTTACAACCAAACAAAAGAGCAACGTGTGAAGAAAAAAGCCCTCCGACCCCCATCCGGGCCTATTGATATTGTGCCGGCCACATCATAAAGCTCAATAATCCCCTTTGACTGGGAGGTTAAGTGATGGAATTCATTTAGATGTCCCTGACTTAATCATGCACAAAACAGGCTTTATTTATTTATTTTATGAATTTTCAAAGCTCCTCCCGACGGCCGGAATGCAATTAAAACTGATCAATATGTAATTTAGGGCCGTCTGACAGATGTTATTGTTCTTTTCTTTGTAATTTTCTAGACATATTCTTTCCCCTCAATACTCTGTGCCTTGATTACAGTCAATGCTTTGCACAGGCATTTTATTTTTACTTTAGCAAATGCCCTGCACAAAGCACTTTTACCATAGTTATGCTATGGGTTTACACCTCAGGGTTTTTTTTAATACAGTAGAAACATAGACGTTAACTACGTACAGTACAGTAGGATCCCTGGTTAATAAGACAAATATGCTTTAAACCATTATGATTTCCCTCTATAACTACTACTAATAAAACCGCCATCAATGTTTTATTCCTTTCATAGATAGAGAATATTTCAGTCAATAGGGCAATATAGATGCTCCGGTCACAATTTGTTCCAGCCCCATTTATGGAAGGCGTATGATGATTAAAAACAATGCAATACTTCCTAAGGCTAGCATCAAATCAATATTGTATATGTACTTTTTTATTAGCATTGTGCATTCCATATAGTCCATAGGGCTGGACCACACGTGGACATATGACATCATCAGCATGCGACAGGACCAGTCCCTATAGAGTGAGAGATTTGCTGCATTATCTAAAAATCGGGCTCAGAAATGAACATCTACCATGTATATTTTCAGGAAAGAAAGTAGAACAGTATTACTGAACTTGGCTTGGCTACCACAGACAAAGTTGCACAATGCTACAGTGGGATTTTGAAGACAGCTATTCCAACACACCATCATCATTACTAACCCTGTCCCTAACTTCACCCCTGGCACGTGACCATGTATCAGGACAGGGCCGAGCTTTAACTCTATACCAGCCAAGGATGAGTTTGGCCGAGTTAGCCCCTCCCCCAAAACAAAATGGCCGCCATTTTTTAAAGCCAAAAAAATTGGCTGGGAAAGAGTTAACATGTTCCAATATGTCTCATCGCTAAATGACAAAATAACAACATGGGCTACATGCTACAGAGCAAGCGATGTCAAAAACCATGAACTAGTACTGCACCGAGCATTGAGGCGGGAGAGGCAGTATACATAGCGCCGCCCCATTTCCCTGCCTTTGGGCATTGCACAGCGGCAACGATGCCAAGGTGTCAAAAGATAACATACATAAACAACAAAGTTGTTGCCACCAATCCAGTCATCATGTCACAAATCACAACAGCAGTCACAACGCGCTAGACGTGTAGATCTAGCAAATCTAACAGAATTTCAGAATTCCAGAAGCAGAAACAGCCACTGAGCACACACCTTTTGGGCTACAGCTTCAATTACATTCACAGCTTATACAATGCAGGCAGCAGCATTACAAAAGTTTTACTGTACCTTGAGTTGTCTTGAGTTGAGAGCGTTGTTTTGGGCATGCTGGGGGTCTGCACCAGGCTCCGGCAGAGTAGTCAGTTAAGTGATGGCCAGGGTCAAACTTTGGAACCCACGGATAGAGCTGCTCTCTGTAGTTCATCCTCCAGTTCATTCACCAGTTACAGGTGATCCTCCGTTCACTAACTAGCTAGCTCGCCAGTACTTATATTACATGCCGATTGATATGTTGTACGGCACATACTGTAGCATTCTTGTGTATCGCAGTGGCCACTAGTGACCAGGTACTTGTGTAGAGTGGATTTCAGGGCCCTGCATTCACAGCTGCACAGTGTTGCCAACTGCCAAAATCCAAAATGCACTAGTGGCACTTCCAAAATGCACTTGAAATGCGCTAGGTGCTTGCCTGGAAGGGTATACCATTAAATGACCATTAATCTTCTACATTCTCTAGTGTAGACTTTGGATTATTCACATGATGAATATTTTAACTCTTGAGAGCGTAAAAATGATTTTTTTGATTTTTTTTTACGCTCTCAGAGAGTTACATCTGGTTAACCAACTATCCATCATTTAGCCTGGCGGACCACTGGTTGAAAACCACTGTCATAGGAGGAAAAAAAAAGGTGAAAAACGAGGGTTTTATCTCTGGCGCCTGTCAATCAATTTCCCACCAACTCACCAGCCAAAAAGCACTAGATTTTCCACCAGGAGTTTTTCACTAATTTTGGCACTAGGGGGCGAAAAATGCACCAAGTTGGCAACACTACAGCTGTATGAGAACGCTTTCTATACAGGACCAAGACGAATCTGAGTTTCATAATGGTGGCCTTTCAGGGTTGGACTTTCACACAACGGTGAAAGCAGGTGGGTCAGACATCACATCTCAAGATGTCAAACCCCTCGCTGTTGCTGTCTAGGGTCATCACCTCGACTCTTATACACCTTCTCTTCTTTCATGCGTCATCGTCAAGGTGTCGTCCAGTTCAATGCTCACGTCTTGAGTCTCACATCAACAGGACCGGCTTCCCCAAAGGTGGACAGGTTGGTGATTAGGTGGTAGACCTGCTCAAGCTATACTTGCAGCAACACTCCCTGTACTGGCTGGGCTGGTTGTCATGCAGGGTAGGCGACTGGCGCTGAGATTCCTACTACCGATAGGCCTGGCAGGAACACGGAGGTGATCTACAAACCAACCAGTTATGGTCCGTAGAGAGCGCTGTTTTGGGGGCATGTGAGCTTCCATCACCAGGCTTGAGCACAGTATTCAGCTGTAACACACTGTAGACAGACAGACAGACAGACAGACAGACAGACAGACAGACAGGCAGGCAGGCAGGCAGGCAGGCAGGCAGGCAGGCAGGCAGGCAGGCAGGCAGGCAGGCAGGCAGGCAGGCAGGCAGACAGACAGACAGACAGACAGACAGACAGACAGACAGACAGACAGACAGACAGACAGACAGACAGACAGACAGACAGACAGACAGACAGACAGAGAAAAATGAGTTAGAAAAATTGTAAATTGTGAGTATACACTCACACACACACACACAAGTATGAAGCCATAGTCCTTTGCCATCTTGAATCCTTTTAGCATTGTACTTGAATTCAACTCTTGCTTTCTGACTGTGCTTGCTTTTTTCGTAAACTGTAGTGTACAATAATACATTTTCAACAACTTTCTTTGAATTATGCACTACAGCCAGATTGCCGTGTTGATGCCATAAATGTTCAACATTTTGTTTTGTGGGACCCGTTAGATTTATAATATCCAATGCTTTGCTTCTTCTTTTTTTTTGTTAAAACGGTATTTGTAAACTGTATCTCCCTCTTCTTATCAGAGTAACTACTACTGAACCCTCCTCTATTTTGTGACTGTAATATGTCACTGGGTGAGCAGTGGGGCTTTTTTTTCTTTATAGAAAAAGATAGCAAAGTAAACATGACTTATCTGTCAGACACAGACAAGCATCTATAGGTCACAAAACGACTAGCCTTGTGCATTTGTGCATCTGTGCGTGTGTGTGTGTGTGTGTGTGTGTGTGTGTGTGTGTGTGTGTGTGTGTGTGCGTGTGTGCGCGTGTGTGTGTGTGCGTGTGTGTGTGCGCGTGCGCGCGCGAGTGTGCATGTGTGTGTGTGGACGCCCGGTGACACTGATGGGCCCTGACATTGACACAAGCGATGGGACAGAAGAGGGAGGGTGGAGTGGGTGGAGGGGGGTGCAAATAATAGGGGAATTAGAAATTAATGATTCCGCCAGTATGTAAATGGCAATTTAAGGACGAGCAGGGCTCCAGGCTCTCTAGCCCAAACCCTCGTCCATTTGTTTGGTTAGGGATACACTGACACACACACTGCGCGCACACACACACACACATGCAAGGCCCTTGTTGTGACACACATCTCTATGGGCATAAAAGAAAATAAATCCGCAGTGCCCTGGACCAGATCAAATCAATCGGCCATAATGGCAGGCCCGATCATTACGTGCTGCTTTTGTTTGCTCAAATGAAGAGTGAATGGCTCTGCCATATCGAGTTGGATTAGACAGTGGAACACTGTTGCCCGCAGCAGCAGCCTAGCAGCGGCGGCTTCAAACCATCGGGGTGTGTGAGAGAGGATCGAGCTATAGCCGGACCGGCCATCATCGGACCGGACCCTACAGTAAAACGCAACGACGGGCCCCCGTTTGGAAATCAATGGCAAAATTTCATTAGTAAGGTCAACCATATAGATATACGGTTTAATCGCTACGGGCCAACGAGGCTTGAAACCTGATTTATACTTCGCCGTACACAGCGTGACGCAGTGTTGCCAACTTGGCGCAGTTGTCGCTATATTTAGCTTTTTTCCAGACCCCCCTAGCGCCAAAATTAGTGGAAAAACTCCTGGCGGAAAATCTAGTGTTTTTTTTGCTGGTGAGTTGGGGTGAAATTGGTTGACAGGCGCCAGAGATAAAAGCCTTGTTTTTCACCATTTTTCCTCCTTCCTTCCTAGAAAGGACCATTGGTAACCAAATGGACCCTTATGTAGATCTGTAGCTCTCAAGAGTTAAATCATATTTAACCATCTGAATTACCTAATTTTCAAGAATCTATACATTTAGAAAATGTAGAAGAATTTTGTCAGTTATTCCTCCTAAATTAGGACTGAGAGACTAATCTCAACATCAAACGATGGTCCTCCGTGGCTAAAATGCAGAATAAATAGTGGGCCCTGGTATGAAAATGGTTGAAAACCCACTACTCTAGCGCATTCTAGTGCATTTTGGAAGTGCCACTAGTGGATTTTGGCGGTTGGCAACACTGGCGTGACGAGGCACCGAGAGCTTGTAGATCGGCTAAATTTCGGCATGCGTGACGCCAGCTGCACGAACACACAACCAAGTATAATTAAGCCTATGAGGCAGATAGAGGGAAGACATGCAGTTCCAGTACAGTAGGGAAGATTTACAGCTATGGATCTCGGATTCAATCCTGCATGCGCGCGCGGAGTGGACCGCTGCATTGGGGAAGTTATATACCGTAGACACATCTATCAAATTTGTGCAACATCCGGCAATATCGTGCAGCAGCCCGGGTTCAGGTGAAAAAGGTCTGAACTCGCAAAATCACCACGCTGGCGGCTCATTGACAGCCGGAGGGAGAGAGCCGTGTCCTGTCATCAGATGAGAGGAGAGCCAGGCTGGGGAGAATGATGGAGGGTCTGGCTCAAACACACGGTCAGCAACTGAACCTAAACTGTTATTGACCATGTTCACACAGAGGCAGCCATTTTGCTTTGCTTATGTCATACTCAGGGGTGTGTTGTGGATGTGTTTGTATGTACAGTATGGGTGTATGTGGGGTGTGGGATGTTTAAAGGGGAATTCCACGCATTTTCAACATTCTTTCTGAGAGTGTACAAATGCAACGTTGGTTCCAAATGCAAATGGTTCCATTTGTACACTCTCAGAAAAAAGAAGCGTCTAAAGAAATCCATTAACATGGTGAAAATACATCTTGATGATGTCATCAAGATGTTTCACCATGTTAATGGTTTTCTTCAGACCTCCATTTCTTGGGAACACAGAATGGGGGAACTTTTTTATCATGTCCACCCAGCACCTCTAGGGTATACTAATGACATATTAGAATGTTGAAAATGGGTGAATTCCCCTTTAAGGGTAGTGGACATAAGGGAAAATGTAACTTCCTCCAAGTAGAGGCAGACAACTATTTTACCAAAGTAAAATACAGACAGAACAAACAAATACCTCGTCGGCTGCGTGCTACACGAAAGAAGGAATCTCTGCCGTCTCCAGATCTTTATAACCCTTTCTTATATCCTTTACACAGTCTCTTGTGTGTTTTTTTATAAACTTTAAACAGTCATTTTGTGACCAGCCTAAACAGAGCTGCTGCACCATAGCTGCTTAGTTGCTAGCTAGAATGTAAGAGCAAACCAAATGAGACACATGCAGAACCTGGCTTTGACCCTTCAAAATAAAAGTGTTACAACAACGTGGTCAAAATAAAAGCACCTTGACCCAAACAACATGAAATAATCCATTTTAACATTAATGACTTAAACTATGTGCACTCCGGAATGGACCACTTGGCAGATGTTGTAGCAGTGAATGCTGTATATTAGGGCTGCCCAAAAGGTAGATTGTGATCTACCAGTAGATCACACAGGCCATGCAGGTAGATCACATGACAGGCCCCTAAAATGTATAGATCTGTAACTCTTGAGAGCGTTAAAATGAAACCAAATGGACCCTTACGGGTCCATTTGGTTTCATTTTACTGCTCTCAAGAGTTAAATTATATTTAAACATCTGAATTATGTATTTTCAAGAGTCCACACACTTAGAAAATGGAGAATAATTGTTATTGGCCAACGTTTTGCCAGTCCTCTTTCCCAATTGTGGACAAAAACGTGAAAGTTATTAACTTTGGGTGCAAGACTGAACTCAACACCACAAACTGTCCAATCAAACCCCAAATACTGTTTTCAAACGTCAGTAGTAGCATATACAAGAAAACCTTCCAATTCTCCCCCTCCATTTTTCATTATAAGTGCATTATTCTGAAACACTATAACAGTAAGTAACACCATCACCACTATTTCAAGTCAACTTTCTTGGGGGCCTTGAAATGGATTTGATGTGTAGATCTTGTTGAGCCAGTCATTTTGAAAGTAGCTCTCAAGTCAAAAAAGTGTGGTCACCCCTGCTGTACAGCCAGGGGTTGACACTAAGGTCTCTGAGGCACTTGACCATCGGGCAAGTGCAAGTCAGGTTCCACTTGCCCTCGGGTCATGGTCACTGACCCGAGGGCACACACACACACACCAAATGGACCCTAGCGGGTCCATTTGGTTTCATTTCTACACTCTCAAGAGTTAAATTTCATCATCTTAATTAGCCCAGGTCTACACAACTAGAGAATGTAGAAGTTTAATGGTCATTATCTGTATGCTAATTTGCCTGTTTTGTGTCCCAAATCCAGACAAAAGCGCAATAAGTTGCATACTTCCCCGATCGGGCAACCAGGTAGCAGTCTTCACTTGCCCCACCATTTTTTTTTTACTTGCCCCGGGCAAGCGGGCAAGTGTTAGTGTCAAGCCCTGACAGTGGTCATCCAAGCGTTTCCGATAGCAAATAGACCGAAGGAAGTGTACTCCTGGGATACGGATTGATGCAAATGTGAAAGCATTGAATAGAGTTGAATGAAGTGTACTCAGGTGCAGTCCGAAAGAATCAAGGCCAAAGTGAATCATGGCCAGCAGTGGACCAGGAGGCAACTGTATCTTGAGTCAAATGGACTCAGTCTGCCTCAGTTTGAATCCCCAGATCCTCCATCTTTTGGGGGGAAGGGGGGGGGGGGGGGGGGGGGGGGGGGTTCTGATTAGACATGTAAAAAAAATCGATTTTGCATCGATGTATCGATCCAACAGCCGACAATACGATGCATCGACACGTCCGCAAGAGTATCGATTCATGTTTAAAAATAAATGAATAAAAATATCTGGTCTATTTTATCCATTTGCTCCTGGACGTAATTCAGACTCCCGTGCTGCGGGTGGCGCTAAACCTATTTTGTCCTCCTACCTCGCTTCTTTTACCTTCTTTCCGCATGCACACACACACACACTCAAACAGTAGGCGAAACAGTCATGGCTGACATAGCAGAGGAAAAAGAGGTAGGCAAAACAGACGTGGCGAGTATCGAGTATCGAAAAAAAAATCGAATCGTTGGGTCAGGAAATCGATACTGAATTGAATCGCCATGATGGGTATGATTTACACCCCTAGTTCTGATGGGTATTGGTAAGATGCGACAGATGTTTATAATGGGAGTCACACTTGTTATAGGTGGCAGGAATAATGGAGTAATTGTCTAATGGACAGTACATGGCTTTGACCTTTGTCCAGCTATTGTTTGCTTTTCACGTTTTAACCTCTGAATTAAAAAGTGTTTTTTCGTTCTATGTTGGCTTAAGACAGAGAGACAGACTCAGACTCATGGCTATGAATCAATTGATTCTGTGAAAAATAAATAAATTCAATGACAGTACTACAATTATTAAAATATAAAATATATACAGGGAATATTTTTTTTTCTTTTCTTTTTTTTTCTTTTTTGTTTTTAATCCACAGAATCACACAGAAGGTTTTATGATTCCATAGAATCCTGGATGGCTTAATTCCAGGCTTAAAACAATTGATTATTTCAATGGGGAAATATAAGTGGTCAATTTTTCAGTGGAACCAGAAAACACTTGGGCACGGTGAGCTTAATGCAGGCGAAACCTTTCATCTCAGCAGCTCTTAGAGCCACATGTTTGTGTGTTTACCATATTGTGTAAACTAGCAGGAATATTCTTGAATGCGCGCACGCACAGAGGGGTCACCCGGGAGTTGTTTGTGTGTTGTTTATTCATCCGCGCTCGCCTCTTTTTTTGTCTGAGCAAGGTGAGCCCCCCCGGTGTCATGTTTGTACTTTTCCCTCTTTGCCTTTCTAAACTGTGAATGACAAGATGTATCCATCAGCGGCATCGGCCCGCGGAGCTCGATTTCAATAGCAGCTCAGGGGGAATCATTCAGAGAAATGTAATTTACTCACTATTGGTCAGTTTGACCCCCGACCTCAATCACTTGACACAGGTTACCATGGAAACCGTTGGAGATAAAAAAGAAAAGAGAAAAGAGGAGCTGCACCTGGAATGAGATAGCCTGATGCGCTACACAGCGTTGCCAACTTGGCGCATTTGTCGCTATATTTAGCTTTTTTTCAGACCCCCCTAGTGCCAAAATTAGTGAAAAACCCCTGGCGGAAAATCTGGTGCTTTTTTCTGGTGAGTTGGGGCAAAATTCTTTGACAGGTGCCAGAGATAAAACACTTGTTCCTCCTATGATAGAGTCCTCCTTCCTTCCTAGAAAGGACCATTGGTAACCAAATGGACCCTTATAGATCTGTAACTCTTGCGTTGGGTTTCATTTTGCGCTCTCAAGAGTTAAATCATATTTAACCTCTGTGGCTAAAATGAAAACAGTGGGCCCTGGTATGAAAATGGTTGAAAACCCACTGCTCTAGCGCATTCTAGTGCATTTTGGAAGTGCCACTAGTGCATTTTGGATTTTGGCGGTTGGCAACACTGGCACTACAACAGCCGGCTGAAAGAGAAATAATCAGCTAGATCGACAACAAGCGAGAGAGAGATAGAAAGAGATGCATACAGTAATCCAGCATGAATGCATTATGAATGGGATTACAATACATCAGAGAGGTGTAATAGGGGGGTTTATTAGATTAAGCAGTCTTGGAGGGTCGTTGCGTAATTACATCAGCGACGCTATTTGTCATAACTGTCAGCCAACGCTCGTTATTCCATCTCCCTTTCGTTCCGTTGACAGATTAATTACCTCCAATTATTTCATGAGTGTTCCCATCCTAATTAGTCGTACAGTTACACGGCCTCTAATAGCTCAGGGATCAAAGGAAACAAATGACTATCATAGATCATTTCAATTAACCAGCGTGATGGATTAATTAGCGTAGCTGTCATTTTAGCGCTGCGCGGCGCGTTGTATTATGGATATGAATGGAGAGACGTAGCCACTCTGGGACGCCGGCCAGATCAGCTCTTACAGGGGGTTTCCCCTGTCGTGTGATGATTGGTTTTCAATGGGACAAGAAGCACCTTCTCACATTATGCAAGAATTGGCAGAAATTGCCAACAAAAGACACGGCTGTATGAACATTGAAAGGCTGTCTGAACAGTGAAGACAGAAAAATGTTTGTGTGTGTCATTGTGTGTTGGGGTTCATGGGAGCTTGTCTTAAGTGCTGTTACAGTACTGTTGGCTGTCTCTTGAGTAATAAGCGCTAACTATTGTGAGAATATTTGAATGCACATGGACAGGGCTGGACTGGCCATATGGAGTACCGGGAGCTCTCCCGCTGGGCCGCGACTGTAGGAGGCCACTAGGGGGCATTTTTTTTTTTTTTCTTTTTTTTTTTTAGGACATCTCAACATTTTTTAGGACAAATCAACATTCTTCCATCTTGGATCCTTTTGCCAGCATCATTCTTGTGAGAGCAACACATTGTTGTGGAGTTGTCTGTTTGTTTTGTATCATCTGTGTTGTTGTGTTCAAATGGTGGTATTATGGCTGGTTTGTTGTTTGTGTACTACTGTATGTGCACACTGGTTATGGTGGCTCGGTCTGTGCCTAATTCGCACAAAAATGACCAGGCCGAATTGTTGTCGGAGTCGGGCCCTGCACATGGACTGTTGATAAATATGACATACAGCTTTTATACAGTCACTGCTGAACGACTGTTCTGATGATACCGGGAACACGTCCATTTTGATATTCACTGCTGGCAGTCCATAGTGTGTACATCATTCATATAGTATGCTATATTGTTATAGAGTGTTAGTAATCTGTGCATGTGACCTTGTTGCTCATTGTTGACAGACTGTTTATGCATTCACCTTTGACATAACAGTATACTAGCGACAATATTATGTGAATGCTCGTATTGCAGAACTAGATATAGGCCCTGTCTGGAGATTTTTTTCATCCTTGTATATATTTACAGTTATTGACTCAGTCTAGAATCTAGTGCAGATATCTAGAGCCAGCAGTGCAGTATTCTATTTTATGATCTTATTTATCTTGCCTTACCTGTACCATATGAATATCATTGTCAGTGCAGTGGGGTCATTTCAGCTAAAGGAAAGGTATGGCATGAAGTTTAAGGTGGATTTAGCATTTTATGGTTACATGCAGTAATTTGCCTCTTTTTTGGCATGTTTACCTATTGAAATTATTTTCCTACTGTTTGACGTATTTGTCCAGATTTTTACTACTATATATTTATTTTTACCTATTTTCCATTGTAATTGTTTTGCTGTCACTTGCCTATTTTTGGGGCATGTTTTCTTCCATGTGTCCCTCCCCTGCAGCCAACTATGGCAGCTGCCATAGCTTGCCATACCCAACTGGCGCCACTGGTCTTGTGTTGCGTTTTGTCGCGTCGCGTCATCCTCGCAGATGAGTAGTACAGAGACAATAGGGACTTTAAGCATATTGCGGCGATGTCTCCACTAGGGCAACAGGAAGTCGATCCGTGCTCGATAGATAAACCCACTTGCCGTTCCTACTACTGCAGAACCTACACTTTAACGTAGTGTTGACAACTACCGTTTGACACACCCTGCATAGGCCATGGTAACCCATCGCCATTGTGGATAGCTGTTTGCCTAACAATTTTCATGCGTCATAGCCACCGTGGTGAAAGGAGTCGATGCTTAAACTGCCTAATAACAACAAGCATGCCTCTGCAGCATGCTAGCTGTTTATTAAGGCCGCACAAAGAGCAAGAAAATAACAAAAAACAGTACGTTTCCTCCTCCACAAACAGAAGGGCCGCCGAAGGTCAGTGGATTTGTCTCAAACAAAGCGCACTCAATCCCTCAAGCCAAGAGTTCAAGTGCTGACGCTTGGCCTCTCCGTCCAGTTCGCTCCTTTTGCTCCCAGTGCAGGGGCGGATGTAACATTTCCCAATTGGTGGGGCAGGCAAAAAATGGTATGGGGGCGACTTCATCGTCCGTGTCGCTTTGCGCCACGGGCAAGCATCAATAATAACATCAGTTGTTGAATTTGCAACACAGCACAACACAGCATGCATAAAGCTATAAAGGTCTGACACAAAGAGTCTTCTGTTTTCAATGATGAAATGCTGTTGGCTTAGTGGTGACACAGCCGTAGTTAGTAGCAGTAGTAGCGTTTCACATCATTTTAAATATACTGTAAGCACATTAATTTGAAATATCTTTGGGTTGTGACTGTGCATGCCATCGTGTTTGGTGGCGGGGCAGTCAGGTCATTTAGGGGGGCATTGCTCCCCCCCATGCCCATGCCTAGATCCGCCCCTGTCCCAGCGCCCCGTCCTCTGAGACCAGGCCAACAACACCTGTGTGTGTCAGACCAAGGGAAAAGAGGGGAAGGAGGAGATAAAAACACAAACGATTGTGATTTATTGCTTATTGTGTACCAGAGAGTGGAGAGGAGGAGGATGAAGGTGTGTGTGTGTGTGTGTGTGTGTGTGTGTGTGTGTGTGTGTGTGTGTGTGTGTGTGTGTGTGTGTGTGTGTGTGTGTGTGTGTGTGTGTGTGTGTGTGTGTGTGTGTGTGTGTGTGTGTGTTTGTGTGGGAGGGGGGGTGGACAGAAGGAAATCCATTGCAAATTGAATTGTCTTTGTTTGAACCCGGCCCCCGCTTCAAAAAATACAAATACTATCATAGAGGCTATAAATGACATTGGCCGCAATAATCTACGGTGACCTGTCCGAGGGGCTGATAAGACATCACTAAGGGGCCGATCGATGCTAACTATTCATTTCTGAAATTATCTCCACATTGATCCGGGGGGACAAGTGCCGGGCGAGGCAAAGGGGCGCGCACACACACGCACACACACACACACACAGCTTTAATACAATAATTATATAAAGGGTTACAAGCTCATCCTCTCCAACCAATAAAGCCTGTCAGCAGGACCAGGCCCAGGGAGCATCCCCCATAATCCATCAGCACATTGACCCCTGACCCCGACAGGGGCTCGCGGGCTTTCTCTTTTTTTTTCCTGCAAGCCCCCCCTGTTATAAAAGTTGCTTACGAAAGAACAGGACACGATTGCTGGACATACTTCAAGCGAGGAGGTAGAGGAGGAGGTGCTGGTGGAAATCAGATCTGTGGCCTTGATGTAATGCCGCGGTGACTATTGACCTGTTACTTGGCCTCCTGTCCCCCCAACCCCACCCCACCCCACAGCTCAGCCACATGTATAGGCTACTGTATACCGTAGGGCAGGGGGTGGATGCGGGGAAAAAACAGCACTATTTCTCAATCAGGTGTCCTTTTCCCTAGCGCCACCCTTAGGCCAGGCAATGAGTGTGTACATGAGAGAGAGAGAGAGAGAGAGAGAGAGAGAGAGAGAGAGAGGAAGAGAGAGACTTCAGTTCAGAGCCTGTTTTTAGTCCATAAGCCAGATATCTATTATTTTCCTATATATTGCCTAATTTGCATGTTGAAAATGTAAGAGTTGTATTGCAGTTAATAATTGTTTTTGTGTAAGTAATCAACTGGGGAGGTGTCATGGTGATAAGAAATTATCTGGGTATGGATTTGCACATAATTAAAGGACCACTTCAGCATTTTTCAAGGTATCTTCATATAATAGTTCCTCAGTAATGTACATTATAAAATAGCCCCTTTTTTTTCCTCCTGGGCCTCACAGGAGGGCTGTGGGCAGTGCAGAAACCTGTCTTCGAGTGACATCATTGATAGAAAAGCAAAGATAATAGAAACTGTCGGCTTTCTATTCCTGAAAAGTTGCAATGTAAAAAATGGAAGGGTTTCTGAAATGTCCGCAGCCCTCCTGTGAGACAAAGGCTGACTAGAAAAATAATAGTGGTATTTCTTCATGTACAGTATATTAGTGAGGACCTATTATATGAAGATACGTTGAAAAGTGAAGTGGTCCTTTTAATGTTCCATTTTTTTTAGGTCTGGCTCATGGACTAACACTAGCATGCCTGAAATTCATATTTCGAATTTTGTTCAGATGACCAAAATTTCTGCGACGATAGAATGATGATGGATGATGATGGTCATGGAAGGAGAACCTTCTGAAAACTTCATGGGCAAAGATAAACAACTTTAAAATATTCAAAAAACGGTCAGAATGACCTGTCAGCCATACTAGAACCCAAAAAGAATTGAACTGGTTCAACCCTGGTAAAAAAAAAAAGAGGCCAGAGAGAGAGAGGTCAATCCACTTTTGTATATAAAACAGCAGCACAGTCTATAGGGGTGCCATTCTCTCATACTACTGATAATAATATACCATAACAATTGCAATCTGAATCATTCACATATTTTATCGTCCCGCGCAGGAGCAATGATCAAGATGCATATAACGGTCATGCCATCTTGTCTGAATCACAACGCTGTCCTGTACAATATGGGATAAATGCATGCGATGCATGCAGGTATGTGGATCACAGCATATATGCATTGTGTTCAGAGTTCGATTCACTGAGTGGAATAGGAGGATGTACTGTATGCATCTGCTTTTGATGACCTGTCTAATTCATACCATATTAAAAGGCCACTGAGATACAGATGGAACTGACAGGACATTCAATTTCACCTCGTTTCCAAAAAGCACTTGATCAGAAGGACTTGGAAAGAGTTTTACAGCACTATACCATCTAGCTAAAACATGAAAAAGCTCTAGACAATATATACAACATACTAATTTACTTTGACAAATAATTTGTCCAAGGAAGAGTGAGTGGCTCGCTGGACCCCGTTCAAAAGTGTGCCAGGGTATAGGAGGAGGAGGACCTGTGTCCCTGGTTATCTTAATAGACTAATTGATCTGCTATTGAACAGGCACGTTCCTCCTGAGCATCAGCGAGACAGACCGGCTCCAATCAGACAGGCATGTGTTATCAAACTGGGAAGTCAATTAAGAGAGAGAGAGAGAGAGAGAGAGAGAGAGAGAGAGAGAGAGAGAGAGAAAGAGAAGAGAGAGAGAGAGAGAGAGAGAGAGAGAGAGAGAGAGAGAGAGAGAGAGAGAGAGAGAGAGAGAGAGAGGAGACAGGGACTGGCTCCAAGTTGTCAGCAGACAGGTTCTGTCGGAGAGAAGAAGGTCTTTCTGCTCAGACTGGCGTTACAGCCATGCAAAGGCTCAGATTTAGACACAAAGGAGGCCTGGAGAGCCTGTGTCTCCTCCACGCAGGCAGGCAGGCAGGCAGGCAGGCAGGCAGGCAGGCAGGCAGGCAGGCAGGCAGGCAGGAGGATATTATGCAGTGTTTTGTAACCTTGTCCCGTTTCCCCTCAGACATTACAGTATGCAGTCTGTGCAACCGAAAAAAAAAAAAAAAAAAAAAAAAAAGTTTCTCTTTGGCTTGCGGATAGGGTGACCATGATGTCCTTCTTTGTGTGGGACAGTCCCTCATTTTTCCCAGGCTTTTCAAGTGTCCCACAAATTGAGACTCTGCCCCACATTGTGACTGGGCAGGCACCAGGGTTCAAAATGCCCCAATACTCTGCAGTACCCTAATACAGGTATATGGCTTTCTGTTGCCTCTGTTCCTGCTATAGATGTGTTTTAGATGTGTTTTTTTATTCCGATAAGTATTCGCCCCATGGTGCTACTATATTTCCACATTTCACTTCAGAGAGGCTACACTACATGCATTTTGAGATTATAAATCAGCTATTTTTGTAATTGAATTGAAATCCAGAACTATATCAAGATGTTAATAATTTGCTAACTACATTTTGTCCCGTTTTCCCACTCAACTTGTCCCACACATGCAACACTTTCCGTCCCTCAAATGAACAGTTTGGATCACCCTACTTGAGTTGAGGTTCAAAGTTAGAACCTGTGACTGGGAGCGAGTGCATTTGTGTGTTCCCAGAGGGGTATAAATATGCCCTCTCTCTCACTAAAGGTTCTCCCAGGTTGTTATTCAGGGAAGCAAAGCGAGACTACCATTACTTTCACCCGTTATCACCACCTATAGTCCCGAGCACCGGCCTGGTGTTCTTTGTATTAAGGGGGCGAAGATGGCCCTCTAATGTGTATTCTAAATGCAGTTGTAATTGCATTAGAGATCATTTTAGATACTGTGACTAAATAGGGGCCTTTTCACAAAGAGGACGTAATAAATATTGAAAGGAACGCATCGGGATGCCTTATCCCCGCCATTTTACTTAATTGCCTTCAAGACGCCGCCTCGCCTCGCGCTCGCCGCCGCGACAATAGCGGCGGAGTTTACTGGACCGTGGCGGACGGACGAACGGGGGGGACGTGGGGGGGCATTTCACCAGCGCAAGACAAACGGACGATGTATCTATTATCTGAGCGGCGCGGAGGTCGCCGACCTACGACAAGCCGGAGGAGCCGAGACATTAGAGATCATGTGCAATTTAATCTTCGCCCCGACAAATAAAAGGTGTGGGGGTGAGGAGGAGGAGGAGGAGGGTGTGCATGGGACGGACAGGGGGAGGCAGCACCACAAAAGGCCAAAGAATGGGGCAAAACGTTCTTGGACAGCACCTGTCCCTCCCACCAACCCCCCCCCCCCCCCCCCCCCCCCCCCCCCCCTCCTCAAAAAAAAAAAGGATCCTTGTGGGCATTTTCTTCGCCAGCCACTCAAAGCCGTTGGCCCAGACCATGATTCCACTCACTGCTCTGACACTTGTATTAATGGTATTTTGGCCCAGGACTGTAGATGCTGAGAGCCGATTGTGAGAGAACAGCTGTGTCTCTCTCTTTCTCTGTCACTCTCTCTCTCTCTCTCACACGCACACACGCACACACACACACACACACACACACACACACACACACACACACACACACACACACACACACACACACACACACACACACACACACACACACACACACACACACACACACACTCTTCACTAGTGTCTCTTTTACTGACTCCTCCATTCGTCCCGAACCCCCTTCTTCTCTCTCTCTCTCTCTGTCCATTCTCTCCCCCTCTCCTCTATTCTCCATCCATTCGTTCAGTCATTACTGGTCAGTGTCAGCACTCGAAAACTGTTGTGCTTGCCTAGCCGGTGTCATCACACGTTGAATTAACCATTTTCCACTGCGCCTGATTGCCAACCCACCGCCGGCTCATTCCGCTCCTCCTCCTATACACTCCATCAAGATCCCACTGACAGAGGCCAGGTCCACCGCAGTCAGTTAAAAGGCAACGATATAAAAAGTAAATCCTCTCTCCGGCTCGGTGTATAGCGGCAGAAACCCCAGGCTTGCATCGCTCTTATTCTTTCTTCTCCGGCGTTTTTTTTTTTTTTTTTTTTTTTTGCGAGAGGAGTCAGTCAGGACGCAGCGTGGCGTCAGAACTCAAATCGCATCTGTTGGATTAAATGGCACGCGGCCAAGAAAATATTGTGCTTTCACGTGGAATGTGAAAAAGCACTTTTGAAGGGGGTAAATGTCCTTCAAGCTCCTATGAAGACGAGGGCTTAAAAACATGGCCAAGACAAGCCTCTGAGAAGATTAATTATATCCTATGGAGAAGGAGTAGTGTCTGTTATGTAGTCTGCATGTATTCAATATGGCTGGGTCAAAAGCCCTCAAAAGTGCCCTGAAATTACTATATACAAGTTTTAGGACCCTACAACATTACAACTTCCTCAATGCTTTGAGACAATTTGTTTGCGTCTCAACCCTTTGCTTCTCATGTACACATATTTATGGATCTGCAACTAGGTGGCGCTGTAGCAGACCTAGTAACCCAGGTACATGTCATTACGGACCTCAATGGAAACTCGTAACATAACTCCTCAACGTAACTCCTGGAGCAGCCTTGCTTACTTCTCGTTTCACCCTCAGTGGAAAAACCCTGGAAGTTTCTGCATGGAGTTTGTGTCACGGCTCTGTGCAATATCTTATAGGGCCAACAGTGTTAAAGTGTTAAAGCGGACGTGTATAGCGGCACTGGGAACTTTCTGTTAGCCACGATAAAAGAGACAGCGTAACGCAACAATGCTGCATTCCTTTGTCTCGACTGTAGCTACAGTGTTGCCAACATGGCGCATTTGTCGCTATATTTATATTTTTTCCAGACCCCCCTAGCGCCAAAATTAGTGAAAAACTCCTGGCGGAAAATCTGGTGCTTTTTGGCTGGTGAGTTGGGGCGAAATTGATTGACAGGCGCCAGAGATAAAACCCTCATTTTTCCTCCTATGACAGTAATTTTCAACCAGTGGTCCCCCAGGCTAAATGATGGACAGCTGGTTAACACAGCCAGTGCCAGCCCTTTTTCATATTTTTTGAGGTAGCCAGTGCCAGCGATTTTCATCTAAAAGTCATATTTCATATTTTGGTTCCGGGTTGGTCCGTCCCTTATTTTGGTCCGTTCTGAATGGAATATGCGGTCGCTGCTCGCTGCTGTTATCATTGGGATCGTATCAAACCAGCGACGGTAAGCGACGTAGAGAGACGTAGATCAACCTAAGAGGCATCGGTCATAACTATTATTCATAATGATAACGCGCGACGTAGCTCTACTGCAAGGGCAAAAAAGTGTTAACCAGATGTAACTCTTTGAGAGTGTAAAAAATAAAACCAAATGGACCCGCAAGGGTCCATTTGGTTTCATTTTTACACTCTCAAGAGTTAAAATATTCATCAAGTGTGGTTAGCCCAAGTCTACACAACTAGAGAATGTAGAAGATCAATGGTCATTACATTGTCTAGTGGTGTGCTTCCGTCTCTAGCACTTCCCTTCAGCAAGCGCACTGGTGGCACTTCCAAAACGCACTAGAAAGCGCTAGGCATTCTAGTGCATTTTGGAAGTGCCACTAGTGCATTTTAGATTTTGGCAGTTGGCAACACTGAGTAGTTATGACTCGGGAATAGTCAGACACTGACTTGACATTAATCCCTGTGTGTTGGCCACAGTTGAATAATGTGTAATCAGTCCTCTTTCAGGTACTGAGGAGCTCAAGGGCTATAAGGCCAACCATCAGATTTGTCTCCATCCCGAAGGCGATCACGTGACAAACTGTCCAGCCAGCCACCACAGAACATGCACATACACACTGCTGTACAATGCTGAGATGATGAATATATAATTCCCCCACTGACTGACTGACAAGGAAGAAGGGAAAAAAATAAATCATAATCGGAGGGGATTATACATCCGAAGTCTTCTTGTATCTGGTATTTAAGGCCCGGCGTAGGAGTATAATCTGGACATTCCATGTCTCCAGGAGCCACGGGATGATGGTGAAATTGCACGAGTGATACAAATCTCCTTTCTTTTTGTTATTAATTTCTTTGAAAGATTATAAGATTTGCAGAGATTTGATCTGACCCAACCCTTCGCTCTTCTCTGCAGCCATCGTCAGACTCGACATTATAGAGTCAAAAGGGGAGAAGTTTAAATAACCATTATGCCGCCCGGACGCCGGATCAGATTTCTTCTTCTTCCTCGCGCGCGGCTTATACGCCATAAAAAATAAATATAGCATTTATATAGGCCAAACGCACAGGAAGGGGCGAAAGGAGAAAGGAGAAAACACGGTATTACAAGGGTTCTCTCAGTTAATGTATCATCATCTGCGCGGGTTTGGATTGGAGTTATTAGAGTATTTCACTTCATTGCATGACCTCCTGTTCCTCGGCAGATCATGAATCCTATTCATTACCCGGCCCTTCTGCGAGGCGGCCGCCTTTATAATATTACTCAATTTATATTCCGAAAGCGGGCTCCTGGGAGAGCGATCAGCGCTCCGAAACAGAGACCCCCCCCTCCAACCCCCCACCGCCCCACACACACCCTCTATAACCCAATCACAATATTTAAAGGGCAGCAAAGAGCTTTTTAATGCGCATCGTAGATAACCATTTAAAGTGGATTGCTTTGGTTTAATATGACCTTAACAGGCCGGCAGTCACATGTGAAGAATGAATAAGCTAATAGGAGAGACGACGGAGAGGAGAAAGAATGAAATCAAAAAGGCAAAGAATATGAGAGATTTGTTTCAATGCCGGGGCGGGCGGGCGGGCGGGCGGTCCGCACCGGGCCTCTCTCTCTCTCTCTCTCTCTCTCTCCCTGAGAGAGGGAGGGAGAGAGCATGATAGAGACTCACAAGCGTGTGAATGAAACAGGACAGGCAATGAATGAATCCGCCGCCGCCGTCTCTCTCCTTTCTTCCCCCCCACCCCTTCCCTTCGCGGGAGTATGAGCTGCTTCATCATGATAAAAGACGAGACAGGTATAAATGACACATTTACATTCTCCCCATCAAAGAGAAACTTGTCTCAATCTCGCTGAGAGCGCCGCCGCCATAGTGGATCAAGAGGCTTTTTTCCCTCCTCCTCCTCCTCCTCTCTCTTTGCACACAGGGTGAAATGCGGCAGCAGGGGTTATAACAGGAATGATGTTTAGCACGGCGCGTTGTTTGTTTTTTTTAGACGTACAAAACGTGGAAAAATGTCAATGCCGGAGATACTCCCCGCCCCCCCGCCAACGGTGTAATCTAATTCTTCTGCCTCTTTATTGCTATATCGCGGCACCATACAGTATGTCAATTTGGTTTATGTGGCGTACATGTGTACGCCATAAATCATTTTATGCCTTAACAAGCGTTCGTCTGCCTAGGAATGATAAAAGGGTGGAGTGGGGAGGGGGTGGGAGAAAAAAAAAAGAATAGAAAAGATGCAGTATCTGCCTCCGTTTCATTTCACCATGTGGAGCGGTTGAAGAGAACGAGAAGCCTCGCCACGCCGAGGAGCCACGGAATATAGCGCTCATGATTCATCACGCTTTTATTTTGACAAGCGTTTCAATTTATGGGAAGCGGACAACAAAGTCAAATATGTCAACCTTGGCTAAAGATATTAACGTGGGACTGTCACAGGGCATCAGGATCATTTTCCACCTGCCGTGTTATTATTGACAGTGCCGGACGGTGATATTCATCATCGTCCCGTTGCGTGTGTGTGTGTGTGTGTGTGTGTGTGTGTGTGTGTGTGTGTGTGTGTGTGTGTGTGTGTGTGTGTGTGCGTATGTGCGTGCGTGTGTGCGTGTGTGCGTGCGTCTGTTTGTGATCTCTGCAGAGTGCAGACTCAGCATCAACATATACGGTAGCTGAGGGGAAATGCAGATCAGCTATATTCAGATGAACTCTCATGTCCTTGACATTAATCACGGGCCCATAACCAAAGGCATCATTTCATCTTAAATCTGGCCCAACAGAGCATTTTCAGCCAAATGAAATAGTGCTGCTTCCCTGCCCTCGGCCCCTCTCTTTCATTAGAATAAAGCGCGGATCGAGGCACCTTTTGGAATTGACAGACATCAACGTTGACAAGCAGGAGGGAAAATTAAGCATGCATGTTATTTATTGATACGCGCGGCTCTGCGGGCGCCAGCGCAAGACACAAACTTTCTCCGTTTTTTTTTTTTTTTTTTTTGATGCGTGCCACGTCATCCTGAGAGAGAGAGAGAGAGAGAGAGAGAGAGAGAGAGAGAGAGAGAGAGAGAAAGAGAAAGAGAGAGAGAGAGGCAGCCGCCACGCGATACAATCTGAATGATTGAATACACTGCGCTACGACGAGGGGGAATTAAAGACGTAATAAATGACCTTGGTGATCAGGCAAAAAAAATAGGCCAGTGCTCATAAAAAGCAATTTGCATGGAGGCCCTGATTGATACCTTCCCATGGATCGCATTGTCAGTCGCTGGTCAAAACTTGTGATTAAGCCTTTAGTGCTTAGTCAATTTTGCTCTGCTTTTTTTTAGATTTTAATTAGCAAATGAACCAACTCTTATGGACGGATGATTGATGCCCCACAATAACCCTTTTGTGTGAGTGAGTGGTATGAGTGCATGTGTGCGTGTGTGCGTGCATTTGTGCGTGCGTGTCATAAACACGCGTTTGTGCATGTGCAATTGTGAATGTGAGTTTGCGGCATGATGTAAATGATGTATGGTAATCATCTGCAAAAAGTCCATTACAAGCATTACATTAGTGTTTCACAATCTGATGTACAGGGAAGTGGCCGCTGCAGCGTCTATAACCACAATTCATTTCTAATTGGACATATTAAGCACTGGCTGCTTGTCAAAATACTGTATGTACACATTTGATTTAGATCACTGCGGCGGTGGCTTTCACCGAAGACGCGCGCATGTGTGTATAGTGTGTGCGTGTATAGTGTGTGCATGTGCATACAGATACAGTACATGCAGATAGATGGGCAAACAGACAGCAAATGTGGACATGCAGTAGTCTTAGATGCTACAGAGGGCCGGCGTCCACGCACCAAGCAGTATGATTATGAAGATATAGTTTCAGCATTAAGAAAGAAGCATGTAATTCAAGTTGGTCAGAGTCCAGACCACATGATGATCAGTGGTGAACAATATACAATATAGTGTTTGGTGTACACAATATGTTTTAACAGCGACGGATGATGGATGAAGTTTCTGGAAGTACATTATTTGTCTATGGGACCGTGGCAAGTACTGGCGAATCTGGCGATAGTAGGCGAACGGGCGATGGTCGAAAAAGGGGGCCCAGCAACGTCAGCTGAAAAGATAAATATAATTGATCATTTCGGGCGATCAGTGGGAGATAGGGCACCGCTGTTAAAATGCACTGGGTTCTGCGGGACGCCAATGGCGAGTGACACTTGATTTTCATCGCATATGGCCTAAATCGCCCACTATCGCACCCGGAAGATGACTTATTTTCACCTTTTCGACTGCCCCACTTGTTGACGCCTCTTCGCCTGCTATCAGCAGGAGTCGTCGGGTCCCGCACTTTGGGAAAAAATCACTGTTAAAAACATCCTGTAACACATAATGCAGGCTTTAGAAATAAATAAATAAAACAAAATAAACAAATGCCAGTTTATTTCCACTTTTGGGGTTGCCACAGTCTTGACAATGTTTTACTTTCACTATCATATTCTCTACCCCTACATCAAATGCCTAGAGGTAGTAAAGGTGAATTTCTCTCTCTCTCTACCTTTCTCTCCCCCTGCATGCTGACTGTGCACTGGATCAGTGCTTATCTGGATTGATACCCTCATGTTGGTGTCCCAGTGTTGGTTGAAGAGCCCGTATAAATCATCCCACTGGGTGAGAAAAGCGCTGATATACAAACTCCATGATGAATGCCGACTCCGAGCAATCGACCTAATGATGAAAACAATTATTTGGGCTTTTAACTTTTTTTTTCGTGCAATGCAATGGAGGAGCCATTTTTAGAGACACGGAAAATGGTGACAAATAACTGCAGAGAGGCCGGGAAACGCTGCCGTTCACACATTCCCAGATTAACGTCATTTGTATCAGTTTAGTGCCAGAGGGTTCCAAACCACATGATGGAGGACAATCTGAATGGCCGTCCGCCTCCACAACTAAAAACCGAGGAAGGAGTAGGACATGAAAGAGGCAGAGAGCGCACACCTGTGTGTTGTCGCGATTTCCAAACGTTGCGATCTACAAGTCTAGGAGGCATCGGGGGCTATAGTACATGTAGTGAGTAGGGACTAGGGATGTAGTCGAGACCACTTAAATCGAGAGCAAGACAAGACCAAGACAACCACAGACTTGATCGAGACGAGACTAGCACCTAGAGAGTCGAGACCAAGACGAGACCAAGACAACCACGTACCTGATCGAGACGAGATAGAGACGAGGGTCGAGATCAAGCCAAGACCAAGACCGAGAAGGGTCGAGAACAAGACAAGACCAAGACCAAGTTCTTGAGAATGTCTCGAGACGAGACAATGCCTCGAGAGCTACAACACAACTCACAACTAGTAGTGAGAAGGTAGATCGGTTATTTTCGTTGCACGACAATGGCATGCAGCAAAGTACACATTGTTGCCGGCGTGTCACACATGCAGGCGTGGGAAACACAGGATCCGAGAAGTGCATGTCGGATAGGTTGCGGGAGAAGGGAAGGGATGACACCGCGTTCAAAAGGTGGATCTAATGCAACCGGAACACAGGGTTACCGTTACATCTGCCTTGGCCGCCGCGGCCTTAAATAATGCCCAGCGGGCCCAAGTTATTAACCTCTCTAAAACCACACAGAGCCGCAAGTAGCGGGGTGACCCTTCCAGTGGAGAGCTAGACTGCAGTCAGGGCAGATAGATAGGGAGAGGTAATAGAGGTGTACATAGACGAACAAAAGCTCAGGGGGGAGGGGAGTGTGTGTGGGGGGGGCAACAGAACAGGTAAAAACGAAGAATAATCACAGGCGTGGATAATCAACACGGGGGCGACACTAGAGCGGGAGATGAGAGATATATATATACGAGTTTAAAGATTCCCCTTCTTCACTTTCTGATTCCACGTATATCTGATAGACAGACAAGACAGTATGGCTGTGTTGTGTTATACGCTTTTATATTCCTCTCGGCAGCAAGCCTCCGTGTCTGCCGGTTGCTTTCGGTTGCTGATGTGAGATTGTGTGCAGTGGCGGCACGGAGGGGTGCGCGGTTGCGCGGGGGAAGGCTAAGGATGCTTGGTTCACGGAGGGTTCACCCATTACCCGGGCCCTGGAGCCAGTTGGGGGGCTAACCAGGCTGATCAGCGCGAGCCGCAGCCCGCGCAGGCCTCAATGATTTTCACATCAAGCCGCCTGATGTACAGCTCCTCCGTCCGCCAATCGCTCTCCCATATCGATCCCCCCTTAAATGAGCCTTCCCCGCTTTGTACCATGAGCAATAATTAAAAAAGCAGCACATTGATTTTAACTAATATTATGAGAGATCAGGATGTGCACATGCTTACAAAACAGCCCTTCGCTATACCGTCGGCAGCAGAAAAACAAAGTGGTGCAGAGAAAGAGGGAGAGAGAGAAAGAGGGGGAGAGAGAAAGAGGGGGAGAGAGAGAGAGGGAGAGAGAGAGACAGAGAGAGAGAAAGACAAGAGGGAGGGGGTTCAAATCAGAGCAATAAAAATGGGAGCCGATGCAAAGAGTGAGAGCACTTGGAAATGTGTGACGGCGGGTGTGACTTCTGTCATAAAGCATTGCACTGCTGCAATGTGTCTGCACTGGGCATCTCTATATACCAGTTTATTCTCTAAAATATCACTGCAGCATACGGCGTTACTTGCATGTCAACGACACGGCTGCAAAATGAAAAACACGTACTTTAGCTGGGATTGATGATCCATATTACCATATGTAAAGTGTGTACAGTATTTGTATGTCATGAGTACTTCTCTACTGTCTTTGGAACTTTAAACCAAGGCCGGTGCAGATACATCGCACAGGATGCACACTTCCCTCCAGTCAGACTGTCGACAATTCAAGTAAAAACACAATCCATTTTACAGGTAAAACAAGTCCAAATAAACTACTGGGCAGACCAATAGTCTATTTGGATTTCCTTTATTACTCTTTTTGAACACGTTGTTCTCCCAAGTGGTCACAGTGACCCCAAACATGAATTATGCTAGATAACATTAATTTCCCTTTTCCTTTTTTTCCCCCCTTTATTTCCTTTTGAACAACCAATTACATTTTCATGTCTCCTTTCTACTCCCTCTCAAGACTGGTTTGGTCACAGTATTTTACGTTGCTCCGTTTGTCACATGGACTGTACTCTATGTACCCTGAGGAAGGAGTCAGAAAAAAATGCTATGGTACGAATTAATTATCGGGAAGGGAACAAGATGACACCCTAAAGCTTTTCTTTTTGTGTTAGAAAATAAATAGATTTAGGGCATACCCTTGACACGAATGCATGATGATCACACTGCATGAATTATTATAGTCGCTGCTGCTCCTGTTCAAAACATATATGACATTCAGTCTGGTTTCGGTCCATTTTTTAAAATTTATTTTTAGTGCAACATCGCCCCAAGGGGCCTCTGTGTGCACTTGACGGCAAGCCATACAACAAAACACAGCACCATATTAACTACCGTAATTTCCGGACTACAAGCCGCTACTTTTTTCACATGCTTTTGACCCTGCGGCTTATACAATGGTGCGGCCAATCAATGGATTTTTACAGGTGTTTTTTTTAACAGGGGATTTCAACAGTTGGTCCGTGGACCACCAGTGGTCCCTGAGAGGGTTCCAGATGGGCCCTACAGAGTAAATGATGGAAAGTTGGTCAACTAACCAGATAACCAGATAACTCTTTGAGAGCGTAAACATGGACCCTTGCGGGTCCATTTGATTTCATGTTTACGCTCTCAAGAGTTATGATATTCTAAATTAGCACCACTTAATTAATAAGTCATGGTCATTTTGATCTCTGTGTTTTGCCTGTTTTGTTTGCGAAAATCCATCCTGGAATTGTGGACAAAACCAAAAGAAATCTTTAGTTTTGGGTTCTGTGGGGTGAAAATGTTGTCAAATGGTGGTCTGTACGTTGTAGCTCAAATGCTGAATAAATAGTGGGCCCTGGGATACAAAAAGGTTGAAAACCACTGCTCTAACATGAAGCTTGTTGTCTGGTGCGGCTTATAGTCAGGTGCGGCTTATACATGGAAAAATCAGTATTTTCCCCCAAATTTAGCGGGTGTGGCTTATATTCAAGTGCGGCTTATAGTCCGGAAATTACGGTAAAATGTGCTCGCACGCATGTCCTTCACTTTGTGGCTGTGGAATACTTTAGCGAGTAGTTTATTTATATTAGACTTTTATGCTGTCATTTTCCGATCTTCAATGACACTTTGACAGAGACGCAGCCAGACGATCAAGCGGGCATTAAAGCACTTTCACCAAAGCGGTCATTCGCTGCCAACGTCCATCTGTTTTGCAAATACCAGTGAAACCTTTCAATGGCGAATAGCGTATATGGGAGCGAGAGAGTCTGAGAATCGGACAACACACTGCAGCATATGCTCCCGATACTGTGGGGACTTTTAATGTGATAAGTTAGTGTCACACATGGGTGTGCTGTCCACACCACTCCACTTCACGCTGTGGGAATCCCTGGCCCGCTTTCATATGATGAGCTGAGCTTCGAGGTATGGGCCCCCAGCGGTCATTCAGCGACGCGTCCGTGACAGAGGTAGCGGCGACCGAGGGCCATTAAGGCTGCTATAAAGTGACCAAAAGCTCCGGCCCCTGGTGCCCTCTCAGACAAAGCCTTATACTTATGCAGCGCACAGGCATCCCATAATCCTTAGCATATGGCCCATGAGTGTCGACAGGCATGAAATTACATCAAGGGCGTTTTTTTGATAACTGTCGATACTCTCACAAAGACGGTCAGCCTTATTGACGCCGAAGTCAAGGGTGTGCGCACGTGTGTGTATGTGTGTGGGATGTGGGTGGTGGAAGGGGGGGGTGGGGGGGGTGTTGTCTGGGTGAAATGGGGGGGGGGGGGGGGGGGGGCTGCAATGTCAGACAGATGCCAGTGAGAGCTGATCCAGAGGGAGCGCAATCTTTATTGATATGAGTAAATTGATATTGATAAGGATTTGGATTGCTATGGATTGCGTTAAGCGGCGGCATAATAGAGAGGTCCTCCAGAAGCGATTGCGGTCAGGGGAGTCACTTTATTAGACAAGTTTGTGGCGCCTTTGTTTTGAATTTCGTTCCATCATCGAATCCCACGTAGCTGATTATGATGACTTTCCAGCTATTGATGGAAGACGCCGTTTTGCTCTACGGTACGGTAGGGATGTCACGGTATCCGGTATACGGGTATTACCGGTATGGGTCCATAAAACCGGTACTTTGCTTGCCCACCGAATGTACCGGGGAAAAAAAAGAATGTTCCCATTCATTCAATATTGCACGTTCTAACTAGATGTAACTCTTTGAGAGCGTAAAAACGAAACCAAATGGACCCTTGCGGGTCCATTTGGTTTCATTTTTACACCCTCAAGAGTTAAAATATTCATCATGTGAATTAACCCATGGTCATGGTCATTTTGATCTGTATGTTTGCCTGTTTTGTTCCCCAAATCCATCCTGGTATTGTGGACAAAAGCAAAATAAATATTTAGTTTTTGGTCTGTGGAGCTAAAACGCTATCGTAGACTGTATATTATTACTAATGTTGATTGAGGATTTGGCCTGCATGTGCCAGCCGGACTCCGAGGAGATCAAGTGGTCAAACTATAAAACCGATAATACCGGTATAAAAGCAAACTATAAAAACGGTGTTGAGATACGGTGCCAAAAAAACAAACAAAACAACTAGTAAAATCCTACTGTACATTGTGCACTTTGTGACTTATTGTACCACGTGGCTTTATAGTTTGCTGATTTAAAAAGCAACATCCCTCCAGGGTTTCATTCACCGTTTGTGTTTGCATATCTGCTTCATTCAATATTTTCCATGTATTTCTCAATTTGACGATAAACACATTTGGAACGACAAATGCATCAAATGTCAAAATACAACACATACAGGCCTCACCTACAAACGCCTGCATAATAACGTGTGTGTGTGTGTGTGTGTGTGTGTGTGTGTGTGTGTGTGTGTGTGTGTGTGTGTGTGTGTGTGTGTGTGTGTGTGTGTGTGTGTGTGTGTGTGTGTGTGTGTGTGTGTGTGAATGTCCATCTGCTTGTCTGGTAGAGATGAGGTTTGCTTCATGGACCTTCTCTTTTCACTGAAGGACAAATTCATCAATAGTGAAGTTGGACTGGTTGGCCTTATGCAAAAACATTATGCATATATGCAATTATAGTATACTGCACTGCCACCTAGTGATCACACGAGCACATGAATATTCTAACACACGGTGTTAACAGTCTCTGTGTGTGTGTGTACTTGCACTTGCATACAGCAAGTCATGTTGTGAACTAAAGAAATTCAAAACTTGTGCATGAATCTGAAAGAAAAACCCACATGCGTTTTGATAGCAGATTGTGGCATTATTCAGCATGTTTTTTTGTTGTTGTTGTTTTGGAGGTATTGAAACGTGATCAATAAATCAATATAGTCCTAGTGTAGTGGGAAAGAAATCAGACCTGAAGTCTGAAGTGAGTTTTGCAACAGCGCACCCTATTGGTAGCCTAAACATATAGGGACATACTGTACTGTAACCATACTGTAATCATTCAAGCAGCCACAGCAATGCTAAGGCTCTCAAATCATATAATACCACGATTTGCAAAGCATGGCTATAAATGAATGGACCTCCCTGAGCTTAATTTCCTATACATGAAATGGCCTGATTTAAATAAGTACAGGCACAAACAATAATTCCTTTTCACAATTCAGCTGAGCTGGAGGGGGGGGGGGCTACTTGAGCCTACTGTATTTAAAACTATGCCAGTATTCCATAGAAATCATTCAAAGTTTAACTCAGACTGAGTTTTGTATGCTGAAATGTTAAAATGTTCCCTTTAGTGTGAGTGAATGCTGTTGAGCATCTGTGTACTGCTACCAGTTCATCAGATGCATGCCTTCATTAATTTACTAGTTACAGCTGACCAATGTTGGCCTGACCAATGCCCTGGTTTTATTTAACACTTACAGTGTAGAATTACTTTTAAAAAACTTCAGTAGACACCTTTCTTTTAGGCTGGACTGGTGATCCAGGTGCATGCCACATATTATAGAGGCTCTGGTCTGACCGCGAGTTCCAGTCCCTTTTCTACTTCTTTCTTCTTCTAACTATCAATAAAAGCACAAAGCCCCGAAAACAAAAAGAAAACAAAGAACATGTTTTAGCATTAATAAAACAATCCTTCAGGATGAAAAGAGAAGTATTCAGCTGCAGCTCACCAGGTGAACTTTATTAATGCAACAGATTGTGTGGGGAAAAATACTGTACTGTATATCCATCAAAAGGTTTAAAGGGCCAGTCACTGTTCTCAACCATGAACTCTGACATCCACTTGACTTTTGAACCATTTTTCTTCATACAGTCGCTTATGGCTTGGTGTGAATGTAAGCCCTTTAAGAGTTGGATCAAGTTAAAATTGAGTAGGCCTATTTATTTGTTATTCATTCTAGTCCTGGCTACAGTATAAAAACAAATTGTGTTGCATTTGAATATAGTCCTTTGAAGTTTCAAGTAATCAAAGTTTTCAATTCAAACCAGTTAAAGAACGAGCATTATAGGCCGCTGCTTCACCCTAAAAACAAGCTATACTTTAGTATTGGAATTTGATGATCAGAAAACTAAGATTTCATCAATTTACGTGCAATGCATTGCAATCCTGTGGTGCTTCCTAGCAACACACAAATTACAAGCTTTACTAGCTTGCTTTATATAGGTATAGGTAACTAGGTGTCTGGCTTGTGAAATATGTAAATACAAATACATATCTAGAAAGAAATATACGGGTTATTTAAACGTTTTGCATGGCACGCACATGCATACTGTACACTCGCACAAGGCACATTCATAAGTCTGTCAGTAGCCTACTCTTAAAACGGAATTCCAACCATTTAAGACTTTTTTTTCTGGGAGTGATCATTCATCATTAACATTAATTGGTGATGTCATCAAGTTGGGTTTCACCTTGTTAATGATTTTTTTCCAGTCCTCCATTCCTAGAAAACACAGAATGGGTGAAATGTTTTTTTTTATTATGTCCACACAACATCCCTATGATATATTAATGACAGTAAAATGTTGAAAATGGGTGGAATTCTCCTATAATTGAGGCGCACATTTGTGATTCCACCGTGCAGCTCGTGCTATACAGCAGGGGTTTTCAACAGGTGGTCCGTGGACCACCAGTGGTCCTTGAGAGGGTTAACCAGATGTAACGCTTGAGAATGTAAAAATGAAGCCAAATGGACCCTTGCGGGTCCTTTTGGTTTCATTTTTACACTCTACATAGTTATAATATTCATCATCTGATTTTGCACCACTTAAGAAGTCTACACTGTTTTGTTTGCAAAATCCAGCCTGGAATTGTGGACAAAACCAAAAGAATTCTTTAGGTTTGAGGTCTTTGGGGTGAAAATGTAATCAAATGATCGTCCGTGGCTCAAATGCTGAATAAAT